>JBBHAA010000718.1:2020000-2760000 GCA_037953035.1 Aquarana catesbeiana | reverse complement strand
TTGCAATGGCCCCCCTACCCATAAAATAATTAACATATTGCTGTCTAACTTGACGGGCACTTTGGGGGGCCAAGCCAGTACGGACAGTATCCAGGCCTGTAAGGTTGGCTTCTATTTGTCCGGCCTCAGGCCCAACTGTGTCTATATAATTGGGAGAATGCTTATTTAAAAAGTTGTGCAGAATGCAGCACGATAAAATGATAAAATTAAGTTTGTATTCCGCCAAATTAATGGCTGTTTGAAACAGGCGGAACCGGCTGGCCAGAATTCCAAACGCATTCTCAACCACTCTTCTAGCTCTGGCCAGCCGGTAATTAAAAACCCTCCTCTCCGGGGTGAGGGTTCTTTGGGGGAATGGCCTCATGAGGTGCTTGCTGAGAGCAAAGGCTTCATCGGCAATGAAGACAAAGGGGAGTCCTTCCACGTTATCCTCATCAGGTGGCAATCCCAGGCCACCACTCTGGAGACGCTGGCAGAACTCCGTCTGGGCAAATACTCCTCCATCCGACATCCGGCCATTCTTCCCCACATCCACATATAAAAAATCATAGTGTGCCGACACCACCGCCATTAAAACAATACTGTGGAACCCCTTATAATTAAAATAATATGACCCCGAATGGGGTGGTGGCACAATGTGGACATGTTTCCCATCTATAGCCCCTCCACAATTGGGAAAGTCCCAACGGCTGTCAAAATGGGATGCCACAGTCTGCCATTCCTGTGGCGTTGAAGGAAACTGGGGAATCAAACAAGAAAACCAAAATCAATTAATTTGGAAGCTAACATTGCAAGAAAATTAGACAATTAAAAACATTATTCCCCAGCATCAGTATAACATTCAATAATTTAATTCTTCTGGAATAACTAATATGGAAAGGCACACTTATCAGATTGCTCACCCCCTCTGATGGAACATTGATTACATTTTAGGGGGTTGTGAAATCCCTAAAAAAAATTACTTTTAGGACACGCAGGAATTTAGGGACTAAAAAGGCTACAAGACTGCAGTTGTCGCACTCTGCAGGTGCAGTTGCTAACCAGCTTACAGTAAATGAGGTAATGTAAAATGGCATTCATGTTGCAAGGAGTACACAATCACATGCAAGGGCAATTAATGAAAACACTTTGAGGCTTGCATATGATTTGATGATGGAAATCAGCAGAGCTTCTGCTCATTTACTAAAGCACTGGAACAAATGCACTTGTAGAGTGCACATGCATTTTGCAAACTGCAACATATATTTGCTTTAGACAAATCAACACCACAGAACATTCAAGCAAATTTTAACGAGGGTGGGGGTGGGGGGGTTGTGAAATCTAGATAATTGCTCATTAGCAGCACACTATTTGGAGTGAGTTTAGGTGGGGGGGGTTGGGAAATCTAGATAATTGCTCATTAGCAGCACACTATTTGGAGTGAGTTTAGGTGGGGGTGGGTGGGGGGGTTGGGAAATCTAGATAATTGCTAATTAGTAGCACACTATTTGGAATGAGTTTAGGTGGGGGTGGGTGGGGGGGTTGTGAAATCTAGATAATTGCTCATTAGCAGCACACTATTTGGAGTGAGTTTAGGTGGGGGGGTTGGGAAATCTAGATAATTGCTAATTAGCAGCACACTATTTGGACTGAGTTTAGGTGGGGGTGGGTGGGGGGGTTGGGAAATCTAGCTAATTGCTAATTATAAGCACACTAAATACACTCAAACAAAATACATTCAAAATGAGTAGACTAGGTGGATATGTTCCCATCACTTCATGCTGGGAAGGTTATTGAAGGAAAATATACATGCATGACAAAAAATAACAGGAAAAAAATCCAGCATGTGTGAGGATAAAAAGGGGACATTCACACTATATTGCAATGATGGTAAGTAGTGTTTGAAGCAAGAAATACATTATATTATCAAAGATTACATAAAAGAACATGTGATGCTAATAAAAGAAAAATATCTTACCTTAATATAGTCCTTCTGCAGGACCTGTATGATGGCAGAACAGGTCTCTGGGATAATGATCCCCAGAGCCTGGGGGGAGATGCCTGTCGAGAACTTAAGGTCCTGCAGGCTTCTCCCTGTGGCCAAATACCGCAAGGTAGCGACCAGCCTCTGCTCCGGAGTGATGGCTTGCCTCATGCAGGTATCCTGCCTGCTGATATAGGGGGTCAGCAAAGCCAACAAACGGTCAAAAACGGGGTCCGTCATCCGGAGAAAGTTCCTGAAATCCTCAGGATTATTCTCACGGATCTCACGGAGCAAAGGCATGTGACAGAACTGGTCACGCTGAAGCAACCAATTCTTGGTCCATGAACTCCTCCTCGCCCTGTTCATGGACTGGTCTTGGGCTGAAGAATAAACTACAGCACCAAGCACATACAATGCACGAGCTCTACGACGAGTACGTACAGGTAACATGGCTTCAAAACGGTCGGCTGGTCAGAACGCACTAAACAGAACGCACTGAAGAACAGCAAGGCCTGTGAAGAACGACCTGAAAATCAGGAACGAGCGGCCAATAAAACAAAGATTTCTCAATGCCAACTGACCAAACGCACTGAAAAGCAGATACAAACCTCACAAGCACAGACTGAACAACAGTTAAAACGAACTGAAAAATACGAGTCTCACAAGCGCGAATCGTCTCTCACCAAACTTCTACTAACACGAGATAAACACGAGATTAGCAGAAGGAGCCCAAAGGGTGTCGTACAGGCTATTGAACTTCCGTTTTATAGTCTCGTCGGACTTGGTGTACGTCACCGCGTACTAGGCTGTCGTACTTTTGTGTGGTCGTGTGTGTGTAAGTCCGTTCGTAAGAAAGTCTGCCGCAAGTCCGCCGAAGGTACGTCGGAAGTATGTCGGACAGGCTGTCGGACTTTTGTAGGTGAAAAGTCCGACCGTGTGTACGCGGCATTAGATTTTATCAGCAGACTCTATAAAACAAAATGTTCCATGAAGAACAAAAAAACAGCAGGATCGCTTGTCAGTGTACAGTGCTGATCACATACCAGATAGGTGATCCAGTGCACAGCGGTCGCCCTGACTCATTAGAGTCAAGGGGCAGTCTACAAAGGTCCCTTATGTCTTTTCCTGTAGTTGCCCTGCAGCCAGGCAAAACAGTCACTCCTTTGACTCAATGAACAGTTTAGGGCAGTGGCGGTGCGTCCGTCAAGGGCGCACGGGCGCCGCCCCCTCTGTCACGCCACCCCCCTATATGACTAATGGATACATTCATGCATTGCGGTGGAGGTGTTTTTTTGAAGCACCTGATTAGAGCCATAGGTTCTAATAGTCTTCAAAAAAGGTGGACTCGGAGTGCAGAGCATTGCACTCACAGTCCACCCAGATGTGTTAGAAACGCAAATTAATATTTGCTTTTCTAACATTGAACCGCCTCTCCGCCCATCAGGATGCACGGGTCTAATACCCATCACCTGTTTGGCTGGAGGCAGAGGCAATCCTATTGGACGTCTAGCAGAATGGAAGAAGAGAGACACAGGGAAGCATGGGAGGACAGCATGGAGGACCTGATGCTTGTCCCACACAGCTCACCACCGTCACGCGCTGCCTGATCCGCCACCAAGATGGGGTAAGTGCCGGTCAGACGGTGGGCGTGGGGGGTCACTGTGGCTGTATATGATGGGGCACAGTGGCTGGATATCATGGGTACAGTGGCTGCATATCATGGGGCATAGTGGCTGTATATCATGGGGCACAGTGGCTGCATATCATGGGGCACAGTGGCTGCATATCATGGGGCACAGTGGTTTCCAACCTTCCATTTTGCCTGACTCTTTTGTTCCGCAGAGTATTCTTGCGTTAGAGGAGCATCTCTGTGGTCTTCGTTCCACTTGGGCACAAGTCCAGGAGGCTTTGCGACATGCTAATGATAGGTACAGACCCCATGCTGACCGCAGACACCAGCCTGTGCCTTCCTACCAAGTTGAGGACAGGGTCTGGCTCTCATCTCACAACTTCCGACATCTTGTTCCCTCTCTGAAGTTTGCACCTCGGTTTATTGTGCCTTTCCGTATTCTTCGCAGGATTAACCCAGTGGCTTACGCATTAAACCTTCCTTTGAATATGTGTATCTCAAATGTATTTCATATACAAACAAAAAGGAGACAATACGCCCTACTCCAATCCTCCTATTTCAGCGCTAAAGGATATTCGGTATATACGGATGGAAGATAATAATGGTAATAAACCACAGTGATTTAACCTGATGTCACCATATTCTGAGTGAGATATCTCTCAGCAGCCACTTAATAAAAAAAATAGAAATATAAATATGGATGAATGAATGTACTATATGAAACAGCAATTAACCCATCAAAGCAGCGCTATTGTCCGTCCTCAATGCTGACTGATAAAACAAAGTCTTTGTAAATGCCAGCAAAACACATGCAGGCAGGTAAATTCCAACAAAGACACAGCGGTTGGAGCTCGGTCTGGATTCCCTTATATGAATAGTAGATCTGATGAGTGCACCTTTCACCATCTATTGGGACACCTTGTGCTGCACACACCCCATAGGGGTTCAAACTCACCGGAGCCAAGAGGTTAACAAGCCTTGGATCAAATCCTCTCTCTGTTTACTCCCGAAGTCCTCCAGGGTTGATGATCAGATAACAGCAACAATGTCCACATGTACAAAAAGAGACCCCGAATAGTCCAGTACCGTTTTGATAATTTATTGTAAGTAAATACACTGTAAAAATCAGTGGGCGCAATTCCTTACAAAGGATAGCCTTCTAGCTTTCAGTTGGTTGGTAATAGTGGATAACTCAAACTGCTTCTCTCAAAGCACAAGGGTACTGGTTGCAGACTGGATGGATGTTACACACTCACAGCTGATCAGTCCTTCATTCCACTAGTATACAACTACAAGCTTGGAGCGCACTGCGTGTCAACCAGGCACAGCTGATCCGCACTTCCTCCCTCTCGTGTCTGAAGCTTCAGGCTAGAAGCACACTGCGGCCTCACGTGATAACGGTTGCCGTGGTATCGTGCTCCGACTAGTTTCGTCAGGAAGACTTTTTCAAAGAGCATGTCTACACGGCTTGTTGAACAAAATTTATCTGAAAACCAGGGGGTGGGGCACAACCAACACTCCGCCCTAATGAGTCAATACTTGGTAAGCACTAGGTCTGATTGGAAGGTGCGTCCCTATCTTAAACTGGGAACGTATCCATACTCCAACCAACCAAAAGCTGCAGGCTGCACATTTAAATGGCACCGCAGTCTATTTATACCAGAATCTTGCATTACATCCGCAAACTCCCAATTCCTTGTGAGAAACAGTGCCTATGTCCTGGATTAAAACTAAACATCTCCTCTTCCATATATTCCAGGTGCAACTGAAGAGAGAGAGTCGCTTAACCCCCAAACATAATTAAGCTATATGGATGTCGCAGTGTAGTGACCTAGTAATTAAAATACCCATAGTTCCTCACCCGATATAATTCTCATAAATAATCAGATAAGTTTATCACATTGCGACATAAAATTGACATAAAATTAACAAAAAATAAGAATGTTACATACAAAATCGCATATAATCGCATATAATCGCAGCAACATCGGAACTTGTGATAAAATCACGAAAATAATAATGATTAAAATCTAATCAGATTAAAATTACCTGACATACCTATTGACATAAAATGTTACATGCAAAATCGCATATAATTGCAGCAACCTCGGAACTTGTGATAGAATCACAAAAATAATAGTGGTTAAAATCCAATCAGATTAAAATTAACTGCACGGCATAATCTAAAATTCTACATAGATAGAAAGCGGAAGTTGATAAAAGATTCTCCAGTACCGCTCTGTATCACATAGTTCCATATTGTACATACAGAATAAAAATATGTAATCCAAACGGGGCATAGTTATTAAGTTATCTATATAGAAAACAGATCAAAATCTCAGAGTGAGGAACCCCTCCATTAAAACTCTAATGCCCCGTACACACGGTCGGATTTTCTGATGGAAAATGTCCGATCGGAGCGTGTTGTCGGAAATTCCGACCGTGTGTGGGCTCCATCGGACATTTTCCATCGGATTTTCCGACACACAAAGTTGGAGAGCAGGAGATAAAATTTTCCGACAACAAAATCCATCGTCGGAAATTCCGACCGTGTGTGCACAAATCCGACGGACAAAGTGCCACGCATGCTCAGAATAAATAAAGAGATGAAAGCTATTGGCCACTGCCCCGTTTATAGTCCCGATGTACGTGTTTTACGTCACCGCGTTCAGAACGATCGGATTTTCCGACAACTTTGTGTGACCGTGTGTATGCAAAACAAGTTTGAGCCAACATCCGTCGGGAAAAATCCTAGGATTTTGTTGTCGGAATGTCCGAACAAAGTCCGACCGTGTTTACGGGGCATAATACATTGTGTAATCGTCCACTCTAGTGAACCTAAAAATCGCTGATAAAGCAATTAATATCGAGTTCAATATTTAACCCTTTCGGGCTAGGAGTGTCAGTTAAAAAAATCCATTGAGTTTCTTTTTTTGATAAATCCCTTATTATATTACCCCCCCTCCAAGATTGTTTGATGTGATCAATCCCCCAAAATAACAATCCAGCAGGGTCTTGTCCGTGATGTAATTTGAAATGCGGGGATACGTTATGGTGTTTATAGCCAATAGTAATGTTGTGCACATGCTCAGCGATTCTCACTCTTAAAAGACGCTTAGTACCCGGGACAGAGGCTTTTGGAGGGGACTGACTGCTAGCCTCTTGCCTACCGACTATGGGCCCTGGCATTTGAGGAAGCTACAAGCATTTAGGAAGATGTTCTGTTATGTAATGCAAAAGGATATTATTAAAAAGGACATGTTGGTCTCTGCCAGCGTGGGACTCATAGCAGATGCTGATGCCACCTGTCTGAGGCCCCCTGCCATAATGTGTTTATTGTAAGTGTGCTATTATCTGAAGGAGATCTGTGTTTATATTTATGATAATGTGTATTGTAGTTTGTGAGCTAGGAGACGGCAAGTCTGACCTTCCAGACCTCTGAGTGATCCAGGTGGTTAATTAACATGTTTATAGTATATGTCTGTTGTTGTAATTATATTCCTGTGTGCAGTGTGTATTGTTAGGGTAATCTGGTCAGGAGGGGGGATGTCCTCCTTAAGTGTATAAAAGCCTATATTCTTGTTCAAATAAACAGTTCCAGCTTTGCAGCCAAACGAGTCCTGCCTAGTTCTTGGTTGTAATATGTGGTTATAATATCTATATTCAGACTGGAGGAAGTGGTATATGACGGAAGCACTCAAGCAGAGTGTGAGACGTTCTGTTACACATATGGCTCGTACTGAAGAATGGAGGCAGCAGGACATCACGCTGGTCCCAAAAACCACCGGGCAGCCATTATGCTGCTGACCGCATGCTGCCACCTACTGTCCGGTGGACCTGTCATCAATCCCACATTACTGCATGGCCAGCTAACTCTTCCCTATGCTATCCAAAACTTAATATTTTTGGCTGGAGTTACACTTTATAAAATTTACCTGTTCTAACTTATATACAAATTCAATATACGGACAAACCTACAGATCTTGTTCGTAAACCGGGGACTCTCTTTATAGAGATCGGAGACATGAGAGCTGTAGAGAAATTACAGCCGGGCAGAGAAGGTTGTAGATTACTCTCTGGACGCAAGTCACACCGGGGGGCCCTATTCTGGAATCCCATAACACCAGCACAACAACATTTCACCATAAAACGAAAAGCCAGAATCATTCTCGTAGCTGAACTGACGTGAATTTCATAAATCCGAAAAATGTGAAGGTTGAAGAAAAGGTGTGGTCTCCACACGTTACTGAACACTCACACATATCAATATCAGGTCATCAATATAGCGTTAGTAATATAAGAGTTCTGGTCGTCTGTCTCTAAAAATCTCTTTATCCTCCCATTCACCCATAAAGAGGTTAGCGATGCTGGGCGCGAATTTCGCGCCCATTGCAACGCCCCTCTTCTGGGTGAAGAAATGATGGTCAAACCAGAAGTAATTGTGAGAGAGACAGAAGTCTAACGCATCTCTAAGAAATATTTTTTGTCTCAGAGGCAGATCTTCCCTTTTACTCAATGCCCAATTGAGTGCTAGTAGAGCATCCTCATGTTGGATAATAGTGTATAAGCTGGTCACATCAGATGTGACCAGATACACCTCATTCTTCCCTGCTAAACTGATTTCTTTCAGATCCTGTAATAAACTCTTATGCCCCGTACACACGGTCGGACTTTGTTCGGACATTCCGACAACAAAATCCTAGGATTTTTTCCGACGGATGTTGGCTCAAACTTGTCTTACATACACATGGTCACACAAAGTTGTCGGAAAATCCGATCGTTCTAAACGCGGTGACGTAAAACACATACGTCGGGACTATAAACGGGGCAGTAGCCAATGGCTTTCATCTCTTTATTTATTCTGAGCATGCGTTGCACTTTGTCCGTCGGATTTGTGTACACACGATCGGAATTTCCGACAACGGATTTTGTTGTCGGAAAATTTTATAGCAAGCTCTCAAACTTTGTGTGTCGGAAAATCCGATGGAAAATGTGTGATGGAGCCTACACACGGTCGGAATTTCCGACAACAAGGTCCTATCACACATTTTCCGTCGGAAAATCTGACCGTGTGTACGGGGCATTAGTGTCTTTCAAATAGGCTCTGGTTGCGGTTACACTTTTTTGTAGGAATATGTCTAAATACTGTCCTAATCTTGAGGTGACCGAATCAATCCCATTAACTATGGGTCTAGGGGGGGGATTGGTCGAATCCTTGTGGATTTTCGGAAGGGTGTAAATAGTAGGGGTGCGACTACTGCTGGGGAACAGAAATCTTTTTTCTTTTTCCATAAGGACATGTGAGCGATAGCCAAAATCAATCAGTGTTTTTAATTTGGCTCTGTACTGAGGGGTTGGATCCTTACCTAGCATCTCGTATGTATCTTTATCTGACAACAATTCAGACAGCTGAGTGGTGTAGTAGTCCTTTGACATAATCACCACTCCCCCTCCTTTGTCAGCAGGTCTGATTATGATGTCCTTTCTCGCTTCAAGTGACTCAATGCCTTCCTTAATATATCTCGGGTTCACTTGTTTTTTTGGTTTTAACTGATCTAAATCTCTTAAAATAAGACTTTAAAAAAAAATGTATTTCATGTCTTCTTATTAAAACCTTTGGTCTGCAACCGCTTTACCACCTCGTTGCCACATCCTCACCCTGTTCAGGTTGAGAACCATGAGGAGTATGAAGCTCAGTCCATTGTTGACTCCCGTAGGTTCCGTGGTCACATACAGTACCTGGTATATTGGAAAGGGTACGGTCCAGAGGAACGCTCTTGGGTCCCATCCTCAGACGTACACCCCCCTGTACTCCTCCATGATTTCCATAGACTTTTCCCCTTGAGCCTGGTGGTCCTCCGAGGGGAAGGGGTCATTGAGGAGGGGTTACTGTCAGGGCTGGGCCCAGCCCTTCCTTCTCTGAGCTGGCCGCTCAGCTGTCGGCTAATTACCAGCTCCTATCTCTCCACAGTGACTCAGCTGTTGATGATATCCTGCTCGTCAGTCCTGCCTACTTAAGCCGTCCAGTCCAGAGGATCTCTGCCTTCGCCTTGGTCACATCTCTAGAGACGATCTCCTGTGTTCCTGTTAAAGACTTGCTTGGCTGACATTCCTTCTGGCTCTCTGACGTTTTGGCTTGTCTGACTATCCTTTCTGGTTCCTGAGCTCTGGCTATGTTTTGACTATGTTTACTCTGTTTACCTTTTTTTTTAATTATTATTAAACAAGTGTGATTTAAGGGTCGGTTCACACATGGGCAACACGACTTTAGCGCGACTTTGTACCGCGACTTCAACGCGGCTTCAGCGCGACTTTAGCGCGACTTTAGCGCGACTTCAGCGCGACTTCGGCAAATTACGAGGCGACTTGAAGTCGCCTCCATGACAGGCGACTTCGCCTGTGGCCAATCACCTCTCTGGGAGGGAGGGGGGGAGGGAGGGGTTTTCTCTGCAAAGTCGCTTGACTTTACAGAGAGATCCGACTTGCAGGCGACTTACATTGAGTTGAATGGGTACAAGTCGCCTACAAGTCGGATAGAAGTAGTACAGGAACCTTTTCTGAAGTCGGAGCGACTTCAGTAGTGTCAATTAAGACGCTCCCATTGCCTACCATGATAATCTAAATACAAAGCGACTTGGGGCGACTTGGGGCGACTTGAGGGCGTACAAGTCGGATCCCAAGTCGCCCCAGTGTGAACCGACCCTAACCGTACTTCTGTATCAGTCTGATTCATGGTTTCTGACACACACAGTTATGGATACCATACACTTTACAACCAAGTTATGCTTTTCATAGTCACATTTGGTTTTGAAATGCAGTGACTCTGGAAAAATAAAAAAAATCAGACCATATCTGTTTCACATATGACTGGGACTATTTTACCGCCTCACTGCCCATGGTTTTAAAAAGGTAAATTACATTACTGTTATCACTTTTTATACCTGCGAGGAATGGAAACATGACCTCCCCCTCTGTGTGTATTTCTACCACTCATTTACGGTTCAATACAGGGCAATTTCACCCCCTTCCTTCCCAGGCCAATTTTTAGTTTTCAGCGCTGTCACATTTTAAACGTCAATTGCGCGGTCGTGCGACGTTGTACCCAAAAAAAATTGACGTCCTTTTTTCACCACAAATAGAGCTTTTTTGATCGCCTCTGCGGTTTTTATTTTTTGCGCTATAAACAAAAGAAGAGCGACAATTTTGAAAAAAACACAATATTTTTTACTTTTTGCTATAATAAATATCCCAATTTTTTTTTAAAAAACACATTTTTTCCTCAGTTTTGGCCGATACGTATTCTTCTACATATTTTTGGTAAAAAAAATAGCAATAAGCGTATATTGATTGGTTTGCGCAAAAGTTATAGCGTCTACAAAATACGGGATAGATTTATGGCATTTTTTAAAAAAAAATATTTTTTTATTTTTTTAGCGGCGATCGCAATTTTTTTTGGTGACTGCGACATTATGGCGGACACATCGGACACTTTTGACACATTTTTGGGACCAATCACATTTATACAGCGATCAATTTTATAAAATTGCATTGATTACTGTGTAAATGTGACAGGCAGTGAAGGAGTTAACCACTAGGGGGCGGGGAGGGGTTAAGTATGTTTCCTAGGGAATGATTCTAACTGAAGGGGGAGGGAACGCACTAGGGGAGGAGACCGATTAGTGTTCCTCCGTTCTGGGAACACAGATCGCTCTCCTCAGAGCTGACAGGTTGTGGATCTGTGTGTTTACACACACAGATCCACATGCCGGCCCGGTTAACGCGCAATCGCGGGTGCCCGGCGGACATCGCGGCCGCCGGGCACACGCACCGGGTCCCGAGGAACGCGGCGGGCGCGTGCTCCCGGCGGCGCGCGCGCGCCCCCTAGACGGCCGGGAATCCCAGGACGTCATGTGACGTCCACCCAGGATGGGAGATCCCATCTGTGGACGTCATATGACTATACGCGGGTATTGAAGTGGTTGAGCAATCAAACTACGTTATGTTGATGGTTCCTCATCTTTTAACCATCAGACTGGAACCTTTAGGCCTCTTGACATCAATATCACCATTACCATTCAGTTTTCCTCTGGAATTACTGTCTTCGGTGCTCTTAGTGACCTGCTTATGTCAGAAAAATTAGGCAGACGTTGAAAGATAGGAAAGTGGTTAATATTGACTGAGATTCCCTGGCCTGGAATTCATGTTCCTCATTACTGAGACCTAGGGAGAAAATAGCATTAGAACCTACATCTCCTACATCATCATTCACTGTATACTTCTGATCCGTCGCAATTTTCTAATTTAGGCCCTTGGTGTTCCTTGGATCAAAGGAGGTCACAGCTCCTCCATTAGAAGCTTGTGGGGGCTCTGTTGACTCTCTCGGGTGGGTACAGGTTCTGCAGGTGCGTTGTAGGGCGGCATTGTGGCCCCAGGAGCTATGGGGGAGGCCATCCCTGTTAGCTTGTCAGGGCTTGGCTTTAGGATCTTTGCCAGAGGTAGATGTATCTCTGGCAGCAGGATTACTCCTGGGCCGGTCATCCAGCCCAAGTTGTGCTCTTATTCCAGCATTTGTTGGAATAGCAGGGCGCCACAGACATGGCAGCAAGCTCGAGTAGAGAAGATGGGTATAGATCTCTTGCAAGTTGGGTACAGAGCTTGGAATTCTTCCCAGGTACCCATACGCAAAGGACAAACCCATAAGCTAACAGGTATCATTCTACAGTATTGATGGTAGTTGGGATTCCTTTGCACGGTAGCTGGTGGCTGGTAGCAATGCATGTGGAGCATCTGCACATCAGTCCCGGTCTGGTTACTATAGACACCCCTTATCATGTATTCCACCAATCAGGAGATGGAGTCGTTCACATGGAGTATTGCTTGGCAAGCCTGGACAAGTTCTAAGTAGCTAATTTTTGCCATGGCCTCTTTGGATGGGGGTCTTTGGGTGCATGCAGTGGGCATAGCCCCACATTGGGTGCCAAACCATAGGGTAGGGCAGGTCAGAGTTACAGGGTAGCCATCACGTCCTCCATGTTTCCCTCCTCATTGAGCGCCAAGCAAGGGTCACATGAGAGGCCTACCCTAGTATGGGTTCTGCTGAGCTACGCTAGGCACTTTATACAGAGTCACTGTCATACATATGGGGCATCTTTACTTGAGCCATGCTAACAACCCAGTAGATGACAAACATGAACAAACTCTAGTTAATTCTCTTGATGTAATCAGCATCACCATGGTTACTTGGACATTTAGGAGGGAAGCACAGAGCCAATGCCCTCTCCATCTGTCCAGTACATCACCGCTACCTCACACGGTGTTGGTCCTGCTGGGCACCTAGCATGGACTCAATGCACTTTACTTCATTTAACTGTTTCTCTTCTGTATCTGTGCACAAGATGAAAGCCCTGACAGTGAATATCTGCTCCCGTTGCTATGGGAGATGGATCACATCCGAAAAAGTGCCGACAACATCTCCCTCACCTGTCACATGTACACGCTTAGGGCAGGCTGCTAGAGAAACCATTGATACCCTTGGCAGCCACTTATAGTATAGTTACATATAGTAGGTGAGGTTGAAAAAAGACACAAGTCCATCAAGTCCAACCTATGTGTGTGATTATATGTCAGTATTACATTGTATATCCCTGTATTTTGCGGTCATTCAGGTGCTTATCTAATAGTTTCTTGAAGCTATCGATGCTCCCCGCTGAGACCACCGCCTGTGGAAGGGAATTCCACATCCTTGCCGCTCTTACAGTAAAGAACCCTCTACGTAGTTAAAGGTTAAACCTCTTTTCTTCTAATTTTAATGAGTAGCCAAGAGTCCTGTTAAACTCTCTTCTGCGAAAAAGTTTTATTCCTATTGTGGGGTCACCAGTACGGTATTTGTATATTGAAATCTTGTATCTTCACACTCTTGTACGGATGTCTTCATACCCTAATGCGTTTGATGACCCAAGCTGTGGACTATATGTGCAGGTTACTTACATTGCACCTCTTTAGAAATTTCAGACCAGGCAAAGGAAAAAGTTTCAAAAGCTTTATTTAAAGAAAAAATATACATGATAACAACAACAATGGACATTCCAATATAAAGTGAAACATTCCCTAACATCCCTAGTCCCTAACTACACTACAGGCTTGTGGCTGACCCAGTACACCTGTTCAAGGAAAGTTCAATGTTGGTCCATGTCTGTATTTTAAATCCTGCTTCAGCAGGATACGGGCCATTCAGACTTAGGCAATGGTACCAGGCAGAGCATCCATTTCCGAGTGTGTGTGTAAGTCTCCCCTCTCCTCCCCCTAGGACCTGGCCCTCGTCATTTTTATAACACACAGGACCAGGGGGTTGGATCCAAGAAAAACCCACTAAGAAAAACCTGGGGGTGCAGTTAACCCCTATTTTCCACTGGGGTAGCAGTAACCACTACCTGCCTACATATTTCTCTCTTTTACTTTCAAGCAACCAGAACCCCCAACTATTTCAGATCCTGAATGATTGTACTAAGCTCAGACTCTACATAATCATATTTCTTGTCCACCTTCACCTCAGTGCACTTAGTGTGCCACATTCCTTCTAGAGACCCGTCTTTTATATTTATCTCTCTTCTAATGTTAGAACATATGATTATCATTACTACTGTGAAAAAAAAAGTTCCTCTTCTGTACTCTGATCTTTGTCCTAAATATTTCTGATCCACCCCAGCCTCACCTTGTGTAGAAGAATGTGACCCCCCCCCCCCCCACTTTACAACTGCATGTTTCCCCAGTGTCAGAGAATTTCAATATCATTTCTCTCTTCTGCTGTCAGTGATGGCATTTACTGATATGAGAGCTGAGCTGGATTGTTCCATCTGTCTGAACACTTATACCAATCCTGTAACACTGAAATGTGGACACAACTTCTGCCGGGTCTGTATTGATCGTGTGCTGGATACACAGGAGGGGTCTGGAGGATATTCCTGTCCTGAATGCAGAGAGAAGTTTCAGGATCGTCTTGAACTGCAGAGGAACATGAAACTATGTAACATAGTGGAGAGTTTCTTGTCTGCTCAACCAGATCAGGAGGAGTCCGGGGTCTTCTGTACTTACTGTGTGGACTCTACTTTACCTACTGTTAGATCCTGTCTACACTGTGAGGTTTCTTTGTGTGATAAACACCTAAAAGTCCACAAAAAGTCCCTAAAACACATCTTAGCGGACCCCACCTTGTCCCTGGAGAGAAGGAAATGCTCCATCCATAAGAAGATCCTGGAATATTACTGCACTGAGGATGATATCTGTGTCTGTATGTCTTGTTATGACATTGGAGAACATAAAGGACATACAATGGAGTCACTGGATGAGTTTTCTGAGAAGAAGAAGGAGACACTGAGGAATGTTCTGCAGAAACTTCTGATAAAGAGAGAGAAGATAGAGGAAAGTGTCCAGAGTCTGCAGAAAGACAAGAGGAAAGTAGAAGAAAAAGCTGATGGTGACACAGAGAGAGTAACTGTCCTGTTTAGAGATCTCAGGAGACGTTTGGAAGACCTGGAGAGGAGAGTCCTGAGGGAGATATTTGGGCAGGCAGAGCGCGTCTTCCTCCCCATGTTGGATAAGATTCGGGATCTGGAAATAAAGAAAGAGGAGCTGTCCAGGAAGATGCGTCACATTGAGGAGCTGTGTAACATGACGGATCCACTGACTGTCTTACAGGAATCAGACACAGGTGACTTGTGTGATACTGAGGATGGAGATAATGAGGACAGAGGGAGACATGGGGAACTCCTCCATGATGTAGGGGATGTGGATATGGTCGGAATCTTACACACAGGTTTATCTCATATAATAAAAGAGGTAAATGTATACATGTATATACAGGAAGCTGAAGACATATTACTGGATGTAAACACAGCTCATGATTATCTACAGCTATCGAAAGACAGGAAAACTGTATCTGAATCAGATATAGACCAGAACCGTCCAGAAATACCAGAGAAATTTCAGAACAGAGTTCAGGTGTTGAGCAGTCAGAGTTTCTCCTCAGGGAGACATTTCTGGGAAGTGGATGTCAAGGAATCAGATGACTGGAGAATCGGGATGTGTTACCCCAGTATAGACAGGACAGGGGGGGAGTCAGGAATTGGAAGGAATAACAAGTCCTGGGGTTTGGTCCGATCTGGTAATCAGTATTTAGTGAGACATGACAGAAAAGAGATCCCCTTACCCATCAATATCTCCAGTAACAGAGTCAGGATATATTTGGATTATGAGGGCGGGCAGATCTCCTTTTATGATCTGAGTGACCCGATCCGACATCTCCACACCTTCACCACCACCTTCACTGAGCCCCTCCATGCTCTGCTATGCGTAGTGGGAGGTTGTATGAAGATATGTGGGGGGAATCAGGAGATGTGAGAAATCTGCCTGGAGACTGGTGACATCACAGGGAGGAGGGATGGAATTGGTAGAATATTCAGACAATGGCATAAAACAGTGGGTGGGGATTCAATCAGTGTCCTGTGTAGATTGTTTTACTACAAATTCATTTAGGCCTTGTGCATGCTGGACATATAAAATGCTGCTTATGCAGGCTTTGGTCAATTTTTTCTTTAGCCTGTATAAGCAACTTTATGTTAGCATGAGTAGCATTTTTAAGCTGATAAAAATAAATAATCACAAGTGCATTTTTGAGAGGAGCTTTCGGGCAGAAAAAATGGTCATAAAAAGTGCATAAACGTGGCAGTTAGGAGCGTTCGGCCTTTTCAAGTGTACATCATTTATAGTGAAAAATGAGCAGAGTGGAATGTTTTGGAAAAAAAAACACTTGTAAAAGCAAATGCCTATGGACGATCTTAAACTCTTGTGCAATGCCAGCCACGGTGAGTGTTTTTATGCTGCTTTTTCTGTCAGAGGAATTTTTTCAGCCGCCATAAATGAGAATTCTCCATCTGTCATTGATCACTATGATTGGGTAGAATATCTGTCCAACTACTGCAGTATCAGTGAGTAACATGTTCCTCTTGGTCAGTGAGGAGAGGTGTGGCCTATCTATTAATGGCGGCTGGTGCTCAATATTTTTTTTGGGGGGGGCGGCAATCCAATGCCAACCCTGCGGGAATTGGACGGAAATGGGCGATCCCTCACCGCAGAAGATGGACAGGAATGGGTGATCCCCCACTGCGGGAGACAGGCGGGAATACCGCGATCACCCCCCCCACAGGAGACAGACGGGAATGCGGCGGCGATCAGAGGCCTCCTTACCTTCTTAGGAAGGAGGCAGATAAGGCAGACATGGATCTGGGCTGCAGCTCCCCACTTCGGGGCCATCGCTTCTCCTCCAGGCCAAAGAGGAAGTGGGTCCTGACTGAGACCCGATTGTCCGGGAGTCCTAAGACTCCCAGGCTAATTGGGTCTCAGGAACTGCTTCCTGATTGGTATGTAGATTAGGGGGCCGGACGCATGGATAGGGGGGCAGCACCCATGCACCCCCTATGGACGGACCGTCACTGCTATCTATATGATACTGTAATCTATGTTCTATCCATCTATCTAGGGCTTTTTTTCTCAGAGAATAGGTGCAGGTACTCCCCCTTCTGAGTCTCCACCCCCTACCTACTTCCCAGCACCATCCCTTGGTTCCACCCCCTACCTAGAGAATACAGGGCCAAGTATCATTTTTTGTAGTAGTTTACATGAAATTTACTAATGAAAGGAGGTAAAATAGGTCCCCTGCAGCCAGCAATAATAGATCCCTCCCAGCAACAATAGACCCCCCCCACAACAAAATACCCCAGCAACAATAGATCCACCACAGCAACAATAGACCCCTCCCCAGCAATTATAAGTCCCTCCCCAGTGACTCTAGATCTTCCCAGCAACACAAGATCCTGTAGCCAGCATCAATAGACTCTCCAGCATCCAGCAACAATAGACCCCAGTAGATCTCTCCCATCAACAACTGACTCCACAGCAACATAACCCCCCCCAGCAACAATAGATCCCCACCCCTTGACATTATATACATTCAGTGCTGAAGGTGCCAGAACTGCGTTCTCCCATGTTCCCATTGAAAAAAAGCCCTGTATCTATCTATCTAGAATCTATATAGAATTTTGGACTTGGCATAGCTTAGGGGCCTCACAAATCTTGGAAGGTCTGAGGGGCGGGGCCCAGCAAAAGTGTTGGAAAAGGGCTATCTGCCTTGGGTGTTTCAGCGGGCGGGGGGGCAGAAAAGGGCAGAAAATGCAACCTATGTTGCTGATGTAGTTTACAGTTCATGGGAGGAGGGACTTTTTTTTGTTTTGGGTGATAGAGGATCTTATCCTGACACTGTCTGGAGGCTCCATGACCCTATCGTGGGGATTTACTAAAACTGGTGCACACAGAAGCTGGTGCCACCATCCAGTTTTAGTAAATCCATCCCTGTATGTTTTTCTTTGGAGCTTATGAAATGTTACACTGCTTTGTGGCCCCCAAATGGCCTAAAGAAACTCTGTCACTTGCCCACTCTAGGCAGTGATAGGTTCTCCTAAAAGCCCACCTCTAACCCAGGTAGATTCTCCCTTCACTGCTCCCCCACCTCTTTGTTCTTCAGTCAGAGCCTTGAGTCCTAGCCTTGTGTAGGCTCCATGTTGGATCATGTCAGAGCTTACACAGAATTCATGATGTCACCCCTCCCCCTCCCTCATGTGACAGTATTCAAGCCTGGTGATTGGCCGCTCAGGCCTGAATACTGTATGCTGGGAAAAGATCATATGATCCATCATACCTGGGAAATGGAGGACTTAGCAAGGGCTTTGATGAACATACAGCATATTGGGGGCACAGCAAAGGAGAGTATACTGATATTTGGGGGGCTTTCAAGTGAACCTGTCATTTTACCCTGAATGGACAAAGTGGTGGAGTCTCTTTTATCCACCACTGGGCTGGACATACGTTCATCAGTCAATATGACTAAGACTAGAATATGTAGACAGTTTCATTCCTTATTAGTAATATATTTACAATGAGTTTGTTCTATTGATTGTTTTATTGTCTGAGGAAATACAAATGAATAATAGATCTACAAATAGATAGAAAGAGATGGAAATCAATGGAAAAATCTCAGAGGAACCATATGAAGAAATGATCCCGAGATTTACTAGTGATAGAAAAAATGGGATTTATCACTAATATAATAATATTACTATAATAATGTATGATCACTAGAACTGGAATGTGTCCCCAATATAATGTGTCCCCATAGAATAGATCACCAATAGCATTCTATGGGATCACTTTTATAATGGATCCTAATATAATGTGTCCCCATAGAATGGATCACCAATAGAATTCTATGGGATCACTTTTATAATGGATCCTGATATAATGTATCATTGTAATGGTGTATCTTATAATCACTAGATGTGGTGATGGGAGGAGAATTAGGAAATGAGATGTTAATATGAATAAAGTTTTTCTCTATTGTACATGTGAAGTGTTCGTGATATAACAAAGAAATCATGAAATTTAGATTTAATGATGAACACTGTGTGATTTCTGTGGTGTTGAGGTGTCAGTGAGGGTGTTGGGGTGTCAGTGAGTGGGAGAGGTGCTGCTGACTCCATTTGAGGTATAATAAGTGCCCTTTAGTGATGGGTAGTCATGAACCAAACTGCCCTGGGTTCAATTCTAGCAGGGATTAAGTGGACTTCTAAGCATCTTGGTTGTCAAACCTGAACCCCATTGAAATTACTGGGAGCTTGATTTGTCAAATTAAAAAATGCCCATTTTAAGGGCTAACAATCAAGGGGAAAAAAGGAGCAGTGATATTTTTGAAATGATTAAACTTAAAAAAAAATGTAATTGGTTACACATTAGCAATGTCCAATTCATTTAAATACTAAGCCTGGGGTTGTCCTAAGCACTGACATTTACAAAGGAGAGAAGTTTTAAATTTGCCTGCAATTTACATTTCATTGACAGCTTATTAAAAAAAAAAAAAAGACCTGCAGCCTGGTTGAGCAGGAAAAGGGGGTGGGGGGGGCATGAGTGTTCATCCCCCTAAACCATACCAAGCCACAGGCCTTCAACAAAGGGGGAACCCAGAGGTACAGCACCTTGTCCACATGTTTATGAGGGCAAGGGCCTTATCCCCACAACCCTGGCCAGTAGTTATGGGGGTCTGTGGGTAGACGACTTACCAAAATTTGAAAACCACCAATTATAATAAGGGGGCTCCTAGACACAGCCTTCCCCACTTGAATAAGTAGGGGGTACATAGTAGACCTACTCATTCACAAAAAAAAAGTATAACCTAGAAAGAGACACCCAAACATTTGACAAGTCCTTTATCAAAAAATAAAAATCACCCAAAAATATCCCTCATTGTAAAGCCGTCATCAACTATGATGCCTGTCACCCACCAACTTGCTGATAAAAAAAAACAAAAAAACCTGACGACCTGGCGTACACGACCGATCCCAATGGTACAAGTGATGAATGACAGCTGGATAGTGGTGACATTATTGGCAAAATATGATCATGGTCATATTTGGTCAATGTCATTGTCCAAATAGAGCCAGTGGACATATTTTGGCAGTGATGTCACTGATATCCCTACACCCTCTGCTTAAAAGGGGTGGGGATCAGGGTTGCAACCCGTCCATAAATTTACGGACGGTTTGTAAAAATCAGACACTTTTTGCCTGTCTGTAAATGTCAGTGAAAGGGAAAGAGTACCTGTAAAAAATACAGTTGTGGTTGGTTTGTTACTGTGCGTGCGCAGTTCCAAAGCCAGATGAATGCTACTACTCGGGTGGTGGGGCAGTGATATCATGGTGCACATCAGGCTTGGGAATAAAAATCCACATCCGACTCCCCTTTTCCTGCCAGCCGATATTCCGTCGCAAAGGAGTCATCCTCCAGGGCTCGGTCATGCTGCCTGTTGCTGCCCAGCCCTATCTGCTTGCCCAGTGTTCTCCAGAAGGTCCAATCCTTCACGGTAGTAGCTAGCAAGCACTGGGGCAGCAGTGACAGTCTGTCTCCTCATCTTACACAATCTCAATCTCTTCTGGGGCAATTGTAAAGCAGTCTCTCTCTCTCTGTGTAATTGTAGAGCAGTCTTCTCTCTCTGGGGCAATTAGGGAGCAATCTTTCTCAGGGGGCAATATGGAGTAGTCTTTCTCTCTGGGAGCAATGTGAAGCAGTCTCTCTCTCTGGGGGCAATATGGAGCAGTGTCTCTCTCAGAGGGCAATGTGGAGCAGGATCACTCTCGCTCTGGGGGCAATTGTGGAGTGGTCTCTCTCTCTCTGGGGGCAATTGTGGAGCAGTCTCTCTCTCTGGAGGCAATTGTAGAGCAATCTCTCTCTCAGGGCAAGGTGGAACAGCCTCTCTGTCTCTCACTCTCTGGGGCAGTCTGTCTCAAGGGGCAATGTGAAGTAGTCTCTCTCTCTCAGGTGGCAATTGCAGAGCAGTCTCTCTGAGGGCAATGTGGAGTAGTCTCTCTCTCTCTGGGGGTAATGTGGAGCAGTCTCTCTCTCTGGGGGAAACATGGGGCAGTCTCTCTCTCTCTCTCTGTGTGGGAAGTCTCTCTCTGCATGGCTGGGCAGTGTGGGTGAGTTTCTCTTTGTGGCTGGGCAGTGGAAGCAGCCTCTGTGGCCCATGGAGCAGTGTTGAGACAGTTTCCGTGGCCTGTGGGGACAGTCTCTCTGGGACAGTCTTTTGGACTCTCTGAGGAGACAGTTGCTCAGTTACTGTGTCCATGGGGGCAGAGAAAAAAAAGGACTGGGGATAGGGATAGGATAGGGCCTTGTAACAGGCCAGACCTTACTTGTCTGCAGGCCGCCTCCCAGGATGGTGGGGACTGAAGGTGTGGTGTCCAACTGACTCTAATCTACCTTCATATTTTAGGAAAGTTTTGGGAAGGGTTAGTTGGCATTACATTTTATTCTAGGGGTTTTCTCCTTCTCCACCTTTGTACATTTAGAATCTTCTGGACTTTTACCCACTGATGCCACAGTTATTGACCAGTTTGTTCAACTGCCACCTTCATTCAAGTTAGCTGCACCTAGAACACTCATCTGCCTGACTACAAGCACCACTGCTACCTGCAAACTCCTAAAAAAATTTGGTGACAGTCTTATGATTGAAAATACAGCCACATCTTTTGGTAAGTACATGAAGGCAGGTGCAGTTTGTTGTCTCCACAGCAGCTGGCACTCAACTGCAGCGGCAGAGGGAGAGAAAGTCATGGGAAACATGGCTCCTCTATAGTTTCCTGAGTCACTGGGGCAGCGATTCATTTGGATGCTGGTCACCCATGTGACTCTGGCGGCCATCTATTTAGGACCTTGGCCTCCTGGGTTTGGCATGCATTCACTTGTTGGTAGTGTAGGGACAGATCATCCATCTGTCAGGGACAGTAACAGTGGCAGGAAAAGGTTCCAGTTGAGTAGGGAAAGCTTAGGGCTCCACACTCTCCTTGGACACCTTCCTGCTTGGGCTCAGAATAGCCAGGCTGCATTTCGCCTCTCCAGACAGACGTTATCAGTTTGGCTAAAGCATGCTCTGCTACATGCTGTTGGTATCCATGAGTGTTCCCGGTTGGGCCACCCCCCACGGGTTGTTGTGAACTGAACTGCTTGCCCTTACTTCAATACAAGTTCTACCATTTGCACCTGGACTGTGTGCGTGTTATTGGTCCTGCACCGTGCTCCAACCACCCACACTTTGTGGCAGTCGGTAGGATATGTAATTTCTGGCAGCAGGTGCAGAAGTCGGAGCAGGCACCATCATGGCACCGTTAGAATCAGCCCTGGCACTGGTGCCCAAGTTTAATAGTGCCAATATGCCCCTTACGAAGTGAGAGGAGAGACTAGAAAGGACTACGTGCCTGTACCAGGTTCTCGCCTGGCTGATCTCAGAACTAGCCATTAACTCCTAAGAGGATGATGTCTGACAAGAGGTAGTGGCTCTGCCGGCAGAGGACTGGGCCACCCGGGAGCAAATTGTGTCACAGCTGGAGAGCCTATTTTGAGAAAATGTGACAGTCCCGGATCTGAGGCACACATTCTTTGCCCGGAGGCAACAGAAGGATGAGAGTATCACGCAACTTTTTTTTTTTTTTTCCTTAAACAGTACATCTTTATAAAATGTTTTAATCAAAAATACAAATGCTATAAAGTAATCCAATGTCAGTATTAACCAACAGGTTTACAGATAAATAAGTGTATCAGGAAAAAAAATATACCTGTTACCCCAATTGGACTCAGATTGAAACAGGTACCTTATCGATTGAGAAAATGTATAGAAATACAAACAGTGATATTTCAAACACAAAGAATAACCAGTAGAAGAGCCACACTTAAAGATGTTGTAACCAAAAAAAAAGAGACCCTGTTCCTTTATAGCACGTTAAAGTGGTTGTACACTCAAATGGCTAAAATTGATCTAGCCTCCATTTGTTTGTTCATTAAATAGTGCAGTGTGTTTTTTTTTCAAATTCCAAATACCTTTTTTTCTTTGTGCTCATTTGTAGTCCCGTCCTCTGTCTGCTCTGTATCCTGATCTAAAAGACCTGAGTTGGAGGGGCCGAGATTCCCCTTCTGTTTGAGGTAAACAGTATAGTCAGTGAATGAAGGATGGAGGAGAGGGGCGGTGTGGAGAGGATAGGGGAGGGGTGGTAAGGAGAGGAGAGGCTTTGAGAAGAGGAGAGGATAGGGGAGGGGAGGTGGTGAGGAGAGGATAGGGGAGGGGGGGTGGTGAGGAGAGGATAGGGGATGGACAGTGATAGGAGGATAGGGGAGGGACAGTTAGGAGAGGATAAGGGAGGGGAGGGGCAGTGAGGAGAGGATAGGGAAGGGGTGGTGAGAAGAGTAGAGGATTGGGGAGGGGCATGAGAAGAGGAGAGAATAGGGCAGAGGCGGCGAGAAGAGGAGAGGATAGGGGAGGGGCGGTGAGAAGAGGAGAGGATAGGGAAGGGCCGGTGAGAAGAGGAGAGGATAGGGGAGGGGAGGGGCAGTGAGAATAGGGGAGGGGCGGTAAGAAGAGGAGAGGAGCGGATAGGGGAGGGCTGGTGAAAAGAAGAGAGGATAGGGGAGGGGCAGTGAAAGGAGGATATGGGAGGGGCAGTGAGGATAGAGGAGAGGTGGTGAGAAGAGGAGAGGATAGGGGAGGGATGGTGAAAAGAGGAGAGGATAGGATAGGGGAGGGGCGGTAAGAAGAGGAGAGGATAGGGGAGGGGCGGTGAGAAGAGGAGATGATAGGGGAGGGGCGGTGACAAGAGGAGAGGATAGGGGAGTGGAGGAGACAATAGGGGGGCCATGAGAAGAGGAGAGGATAGGAGAGGGGCGATGAGGAGAGGATAGGGGAGGGGTGGTGAGGAGAGGATAGGGGAAGGGCAGTGAGAAGAGGAAAGGATAGGGAAGGGCGGTGAGAAGAGGAGAGGATAGGGAAGGGGTGGTGAGAAGTGGAGAGGATAGGGGAGGGGCAGTGAGAAGAGGAGAGGATAGGATAGGGGAGGGGCAGTGAGGAGAGGATAGGGTAGGAGCGATGAGATCGTGTTCTCACTACACACCACAGAGCTGACAAGGAGAGAGGAGGGGGAGGAGCTGTAGAGACACAGAGACTCAAAGGAGAGAAGGTAGATGACAGAGGCACGTATCCTGACCACAATTTCATGGTTTAACAGCCATGATACACGTGGTCAGCTCACAGAACGGAAGTCAGGACCAGGCAGAATCAACCAAGTACTGTAGACCATACAAAGGAGCAATTGACTAGGCAAAAACACTATGCTACAGCTTGTGCCTTAAAGGGACAGGAGCATGTTTTTTTTTTTGGGGGGGTAACAACCATTTTAACCAGTGCTATCTAAATTGTCCCTTGCTATAAAAAACCTGGTGAATCCTGCCTGTTAATATGTCCCCTATGTAAACTGACCACAGTAATCATGGCTGCTGATCCAGGTCAGGTTACATGCCTCCGTCATCCCACTGCTCTCCTCTCTCCCCCTCCCTGCCTGTCAGCTCCTGTGTGTGAGCTATCTCCAAATCCACCCCTCCCCTTCTGCTACTATTAGTAGCTGGCAGTAAAGTCAAAGCAAGATTACTGCCAGCCCCTCTGTTTTACTAAGCCATACTACACAGTGTAAAAGTTTGTATAATATTAAGCCTCTACATACCTTATTGCAGATTATTTCTGTTGTTGGCTGCTCTATTCCCCCGATGTAAGGGCTACAGCGGAAGCGGCTGAGCGGACAGCACAGTGATCACATGACCTCCCGGCTGTAATCAGAGGGGGATCGCAGCCCCTCCCACTGTAGCCCTTAGATTGGGGGAGGAGAGCGGCCAGAGGTTACTTGACCGAACACTAAGGATCTGCAAAAAGGTATTTAGAGGCATACTTTTCTACAAACATGTACTCTTTGTAGTATAGCTGGGTAAAACAGAGGGGCTTGCAGTAATTTTTCTTTGACTTTACAACCACTGTAAGAAGGAGTATATCCTAATGGAAGATGAATTCACTATCAATATCACACACTAGTGAAAGTCTTAGATTAGGTTTTATAAAGCGCTCTTAATTGTTTTGATGCCTTTGAGTGAGAAAGCTAGGTTTGCCATTGTGCTTTAAATGTACTAATTTTATAATTCTCGTATGCTAGCATTAGTTTAACAAGACCTTGGGTATTCAATCTAACTATTACCTTAGATAAGTTAGGAGTGATATTAGGTTTCCATAGACTCAAAATTGTGAGTTTGCAGCTAAAAGTACATGTGTCCCAATAGTTCTATTAACTGCTGGCTCCTTCTTCATGAACTTTATTCTGTCTTTGGGGACCAAAGGGTTTCAGTTGGGGGGGGGGGGGGGGTGAAGCCAGGTGCAGGCTATAATATTGTGAATACAGTGGACAACACCTCCTTTGCTGCGGTCTGCTGCTGTTTCCCTCTAGTGTTGCACTCACACTGTTGCATCACATTTGTGAGCCAAGAAGCAAAGGACTGTGGGACTTGTAGTCCTGTGTTCAGCCATAACTGGACTCCTGAATCTCTCTCAGTCTACATCTCCCAGCAAGCTGCTAATTAAGAAGGGGATTATAAGAGAGGCTATTTAAAGAAGTGTTTAGAACATGCCCCCTCTCTTCTCTCCGGGATCCCCGGATCGATCAGCAAGCATCAGAGCTGCTGTCCAGATGCTGATGCCAGAGCCTGTCTGGGAGCCAATGCTATCCCCGGCCATGAGAGACCTCATCGCTGTGCAAAATCTAGAGGATCCTTAGTCCTTTCTGCTGGTGAACAGCCAACCACGCTGAAGGCGCCTGTCTAGATCACTGTGTTTACATCCATGCTGCATCCATCCTTGTTCTGGCTGGGGTAAAGACCTTGAATTACTTCCTGTGTGTGCCGACTACCTGCAGGATCTGATGAGGGGGCTTGCCCCCAGACCCCCTTCTTTTCAGTAACATACAATACATGGACACTGCATGCAGACATCAAAACCCAACTTGCCACCTCTGTCATACCCACTATTTGCTTGCTGACTGCTTGAACCTTCTCTTCTTTCTCTGAGGATTTTCCTTTTTCCACATCTTTGAACTCCAACGTACCAGTAAAGACTGTGTTCAGACCTAACACTTGAATGAACTTTATCCCATCATCTGCAGGGTGTGAGCTGGACCAAATACTGCCTAAAGGGGTTGTAAAGCTTCATTTTATTGTAAAAAAATAAGGCCCCTTTCACACATGCGGACCGTTGAGGTCCGCCTGATCGAATGCTCCATGCATCTCTATGGAGCGACGGATGTCAGCAGTCACATGTTCGCTGACATCCGATCCACTCCAATCCGCTGAATCCAGATGGATGGAAACCCTGGGGCCTGAATTACAGTGTTGTTTTTTTGAAGCACCTGATTAGAGCCATAGGCTCTAATGGGCTTCAAAATAGGGTGGGCTCAGAGCGCAGAGCATTGTGCCATGAGCCCACCCAGGTGTTACAACAGCGAATTAATATTCGCTGTTGTAATACTGATCCTCAATCCGGCCAATCAGAAGCAGGTCTGAGACCTGCTTTCTAATTGCCCGAAAAGAGAAGACTCCCGATTGGCCGCTGAGAAGGAGGGAGGTAATGGAAGCCAGAGCTATCACCCATGGAGAGCAGGGGAAGGGAGAGCCACCGCCGCAAGCCCTGGAGAAGAGCTGCATAGATGGGGTGAGTGCACCAGACCCGTCCACCAGCCGACCGACGGGGGGGATTGCAGTGGATACTGTTTGTCGCCCCCCCAAAGAAAATCACCACTGGCTGCCATTGGGGGTAGCACACATGTATTAGAAGCTTCTTGTCTAATACAGGAAGACAGACTGTCTCTGTACTCTGGGGAGAAACACTCAAGGTACTAGTGGAGGAGAAGAGAGACCGGTAGGAAAAAAGGGAGAGAGCAAGGGAAAGGAAACCAGGAGAGATGGTGGAGAAGGAAAGAGGACCTGATCACTGCAGCACTTTGTCCCTGCCAGAAAGTAAAAGATGGAGCATGGAAGAAACAAAATCAGAAATAGCAAGCTACATACTTCTCTCAATTGTTTTCTTTTAAAATGACCCCCTAACCATCCCAGATCCCAAAAGATCATAATATGCTCAGACTATAGATTTCACTTCAGTGCTCTTAGTGTGTTACAGTCCTTCTCAGGACCCATCCTTCCTTCTTTAGCTCTCTTCTAATGTTGGGAGGTAGGATTGTCTTTACTACTGTGAATAAAAACCTCCTTCCTCTGTACTCTGATCTCCGTGTCAAATTTCACTGATCAAGGCCTGCCTCACCCTGTGTAGAAGGATGTTACCCCTCCCAACTGCATTCTTTCCCGGTGTCAGGGAATTTAGTTTAATTTCCTCGTCTTCTGTCAGCGATGGCGTCTGCTAATCTGAGAGCTGAGCTGGAATGTTCCGTCTGTCTGAACAGTTATACAGATCCTGTAAACCTGAGATGTGGACACAACTTCTGCCGGGTCTGTATTGGTCGTGTGCTGGATACACAGGGGGGGTCTGGAGGATATTCCTGTCCTGAATGCAGAGAGAAGTTTCCGGATCGGCCTGCACTGCACAGGAACATAACACTACGTAACATAGTGGAGAATTTCCTGTCTGCTCAGCCAGATCAGGAGGAGTCCGGGGTCTTCTGTACTCACTGTGTGGACTATCCTGTACCTGCTGTTAGATCCTGTCTGCACTGTGAGGTTTCTCTGTGTGATAAACACCTGAGAGTCCACAAAAAATCCCCAGAACACATCTTATGTGACCCCACCTTGTCCATGGAGAGCAGGAAATGCTCCATCCATAAGAAGATCCTGGAATATTACTGCACGGAGGATGATATCTGCATCTGTATGTTTTGTGTGACTGGAGAACATAAAGGACATGAGATGGAGTCACTGGATGAGGCTTCTGAGAAGAAGAAGGAGACACTGAGGAATGTTCTCCAGAAACTTCTGACAAAGAGAGAGGAGACGGAGGAAAGAGTCCAGAGTCTGCAGGAACACAAGAGGAAAGTAGAAGAAAAAGCCGAGAGAGTCACTGCTCTGTTTAGAGATCTCAGGAGACGTCTGGAAGACCTGGAGAAGAGAGTCCTGAGGAAAATCTCTGGGCAGGGAGAACAGGAAGCCCTTTCTATGTTGGATTTCATCCAGGAGCTGGAAATAAAAAAGGAGGAGCTGTCCAGGAAGATACGTCACATTGAGGAGCTGTGTAACATGACGGATCCACTGACTGTCTTACAGGAATCAGACACAGGTGACTTGTGTGGTACTGAGGATGGAGATAATGAGGACAGAGAGAGACACGAGAAACTCCTCCATCATGGTGGGGGTCTGGAGGCGGGGGTCTTACACTCAGGTTTATTCAATATAATAAGAGGGGTAAATGTATACTTCCCTATACAGGGAGCTGCAGACTTATTACTGGATGTAAACACAGCTCATAATTCTCTACATATATCAGATGACAGGAAAACTGTATCCAGGTCAGATAGAAACCAGAATCATCCAGAAACACCAGAGAGATTTCAGGGTTTGGTTTCTCCGGTGTTGAGCAGTCGGAGTTTCTCCTCAGGGAGACATTACTGGGAAGTGGATGTCGGGGGATCAGATTACTGGACAGTTGGGATGTGTTACCCCAGTATAGTCAGGAGAGGAGATCAGTCATGGATTGGATGGAATAAGAAGTCCTGGGGTTTGTACAGGACCGGTAATCAGTATTCAGTAAGACATGCCACTAATAGGACCCCCTTACCCACCAATATCTCCAGTAACACAGTCAGGATATATCTGGATTATGAGGCCGGGCGGATCTCCTTTTATGATCTGTGTGACCCAATCCGACACCTCCATACCTTCACCACCACCTTCACTGAGCCCCTCCATGCTGTGTTAGGTTTAAAGAGAGGTTATATAAAGATATGTGGCGGGGATATGGAAATGTGAAAACTCCGTCAGTCTGGTGACATCACAGGGAGAAGGGATGGGATTGGTGGAATAGTCAGACAATGGGATAAAGCAGTGGGTGGAACTTCAGTCAGTATCCTGCAGGTTTTTTTTACTACAAGTAGATACTGTATAATTGAGATTTCTCTTTCTATTACCCCTATCTATCTATCTATCTATCTATCTATCTATCTATCTATCTATCTATCTATCTACAATATCTCACAAAAATGAGTACACCTCTCACATTTTTGTTAATATTTTTTTATATCTTTTAATGTGACAACACTGAAGAAATGACACTTTGCTACAATGTAATGTAGTGAGTGTACAGCTTGTATAACAGTGTAAATTTGCTGTTCCCTCAAAATAACTCAACACACAGCAATTCATGTCTAAACCGCTGGCAACAAAAGTGAGTACACCCCTAAGTGAAAATGTCCAAATTGGACCCAATTAGCCATTTTCCCTCCCCGGTGTCATGTGACTTGTTAGTGTTACAAGGTCTAAGGTGTGAATGGGGAGCAGGTGTGTTAAATTTGGTTCTCTCGCTCTCTCATACTGGTCACTGGAAGTTCTGAAAAAAAGAATTGTTGCTCTACATAAAGATGGCCTAGGCTATAAGAAGATTGCCAAAACCCTGAAACTGAGCTGCAGCATGGTGGCCAAGAGTATACAGCAGTTTAACAGGACAGGTTCCATTCAGAACAGGCCTCGCCATGGTCGACCAAAGAAGTTGAGTGCGCATGCTCAGCATCATATCCAGAGGTGGATATGGGAAATAGACGCATGAGTGCTGCCAGCATTGCTGCAGAGGTTGAAGGGGAGGGGGGTCAGACTGTAAGTGCTCAGACCATACGCCGCACACTGCATCAACTTGGTCTGCATGGCTGTCATCCCAGAAGGAAGCCTCTTCTAAAGATGATGCACAAGAAAGCCTGCAAATAGTTTTCTGAAGACAAGCAGACTAAGGACATGGATTACTGGAACCATGTCCTGTGGTCTGATGAGACCAAGATAAACTTATTTTGTTCGGATGGTGTCAAGCGTGTGTGGCGGCAACCAGGTGAGGAGCACAAAGACAAGTGTGTCTTGCCTACATTCAAGCATGGTGGTGGGAGTATCACGATTTGGGACTGCATGAGTGCTGGCAGCACTGGGGAGCTACAGTTCATTGAGGGAACCATGAATGGCAACATGTACTGTGACATACTGAAGCAGAGCATGATCAGGGCAGTATTCCAACATGATAACGACCCCAAACACACCTCCAAGACGACCACTGCCTTGCTAAAGAAGCTGAGAGTAAAAGTGATGGACTGGCCAAGCATGTTTCCAGACCTAAACCCTATTGAGCATCTGTGGGGCATCCTCAAATGGAAGGTGGAGGAGCACAAGGTCTCTAACATCCACCAGCTCCGTGATGTTGTCATGGAGGAGTGGAAGAGGACTCCAGTGACAACCTGTGAAGCTCTGGTGAACTCCATGCCAAAGAGGGTTAAGGTAGTGCTGGAAAATAATGGTGACCGCACAAAATTTTGACACTTTGGGCCCAATTTGGACATTTTTTCTTAGGGGTGTACTCACTTTTGTTGCCAGCAGTTTAGACATTAATGGCTGTGTGTTGAGTTATTTTGAGGGGACAGCAAATTTACATTGTTATACAAGCTGTACACTCACTACTTTACATTGTAGCAAAGTGTCATTTCTTTAGTGTTGTCACATGAAAAGATAGAATAAAATATTTAAAAAAATGTGAGGGGTGTAATCCCTTTTGTGAGATACTGTATCTACAGTGGGGACGGAAAGTATTCAGGCCCCTTTAAATTTTTCACTCTTAGATATATTGCAGCCATTTGCTAAAATGGTTATAGGGTATTCCTGCGCTATCGTGAGACGGGGTGAGGGAGAAAGGGAGAAGCCCAAATCAAAGTAAAACAAGGAAAAGCAGCCTACACCGAATAGGGTGCAGCCTGTCCCTGGCTAAAATAAGAATGAGTAAAAATGTGGTGCTGCGCTAATCCTTTAGATAAACAATGGTTATACGTGTGATACCTCAGTGATGGTGGGTGTCTCCAAACACAAATAAATAAAAATAAAATATAAATAAATTATATAACAATGAAACAGTAACTAAATGTGACACTGTAGTAAGAGTATATAGTGATGGTGTGTCTTCTAGCAGCATATGACTATATACCTATCATACAAGTACTCTACTGGTTCTAACAATAAAACACACGAGATTTGTGAAAAGTGACTGGTGCTTATAAATACATCCTAATACACAGAATATATAGAAATATATTAAAAAATTTATAGCAGCTAGCTTTAAACGTAACCAGTCTCTGACTGGCCTGGCATACACCTGGTGTGACTCAACACACTCCCAGGTGTATATATATATACAAAGTGAATCGTGCTTATAGTGCATAACATAGAGTGACAGTCTTAATATGGCTGAATGATATAAAGTTCTTTCATATGCATGCAAATAACACATGCAACAAAAATAGTGCTCCGCTTGGAAATGATCAATTATTCAAAGTCCACAAAATATGAGTGATCCACTTGGTGCTAAATATACGTGACGGTAGTGGTAAATCTTCATGCAGCAAAGCATACACTAGTGGGCAGTGGCCCCTTACCTGAAGGTAATGGGGTACTTGCATTTAGCCACTCACATTACACATTATTTAGCCACTCACATTACAATCACTAATACCAGGTGGAGATCCGACGAGCGGCGAGCTCGTAATACAAAAACAGTCATAGAGGTCACATGACTTCTTCAGGGGATCCCCTGAAGAAGTCACGTGGCCGTGACGTCACGCGTAGGGACGGGACAGGCACTCTATGACTGTTTTTGTATTACGAGCTCGCCGCTTGTCGGATCTCCACCCGGTATTAGTGATTGTAATGTGAGTACATATGATTTTTTAATAAAGAGTTGTATGTTTTCCATACAATATTATACTATTGTGGGCTTCCTTTTCTGATTTATCTGGGTGACCCTGGGACACTACTTGAAAGGATTAGACGCCCTCATAGGAAATAGACCAGGATAGGACTACATCTCCACCATCTCCCACAGCTAGTTGTTTCCACGGTCTCTACAACGAAAGGTTGCCATGCCTTAAAGTGGCTAAATGCGAGTACCCCATTACCTTCAGGTAAAGGGCCACTGCCCACTAGCATTAGCTAAAATCATTTAAGTTCGTTTTTTTTTCCTCATTAATGTACACACAGCACCCCATATTGACAGAAAAACACAGAATTGTTGACATTTTTGCAGATTCGTTAAAAAAGAAAAACTGAAATATCACAGGGTCCTAAGTATTCAGACCCTTTGCTCAGTATTTAGTAGAAGCACCCTTTTGATCTAATACAGCCATGAGTCTTTTTGGGAAAGATGCTAAAAGTTTTTCACACCTGGATTTGGGGATCCTCTGCCATTCCTCTTTGCAGATCCTCTCCAGTTCTGTCAGGTTGGATGGTAAACGTTGGTGGACAGCCATTTTTAGGTCTCTCCAGAGATGCCTAATTGGGTTTAAGTCAGGGCTCTGGCTGGGCCATTCAAGAACAGTCACGGAGTTGTTGTGAAGCCACTCCTTTGTTATTTTAGCTGTGTGCTTAGGGTCATTATCTTGTTTGAAGGTAAACCTTTGGCCCACTCTGAGGTCCTGAGCACTCTGGAGAAGGTTTTCGTCCAGGATATCCCTGTACTTGGCCGCATTCATCTTTCCCTCGATTGCAACCAGTCATTCTGTCCCTGCAGCTGAAAAACACCCCCACAGCATGATGCTGCCACCACCATGCTTCACTGCTCGGACTGTATTAGACAGGTGATGAGCAGTGCCTGGTTTTCTCCACACATACCTCGTAGAATTAAGGCCAAAAAGTTCTATCTTGGTCTCATAAGATGAAGATTAATCAACATGTGTGTATGTAGATGTGTGAAAATAGCTGTATTAGCTTCCTTCAATGTCTCATGGTGCTGGTGTGAGTGTCTGCTGCAGCATCTGCCGGAGTGCGTGTCTCCTCTCAGAATCAGCCTGTCTGTACTTTTTACTAACTTACTACTTCTACAACTAACCCCCACCTTTTCCCAAAAAAGGCTAGCTTAAAGGTTTGTATTTGTCTTTTAGTTCCACAGAAAACACGGCTTTCAATGAGCATTTTTCCCTCCCACCTTTCTAAAAAGGTGGGTGTCACTCATTCTAACATGCGGCTTTCAATGAGCATTTTTCCCTCCCACCTTTCTAAAAAGGTGGGTGTCACTCATTCTAACACAGGATGTTGAAACTGTCTCCAATCAAAACATTCCATGGGGATGGGCAAGACTACTATGTGTATGTGTAAAGTTAAACATATACAGTATAAATTTCTTTTTACATCTTAAATCCTTGAATCAAATACAACACATATCAGTAGATAGATTATATACATTTAAAATGCAGTGTTCTTATTAATATACTAATCAAGAAATATAGTAATGTAAAGAAACAGCTTATATTCTCAACATACTGAAACTTTGTGTCTTTGGAAAAGGATGTAACCTTATCTCTTACGATGGGAGAGGTGAATGGTCAACTCACTCTAAATTACTGCCATATGTGAGATGTACATAGAACTGCTTTTCCAAGAAATGCATTTGAAGCTTCAAACAAAATATATACTTTCATAAATATATAAGTCTATATATAAAACTTCACTTTTTCTATACATAGAAGATAAATAAATTATATAAAATGTATCCAAGTCCATTATTCTCAGAAACAATCCATTCATAAATTCTGATAATCTAACACTGAGTAAAGAGGAAAAAATGTTGTCGCTGCCTTGGAGGCGGCCATGTTGTTGGTTACTAGCGGGCGGACTTACAAAATCCACTCATTATATTGTGTACTGTACTGTATACGCTGCTGGTGTTACATGAAAACAGCCAACTCGTCCAATTTACAATTACTGCTGCTGGAGAGAAACCGGGAGTGACGTGGTTTGAGATTTTGGCGATTTGGAGTTTTCAGCAGAACACCGGCCTTCCACCCCGTGCGATACATACAGTAAATAGGGAGAAGGTCCAGGTCAAGGTAAGAAGAGAGAGAGAGAGAGAGAGAGAGAGAGAGAGAAAGAGAGGAGGTTGAGCCAGCTGGAGCTTAAAGCAATACTAAACACACACTATCTACTTACATTGTCCCTTCTGTTTCTGCATGTGGATGACGGCACTGTAAATATTTTAATTAACAAAAACCTAAGTAATTTTTTTTTTAATCAATGTATAGTTGTCACATGGCTTTCTCCCAGTCTGTCTGGTCTAGTCCTCTGTTGCTGGTCACATGTTCAAAAAACAAAACAAAAAAAACAGCCTTTGGGATAGAGAGTAAAAATAAATAATTAATATTAATAAACCTTTTAAAATTGTCATACAATTATGTATTTGAAATCAAATCTTTATTGTTTTTGGCAGTAACATGGTGTGGGCGGATTTCTTCCAGTCTCTGGCTGTGTCACGCCCCCTCCAGCCTGTGTCTTAGAATAAGAAGGAGGTGAAGCCTCCATCAGTCTACATGTAATATCCTAGCCCCATTGTGTTTAGCTGGCTAGTGGGCATGGAGGAGGAGGGAGGGGGTGGGCTGTCATTAATCATTGTGTATACACCCGCATGTGTGACTTTATAGTCGGATGGGCTGCTCAGATGTGATGGGGAGGAAATGCTCAGCATGAAAACTCATTGAAAACTGAGCATGTGCAGAGCTGCCACCACAGCTGCAAAACCCCTAACTGCAGTGGGGACATGAACAGAAGGGGGAGACAGAGAGCAGCAGGATCAACCAGGTTTTTTTTTACAGAATACAGAAAATAAATCTCCTAGTGACAGAAAGAGTATGGACAGCATGGAATACAGCATTTATTGATCGTTTTTAATGATGTGGGTTTAGTGTCACTTTAAGAATGAGGGAATACACCGTGTACATAAAGTCCAGGAGCCCAAAAACCAGCATGTAATTGGCACAAGATGTCGGTATCCCGGTGGACACTAACAGTCACTGGAGATCACCAGTCATGGAATAACACCTGTAAACGTATGCCTGGGCAGCCACCCCCATTAGTTTAGGGTCTGGACTATGTTGTGCCTGTTTTCTTTTATGAAGAGTCACAGTAAAAGTTGTTAAATTGTTCCAAGCCCGGTCTGAAGTAATTCAAAGGGGTGCATGATGGTTTCTGGCATATAAAAGAACTGAGCCAGTAAGACATAAGTAAGGTATGAAGCAAGACCACTAAAAAGGGTTAACTCAGCAAGACAAGTTGGAGGAGGAGTACAGTTGCTTTGGGTAACCAGTACAAAGTGTATAGCAGAAGCTCAAGAAGTATGGTATCTAGTGTAGGTAACAGGTCCACCAGTAGTGAGGGGGTCGGTGTCCTGGTTCCTACCCTAGCGGGCGGTTTTTCCAAAGTCACTGGGACTAACCTGTGGTAGGAAGACCTCATGGACCTAGCCGCATGATATGGGAGAGCGGAAGTTAAGCGAGTGCATGCATGAGGTCCACGCTATGTACTCGGCAGGACCCCATTCTGTCACTGGGAATGAGTTGGCAGAGGTGCGCTAGATTGGTGGAGTATAAATACTTGATATTTTTCAAATATTGTTTGTTTATGTGGTAGTGCCGGTAAAGTCCCACCCTTAGGGGGTTACTCTTTATTCCTTGATACATTTGGAATATGGCAACAAGCAAGGCGGTGTAGTGACACAGGACAACACTTTTATAGAAGGACTCTGTGTAATTATTTACTGCACACATTGTAGTGCTTATTGGTTGAACTAGATGGACTTCTGTCTTCTTTTAATCAGATTAACTATGTAACTATGTAACAGTGTACCGCTCTCCTCTAAGCTGGGGAACCGCCATAATGTTTGACTTCACATGAATGTGGCCCTGCCCGGTCCAGGGCATTGGTGAGCATGTACACAGGTAAAGAGGTACCCCCACATGCAGGGCGTGTGCCCCCCCTTCCCACTATCTGATATATTACTTTCTCTGCAATTATTAAACAGGAAGTTATCACAGTGTGTGACATCAGCAATCCCCTCTCTCTCTGCCCCTCCCCCTCCTCTCTGCTACTCCCCCATGGTGTAGCGCGGTTGCTGTGATTGGATAGGATGTGGTCACCTCTCCTCTTTCCTCTTCCATACAATCTATACTAAAGAAATGTAACAATCTCAGAGGAAATATATGAAGGAGTGATCTTCTTTAATATTGAAACAATAAAATGTGACTGTCCATTAACCACTTCGACCCTGGAAGATTTTACCCCCTTCCTGACCAGTGCGTTTTTTGCGATTCGGCACTGCGCCGCTTTAACTGACAATTGCGTGGTCGTGTCCTATATAAGTTTTCTTACAATTTCCTATATAAGTCCTATATTCACGTATGTTTATTAGAACCTGCATATTAAATATATGGCATTTAATTGCCTCAAAAAAACGGTTTAAACATTGCTCTAAATTATCTCTTAAATTAAAACAATGAACCAAATACCACTAATTAAAGATTAAAAATTGTATAAAATATATATACTTAAAAATTAATAATCTATATGTATATGGATGGCTGGAACCTCTCTAAACAATAAAATCTCGGTCATTAGCTACTTAGACTTATATAGGAAATTGAAAGTAGTCTAAATAGAACCGGTGCATAATATAGGTTGCATAATTGTACCTGTAGTTTGAAAATTATTAGATAACCTTCAATGTACTACACGTGGTTAAATGAATGCTGTTTCTCAGAGATGGGGATATTGCGATCACGGGGACACGAGTTGTGCGCAGGCGCGCGGATGACTCCCTATCAGCTGATGATAGAAGGGTATATAAGGGATGATTGTCGTCCCGTGCAGCCAATCCCATGAGTAAGTCACTGTTGTGACGAAACATGTCGGGGTGTGGGCGTGTGATGGTGAGCACCAGAGACGAGTGACGCGTTCTAGCTTACCAGGAAGGGGGGATCTGTCAGAGTGGCTGTCCATCGAGGAGTAGGTGAGAGAAGCGATCAGACGCCTGCACACCTCGGGTCCGCCGTGACCGCAACCCCTAACTGTGATATCCAATTGTTTGCTGTGCTGTGCATTGGAGTTCAGTGTGCTGTGGAAGTTTACTCTGCGTTTTTTGAATTTTGAAAGTGTGAGTTTAAACATTGAAGATTTTTGTGTGTTTTTCATTAAACTGGTTATGGGATTTACACTATTGGAGCACTTTTTTCATTTACATGTGGAACGATTCCTGCACACATATTTGGATGTTTGGTTTGCCGCTGTGACCCTTCCTGTTTGGGTACAAAAAGCACTGAAGCCTTACACGAGAGTGTGGGCAATTGGAGTTGGTGAGTGAGTTTCTATAGGGAGTGGGCTCACTCAGCACCTGGGTGTGGTGGAAGCTGTAAAGAAGACATCACTTTCTAAAGACTTTATTTCAGTTTTTTATAATTTTTTGATATTTTTTATGCAAGAGAACAACATTTTTTGTAATATAATCAGTTGTAGTGCATTTTTTGTATATTCTTCACTTGTCACTTGGTGTCCACTATGTATATATTTGTATTTTATATTTGTATGTCCATTTAGTTAAAGGGTTCACGCGAAAATATTAGCTTTTAGATAGCGCCACTGTTTTTTTCACGTCTATCCAATTATATACGTCACAGAAGAAAACACTTTATATAGAAGAATCTCCTACCTTGAGGTAAGCGACAGCTGCTATGGCCTCAGTAGATGCATCTGAGAAGATGTGAGGAAGTTCTTTCCTCTGACTTGTAGCAAGGGAGGCAGAAGTGTAGCAGCGTGGTATATGGATTCCATCTAAGGCATGTAGAGATTGTTTCCAGGGCTCCCACTTTGAAAGCTGGTCTATCGGTAGTGGAGAATCCCAATCTTTAATAGTCTCTGAGAACTGTCTAAAGTAAGGATTTACCTTGTATGGTGATGGAAGCTACGAATCCCAATGGATCGTATAGGCTGTTCACTACTGACAGAACACCACGTTTGGTAAATGGCTTGTCTGCAGAGCTGACTTGAAAACCGAAGGAGTCTTTAATAAATCCCACCATAGGCCCAGACTTCTCTGTACAGGTGGTATGTCCATTCCCAGATTCAAGTCTTTAAACCCTGTGGCATGATCGCCAGGTTTAAAGGCTTTCATAAAAGCAACTCTATTTGAAGCAATCTTGTGTAGTCTGAGGTTAGCCTCAGAAAGCATATCTTGTGTCCTTTGGAGCAGATCTATGGCTTCTTCGTCTGTAGGTAAAGATTTAAGTCCATCGTCCACATAGAAGTGTCTCTCGACGAAGTTTCGAGCATCCATGCCATACTCCTTTTCCCCATCAAGGGCAGTCCTTCAAAAACCGTATGTTGCAACAGCGTGTGAGGGACTATTTCCGAAAACATGTACCTTCATGCGATATTCAATCATCTCATTGTCCATGTTGTTGTCACGGTGCCACAGAAACCTTAGGAGGTTCCTATGGTCTTTATGCACAATGAAGCAATGAAACATTTGTTCAGTGTCTGCAGTTATGGCAACTGGCTCTCTTCTAAACCTCATAAGTACACCTACAAGGTTGTTGGTTAGGTTTGGACCAGTGAGAAGAACATCGTTCAGGGATATGCCTTGATGCTTGGCACTGGAGTCAAATACTACCCTGATTTGCTTTGGCTTACGTGATACACTCCGAAGAAAAGCAGGTACCAGCACTCATCGTGTCTTTGAAGTGGTGGGGCTGGTTCGGCGTGATCATTGTCAAAGATCCTTTTCATAAAGTTGATGAAATGGTCCTTCATTTCAGGCCTGTTCTTTAGTGTACATTGAAGTGAGTTGAATCTGGATAGAGCCTGTTCACGATTGATTGGGAGTTTAACCCTTGCAGCACGAAGAGGTAATGGGGCAACCCAGCTGTTAGACTCATCCTGGAAGAATTCTTTGTCCATTATTTTTATGAACTCTCTGTCTTCAACTGACAAGGCTATTTGGTTGTCATCGCTTGTAGTACAAAACACTGTGGTACCTAGGTTGTCATCACAAAGGTTAGGAGTGACATCAGGTACTTGGATGATGTCAAGAGGCTTCTCTTTTACTTCGTAATGGCGAGGGCACTGTTTGAAGTGGGATGCATGTCCGTTTCCTAACATGTACGTTTTGAAGGAGTGGATCTCGGATGACGTATGCATTCTACCTAAGCATACGTTGCCCACGATTACCCAGCCTAGATCGAGTTTTTGTGCGTAGGGGGCATCTTGAGGTCCATTGCACTGCTTGCGTACTTTGTGTACTCTAATGCCACGTACACACGATTGGACATTCCGACAACAAAATCCATGAGATTTTTTCCGACGGATGTTGGCTCAAACTTGTCTTGCATACACACGGTCACACAATGTTGTTGGAAATTCCGAATGTCAAGAACGCGGTGACGTACGACGAGCCAAGAAAATTGAAGTTCAATAGCCAGTGCAGCTCTTCTGCTCGATTCCGAGCATGTGTAGAACTTTGTGCGTCGGAATTGTGTACACACGATCGGAATTTCCGACAACAGATTTTGTTGTCGCAAAATTTGAGGTCCAGATCTCGAAATTTTGTGTTGGAAATTCCGATGGAAAATGTCCAATGGAGCCTACACACGGTCAGAATTTCCGACAAAAGGCTCCCATTGAATATTTTCTGTCGACCGTGTGTACGCGGCATGAGAATGTCTCTTCCTAGCAAGATCAAGATTTCAGCATTCATGTCTATTGCAGGAATTTCATTAACAAGGTGCCTTGAGTGAGGATGGTGATATGCAGAACTCACCAAATTCCATCCACAAGATGCTTTTATTCTGAACATCAGGTTACAGGAGATGACAGGATACAAACAGATGAATAGGTTGTAGTATTTATGTGGTCAAAAGATGATATTGTCTGCAGCTTACAATGCAGAATACATGTACCCTGCTACATGTGGCCTGTAAGCAGCATCCATGACACAAGAAGTACAATCACAGGAAGAAGGGTGGAGCATTACACAGAAAGGAAGTGTGTCATAACATAAGGGAAAAATAAACTTGAGAAAACAAGTGCATTACCACAAAAGGTCACTAGATGGCAGCATGTGAACTAAATATAAACGTCCATAGAAAATGGTTAGGAAAACAGTCTATAAATTTTATGTCCCATTGGGGCAGCACATAGGGATTTAAAATCCCCACCGTAGTGATGTCAACGCCGTGTCCCGTCTGTGCCTGCACAGTGGCGACCCACCGTAGAGCAACTGTGCGACCGCCAGGCACCTGGCATATATGTAAATGCGTGCTTTGCTATTTAGACAATCACACTGATGGATTTTGAATAAGAATTTCATAAGGAGGAATGTTCTCTTTAGGTACCAAACTAATCGCATACCTAGTGCGCCCCTGATGTTTTCATAGGATTATGCTTCCTGATGGTACCCTGACAGTTTGACTCTAAATTACAAGTTTAAAGGTAATTTGCTCAAACTGCTGGCGGCTCATTTCAGCTTAAAACAATGTTTATATGTAACTTTTGCAGCGGTACCCCCGTATGGGCTGCTGGTAGTTGTAGTCCGTCTCTCACCCTGCACAGCCAGGCACACAAATTCCCAGACATCTAACAGTCAAGAAAGACATATTGATAGGTTAATTGGATCCTCTCTAAATTGTCCCTAGTATGTGTATGTATGAATGTGAGTTAGAGACCTTAGATTGTAAGCTCCTTGAAGGTAGGGACTGATGTGAATTTACAATGTATATGTAAAGCGCTGTGTAAATTGATGGCGCTATATAAGTACCTGAAATAAAATAAATAAATCCCCACCATGAAACATGGTGGTGGCAGCATGATGTGGTGGGGATGCTTTTCTTCAGCAGGGACAGGGAAGCTGGTCAGAGTTGATGGGAAGATGGATAGAGCCAAATACAGGGCAATCTTAGAAGAAAACCGGTTAGAGTCTGCAAAAGACTTGAGACTTGAGGTTCACCTTCCAGCAGGACAACGACCCTAAACATACAACCAGAGCTACAATGGAATGGTTTAGGTCAAAGCATATTCATGTGTTAGAATGGCCCAGTCAAAGTCCAGACCTAAATCCAATTGAGAATCTGTGGCAAGACTTGAAAATTGATGTTCACAGACACTCTCCATCCAATCTGACAGAACTGAAGTATTTTACAAAGAAGAATGGCCAAAAATGTCCCTCTCTAGGTGTACAAAGCTGGTAGAGACATCCTCAAAAAGAATTGCAGCTGTAATTTCAGAGACGGTTCTACAAAGTATTGACTCAGAGGGGCTGAATGCAAATCCCCCCCACACTTTTCACATATTTATTTGTAAAAAAAAATTGAAAACCATTTATCATTTTCCTTTCACTTCACAATTATGTGCCACTTTGTGTTGGTCTATCACATAAAATCCCAATAAAATACATTTATGTTTTTGGTTGTAACATGACAAAATGTGGAAAATGTCAAGGGGTATGAATACTATTTCAAGGCACTGTATGGCCAGCATTTGTGTCATGTTTTTTCTCTACACCCGTCTTTCCCCCTTTATCTCTTCTAATGTTAGGAGGTATGATTATCTTTACTACTGTGAGAAAATCCTCCCTCCTCTGTACTCTGATCTCTGTGTCAAATTTCACTGATCCAGCCCAGCTTTCCTGTGTAGGAGAACGTGACCCCTCCCAACTGCATTCTTCTCCGGTGTCAGAGAACTTCATTTCATTTCTTCGTCTGCTGTCAGCAATGGCGTCTGCTGATCTGAGAGCCGAGCTGGAATGTTCCCTCTGTCTAAACATTTATACAGATCCTGTAACACTAAAATGTGGACACAACTATTGCCGTTCTTGTATAGACCGGGTGCTGGATACACAGGGGGGGTCTGGAGGATATTCCTGTCCTGAATGCAGAGAGAAGTTTCAGGATCGGCCTCCACTGCAGAGGAACATAACACTGTGTAACATAGTGGAGAATTTCCTGTCTGCTCAGCCAGATCAGGAGTCCGGGGTCTTCTGTACTTACTGTGTGGACTCTCCTGTACCTGCTGTGAGATCCTGTCTGCTCTGTGAGGTTTCTCTATGTGATAAACACCTGAGAGTCCACAAAAAGTCCCCAGAACACATCCTAACTGACCCCACCTTGTCCATGGAGAACTGGAAATGCTCCGTCCATAAGAAGATCCTGGAATATTACTGCACTGAGGATGATACCTGTATCTGTGTGTCCTGCAGTTTGGCCGGAGAACATCGAGGACACCAAGTGGAGATGCTGGATGAGGCTTCTGAGAAGAAGAAGGAGACACTGAGGAATGTTCTGCAGAAACTTTTGTCAAAGAGAGAGGAGACGGAGGAAAGAGTCCAGAGTCTGCAGAATCACAGGAGGAAAGTAGAAGAAAAAGCAGCTGGTGACACCGAGAGAGTCACTGCTCTGTTTAGAAATCTCAGGAGACGTCTGGAAGACCTGGAGAAGGAATTCCTGAGGGACATCTCTGGGTGGGCAGAGCGGATCTTCCTCCCGGTGTTGGATAAGATTCGGGATCTGGAAATAAAGAAGGAGGAGCTGTCTAGGAAGATGCGTCACATTGAGGAGCTGTGTAACATGACGGATCCACTGACTGTCTTACAGGAATCAGACACAGGTGACTTGTGTGATACTGAGGATGGAGATAATGAGGACAGAGAGAGACATGAGGAACTCCTCCATGATGGAGGGGGTCTGGATGTGGCTGGGATGTCACACACATTACACACATTATCTGATATAATAAAAGAGGTAAATGTATACTTCCCTATACAGAAAGCTACAGACATATTACTGGATGTAAACACAGCACATAATTTTCTACATATATCAGATGACAGGAAAACTGCATCCTGGTCAGATAGAAATCAGAAGTGCCCCAAAACTCCAGAGAGATTTCAGGATTATCCTCAGGTGTTGAGCAGTCAGAGTTTCTCCTCAGGGAGACATTACTGGGAAGTGGATGTCGAAGGATCAAATGAATGGAGAGTTGGGTTGTGTTACCCCAGTATAGTGAGGAGAGAACGGCAGTCTCTGATTGGATTTAATAACAAGTCCTGGGGTTTGGCCAGGTCTGGTAATCAGTATGGGGTGAGACATGACAATAAAGAGATCCCCTTATCTGCCAGTATCTCTAGTAACAAAGTCAGGATATATCTGGATTATGAGGCCGGACGGATCTCCTTCTATGATCTGTGTGACCCGATCCAACACCTCCACACCATCACCACCACCTTCACTGAGCCCCTCCATGCTATGTTATGTGTATGGGAAGATTGTATAAAGATACATGAGGGGAATCAGGAGATATCTGCCCAGAGACTAGTGACATCTCAAGGAGGAGAGATGGGATTGGTGCAATATACAACCAATAGAATAAAGCAGTGGGTGGGGCTTTAGTCTGTATGCTGCTGACTTTTTACTATAAATAAATATAAGTGAGGTTCCTCCCCCTTTCACTGATCACTGTAATTGGGTAGAATATCTGTTCAGTTACTGCAGTAACATGTTCCTATTGGTCAATGAGGAAAGATGAGGCCTATATAATGATCTACTTATTATGTACTGCCCACCTCACCACCTGTCCCCTGGACCCTCACAATTACTGTGGCCAAATCCTGCTCTATCCTAAACTCTTAACCCACATCTTCAACCTCTCCTTCTCCTCTGGCACCTTTCCTTCCCTGCTCAAACATGCACTGGTTACCCATACTTAAAAAACCCTCACTAGACACCATCTGCTTGAATAACTTAAGACCCATCTCCCTGCTCCCATTTGCCTCCAAGCCACTTGAACACCTTTTCAACAACCGCATGAGCTCCTACCTCACTGACAACAACCTTCTGGATCCCCTACAGTCAGGCCTCCGCCCACAACATTCCACTGAAACAGCCCTACCAAAACTTCCCAACGACCTACTACCTGCTAAAACCAACAACCAATACTCCATACTCATACTCTTGGACCTTTCTGCTGCCTTCAACACAGCTGACCACCCATTCCTCCTCAACAAACTCCAGTCCCTTGGCCTCTGTGATTCTGCTCTTTCCTGGTTCTCCTCCTACCTATCTCAGCGCACTTTCAGTGTCACATACAACACCATCTCCTCCGCTCCTCTTCCTCTTTCTGTTGGAGTACCCCAAGGCTCAGTCCTTGGGCTTCTCCTATCCTCTCTCTATACCTCTTCCCTGGGCCAGTTGATAACCTCCCATGGCTTCCAATACCACCTCTATGCTGACGACACCCAGATCTATCTCTCCACTCCTCAACTCACCCCTCAATCTCCTCACGTATCGCAAACTTACTGAGCGACATATCAGTATGGATGTCACATCACTTCCTCAATCTTTCTAAAACTGAGCTTGTAATATATCCTCCTCCCCAATTCCCAGCCTGTGACTTTACCATTGAGATCAACAGCACAGCCATTGATCCCTCCACACACGCCAAGGTGCTGGGTGTAATCCTAGACTCTGACCTCTCCTACAGACCCCACATCCAATTGCTGGCTACCTTTTGCCGCCTTAACCTCCACAACACTTCCAGAATTCACCCCTTCCTGACTAATGACACCACAAAACAACTTATTCACTCCTTGGTTATTTCCCGCCTTGGCTACTGCAACTCCCTCCTCACTGGCCGACCTTTACACAGGTTATCTCCCCTTCAGTCTATTATGAATGCTGCTGCTAGACTCATTCACTTCACTAACCGATCCATGACTGCTGCCCCTCTCTGCGAATCCCTTCACTGGCTTCCCCTACCCCACCGTATACAATTCAAAATACTTACCACAACATACAAGGCCATCCACAACATCTCCCCCAGCTACATCACCAACCTCATCTGCAGATATCACCCAAATCGCCCTCTCTGCTCCTCCCAAGACCCCCTGCTCACTAGTTCCCTTGTCACCTCCTCTATTCTCACCTCCAGGATTTCTCCAGAGCCTCTCTCATCCTCTGGAACTCCCTGCCCCAGTATGTCTGGTCAGCCCCTAACTTGTCCACATTTAGACGACCCCTGAAAACCCACTTATTCAGGGAAGCCTACCCCACCTCCACCTATGAACTGTACCCGAATCTCCTCCATCAATTCATCCCCTGCAGCTATTGCCTTTTGTACCACCTCCCCCTCGCTTTAGACTGTAAGCTCCACAAGCAGGGCCCTCCTATTCCTTTGGTATGGAACTGTATTGTAATTGTACTGTCCCCCCTTTACAGTACATTGTAAAGCGTTGGCACTATATAAATCCTGTATAATAATAATATCTATCTATTTACTGTATCTATCTATCTATCTATCTATCTATCTATCTATCTATCTATCTATCTATCTATCTATCTATCTATCTATCTATCTATCTATCTATCTATCTATCTATCTATCTATCCACGACAATCTGACATATTATTTTCTATGTAATTGTTAAACAGAAATTTATCACAGCATGCAACATCAGAAATCTCCCTCCCCCTGCCCCTCCCCATGCCATTTGCTCCCCCTCCACATGCAGTCACTCTGTGCGGGGTCCAGTGCAGTCACTGTGATTGGGTAGGATGTGGTCACCTCTCCTCTCTTGCCTCCTCCTATTCCATACAATCTATACTAAAAGAGGTGAAAATTGATGTAAAAATCTCAGAGAAAATATATGAAGAAATTACCCCAGGATTTACTAGTGAAAGAAAAAATGGGATTTATTACTAATATAATGATATTACTATAATAATGCATGATTACTACAACTAGAATGTGTCCCCAATATAACGTGTCCCCACAGAATGGATCACCAATAGAATTCTATAGGATCACTTTCATAATGGTATCCTAATTTAATATGTCCCCATAGACTGGATCACCAATAGAATTCCATTGGATCACTTTTATAATGGTATCCTAATTTAATATGTCCTCATAGAATGGATCACCAATAGAATTCTATGGCATCTCTTTTATAATGGATCCCAATATAATGTGTTCCTATAGAATGGATCACCAATAGAATTATATGGGACCATTTTTATAATGTATCCTAATATAAGGTATCATTGTGATGGTTTATCTTATAATTACTAGATGTGTCCTGGTGATGGGAGGAGAATTAGGAAATGAGATGTTAATGTGAATAAAGATTTTTTCTCTATTGTACATGTGAAGTGTTGGTGATATATCTAAAACATATGTCTGCTGATGAATATTGTGTGATTTTTTTTTGCTGATGGCCAGAGGCGGCTCTAGGCTTTATGAGGCCTTTGACAAAACTTAGACATTGAGCCCCAGTCACGCCCGGGGGGCACACATATCTACAGTACGGAGACGAGTCGGTCCACACCAGTCCTTACAACTCTGGACGGACAATGATCACACGCCAACTCTAACCTCAACCAGTAGTATCCTCCTAGGGTGCAGCATAAACCCACATTGAGCCAACAGAGAGCCGTCGTTATCCACTCCCAGATCTTCGGGAACCAGCCCAATAACATCAATACACACACACACGGAGTCCGATGAATCCCGGTGAAGAGTGGACAGATCCCCCTCCACTCTACCATCCAATCCAACAACTAACCACAGACAGCGCACCACTCTATCCCTATAAATTCAGCACCCCCTCCTAGCACAAATCCCCCCAATCCCCTCTCCTACCACAAATCCCCCCAATCCCCTCTCTTACCACAAATCCCCCCAATCCCCTCTCTTACCACAAATCCCCCCAATCCCTTCTCTTACCACAAATTCCCCCAATCCCCTCTGTTACCACAAATCCCCCCAACCCCTCTCTTACCACAAATCCCCCCAATCCTCATTCCTTCCACAAATCCCCCCAATCCCCTCTCTTACCACAAATCCCCCCGATCCCCTCTCCTACCACAAATACCCCAATCCCCTCTCCTACCACAAATCCCCTCTCTTACTACAAATCCCCCCAATCCCCACTCTTACCATAAATCCCCCCAATCCCTTCTCCTACCATGAATCCCCCCAATCCCTTCTCCTACCATGAATCCCACCAATCCCCACTCATACCACAAATTCCCCCAATCCCCTCTCCTACCACAAATTCCCCCAATCCCCTCTCTTACCACAAATCCCCCCCAATCCCCACTCTTACCACAAATCCCCCCCAATCCCATCTCCTTCCACAAATCCCCCCAATCCCCTCTCCTAGCACAAATCCCCCAACCCCATCTCCTACCACATATCCCCCCAATCCCCCCTCCTAGCACAAATACCCCCAATCCCCTCTCCTATCACATATCCCCCAATTCCCTCTCCTAGCACAATCCCCCAACCCCCCCTTTAACACAAATGCCCCCCCAAACTACTCTCCTAGCACATATCCCCCATTCTTTTTCCTAGCATAATTTTGCCCCATCATCCCCATTACCCTTCACAGCAAAAATAGCCCCCATCCTCTCTTCTGCACAACCCTCTCTTCTCAGCACAAATTATTGTTACCCCCTCCCTTTCATTGTGTTAGATGGGATCAAGGGACACCTATTAGCAAAAGTATGTAGGCATAGGACACACCCCCTGCCACGGCCCCTTAAAGGAGAATTATACAAAAAAAAAAGTAGGTAAACCCACAAGTGATTTTTTTTTACCACTACTATTCCTTTATATTGGCTTTGAAAATTTACAAATGCAGTAATTAAGAAATTGGATGAAAGGTTTAGCGCTGGGAAACACTCTTTGAAAGATACAATTTTTTTTTATATACAACTGTATAGATCAGACCAAAGTGAGGGACAAATGAGGAAAGAGGGACAGAGGGACTTTGTTCCAAATCAGGGACAGTCCCTCAAAGACAGGGACAGTAGGGAGCGATGATATAAACTCCCCTCTTCCCCCAACTTACAGGTAGGAAACCAGGTAGAGGTGCAGGTTGTGCTCTCTCCCTCCTGTCAGTGGAGAGATCCTCCATCCAGCAGATGACACAGGATCGCTCTTGGATTGAGCTATACACAGTTTGATTAACCCACCCCCATCTCTTCCAATGACCGCTCAACTCCCAGCAGCAGGGAATGAATCAAATGCTGAACATGCCTATGTAAGAGCGATCCTGTGTCATCTGCTTTATGGAGGATCGCTGTATTGTTGTGGTGGCAATCCGAAACACTATCGCTGACTGCACTGGCTCTGGTATCACTGTCAATGGTGTGGCTAGTGTGCAGGAAAGCTGTTGCTGGCGGCATTGGTTCTGGTGACACCTGGACTAGAGTTTGAGGTGAGTGGCTGGTGGTGAGGCACTGGCTAGTATCAGAGCCAGATGCACACAGCTTACATACGCCGCGATCGGTAGAGCGAGAGCGATAATTCTAGCACTAGACCTCCTCTGTAATTCTAAACATGTAACCTGTAAAAAAAATTTAAAGCGTTGCCTATGGAGATTTTTTTAAGTACTGAAGTTTGTGGCTATTCCACAAGTGTGCGCAATTTTAAAGCGTGACATGTTAGGTATCTATTTACTCGGTGTAACATCATCTTTCACATTATACAAAAATATGGGCTAACTTTAGTGTTTTTTATTTTTATATTCACGAAACAGTTGTTTCCCCCCCAAAAAAAAAAACACATTTGGAAAACTGCTGTGCAAATACTGTGTCAAAAAAAAAAAAAAGTTGCAACGACCACTATTTTATTCCCTAGAGTGTCTGCTAAAATATATATATATATATATATCGTGTACAGTGGCGTCGCTAGGGGGTGGCTTTTGGGGCTATAGCCCTGAATCTGGGGCCCATAGCCCCGAGTCTCTGCAGGGGTCCCTGGGGACCCTAATGTAAGGGGGGGGGCTCTCTGGGGACCCTGATGTAAGGGGGGCTCTCTGGGGACCCTGATGTAAGGGGGGCTTTCTGGGGACCCTGATGTAAGTGGGGGGCTCTCTGGGAATATATATACACACACATGTATATTACTGTATATACATGTGTATGCCCACCCAAGTGTATGACTTTCTTTACTACGCTGCTATGGGCTCTAGCCCCAGATCTTTTGTAGACCTAGCAACGCCCCTGACCGAATATATAAAATGTTTGGGGGTTCTGAGTAATTTTCTAGCAAAAAAATTATGATTTTTACATGTAGGAGAGAAGCGTCAGAATTGGCCTGGGTGACAAGGAGTTAATGACCATAAATAAGTAATATACAAATAATTATTATATATTGTTTTTAAGGTAATTTTACTAGATTTTCCAAAATCTGTACTCAAGCAGGTGGCTTAACGGTCAAATTGCTGAAGTTTGGAGTTGTAACTTCCAATCAGTAATTTCACAGTAAATAGATAAATAAATTATTATCTTATAACATATAGAATAATAATATATGATTAAGCTTGTACCTTTTCAGCAGCAGCAGATTCTCATTCTCTCTCTTAACTGTGTGAGAAAAACATGGGATTGTGGGTAAATCGTATACACATAAACACATGTTTTTTCCTTGTAGTTAAGAGGGCTGGGCTGGAAGGGAGCATTGGTCTTTTAGACACGCCCCCTTCTATGACACTGCAGTGAGAGGCGTGCCTCCACTGCAGCATTTTTATTGGACAGCTTGTTCCAATGGTGCTTTACCATTGATCCAAGGCTCCAAGCTGTCCATTGGGCTCAGTGCCTCTGACAAGAAGTGAGGAGAGGCGCTGTGAGCTCATCCTCTCAGTCTGCTGCAAACTGAGTGTGACAGCTTGTATTTAAACTGCCCGCTCTGTATGTATGGCCAGTACAGGCAGCGACATGATCATTAAACAGGCAAAGGATCAGCCTAGCAGCAAGCAGAAATGTGGTCAATAAACAGGCCAGGGTCAATTAACCACTTAAGGACCGAGGCTATTTCTGACACTTGTTGTTTGCAACTTAAACTCAGTTTCTTTTGCTAGAAAATTGCTTAGAACCCCCAAACATTATACATTTTTTTATAGCAGATACCCTAGAGAATAAAATGGCGGTCGTTGCAATACTTTATGTCACACCGTATTTGCGCAGCGGTCTTACAAACGCAATTTTTTGGAAAAAATACACTTTTTTTGAATTAAAAAATAAGAAAACAGTAAAGTTAGCCCAATTTTTTTCTATAATGTGAAAGATAATGTTACGCCGAGTAAATTGATACCTAACATGTCACGCTTCAAAATTGAGCCCGCTCGTGGAATGGCAACAAACTTTGGCACTTAAAATTCTCCATAGGCGACGTTTAAAAATTTCTACAGGTTACCAGTTTTGAGTTACAGAGGAGGTCTAGGGCTAGAACTATTGCTCTCACTCTAACGATCGCGGCGATGCCTCACATGTGTGGTTTGAACACCGTTTTCTTATGCGGGCGCGATTTGTGTATGCGTTTGCTTTTGCGCGCAAGCTCGGAGGGACGGGGCACTTTAATTTTTTTTTTTCTTATTTATTTTCCTTCTTTTTTTTCTTTACACTGTCCCTTTAAAAAAAAAATTGGATCACTTTTATTCCTATTACAAGGAATGTAAACATCCCTTGTAATAGAAAAAAAGCATGACAGGTCCTCTTTAATGTGAGATCTGGGGTCAAAAAGATCTCATATTTAGACTTCAAAGCAATAAAAAAAAAAAAAAATTTCTATTAAAAAAAAAAGTCCCTTTAAGGCCGGAGGGCGGAAGTGACCGGTTCTCCAAGGGCATAGACCTGAGTGGGGGCCATCTTGCCCTCACTCGACTTCCTGCCCATCCATTTCGGGGAACGAAACTTTTCCGCCGCTGCCAACAGGTCCGGTAAGCAGCGGAGACCACTGGGATGCAGCAGGGGGGGGGCACCTCTCCCGCCGCCTATAAAAGTGATCTTGTGGCGAATCCACTGCTGAGACCACTATTATGTGAAAAAGGATCAACGGCCGTGGATAAAAAATATGGGGGTTATGGCATCTATTTGCTGCCATAACAATGGTATTTAATGTCAAAGTAGCGACGTATATCCACGGTGGGCAGTCCGGAAGTGGTTAACCACTTCCCGCAAATCACTGTAGACGTACGTCTGTACTTTGATGCAAAATACTGGGGTTATGGCAGCAGCTAGCTGAGCTGCCATAACCCTGGTATTTTCAGGAACGGTGTGCGTTTCTCTTTGTGATAAAAGTGGTCTCTGCAGGGGATGTGCCGTGAGATCACTTTTATTGGCGGTGGGAGAGGTGCCCACTCCCCTCCCGCCACTCTCCGGTCATCTCTGCCGCTTACCAGACCCGCCGGTGGCGATGGAAATGATCGCGTCCTCTCTCCAGTGGATGCCTGGCTGCCGAGGGGAAGATGGCCCCCGCTCAGCTCCATGGCATGGGAGGGCGGAAGCAACGTCATACGTCACTTCCACCCATAGTTCTTAAAGGAGAATTTTTATTTTTCAATTTTTTTTTATTGCATTTTAGTGTAAATATGAGATGTGAGGTCTTTTTGACCCCAGATCTCATATTTAAGAGGACCTGTCATGCTTTTTTTCTATTACAAGGGATGTTTACATTTCTTGTAATAGGAATAAAAGTGACCCAATTTTTTTTTAAAAACAGTGTCAAATTAAAAATGTAAAGTAAAATAAATAAGAAATTTTATTTTTTAAAGCGCCCCGTCCCGACGAGCTCACGCGCAGAAGTGAACGCATACGTGAGTAGCGCCCGCATATAAAAACAGTGTTCAAACCACACATGTGAGGTATCGTCGCGATCGGTAGAGTGAGAGCAATAATTCTAGCTCTAGACCTCCTCTGTGACTCAAAACTGGTAACCTGTAGAAATTTTTAAACATCGCCTATGGAGGTTTTTAAGGGTAAAAGTTTGTCGCCATTCCACAAGCGGGCGCAATTTTGAAGCGTGACATGTTGGGTATCAATTCACTCGGCGTAATATTACCTTTCACAATATAAAAAAAAATGGGCTAACTTTGTTATTTGAATATTATCTGATCTCATGTATCCTTTTAACCCAACGAACCTTCTCCTAGATACATAAGAGCAAATAAGAGGCGCTCATATTCCTAGTGTTAGAAATCACATGTGCTGCAATTCCATCAAATAATATCAACATATGAGTGTACAAGTTCATGCATAAACTTAATGGTGTGTACCAACTCTAATTAAACCATGCATAAATACATCCTATGTGCAAGTGAAAAAATGCTGTGACAGCAGAATAATTTTTAGATGGCCAAAAATCCCCAATTGATGTTATTAACAAAATAAGTAATTGAAAGTGCAAAAAAATGTAAAAAAATTGAAGCATGAAAACATCAGTCCTTGAAAATCTTGTGACAAAAAATACGTGATTTAATGTGTTACAAAAGAAATAATCACACAAATCTTCTATGGTGCAGTGATCTTGATAATGTTGAGCTCCAAGTGTCTTTCACCTCACCCCCGTGAAACGTGAATCCACTCCCAAAAGAATCTCACTCACCGAATGATTTTGCCAGCACTCTCATGCACGGCAAAAAACGCTAAGTAGCCACACTCCGGAGTGATCCAATAAGCAGTAATTCCACAGTGTTTAGAATCATTCCACATGTAAAAGAATTTGAAGAACTCACATAGCGTAAACCAGCACGGCACGTTTATTTAAAACCACTACAATCTTCAATGGAAACACACACATTTTAAAAGATATAAACCAGCAGTAAAACCAGTGTAGTTCACAGCAACTTCAAATTCAGTGGATACACTCAAAACAACAAGTGGTCACGGCGGACCCGAGGTGTGTTGATGCTAGGACTCACGGTCTCTCTCACCCCCCTCCGTAGCGCGCCGTGCAATAACAAACTCTCCTTCCTATAGTGCGGCTCTCAGCGTTGCTCGTCACATCTCACAGCCACGCCCCCGACATGTTTCGTCATAGATTGGACTTATTCATGGGAGCAATCCATAAAATGTGTGTGTTTCCATTGAAGATTGTAGTGGTTTTAAATAAACGTGCCGTGCTGGTTTACGCTATGTGAGTTCTTCAAATTCTTTTACATGTGGAATGATTCTAAACACTGTGGAATTACTGCTTATTGGATCACTCCGGAGTGTGGCTACTTAGCGTTTTTTGCCGTGCATGAGAGTGCTGGCAAAATCATTCGGTGAGTGAGATTCTTTTGGGAGTGGATTCACGTTTCACGGGGGTGAGGTGAAAGACACTTGGAGCTCAACATTATCAAGATCACTGCACCATAGAAGATTTGTGTGATTATTTCTTTTGTCACACATTAAATCACGTATTTTTTGTCACAAGATTTTCAAGGACTGATGTTTTCATGCTTCAATTTTTTTACATTTTTTTGCACTTTCAATTACTTATTTTGTTAATCACATCAATTGGGGATTTTTGGCCATCTAAAAATTATTCTGCTGTCACAGCATTTTTTCACTTGCACATAGGATGTATTTATGCATGGTTTAATTAGAGTTGGTACACACCATTAAGTTTATGCATGAACTTGTACACTCATATGTTGATATTATTTGATGGAATTGCAGCACATGTGATTTCTAACACTAGGGATATGAGCGCCTCTTATTTGCTCTTATGTATCTAGGAGAAGGTTCGTTGGGTTAAAAGGATACATGAGATCAGATAATATTCAAGTTTTACAGCCATTTAAAGGGGCAGCTCTCTTTTACTTTTCATCGAGTTGTTTATATTTATTTTGTTGCACATTGAGTGGGCCATTCACTGGACCTCATTCCTGATTGTTTTACGCTCTATCTACTGGCGCAGTGGGGGTAGTTTTGAATTAAGGGCGGCTTATTATTCAGATTACCCATTTTTATACTAACTTTGTTATTGTCTTATTTTTTAATTCAAAAAAGTGTATTTTTTTCCAAAAAAGTGCGCTTGTAAGACCGCTGCGCAAATACGGTGACAGAAAGTATTGCAACAACCGCCATTTTTATCTCTAGGGTGTTAGAAAAAAAATCGATATCATTTTTGGGGGTTCTAAGTAATTTTCTAGCAAAAAAAAATGATCTTAACTTGTTAACAAGTGTAAAAAAGAGGCTCGGTCCTTAACCACTTCAGCCCCGGAGGATTTGGCTGCCCAATGACTGGGCCATTTTTTGCGATTCGGCACTGCGTCGCTTTAACTGACAATTACTGCTCCCAATGACAGGGAGCAGTAGATCCCTGTCATGTCACTAGGCAGAACAGGGAAATGCCTTGTGTACACTGGCATCTCCCCGTTCTACAGCTCCGTGACACGATCGCGGGACACCGGCGGACATCGAGTCCGCGGGTCCCGCGGGCACGGTCACGGAGCTTGTGGCAGAAGTGCGCCCGCGCCCCGCACGGCGCAAAATTCAAAGCGACGTATATATATATATATACGTTGCTTTGCGCAGCCGTGCCATTCTGCAGACGTATAAGTGCGTGATATGGTCGGCAAGCGGTTAAAGTGGTTGTAAACCCTAAAGAAAAAAAAAACCTGCAAGACAAAGGCATAATGAGCTAGTATGCATAGCATACTAGCTCATTATGTATTATTTACCTCAGATCGAAGCCCCCACAGTGGCCGACATTTCTCCCGGGACTGACTTCCGGGTATCGCGGTTACGGCACTGTGACTGGCCAGAGACGCGATGACTTCAGTCCCGTGCATGCGCGTGGGAGCCGCCGGCGATGGCACGTCTAACTGAAGCAACGGCACAATGTGCCATTGCTTCAGTGCGCATGTGCCAATGACGTCGGCACATGCAGACCCAGGGGGATATCTCCTAAACCTGCACCTGGGTACCTGGGTAGCTACAGGAAGCCTTAATATAGGCTTACCTGTAGCATAAAGTGTTTGTAAGGGTTTATGTAACGAAACGTCCCACATTCCGCTTGAATGCTTTCGTCATATACCGCTTCCTCCCAGTCTGAATATAGATACCAGATATTCCAAATGCTCACAAGCACAAAACAAGACGATACTTGTTTAGTTGCTGAACATGGACTCCTTTATTCTAACCAAAATACAAGTCTTATATACAGTTAAAGAGGAGGAGGTTCCCACCTCCTGCTCATATTACTCTAACAATACAACTGTAACCAGAAACAGAATTAACATGAGCTAATTAACTAATCCCTTAAAGCAGCCGATGTGACTCCGTGCCCTCCTGAGCATTGTTATGATTAATCAGGATTTCACTACAGGTCAGACTTGTTGTCACCGAGCTTCACACAGTAGATTATACATTATCATAAGTATAACACAGAACACCTTCACACAATAGCAGGAGCTCAATGGCTCCTTCACCGCTCCTTCACCGCTCCGAAGATGCTGCTAGCAGGACTTTTTTTCCCGTCCTGCTAGCGCACCGCTCCAGTGTGAAAGCCCTCGGGCTTTCACACTGGAGACACAGCAGCGGCTGTTTTGGGTCGGTTTGCAGGCGCTATTTTTAGCGCAATAGTGCCTGCAAACTGCCCCAGTGTGAAATGGGTCTTAGAGAGTACAAGGGCTGTGGCATTTTTGTGCCATCTATACACAGAGTAGGCTCAGGTTTTATTTAACAAAGGCACTTTAAGCCCCTGCCGCTGTTAGCACAATTTAGCCACATCCACGATTTGATGCCTTGTTACGCCTGATTGCTCCCCCTTCTTTGAGTGCCCAAGGGTGCCCCTGGTCTTTCTTCATCCTAGCAATGCCCCAGGCTCTGTGGTCCTTCCTTTCAAGCTCTATGTCACTGACCCCAGCAGTGACATTGAGGTTAGTGGGAAGAACCAGTGAGTGCTGCCGAGGACCAAAGGATGAACCCTGCCAGATATGGTGATTTCTGAAGTAGAATTCGGGAGCCAGCAGAAAGTGCCAGCAATACATAAGGTCCCTAAAAAAATTCAGTGCCCAGCCTCAAGCAGTGGGCTGTCTTCTGGGAGGCGTTATGATAAATGTCATAGTCTTGTTGGGATGGTTGAATCTTGAGATGTGGATGTTCCAAGGTGGGCTGGATTTGCATGCAGACTGCCTCATGTGTGAGGTAGTGCTGCAGTAATTGATGGAAGTCTAACCAAATGAAGGAGCAGGCCTCCAACAGCAAGGTGAAGATGCTTGGGGCTGGACAACACTGGAAGTCATCCAGCTCAGAACCAAGGTAGATGGTGGTGGGTTTGAAGCAGCTTCTAGAGCACTCGCTCGCTGTGCAGTGACATTAACCACCTTACTACCGAAAATCGGAGTGGTGGACATTTATTACTAGAGAGCTGTTTAAAAATGTCAGTCCTGAAACAACCCTTGGGTGGCAAGTGGGCCCATTGATGTCTGAACTGAGCCACTCTTGGACAGCTCCATTCACAGATGCTATGCACGGTACTGATCTAAATGACTCTGTACGAAGTGATTGCTGTGATGACCAATCACAGTGATCACATGATGTAAACAATGTAGTGTTTACATCTGTGAGCCCTCCCCTTCCTCCATTGTAAGAGGAAGGGGAGGACTCACAGTTGTAAACACTATGCTCAGGAATCAGAATTAAAAACATCTGATCATTAACCCCTTCGTCTCTATTGTATGTGCCCTGTACATTAACCCTTTCACTTCCTTCCCCATCTATGTATGCATGACCTGTCCTTTTAAAAAGCTAGTGTACCTTTACCAAGCTCCACGTTTTACCTCCCTCAATACCAGAATTTTTTTTTTTTAAATGACCACCTTTGGGTGTCTATTTTTCCAAAAGGGGTCCTTTAGGGGGTTTTAGTACTGTTCTGGCATTTTTATTTGCTGTGTTTTATAACACAAAGTAATAAAACAGTTTTTCATTTTTTTTTCTTTCTACAGTAAAAATAAAGACCACATTCCATAGCATTATTAACCGCTCGCCTACGGGGCAGTTTTGACATTTTTCACATACATGTGAACCAATCTTTTTTTTTTTTTTAAATTACTTAGAACCCTCAAACATTATATATTTCCTCAAGCAGAGGCGCTGGAGAAAAAAATGGTGGCTGTTGCAATTTGTTGTTTCTCCAAACTACGGCCCTCCAGCTGTTTCAGGACTACACATCCCATGAGGCATTGTAAAGCTCTGACATTCACAGACATGACTGAGGCATGCTGGGAATTGTAGTTCCTGAACAACTGGAGGGCCGTTTTTTGAGGACCCCTAGTTTAACAAATGCTAATGTTCAGGAAAAAATACATTTAAATTCATTTTAGTGCATGCAAATACAATATATTCCCCATTTTGTGGTAAAATATAAAACATGATGTTGCGTAAATAGATACCAAACATGTCAATATTTAAAATTGGCCATGCCTGTGGAATGGCAACAAGCGAGGGTACCTAAAATTGTCCATAAGTGTCACTTTAAAAGCCTTCACCCATCGAAAATGACACCCTCTACTTACTGGTTATACTGTAAATTTAATGGTACCTCCGTAGGGGCTTCTGGTAATTGTCGTTCGTCTGTCAACCTGCCCAGCCAGGCACACAATTTTCAGTCACTCCTCAGACAGAAAACAGTGCTTACACTTGTTTTTTGTTATTTTATTAGGGGAATTCCACTTGGATGGGGATAGGGTAGTTTTGAGATGCCCAGTTGATAGCAGAACTCATATATATGTGCTTTGTCAAATTATATTCAGCTCCTTCTGGAAATAACTATGACGTTCCTTCAACAAAGGCTTGGTGAGTGCATCGGCAGTCATCTCCTATTGAATGTCAATAACACCTTGCTTTTGATTGTCCCTCAGTAGGTGATACTTGACTTCCATGTGTTTGGTCCTACAATTGACCCTTTCTGATTGTGTAAGCTTTATACGTCCCTGGTTGTCTTGTCTTGACATGTCTATCCCAACGTCCAACGTCCACAAAAAGTTGACAAATCCATTTTGCGTCTTGACATGCGTGTGCTGCTGCAATGTACTCTGCTTCAGTTGAAGATAGGGCGACAGTTTCTTTTCGACTAGACCAACTTATGGTTCCTTCCCCGTACTAGAAGATGAATCCACTTGTGGATTTGCGGTCTGTGCAGTCCCTGGTCCAATCAGCATCCACATATCAGACCAGCTTAGGATTTGTTGTTGCTGGTAACCATAACTTCATTTGAATCGTTCCTTTGAGGTATGGTATCACTCTTTTTACTGCGTTCCAGTCACGCTGACAGGGAGATGAGACTTTCCTGCATAGTATGCCCACTGCTGCGGCTATGTCTGGTCTTGTCACAGTGACAACATATAGCAGTATACCGATTGCTCTGCGATACACGTCATTGTTGGGTAGCAAGTTTTCTGCTTCATTGCTGTTTAGATTGGTTCCATAATGCCATGTACACACGCACAGGCTTTTCGGCATCAAAGGTCCGACGGACTTTCGACGGATTTTTGACGGACTTCCGACATACTTTCTTACGAACGGACTTGCCTACACACGATCACACCAAAGTCCGACGGATTCGTACGTGATGACGTACAACCGGACTAAAATAAGGAAGTTAATAGCTGCCCTAGCGTTGATTTTTTGTCCGTCGGACTAGCATACAGACGACCAGATTTTTAGACCGGACTCAAGTCCATCGGAAAGATTTGAAACATGTTCCAAATCTAAAGTCCATCTAATTTTCGACCAAAAAAGTCAGCTGCAGGTCCGATGAAGCCCACACACAGTCGGATTGTCTGATGGATTCATCCCGTTGGACCGGTCCGGGCAAAAAGTCCACCCATGTGTACACGGCATAAGAGTTTTCACTTCCTTTGCATCTTGCATATGGAATTGTTCTGAGATTGGTTAAGAAGATAACGTCCATCTTCTTCTCTCTCTATTTGGATTCCCAGATAGTAGCAAATGTTCCCTAGCTCTTTGATTTCAAAATTTCCTTTCAGCTTGTGAACTATTGTACTATTGCAATTTTTCCTTTCTGCTACACCGTTTTGTTCAGGAGTGTATGGTGTGGTTGTCTGGTGTACTATTTCTTGTCTCTTCAGATATGAGGCCACTTCTTTGCTTATGTATTCTCCTCCATTGTCGGTACGTATTATTCCTGGTTTGCATTGGAATTTGTTGCTAGACATGGCAACAAACTCTTGAAGTTTCTCTGATGTTTCATTCTTGTGTTTCATCAGATAAGTAGTTGTGTACCTGGAACAATCAATGTTCGTCAGTAGATATCTGTTCCCACCTGATGTGGGAGTTTTCATTGGACCGCATACGTCACTGTGTATGAACTGTAGGGGGTGAGTGGTTTTTCCTTGAGACACCTGTGGAAGGGGAGCACGTGTGGCTTTTGCTTCAATGTAGCACTTGCATTTCATGAGTACTTTGCAAGGCATTATTGTCAAATCTTCTGATAAGCATCTTTTTACAATGTCCTGTATAGCTTCTGGACTTCTGTGCCCCAGAAGTCTGTTCCATAAGTGAATACATTTGATGTGTAGGTCATGAGAGATTGCTTTGACTCTCTTTTTTGTGAATAGCTTTAGCTTTTACTGCTCGGCTTTTAAGATAGAACAGTCCTTTGTTAAGTGACTGGTCCTTTTACAGCAAAAACAGGCTCTGCTTTCTTTGTTGTGCTTTGTGCCTTAAGAGCTTTGTCATCATGGTGCGTATTTTCTTTTCTTCTGTCATATTCATCAATTAATTTTCCTTCGACATATTCCAGTGTCAGTTCCAGTGTCCAGTGTCAGTTCCTGCTCTGGTCTGGTTTCTAAAGTGTTATTGAGAGCAGTATATGTCTCTGGAAGGCTGCAGAGGAGCAGGGCAACAGTATGGTTATCTTTGATGTCCTCTCCGATGGCGCATAGCTGTTCTATGATCTCTAGCATATCCTTCACGTGGGCACACATTTGCTGACCTCCTTCTAGTTTCATCTTGTATAACTTTCGTAGCAAAAACAGTTTGCTGTTTAGACTTGAATGCTCATGCAGCTTTTGTGATGAAGTCCACATGTCCACAATTCTCATGTGGATAAGCTGGTTATGTTCCGATAACAAGCTTATAGTTGCTTTTGCCTGCCTATCCTTCCTATCCCAGTCTTCCATCTCTCCGTTTGTGGGTCTGTCTGTATTTAGCACTTACCGCAAGCAATCCTTGTTCAAAAGCATTTCTAGCTTGAACTTCCACAGCTGGTAATTGGCATTGTTCAGCTTTGCTATTGTAAACTTCACATCTGAACCGCTTGCCATCTTTCAATGGTCTGTATACAGTATTCTCTGACTTGCTGTACTCACTATTCTTTCCATTGCCTCTGGGTGCTGCTGGGTGTCTGGGACCCATAACCTATTATTTGAGCATTGAAATCATGCTTTGCAAGCTTCTTGGATACAGCAAACGGCTTTACTTTTATGGAGAAATACAGTATCTCACAAAAGTAAGTACACCCCTCACATTTTTGTAAATATTTTATTATATCTTTTCATGTGACAACACTGAAGAAATGACACTTTGCTACAATGTAAAGTAGTGAGTGTACAGCTTGTATAACAGTGTAAATTTGTTGTCCCCTCAAAATAACTCAACACACTGCCATTAATGTCTAAACCACTGGCAACAAAAGTGAGTACACCCCTAAGTGAAAATGTCCAAATTGGGCCCAAAACGTCAATATTTTAGACATTTTCACTTGGGGGTGTACTCACTTTTGCCTTTCGCACTCAGGCTGCTGGCACCTAGATTGTGGTCCTGCGAGCTGGAAAATCTTTGTGCCGGGCACAGCTGAGGGTGGCATTGTTATGTAAGTGACAGCGCGATGTGAGATTGGCCAGTCCTTTGTCATGAGTTGGGGAGAAGGGCAAAGGTCTGACATCTGCTTTTGTTAGAATCTCCTTTTTATTGTGAAGGCAAGCATACAGCAGTTACCAGGGGCGAATCCAGAGTCTAGTCTCGGGAGGGGCACTGCCAGAAAATATATTTTTTTGGGGTAAATCTATCGGGGCAATGGCTGGTGTTGGCTTCAATCATCATGGCACCATAGTTGTTATGGTGTCAGGATGATTGAAGCGCATTATTACTATTATTACATTGTTATAAAAAATTAAATAGTTTAACTCACCATAATGCAGAATCAGTGGGAGCCCCGAGTGTGTCACTTGCCACGTCACCTGTCACCAGATGCAGATTGTCACTTGCCACATCACCTGTCACCAGATGCAGATTGTCACTTGCCACGTCGCCTGTCACCAAATGCGGATTGTCACTTGCCACGTCGCCTGTCACCAGATGCAGATTGTCACTTGCCACGTCACCTGCCACCAAATGCGGATTGTCACTTGCCACGTTGCCTGTCACCAGATGCAGATTGTCACTTGCCAAGTCGCCTGCCACCAAATGCATATTGTCACTTACCACATCGCCTGTCACCAGATGCAGATTGTCACGTCACCTGCCACACGTTGCGGATTGACAGTCACTTGCTCTGTCACTTTCCTGCTAAGGTGGTCTCTTGTGTCCCAGAGTCAGGCAGCAGAGAGATTATGTAATCTCTCTCCTGCCGCGGCTGCCTGCACGGTGAGGGGGGAACTACAGGGATGCAGGGCGGGCGCCGGGCGGTGAGAGATGATGTCATCTCTCTGCTCCCCCGGCCGCCGCCTCCCTGATTGGCCAGCAACCGGCTCGAGCCGCACAGCTGCTCATCCACGCTCTCATCTTCCCGCTCACCAATTGAGCCGCCGGCCAGCCCGCTGTCTCTCTCCCGTGGAGCCGTCCGCCGGCTCTCTCACCTATGGACCTGCCCGGTGGCTCTCTCATCCGCGGAGCCGCCCACTGGCTCTCTCACCTATGGAGCCGCCCGCCGGCTCTCTCACCCGTGGATCTAACCGCCAGCTCTCTCACTCAACCTCATTCTCGGAGGGGGCAATTGCCCCATTGCCCCCCCCGTATCCACCCCTAGCAGTTACACAGGGAGAAACTGTTATTTGATGTTACATGTATTAGAAGTTTCCTGTCTGATACTAAAGGCTAAAGAGCAGGAATACAGATTGTCTCTGTACTCTGGGGGAGAAGTAGTCAAGCTACAGGTGGAGGAGAAGAGAGACCGGTAGAAAAAAAAGAAAGAACTTGAAGCAAACCGGGAGAGATGGTGGAGAAAAAAACAACAACATGAGCCCTGTTAACTTCAGCCCTTTACAACTTTTCAAGACAAGTGTACCAAAGATTACCCTGGATGATTTTGGTTCCTAGCAATGCCAATGGAGGAGAAGAGAGACCGGTAAAAAAAATGGAAAGAACGTAAAGCAAACTAGAAGTGATGGTAGAGAAGAAAGAAAGAGAAAAAAAACACGAGCCCTGTATGTTGTACAACTTTTCACCCCAAGTGTACGAAAAAGTTACCCTGGATGGTTTTGGATCCTAGCAATGCCCCTGGCAGTAAGTAAACGATGAAGCAAAGAAGAAAATCAGCAATAGCAAACTACATTTTTCTCTCATTTTCCTTCATTTAACCAGACCCCCCAACCATCTCAGATATAATACACACATTTCTTAGATTGTACATAGGGAGGAAGTTATCTCTGAGTTTGTTGGGCATCCCATAGTTCTTATTACCTATCCAAGTTTTTACCCCTAATACAATAAAAAAAAACATGCTCAAAGACTGTTCCTTGTGTTTGGATTAAAGCTGGAAAAATTATATTTGCCTGGCTGTGTAGGAGTTGGGAAACCAAGTCATCTGCAACCCCTACAGGGGTAGTGCTATAGAAGTTTCCTGTCGGATACTAAAGGCCAATCAGCAGGAATACAGATTGTCCCTGTAATCTGGGGGAGAAATAGTCAAGGTACAGGTGGAGGAGAAAAGAGACCGGTAGAAAAAATGGAAAGAACGTAAAGCAAACCGGGAGAGATGGTGGAGAAGAAAAAAAAATAACACGAGCCCTGTTCACTGCATCACTTTGCAACTTTTCACCACAAGTGTACCAAAGGATACCCTGGATGGTTTTGGATCCTAGCAATGACCCTGATAATAAGTAAAAAATTAAGCAATGAAGAACAGTATCAGCAATAGCAGCCCACATATTTCTCTCACTTACTTTCACGTAACCAGACCCCCCAACCATCCCAGATCCAGAATGATGGTGTTAGGCTCAGACTGTAACCACACTCCTTTTTACCATGTTGCAGCTTTCACCTTTATTGCACTTAAGCTGGCCATAGATGGGTAGAATTTTGAATAAAATTTCGTAGGAAAAGAAAGCTTTAAGATAGTTTGTTCATTTGTGTAATCATTAGTGGGGTCAAATTGATGTTTATTTTCAACTGCAGTGGTGAGGACATTTGAAGGAGCAGGATGGAAAAATTTTCTCGAAGGAACTAATTTCAAACAGTGCATGCCATTTTTTTCATTCAGTAAAGTTCAATTATTCCAAAATCAAATGTTTAAAGGAAACAAAATCTTTGAAGCAGCATTGGAATGTTCTGAGAATTTTCGTATGAATTTTCCTAAGAATTTTCTGTACAAAATTTTTTCCATCTACGGCCAGCGTTACTGTGCCTTGTTTCTTCTCTTCACCCGTCATTCCCCCTTTATCCCTTTTCTAATGTTAGGAGGTATGTTTATCTTTACTACTGTGAGAAAATCCTCCCTCCTCTGTACCTTGATCTTTGTGCCAAATATATCACTTATCCAGCCCAGCCTCACCCTGTGTAAGAGGATATGACCCCTCCCAACTGCATTCCTCTTCGGTGTCAGAGACTTTCACTTTAATTCCCTGATTTTATTGTCAGCGATGGCGTCTGCTAATCTGAGAGCTGAGCTAGATTGTTCCATCTGTCTGAACATTTATACAGATCCTGTAAACCTGAGATGTGGTCACAACTTCTGTCGGGTCTGTATTGATCGTGTGCTGGATACACAGGGGGGGTCTGGAGGATATTCCTGTCCTGAATGTAGAGAGAAGTTTCTGGATCGGCCTGCACTGCAGAGGAACATAACACTAGGTAACATAGTGGAGAACTTCCTGTCTGCTCAGCCAGATCAGGAGGAGTCCGGGGTCTTCTGTACTCACTGTGTGGACTATCCTGTACTTGCTGTTAGATCCTGTCTGCTCTGTGAGGTTTCTCTGTGTGATAAACACCTGAGAGTCCACAAAAAGTCCCCAGAACACGTCTTATGTGACCCCACCTTGTCCATGGAGAGCAGGAAATGCTCCGTCCATAAGAAGATCCTGGAGTATTACTGCACTGAGGATGAGACCTGTATCTGTGTGACCTGCAGTTTGGCCGGAGAACATCGAGGACACCAGGTGGAGATGCTGGATGAGGCTTCTGAGAAGAAGAAGAAGACACTGAGGAATGTTCTGCAGAATCTTCTGACAAAGAGAGAGGAGATGGAGGAAAGAGTCCAGAGTCTGCAGGAACACAGGAGGAAAGTAGAAGAAAAAGCATCTGGTGACACCGAGAGAGTCACTGCCCTGTTTAGAGATCTCAGGAGACGTCTGGAAGACCTGGAGAAGAGAGTCCTGAGGGAAATCTCTGGGAGGGCAGAGCAGATCTCCATCTCCATCCGGGATCTGGAAATAAAGAAGGAGGAGCTGTCCAGGAAGATGCGTCACATTGAGGAGCTGTGTAACATGACGGATCCACTGACTGTCTTACAGGAATCAGACACAGGTGACTTGTGTGATACTGAGGATGGAGATAATGAGGACAGAGAGAGACATGAGGAACTCCTCCATGATGGAGGGGGTCTGGATGTGGATGGGATATCACACACATTACACACATTATCTGATATAACAACAGAGGTAAATGTAGACTTCTATATACAGGGAGCTGAAGACATATTACTGGATGTAAACACAGCTCATAATAAGCTACAGCTATCAGATGACAGGAAAACTGTATCCAGATCAGATAGATACCAGAATCGTCCAGAAACACCAGAGAGATTTTATCTTTATGTACAGGTGTTGAGCAGTCGGAGTTTCTCCTCAGGGAGACATTACTGGGAAGTGGATGTCGGGGGATCAAGTGGATGGGGAGTTGGGATGTGTTACCCCAGTATAGACAGGAGAGGGTGGCAGTCAGGGATTGGATGGAGTAAGAAATCCTGGGGTTTGTACAGGAATGGTAATCAGTATGAGGTGATACATGACAGTAAAGTGATCCTCTTACCCTCCAATATCTCCAGTAACAGAGTCAGGATATATCTGGATTATGAGGCTGGACGGATCTACTTTTATGATCTGTGTGACCCGATCCGACATCTCCACACCTTCACCACCACCTTCACTGAGCCCCTCCATGCTCTCTTAGGTGTAGAGAAAGGTCATATAAAGATACAAGAGTGGATTCAGGGGAAAACCATCCAGAGACTGATGACATCACAGGGAGGAAGGAAGGGATTGGTGGAGTATGCAACCAATAGAATCAAGCAATGGGTGGGGCTTTAGTCTGTGTCCTGCAGGCTTTTTTTACTATAAATAAATATAAGTGATATTTCTCCCTCTGTCACTAATCACTGTGACAGACATCCCAAGTCTCCAGCGAGGTGCGGGAGTCTCCTGGATGGTCCCCTGCTTCACAGCCAGGAATGATCGGTGCGGCGGGAGGGACAGCTGTGAACCCCAATCTCCCTTTATAGCTTTTTAGCCAACAGACACTTCTCCTCCTCTCCCTCCCGTGTCTGTCGGATAAAAAAGCTATACAGAGAGATCGATGTTCACAGCTGTCCCTCCCGCTGCACCGATCATCCCCGTGTGCTCCTCCGGCCCCCTGTCCTCCTTCTCCGGCCCCCTCCATGTCCTTCTCCACCTCCCTGTCCTCCTCTTCTGCCCCTCCCCCTCGTCCCCCGTAGCCAGCTTCCCTCCTCTCCCGCTGGCTGGGGAGGTGTGTCAGGATGGAGACCCCCCTTCTTCTCCATTGTATGTACCCTGCAAATTAACCCTTTCACTTCCTCCTCCCTCTATGCATGACCTTTCCATTAATATATATAGTGCACCTTTACCAAGTTCCACGTTTTAACTCCCTCAATACCAGAATTTTTCTTTGTTTTCAAAAAAATTACATCACCTTTTGGGGTATATTTTCCAAAAGGGGGTCATTTTGGGGTTTTTAGTACTGTTCTGGCACTTTTATTTGCTGTGTTTTTTTTAACACAATGTAATGAAACTTTTTTTTACCTTTCTACAGTAAAAATAAACACAGCATTCCGTAGCATTATTAACTGCTCGCCTAGGGCATTGTTGACATTTTTCACATACATGTAAAAAAAAAATCTGCTTTTTTTCTAGAAATTTCTTAGAACCCTCAAACATGATATATTTTCTGCAAGCAGAGGCCCTGGAGAATAAAAAAGTGGCTGTTGTAATTTTTTATGTTGCACGATATTTGCGTAACCGTTTAACAAATGCTAATGTTCAGGAAAATACACATTTAAATTCATTTTTGTGCATACAAATACAATATATTACCCATTTTGTGGTAAAATATAAAACATGATGTTGAGTAAATAGATACCAAACATGTCAATATTTAAAATTGGTCATGCCTGTGGAATGGCGACGAACTAGGGTACCTAAAATTGGCCACTTTAAAAGTCTTTACCTGAAGGAATCAAAAAGAATAACATCCACTTACTGGTTATACTGTAAATGTAGCGATACCCTCTATAGGGGTTGCTGGTTATTGTAGTCCGTCTGTCACCCTGCCCAGCCAGGCACACAATTTGCAGTCACTTCTCAGACAGAAAACAGTCCTTATACTTATTTTTTTTGTTATTTTATTAGGGGAATTCCACTTGGATGGGGATAGGGTAGTTATGAGATGCCCAGCTGATTGTAGAACAGATATAGGTACTTGAGAACTATATACATCTCCAGTATATACACCTCCTCTCTTCCTCCTGCACAAATCTTGCTTGCAGACTATCACTCCCAGGACCAGCAAGCACTGATTTGCAGGCCTGACACTGACTCAGCCAGGCCCAAAGCGAATGCCCTTTGCAGGCAGGGCCCCCGGGCCCCTATGGTGTATCAAATATATAAGTAGTCCCAATGCTATCTGTCCATGTGGCTACTGATCCCAGCACCACCTCTTCAGGCTCTGCCAACCCTCCCGGTTGCAGCTGTCTCTCTCCATTGCCCGTGCCACCACAGTCCACTCCACTGGCTCCGCACCCATCCCAGACTGCAAACTCCCAGTCCTCTCAAGTGTGACTCCCCAGTCCTGCCCAACTGTGTGCCACTCACCAGTCCTCCTGGCTGCGACCTGTTGTTCCTCCCTGGAGACTTGCCTGGCAGTGCTCTCCTGCTGTCCTCTCCTTGCTTTAGGACACCTCTGTGTGTCTTGAGAGGGTCCTGTGCATAGCACTCCATCTCCAGCTTCAACAATGATCAACTCCACCCAGCTGGGCTGACCCTGAGAATTTAAGGAGGCCTGCCCCCTGCCAATCCAGGTTGGGGATTGGTTAGGGCTCCTCAGAATACTCCAGGCAGCTCCACCTCTCCTCTCCTCTCCTCCTTCCTTTCCAGAAGGTTCTACCACGTTCTGGAAAGAAGTGGGAGGTATCAGTAATGTTGCCTGTGAGTCACCCAGCTCTTACTGAGTCACTTCCAACCCAGACCAAAACAAACAGGCTTGACTGCCATCCAAACCTGAAGTTTACCTATTCTAACAATCCCTATATACTTCTAGCACACTAGAGGGTGCTACATATACAGTAAATATAAATTTAGCTTTGCCATTACTGGGTCGATGCATGGTTTATATTGGTAAGTGTAGATATAGTGGGCCAATCACACTTGTGCATTATGTCAATGCATCGCAAAACACACATTATTAAATGCACTTGCTTTACAATGCACATTCCAGGTGTTGTAGTGAACTGTGTTACTAAAAGAGTCAGGTGAGTTGGCATTCCATTCACAATCAGATGCCTCAACACAATGCACATTGACACACTACAATGTATCACTAAAGTGTAAATCAGCCCTTAATCACTTCAATACTGGGCACTTTCACCCCCTTCCTGCCCAGGCCAAAGTTCAGCTTTCAGCGCTGTCACACTTGCCGATGGCTGAACGCCCATGGACGTCCTGGGCTTTGTGGTGGTATATCTGAATGATGCCTGAAGCTACAGGCATCATTCAGATATCGGCATTTTCAGCCGGTGATTTCTTACACCATAAGAATGATCATAGCAGCTGGTCAGCCGCTAGATTGTTCTTACGGGCGGCGGGAGGGAACGTCCCCCCCTTCCGCTGCCCTCCGGTGCTTCTACCGACTCACATCTGTGATCGGTGAGTCGGAGAACGGATCCACCGGCCCCGGATGTCCACCATAGAGATTTCCGGTGGACCAGATGGTCGCCGGAGTCTCTATGATCGTTATGATGTCACGCCCGGCCTCTGCATTAAAAAAAAGCGGCGCCGCCTCGGCTGGGAAGCCGTGATCATTTTTTTAAAAATTTATTTTAGGCTTCCCAGCCTAGAGGTGAGATAAGAGGTCCTGTCGTGCCATATTTCTATTACAAGGAATGTTTACATGACTAAGGGATGTGTCTATAAGTGAGGCTCCCGTGCATACCTACTAATTCTGTTTTTCCTTAACCCACAATTGACCAAACGACACTACTCTTTTTTGGAGTCGAATGGCCATAGCAGCCTTTTATTACAACAAAATAAAATACAAAAATACTTTGAACATATAACTTAATGCATATTATACATTTCCATAAACATTTTTACTAAATGAACCTTACTATTAACCTTCCTGATCTAGAGGTCCTTGAAGGCACATATCAATTTTAACACCAACTAGTTGTATCGGTATACCCATAAAAGGCCCCCTGCCGTGTAATTACGCAAGCTCAGGGACAAACAGCTACTTCCTTCCAGATACAACTTACTATACACCATTGTTTCCATACAAGGGAAAGGACACCCATACCTCCATATGGGCCCAACCCCCCCAAACCTCCATTATTTCTCAGCACCGCCTTGAAAGACCCCATAGACCTACCGCTGCTACGACAGTCAAATTCCCAACTACCATATTCACTAATTCCTTCAAATGTCCATGAAACCTTAACCATCCCATATCCACCGTACACCTGGCACTATATCCATAACTTAAAGGGAGGGAGGGTGGGAATTCTTCTACCAACGCGCTCCTCTCTACACTGACCACTACCAAAACTCCACCCCCCACTTATATCTGGTCTCCACCCACCGGCCACCTCGTATTATAATTTAAACCTCCCCTAATTCCTCCGCCTCACTGCCCCACCCAAGTCATGCTGGCCCTCCTCCTAGTGTTACTTAGCCCTGGGTCATTACTTTCCTTGTAATAGGAATAAAAGTGATCAAAACATTTTTTTTAAAAAGTGTCAAAATAGAAAACGCAGAAGTCCCACCCACATATGAAAACAGTGTTGAAACCACACATGTGAGCTGTCGCCGCGAATGTTAGAGCGAGAGCAATAATTCTAGCCCTCCTCTGTAACTCAAAACATGTAACCAGTAAAAAATTTTAAAGCGTCGCCTATGGGGATTTTTAAGTACCAAAGTTTGGTGCCATTCCACGAGCGTGTGCAATTTTGAAGCGTGACATGTTAGGTATCTATTTACTCGGAGCAACTTCATCTTTCACATTATGCAAAAAAATTGGGCTAACTTTACTGTTTTGTTTTCTGGGAGTGGTTCTGGGTTGACAAGAGGAACATTGGTCAGATGGCCTCTGTCAACACCCCTTTGATCCCAGAGAAAAAAGGGAATGCCAGGACAGTTTGACAGCTCTTGTTAACATCAGACCAAGGGACACCTAACAGGACTTGTGAGAGCCACTGTAACATTTTTGCTTATTCACTGGACTGCTGAAACCAGGATTTCCAAGTATTCTTCCTTTTCAGCTTTTTTTTTTTTATTTCTCAGTTTTTTTAGTGTCTCTTTATTTCCTTGTAACGCTCTGTAAATATTTTATGTGCACCATTTTGACCTTTTCATTGTTAAACTCTATTTTGAAAAGTGTTGAAAGTGTCTCTTCTAAGGCTGGGTTCACACCTATGCGAATTGGATGTGGGTTGTGCGTCTTTGGCTCCGTTTCAGGGCCGAATTCAGGCCCTGATTCGTCCCTGAAATAGAGAACAGGGACTCACAGCGTTCCTGTGCGATCCGCGGCCATTTCCAGTGTAAACCAAGCCTAAAGCTTTGATGCAGACTAGAAGAATCCTTGTCTCTTGAAGAGCACTACTGTCATATAAATCTCCGGATATACCTGTCTGTGGTGGCAGTACAGTATGTGCACAGATGTTTACTCTAAAATCATAGTTGTTATTGCTAACCTTGTGGAAGTTCTAACTACTAGGTAAAATTCGGTGGTGGCATGTAAGCGCGTGTAGGGTGTAGAGGCTTCACAGAGGGAATCACACATACTGACTTTATAAACCAGGCACCATTTATTACAGGAGAGACGGTAGTCAGGGGCGGACTGACCATTGAGCCACTCGGGCACAAGAACCCTGGGCCACTAAGGGGCCCCATCAGGGTTGCCAGCCTCAGTAAAACCAGGGACAGTATGTATAAATCTGTGTTTTTTTTACATCTGTCTGTGTATACTGTGTGTACATGTATGTGTATACTGTGTGATTGTATACTGTGTGTACATGTATGTATATACTGTGTGATTGTATACTGTGTGTGTGTATACTGTGTGTACATGTATGTGTATACTGTGTGTGTATACTGTGTGTACATGTATGTGTATACTGTGTGATTGTATACTGTGTGTGTGTGTGTATAATGTGTGATTGTATACTGTGTGTGTGTATACTGTGTGTACATGTATGTGTATACTGTGTGTGTGTATACTGTGTGTACATGTATGTGTATACTGTGTGATTGTATACTGTGTGTGTGTGTACTGTGTGGCCCCATAATCTCTGATTGCCTGGGGGCCCCATAATCTCCTATTGCCCGGGGGCCCCATGAGTTATCAGTCCGCCCCTGACGGTAGTAGAAAGAGTATTTACAGCAGTAATGCAAGTAGTTTCACTCCAAGCATGGAGGCACACACAGCACAGTCACTTCTGATGTAAGCGGTAGTTGTATTAGTCAGCACTATAGGCACTTTCCATTGACTGACACAGTATAAACCCAAGCACACAATGCGTATCTGTAGAGGCTGATATTCACACACGTTACCCGGTAACAGCGGTATTCCTTCAGCAGATGAATATGGGTATCTGATACACTTGTCCCTCCCTTACAGCGAGGACACCGGTTTTATTATCCGCAATGGGGAATCTTTCATCTGACCAGGATTGCTGATACAGGACTCCGTAGGAACACTGAGCTATCCCTCACAGGCCAGAACACTCTCCCAATCTTCTCCTAACTCTCCCTCACATGCGGGGTCTCTGTCCCTGTCTATACACACACACGTGTTCTGTTCTCCACGTGGCTGGGCTTTCCTATATAAGATATCCACCCAAAAATGGCCGACCAAATCTCCAAAGATTTGCTTGTCCTATCAGGACCCCAGGCTTCTCCGAAATGGTGCTGGAGACAATTATAGAGGCCAACATACGTACACATAAACATATCAAATGGGCTGAAAAGTGAGTATATACACTTGCTAATCCACTTCCTCTTGCGGCCAGCTAGGTTGCTCTGCACTACAGCTGCCTACAGGCAGTTAAAGGGTTAATTGTTTAATTGACTTAACCCAGTGACAATCACTCGCAGGCTTGCTGGCACCGAGATTGTGGTCCTGTGAGCTGGAAAATCTTTGTGCAGTGTGCAGCTGAGGGTGGTATTGTTACATAAGTGACAGTGTGGTGTGAGATTGGCCACTCAAGAGTTGGTGAGAAGGACTGGGGTCTGACATCTGCTTTTGTTACAATCTCTTTTTTTTTTTGCATAAACATTTTATTACATTTTTAAAGCAATACAGAAAAAGAAATTCCATGTACAATATACAGTCATGGGAATATGTAATTACAGAAAAGTGAACCAAGTCTAGACATGAAACAAATCCTACAATGAGGTGAGGGCGCCTAAATGTAGACACCCTGGGGGGGGAGGGGGGTACAACCAAAAAAGACGAGAAAAATGACCCTTATTAACAATGGACAATAGGGCTGAATGTGAATGGTAAGACATCCTTTATAATAACCATCACAGAAACCTGGAGAACGTACAGCATGTGTGAGAGTGTTGGAACAACGGTTGTAAGTAGTAAAACAATAGTTAGGGGATGTCTCAAATCCTACCAGCCCCACATATCCGTATCCAACAGTAGCAGGCTAAGACTAGGTAGACTCCTCTACCATCAGAGGTTTGGGATAAATAAAAAAAAGGGGGAGGGAGAGGAGGACAATGAGAGTAAAGTAAGGAGAGGGGGTGAGGTCATCACCAATTGCCCTCTCCATCTTCCATTGATCAAGACATAAAGAGGCATCAAGCCACTGGTGTGGTACAAGGTTGGCAACCAAGGTTCGGGGTTATATTATCCCTAAACAAGATCAGTTTACATTTTGCTAGAGCTCCTGATATAACTGAGAGCTTCTAAAGGTTGTCCAGGCTTCCCATGTATCAGAGAATTTAGAGATACTATCTAAAGTGTTTAGATCAGTCCTCCATCTCCGCAATATAATTGATATGACGGAACCATGCAGTCATCGAAGGTGGGGATGCAGACCATCAATGAACTGGTACGCACAGCCTAGCAGCGTTGGTCATATATATAATAACCGATTTATAGTATCGTTTTTTAGGTATCTTAGAAAGATGAAGATTCTGTGCCAGAGAAAACTCCAACGGGAGTGAGGACACCCTTATAGTTGTGTCATGCACTTTACGCCAAAAGGGCTGGAGTAACAGGTAACAAGAACCTTTTGATTTTTGTTTCAATACGTTTTTATTGAAGTATTTAAAGTACAAAAGAAACAAAAAGAACCCTGCTACTGCAGGGTATAAAACGGAGAAGACAATAGAAACAACAAGGTTATGCGCCTCGCAGGGCAGAAAAAGTGTCCATCACAACATTATTAAACCATACATGAAGGATAACAGAGCTTAGAGTATTGCAATCATCAGGTCTTGTTTATGAACCATTGTGTCCATGGAAGCCACGCCTTCTCAAGGGCCTTTAAGGAGTAATTTCTTACAACTAATAGTTTCTCAAAAGTATAATGCAAATTGACAGTCAATAGGACTTCAGAGAGTTTTGGCGCCATCTCTCTCTTCCAACGTCTCGTTATTACAAGTCTGGCAGCCAGATACAGTACTTGATATTGTTTTACCAAAGTTAGGAGGTAGTCATCTATACCTATATTCAGAATGGCTAGGGCTTTCTTGGGATCAGTTAAGATTCCTGAGATATTGGAGAGAAGGTGGAACAAACGCCTCCAGAAGTTTTGTATATATTTTTACTCTTCCACAAGATATGTAATAGGTTTCCAGTTAGGCCACATCAACGCTAAAAATCCCCTTTTTATTTTGAAGGGAAGCATACATTAGTTACAAAGGGAGAAACTGCTATTTGGTGTTACATGTATTAGAAGTTTCCAGTCTGATACTAAATCCAAACAGCAGGAAGATGGACTGTCTCTGTACTCCAGGGGAGAAATAGTCAAGGTCCAGGTACAGGAGAAGAGAGACTGGTAGGAAAAAATGGAAAGAACATAAAGCAAGCTGGGAGAGATGGAAAAAAAAAAAAAGAGCAGTGTTCACTGCGGCACTTTGCAACTTTTCACCCCAAGTGTACCAAAGGTTACCCTGGATGGTTTTGGATCCTAGCAATGCACCTGGCAGCAAGTAAACGATGAAGTGATGAAGACGAAAATCAGCAATAGCAGCCTACAAATTTCTCTCACTAATGCCGCGTACACATGAGTGGACTTTACGGCAGACTTTGCCTGTCAGACTTTGACGGACTTTACGACGGACTGTCTGAATGAACGGACTTGCCTACACACAATCAACTGAAGTCCATCGAACTTGTACGTGATGACGTACGACCGGACTAAAACAAGGAAGTTCATAGCCAGTAGCCAATAGCTGCCCTAGCGTGGCTTTTTGTCCGTCGAACTAGCATACAGATGAGCGGACTTTTCGACCGGACTCGAGTCCGTCGGATAGATTTGAAACATGTTTCAAAATTAAGTCCATCCAACTTTTGAGAAAATAAAGTCTGCTGGAGCCCACACACGATCGAATTGTTCGACGAAATCCTGTCCGCCGGGCAAAGTCTGCCCTAAAGTCCGCTCGTGTGTATGCGCCATTAGTTTCACTTAAAGTGTAAGTAAACCCCCTATCGTTTTCAGCCAAGGAAGCTGCCATCTTTGCCTCTGTTTAATCTACAACTGCCATGATGCTGCACATGTGATCAATTTAGACACCAGCCATTGGATGGCTTGACAGTTTGGTTGAGAGAACAACCAATGGTAGTGTTACATTTCTGGCACGTGCCGGAAATGAAACTGTTTTACAGATGGGTTAACTTACGCTTTTAACAGACCCCTCAACCCTTCCAGATCCCGAATAATGATACTAACATCAGACTCCTTTTTATAATGTTGCAGCATGCTCACCTTTCACCTCAGTGCACTCAAAACGGTAGTAAACTGCTGTTTTTTTTTTTTTGTCACCTCCAAGGCGATGTCATAATGTGCTAGTATGCATCGCATACTAGCACATTATGTTAAACTTACCTGGAACAAAGGCACAATGTCACTGCTGAAGGTGTTTCCATCTCCACCCAGTCTTTCTTTTGGGTTCGCGGACTCAGGCTGTGTGAGTGGTTGAAGCCAAGATGACGTCACTCCCACAAATGCGTGCGGGAGCAGCTGTTTACGGCACAGGACTCTGAGGAATAGGCCGGGTGGCAGTTCCTTCAGAGCGCATGTGCCAGTGACGTCACCGGCTGCATCTATAATAAATTTCTCCTAAACCGTTCACATTTAGGAGATATTTACATTACCTATAGGTAAGCCTTATTATAGGCTTGTTGTTGTTGTTTAGTCGTATCCCACCCTTCGTGACCTCATGGACCATAGTGAGCCAGGCTTTTCTGTACTCCACTGCCTCCCAGAGCTTGCTGAACTTCATGTTCATTGTTTTGATGATGCTATCTATTCATCTTGTTTTCTGTCATCCTCTTCTCCTTTTTACTTCCATGTTTCCCAGCATCAGGGTCTTTTCCAATGAGTCCTCTCTTCGAAATAGGTGACCAAAGTATTTGAGTTTCAGCTTCAGGATCTGTCCTTCCAGTGAATATTCAGGTATCATCTCCTTCAGGATTCACTGGTTTGATCATCTTGCCATCCAAGGGACGTTCATGAGTCTTCTCCAACACCATAGCTCAAAAGCATCAATTTTTTGGCATTCAGCCTTTCTTATTGTCCAGCTTTCACAGCCATAGTTTACTACTTGGAATACCATAGCTTTCACTATATGGCACTTTGTCGGTAGGTGATGTCTCTGCTTTTTATAATGTTGTCTTGGTTTGCCATTGCTTTCCTCCCAAGAAGTAAGCTTCTCTTAATTTCATGGCTACAGTCACCATCTGCAGTGATCTTGAAACCCAGGAAGATAAAATCTGTCACTGTTTCCATTTCTTCTCCTTCTATTTGCCATGGAGTGATGGGACCGGTTGCCATGATCTTAGTTTTCTTAATGTTCAATTTCAGGCCAGCTTTTGCGCTCTCCTCTTTCACCTTATTAACCACTTCGGCCCCGGAAAAATTTACCCCCTTCCTGACCAGAGCACTTTTTGTGATTCGGCACTGCGTCGACATTATGGCGGACACATCGGACACTTATGACACTATTTTAGGACCATTGTCATTTATACAGCGATCAGTGCTATAAAAATGCACTGATTGCTGTGTAAATGACACTGGCAGGGAAAGGGTTAACCCCACTAGGGGGCAATCAAGGGGTCAGGTGTGTCCTAGGGAGTGATTCTAACTGTGGGGGGATGGGCTACCACTAACATGACAGAGATCACTGCTCCCGATAACAGGGAGCAGTAGATCTCTGTCATGTTGCTAGGCAGAACAGGGAAATGCCTTGTTTACATAGGCATCTCCCCGTTCTGTCTCTCCGTCAGATGATCGCAGGGAGACCGGCGGACATTGAGTATGTCGAGTACGGGCACGTTGCTTTGCGCAGCCGTGACATTCCGTATGCCGTGCTATTCCGTATATTGGCGTTAGCCGGTCGGCAAGTGTTTAACCACTTCAATACCGGGCCTACTCTGGCACTTCTCTCCTACATGTAAAAATCATCATTTTTTTGCTAGAAAATTACTTAGAACCCCCAAACATTATATATGTTTTTTAGCAGACACCGTAGGGAATAAAATGGCGGTCATTGCAACTTTTCATCTTGCACGGTATTTGCGCAATAATTTTTAAACTTTTTTTGGAAAAAAAAACGGTTTCATGAATTAAAAAACAACAAAACAGTAAAGTTAGCCCAATTTTTTTGTATAATGTGAAAGATGATGTTACGCCGAGTAAGTAGATACCCAACATGTCACGCTTTAAAATTGCACACACTCGTGAAATGGCGCCAAACTTCGGTATTAAAAAATCTCCATAGGCGGCGCTTTGAAAACTTTTACAGGTTATCAGTTAAGAGTTACAGAGGACGTCTAGTGCTAGAATTGTTGCACACGCTCTAACGCACGCGGTGATACCTCACATGTGTGGTTTGAACGGCGTTTACATATGTGGGTGGGACTTACATGTGCGTTCGCTTCTGAACGCGAGCTACTGGGGACAGGGGCGTTTTTAATTTTTTTTTTTTTTATTTCACTTAATTTTTTTTTATTTATGCATTTTTTTTTACATTTTTTATTTTTTTTTATCACTTTTATTCCTATTACAAGGAATGTAAACATCCCTTGTAATAAGAATCTATTGTGACAGGTCCTCTTTATGGAGAGAGGCGGGGTCAATAAGACCCCACTTCTCTCCTCCAGGCTGGAAAGCATGAGATCGAGAAAAAAAATTCACCGATCTCATGCTGACAGCCTCGATCGCGGCTTTATTTACTTCCAGAAACCAGGGCGTGATGTCATAACCGGGCCTCCGACGGTCATAGAGATGACTGGTGACCATCTGGTCACCGAAAACCTCTATTGTCGTCATCCGGCACTGGCCGATCCTTTCTCTGGGCCCCGATGGCACGGGAGAGCCCGGAGAAGCACCGGATGGCGTTGGGAGGGGGGAGACGTCTCCTCCCGTCGCCTATAAGAACGGTCAAGCGGCGGAACTGCGCTATGATCATTCTTATCATGCACAGAATCGCCAGCTGCAAAGAATGATATCTGAATGATGCCTGTAACTGCAGGCATCATTCAGATGTCCACACTCAAAGTCAAGGACGTCATATGACGCTCTCAGTATTGAAGTGGTTAAGAGACTCTTTTGTTCTTCTTCATTTTCTGCCATTAGTGTGGTATCGTCTGCATATCTCAGTTTGTTGATATTTCTCCCTGCAATCTTAATTCCGGTTTGTGATTTGTCGATCCTGGCATTTCGCATGATGTACTCTGCGTATAAGTTCAATAAGTAGGGTAACACTATACATCCTTGCCGCACTCCTTTCTCAATTTTTAACCAGTCAGTTGTTCCATGTCCTGTTCTAACTGTTGCTTCTTGACTTGCATACGGGTTTTTCAGAAGACAGGTGAGGTGGTCTGGTATTCCCATTTCTTACAGTATTTGCCACATCTTGTTGTGATCCACACAATTTAAGGCAGAAGTAGACATTCTTCTGGAACTCCCTTGCTTTCTCCATGATCCAGCGAATGTTGGCAATTTGATTTCTAGTTCCCCTGCCTCTTCGAAATCCAGCTTGTACTTGTGGTAGCTCTCAGTTCACTTGCTGCTGAAGCCTAGCTTGTAGAATTTTCAGCATAACCTTGGTAGCAGGGGCGTTGCTAGGTGGCAAAAAGACCAGGGGCTTCAGCCCGAAGTCAGAGCCCGGCACCGGGGGGGGATGATGGGGTGGCGGGCGGTGGGGTTGTATGGGGGGGGGTGTTACCTACCTGACACGCACTGACCTACCTGACCCACACTGACCTACCTGGCTGACATACACTGACCTACCTGACACGCACTGACTGCTGATCTAATGGGTCACCAGCAGTCAGCATCCCCTCTACATTAGCTCAGAGTCCCCTTACATCAGCACCCCCCTTAGAGATCTCTATTGGATCAGTGACCCCTCCCCCCATCAGTGTCCCCTGCCCCTTAAGACCCCCATTAGACTGCTTTACCGAGAGCCATTTAGAGTCAGGAAGTGTGGAAGCCGGAGTTTGGGGGTGGAGCAAAGCTGCTCTTCTGTAGTGCCATTTTCCTTCCATTGTCGGCAAGACACATTTGAACTGGTACACTCACTCACAGGGCCGCGGTTGGGAATCATGGGGCCTCCACTCCCTGAGGGGGGGAAAGAGGTGGGGGAAGGGAGGTGAGAAAGGGGAGGTGAGAGAGAAGGAGGTAAGGGGGGTGAGTGAAAGGGGGGAGGAGGCAGGAGAGAGAGGGGGTGGCTGACACAGAGGCGGGGGGGTGCTGACAGAAAGGGAGGTGCTGACAGGGGGGGGGTGTTGACAGAGGGAGGGTGCTGACAGAGAGGGTGTGGGCTGACAGGGGGGATGCTGAGAGAGAGGGGGGACGCTGAGAGAGAGGGGGGACGCTGAGAGAGAGGGTGTGGGCTGACAGAGAGGGGGGTGCTGACAGAGAGGGGGTGGTGCTGACAGAGAGGGGGTGGTGCTGACAGAGAGGGGGTGGTGCTGACAGAGAGGTGGTGGTGCTGACGGAGGGGGGTGCTGAGAGAGAGGGGGGACGCTGAGAGAGAGGGGGGACGCAGAGAGAGGGGGGACGCTGAGAGAGAGGGTGTGGGCTGACAGAGAGGGGGGTGCTGACAGAGAGGGTGTGGGCTGACAGAGAGGGTGTGAGCTGACGGAGGGGGGGTGCTGAGAGAGAGGGGGGACGCTGAGAGAGAGGGGGGACGCTGAGAGAGAGGGTGTGGGCTGACAGAGAGGGGGGTGCTGACAGAGAGGGGGATGCTGACAGAGAGGGGGTGGTGCTGACAGAGAGGGGGTGGTGCTGACAGAGAGAGGGTGGTGCTGACAGAGAGGGGGAGTGCTGACAGAGAGGGGGAGTGCTGACAGAGAGGGGGGGTGCTGACAGAGAGGGTGGTGCTGACAGGGTGTGGGCTGACGGGGGGTGCTGAGAGAGGGGGGACGCTGAGAGAGAGGGGAGCGCTGATAGAGAGGGTGTGGGCTGACAGAGAGGGGGGTGCACTGCTGACAGAGAGGGGGGGGCTGATGGGGGGGTGGGCTGACAGAGAGGGGGGTGCTGACAGGGGGGTGGGCTGACAGAGAGGGGGGTGCTGACAGGGGGGTGGGCTGACAGAGAGGGGGGGTGCTGACAGAGAGGGGGGGTGCTGACAGAGAGGGGGAGTGCTGACAGAGTGGGGGGGTGCTGACAGGGTGTGGGCTGATGGGGGGGTGCTGAAAGAGGGGGGTCGCTGAGAGAGAGGAGGTCGCTGATAGAGAGGGTGTGGGCTGACAGAGAGGGGGGTGCACTGCTGACAGAGAGGGGGGGCTGACAGGGGGGGTGGTGCTGACAGAGAGGGGGGGTGCTGACAGAGAGGGGGGGTGCTGACAGAGTGGGGGGTGCTGACAGGGTGGGGCTGACGGGGAGGTGCTGACAGAGGGGGGTGCTGACAGGGGGGGTGGGCTGACAGAGAGGGGGATGCTGACAGAGAGGGGGTGGTGCTGACAGAGAGGGGGGTGCACTGCTGACAGAGAGGGGGGCTGACAGGGGGGGTTGGCTGACAGAGAGGGGGTGGTGCTGAAAGAGAGGGGAGGTGCTGACAGAGGGAGGGTGGTGCTGACAGAGGGGGGGTGCTGACAGGGGGGTGGGCTGACAGAGAGGGGGGGTGCTGACAGAGAGGGGGAGTGCTGACAGAGAGGGGGGGTGCTGACAGAGAGGGGGGGTGCTGACAGAGAGGGGGGGTGCTGACAGAGAGGGGGGTGCTGACAGAGAGGGGGAGTGCTGACAGAGAGGGGGAGTGCTGACAGAGAGGGGGGGTGCTGACAGAGTGGGGGGGTGCTGACAGGGTGTGGGTGGGGGGTGCTGAGAGAGGGGGGTCGCTGAGAGAGAGGAGGTCGCTGATAGAGAGGGTGTGGGCTGACAGAGAGGGGGGTGCACTGCTGACAGAGAGGGGGGGCTGACGGGGGGTGGGCTGACAGAGAGGGGGTGGTGCTGACAGAGGGGGGTGGTGCTGACAGAGGGGGTGGTGCTGACAGAGGGGGGGTGGTGCTGACAGAGGGGGGGTGGTGCTGACAGAGGGGGGGTGGGCTGACAGTGAAGGGGGTGGGCTGACAGTGAGGGGGGTGCTTACAGAGGGGGTGCACTGCTGACAGAGGGGGGTGCTGATACAGAGGGAGGGTGCTGACAGAGGAGGGGTGCACTGACAGAGAGGGGGGCAGTGACAGAAAGGGGTGGGCTTACACAAAGGGGCGGGATGACAGAGGGGTGGGCTTACAGAGAGTGGCACGCTGACAGACTAGTGGAAGGGCAGATAACAGAGAGACCTCAGTCAGGAGGAGACACAACCCACAGGGAGGCGGGGCTCCGGGCGGCCGCGATCACCCACAGTCCAGCCCCTCCCCGCCTCCGTCAGGAGGAGACACAGCACGCGCCAGGCAGGGAGGCGGGGCTCCGGGCGGCCGCGATCACCCACAGTCAAGCCCCTACCCGCCTCCACATGTGACCAGTCAGCAGCTCCACCGGGCTGATCACAGACCCTTATGTCTTCCTCCTGCACAGCCAATCAGGGAGCGCCCGCTGCCCAGCTAAGCGCTCGTACAGGCTGTATGTAATATAACACTGATGGCGGCACGCACGGGAATCGGAATGCGCCGCTCTAGATCTTGCAGCTGCTGGCCACTGCGCTTAGACACTCGGGGCTATTGGCCCCACATTCGGGGCTCAAGCCTCAATAGCCCCCCTTAAGGACGCCTATGCTTGGTAGCATGTGAGATGAGTGCGATCGTATAGTAGTTTTAACATTCTTTGGTGCTGCCCTCCGTTGGTATCGGAATGTAAATAGACTTCTTCCAGTCCTGTGGCCATTGTTGAGTTTTCCAAATTTGTTGGCATATTGAGTGCAGCACTTTAACAGCATCATCATTTTAGGATTTTAAATAACTCAGCTGGAATACCATCACTTCCGATAGCTTATTATTATTAGCAATGCTTTCTAATGGGGCGTACACACGGTTGGACTTTTCGACCGGACTGGTCGGACAGACGCCGACGGACCAAATCCGGCGAACAAGCCGATGGTGTGTGGGCTTCGCCGGACCTTCAGCTGACTTTTCCAGTCGCAAATCTGACGGACTTTAGATTTGGAACATGTTTCAAATCTTTACGTCGTAACTCCACCGGATCCAGAAACCCGCTCGTCTGTATGCTAGTCCGACGGACAAAAACTGACGCTGGGGCAGCTATTGGCTACTGGCTATCAACTTCCTTATTTTAGTCCAGTGTACATCATCACATACAAATCCGTCGGACTTTGGTGTGATAGTGTGTAGGCAAGTCCGGTCCTTAGAAAGTCCGTCGAAAGTCCGCCAAAAGTCAGTGAAAGTCTGTCGGACAGGCTGTCGGACTTTTGTAGCTGAAAAATCCGACCGTGTGTACACGGCATTAGGCCCACTTGACTTCACTCTCCAGGATATCCAGTTCAAGGTCAGTGATTACATCATCGTGGTTATATGGGACATCATTCAGATCATTCTTGTATAGTTCTTCTGTGTATTCTTTTCTTTATCTCCTCTGCTTCTGTCAGGTCCTTGCCATTTTTATCTATTATTGTGCCCATCTTTGCACAAAGCTTTGCCTTGATATCTCATCGGAAGCCTTCGCGACAGCACATCACCGAACGACATCATCCCCACCAAATTGTTCAAAGAATGTTCCGACATCCTGGCCCCCACCCTAACACATCTCATAAATCAATCATTCAAAGAAGGGACTGTGCCAACCTCCCTCAAGCAAGGCATCGTCAAACCCCTGCTAAAGAAACCTAATCTCGACCCTAAAGACCCTAACTGCCGCAGACCAATAACAAGCCTCAACACCATCTCCAAGATTATAGAGAAAACAGTAGTACAGCAGCTACAACACCACCTGGAGACACACCACCTCCTGGACCCTCTGCAATCAGGCTTCCGCCCAGGCCATGGCACAGAAACAGCACTTCTCAAAATATGGGACGACGCCCTCGAAGCAGCAGATGACGGGGAACCGAGTCTTCTGGTACTGTTAGACCTCAGTGCAGCATTTGATACAGTGGACCACAATACTCTACTTGTCCGCCTCTCAGAAGTTGCAGGAGCCACAGATTCTGCCCTAAAATGGTTTACATCCTTCTTAGAGAATCGCTCTCAGACAGTGAAACTGGGAACATTCACCTCGGAATCTCGGGCAGTCTCCTGTGGAGTCCCTCAGGGCTCACCCTTGTCACCAGTGCTATTTAACATCTACATCCGCCCGCTTCTCAATATCATCAGGAAAACGGACCTCTGCTTCCACTCATACGCAGACGACACCCAACTCTACCTTCGCATTAATGGACAAAAAGATCATCATCAGCAACTACAGAAATGCCTCACTTTAATCAATGACTGGATGACCGCTAGCTCCCTCAAACTTAACGAATCAAAAACAGAACTTCTTCTCCTGCAAGCCAACAAAAATTCCAAAATTAAGACTCCGTGGACACCACCCCCCATCCTCGGACAGACCATCTCGCCCAGCACCAAAGTCAAGAGTCTCGGAGTCATCTTTGACTCAGGAATGACAATGGATGCACAAATAGGATCGGTGGTGAGCGGATCCCACCACCTCCTCCGCCTGCTTCGCAGACTCATCCCCTTCATCCCAGAAGAGGACAAAGCGGCAGTTGTGGGAACGATCATCAATTCCCGACTCGACTACGCAAATTCCCTCTACGTAGGTCTACCCCAATATCAGCTTGCGCGCTTGCAACTCATGCAGAACACGGCGGCAAGACTGTTAACAGGAAAAAAGCCCTGGGAATCCATCTCCCCATCCCTAAAAAGCCTACATTGGCTAACTGTGAAGAACCGGATCATATTCAAGACCCTCTGCCTCACCCATAAATGCATACAAGGAAACGCTCCGCAATATCTCCGGGAAAAAATAAAACACTACACACCGATTCGCAGTCTTCGATCAGCTAACCAAAACCTCCTCCTCATTCCCAAATACCGCTACAAAGCAAAGGGAGAACGTAGATTTGCAGTCCAAGGACCTCGCCTATGGAATGCTCTCCCAACCAACCTCCGCATGGAAGAAAACCACCAGGCCTTCAGGAAAAAACTAAAGACCTTCCTTTTCTAGAAGCTGGCTACAGAGAATACATCTAGCGCCTTGAGGCGATTCAGTTCGCAATTGCAGCGCTTTACAAATCATTCATTCATTCATTCATTCATTCATTCATTCATCTCCAATTTTCTCGAAAAGCTCTCTAGTCTTTCCCATTCTGTTGGTTTCCTCTATTTCTTTGCGTTGATTGTTTAAGAAGGTCTTTTTGTCTCTTCTTGACATCCTCTGGAAGTCTCCATTTAGTTGGGTATATTTCCCTTTTTCTCCATTGTCTTTTGCCTTCTTCTTATTTATTAATATTATTATTATTATTATTATTATGTACCGCACTACCCCCGTAGGAGCTGCTGGGGAGTTCATTCCCTTTCGCTAGTGTGGTTCTATTACCCCCCCCCCCCCTTCCTTGAACTGATGACACAGCAGACAGTCTAGAACAAATAAACGTGAAACTTTATTCTTTTCCATTGGTGCATGGCCGAAAAGAATGTGCAATATGTACAATCTATATCCTCAGGAAGTATGAGCTGCCTTTATAAACTTGGTTCCTGTAATGGTAGTTATAACCTTTTCCCTTGATGAACCGACAGCGCCCCTCTGAAAGACTCCTTGGGATTTAGATTTTTAAGAAGTGTTAGGCCTCACCTGCCCATCTTGACTTCCGCAATTCTCCCTGGTCGGTTCAAGAAAAGTCCGAGATAGCCCCGATCTACCGCATCCTCTGGACAGTCACTTCCCGCTCTGCATGTTTCCGAATCATCCCATACAGCAATGTCCGGTCCATGACTCCTGGAGATTCCAACCACCTCCTTTCCCCGCATGGCACTATCCTTTCCCCCTAAGGGGAAAGAACCTCAGCTGCACCAACTTCTACATGATGTCTTCTTCCTGCAAAATCTCTTCCCATCCACCCTCTGGACATGTGACCCACAGTTTATATAGGCCTGATTGGTTCAGGGTAGCCCATACAAACTATCTTCAACCTGTTTCCAAACCACCTTCCCTCCAGCACTTCTCACTGGAGGAATAAGGCATCACTCTTAACAGAATACAGGTGATCACACCCCCAGTTCTACTCTGTCATTTCTCCCAACCAAATCAAACCCAACCAGGCTTAAACCAACAGGGTAATGCACTGGAAATTTAACCTAACACTAACCCTCACTAACTAGTTAGCACACACCTAAGTAGGTAGGCCCTACAATTATTATAGGCTTACCTATAGGTAAAAGTCAGAGATGGGAGTTTACTCCCACTTTAAGCTGGCCATAGATGAGTAGAATTTTGAATTAATGTTTTTAGGAAAAGAACGTTCTAAGATTGTTTGTTCATTCTCCTAATGATTAGTGGGGTCAAATTGATGTTCATTTTCGACCGCAGTGATGAGAACATTCGAAGGAGCAGGATGGAAAATGTTTCTCGATGGAGCAAATTTCAAACAGTGTATGTGGTTTTCATTCAGTAAAGTCCATTCATTCCAAGATCAAATGTTTAGGGGAAACAAATTTTTTTGGAGCGACATTTGAATGTTCTGAGAATTTTCATATGAATTCGCTACACCCGTCTTTCCCCATTTATCTCTCTTCTAATGTTGGGAGGTATGATTATCTTTACTACTGTGAGAAAATCCTCCCTCCTCTGTACTCTGATCTCCATGTGAAATGTCACAGATATGGCCCAGCCTCACCCTGTGTAGGAGGATGTGACCCCTCCCAACTGCATTCTTCTCCGGTGTCAGAGAAGTTAACTTCATTTCCTTCTTCTGCTGTCAGTGATGGCGTCTGCTGATCTGAGAGCTGAGCTAGAATGTTCCATCTGTCTGAACACTTATACAGATCCTATTATGCTAAAATGCGGACACAACTTCTGCCGGGTCTGTATTGTTCGTGTGCTGGATACACAGAAGGGGTCTGGAGGTTATTCCTGTCCAGAATGCAGAAAAAGGTTCAGGGGTCGTCCTGCACTGCAGAGAAACATAACATTGCGTAACATAGCGGAGAATTTACTGTCTCAGCCAAATCTGGAGGAGTCCGGGGTCATCTGTACTCAATGTGTGGACTATCCTGTACCTGCTGTTAGATCCTGTCTACACTGTGAGGTTTCTCTGTGTGATAAACACCTGAGAGTCCACAAAAAGTCCCCAGAACACATCTTATGTGACCCCACCTTGTCCATGGAGAGCAGGAAATGCTCCATCCATAAGAAGATCCTGGAGTATTACTGCACTGAGGATGAGACCTGTATCTGTGTGACCTGCAGTTTGGCTGGAGAACATCGAGGACACCAGGTGAAGATGCTGGATGAGGCTTCTGAGAAGAAGAAGAAGACACTGAGGAATGTTCTGCAAAAACTTCTAAGAGAGAGAGAGGAGACAGAGGAAAGAGTCCAGAGTCTGCAGGAACACAGGAGGAAAGTAGAAGAAGAAGCAGCTGGTGACACAGAGAGAGTCACTGTCCTGTTAGGAGATCTCAGGAGACGTCTGGAAGACCTGGAGAAGAGAATCCTGAGGGAAATCTCTGGGCGGGCAGAGCGGATCTCCATCTCCATCCAGGATCTGGAAATAAAGAAGGAGGAGCTGTCCAGGAAGATACGTCACATTGAGGAGCTGTGTAACATGACGGATCCACTGACTGTCTTACAGGAATCAGACACAGGTGACTTGTGTGATACTGAGGATGGAGATAATGAGGACAGAGAGAGACATGAGGAACTCCTCCATGATGGAGGGGGTCTGGATGTGGATGGGATATCACACACATTACGCACAGGTTTATCTGATATAATAACAGAGGTAAATGTATACTTCCCAATACAGGAAGCTGCAGACATATTACTGGATGTAAACACAGCTTGTAATTATCTCCATATATCAGATGACAGGAAAACTGTATCCTGGTCAGATAGAAATCAGAATCGTCCAGAAACACCAGAGAGATTTCATGATTATTCTCAGGTGTTGAGCAGTCAGAGTTTCTCCTCAGGGAGACATTACTGGGAAGTGGATGTCGGGGGATCAGATTACTGGATAGTCGGGATGTGTTACCCCAGTATAGAGACGAGAGGAGAGCAGTCACTAATTGGAGAAAGTAACATGTCCTGGGGTTTGTACAGGTGGGGTAATCAGTGTACAGTAAAACATAATAGTAATGTTATCTTCTTACTCACCAATATCTCCAGTAACAGAGTCAGGATATATCTGGATTATGAGGCCGGGCGGATCTCCTTTTATGATCTGTGTGACCCGATCCAACATCTCCACACCTTCACCACCACCTTTACTGAGCCCCTCCATGCTGGTTTAGGTTTATGGAGAGGTTGTATAAAGATACATGAGGGGAATCAGGAGAAATCTGTCCAGAGACTGGTGGCAGCGCAGGGAGGCGGGATGGGATTGGTGGAATATACAACCAATAGAATAATGCAGTGGGTGGGACTTTAGTTTGTATCCTGCAAGGTTTTTAATATAAATAAGTATAAGTGAGATTTCCTCCCTCTGTCAATGATCACTGTAGTTGGGTTTAATATCTGTCCAGTTAGTGCAGTAACATGTTCCTATTGGTCAGTGTGGAACGGTGCTGGATATATAACGATCTACCTATTATCGATCTATCTTACGATAATCTGCCATATTATTTTCTCTTTAATTGGTTAACAGAAATTTATCACAGTGTGTGACATCAACAATCTCCCTCCTTCTGCCCCTCCCCCTACTATTTGCTCCTTCCCCATATGCAGTCTTTCTGCGCAGGGTCCAGTGCTGTCACTGTGATGGGACATCTCTCCACTCTTTCCTCCCACCTATTCTATGTAATCTATACTAAAGGGGTGGAAATCAAAGTAAAAATCCCAGAGGAAACATATGAAGAAATGATACCGAGATTTACCAGGGAAAGAAAAAATGGGATTTATCACTAATATAATGATATTACTATAATAATGTATGATTACTAGAACTGGAATGTGTCCCCAATATAATGTGTCTCCATAGAATGTATCACCAATAGAATTCTATGGGATCACTTTTATAATGGATCCTAATACAATGTATCTCCATAGAATGGATCACCAATAGAATTCTATGGGATCACTTTTATAATGGATCCTAATATAATGTGTCCCCATAGAATGGATCACCAATAGAATTCTATTGGATCACTTCTTCCACTTTTATCGCAACATTTGAGAAAATTACAGTCCACATTAAATTCCTTCATCTGGAAGAAAAAAACATCCCTGCATCAAAGCATCAGTTCTCTGTACCCCGGCTACCCTGGTGGGCCTTGGGTCTCCTAACATTCCAGCATACTATAAAGCAGTCATTCTAGAACACATCAAGCACTGGTGGCTCTCTCATGATCAGCCTGCATGGATACTGATTGAAGGACTCGCTCTCCATTCTCCACCTAAGAACGTTTTCTCAGTAATGTTACTCAAATACAAGCCCCCTCATCACAGCTTAAGCTCTATTGAAGCCTCTCTACGTACTTGGTCCTCTATAACGCAACTGACCCCAGGCATTCCCACTCACATCCTACGCTCACTCCCCATTGCAGTGATGGAATTGCTATCTTCGGACCTCAAAGTCAGTAGCTGGACTCAGAGTAGTATACGGTAATTTGAAGGTCTTTATAACAACTCTTTTCTCCTATCCTTCCAAGAACTGCAAAAAAATTTGATCGCAATGAGTACTTGAGCATAAGATCAATTCTTCAAGCTCTTAAACACAATAATCTTCTCTCGGACATCCTTTCCTTTTATGACTCTCCCACTTCAGCCAAGAAAGAAATCTCATATCTCTACTTCACAATCACAACTACTTAATTTCTCCATCCCTCTTCGTAAATGGCATGCCTTCCTACAACTGCCTCTAAAGATTTCCAAATGTATCTCACACTAGGAATCCTTACCTAAAATCTTCCATAAATGGTATCACGCTCCGACCAAACTCGCCACTATTTTCCCAGATCATTGGCCAAACTGCTGGAGATTGTGCGGACATCCTGGAACACTGTACCACATCTGGTGGGACTGCCCATGTACAATATCTCCTCATACTGGCTAACAATTTCAGACTTTGTAACATCTATAACAAGCCCCTCAGAGTCACTCAGTCTGCAAATGGCACTTCTTGGTGAGGGTACCGCAGACCTCCCTCCCTACCTCAAAACTATTATTTCTCAAGTTCCCATAGCAGCCAGACTGGTTCTAGTGCGCAACTGGAACCAGAAATCCCCCCTCCATTGTTTGAAGAATTTCTATGTACTCTCAACAATCACTTCCTAATGGAATTATCATTTGCGAAAATTCATTTACGAATCCTAACTTTTATGAAAAATTGGAACCTCTGGATCAAGGATAGCAGGAGTTCCTCCATTCAAAACTCCTGACCCTTATTATAGCCCACCTACAAGTCCTACAAATGACTATCTCAATTGGATAATCTACTCTTGCCTCAAACTACACACTTTTAAAAACGTTGGAAGCAATTGGACACCAGCATCAGTGGGCATGCATCATAAACCCAGATGTTTGTGCAGCCCCTCCACCTCCAAACCTATGGTAACTAAGGTGACACCTTTCCTCCGGTTTTTCTTTTTTTTTCTTTTTCTTGTTGGTACATATGCTTACTTATACTATATTGTACAACTGGTATAATGTTTGTGCACCATTTTGTACATTCTCAATCTTTGAAATTTAATTAAAAAAAAAAAGAATTCTATTGGACAATTTTTGTAATGTATCCTAATATAATGTGCCCCCATAGAATGGATCACCAATAGAATTCTATTGGATCACTTTTGTAATGGATCCTAATATAATGTGTCCCCATAGAATGGATCACCAATATAATTCTATGGGATCACTTTTATAATGGATCCTAATATAATGTATCATTGTGATGTTGTATCTTATAATCACTAGATGTGTCCTGGTGATGGGAGGAGGAATTAGGAAAGGAGATTTTAATGTGAATAAAGTTGTTTTTTTTCCTCTATAGTACATGTGAAGTGGCGGTGATATAGCACAAAAATAGTAAAATGTACAGTGCCTTGAAAAAGTATTCATACCCCTTGAAATTTTCCACATTTTGTCATGTTACAACCAAAAACATAAATGCAATTTATTGGGATTTTATGTGATGGACCAACACAAAGTGGCACATAATTGTGAAGTGGAAAGAAAATGATAAATGGTTTTCAAAACGTTTTACAAATAAATATTTGAAAAGTGTGGCGTGCATTTGTATTCAGCCCCCTTTACTCTGATACCCCTTACTAAAATCTAGTGGAACCAATTGCCTTCAGAAGTCACCTAATTAGTAGAGTCCACCTGTGTGTAATTAAAAACAGTATTAATACAGTTGTTCTGTGAAGCCCTCAGAGGTTTGTTAGAGAACCCTAGTGAACAAACAGCATCATGAAGGCCATGGAACACACCAGACAGGTCAGGGATAAAGTTGTGGAGAAGTTTAAAGCATGGTTAGGTTATAAAAAAAAAATTCCAAGCTTTGAACATCTCACGGAGCTCTGTTCAATCCATCATCCGAAAATGTAAAGAGTATGGCCCAACTGCAAACCTACCAAGACATGGCCGTCCACCTAAATGACAGGCCGGGCAAGGAGAGCATTCATCAGAGAAGCAGCCAAGAGGTCCATGGTAACTCTGAGGAGCTGCAGAGATCCACAGCTCAGGTGGGAGAATCTGTCCACAGGACAACTATTAGTCGTGTTCTCCACAAATCTGTCCTTTATGGAAGAGTGACAAGAAGAAAGACATTGATGAAAGAAAGTCATAAGAAGTCCCATTTGCAGTTTGTGAGAAGCCATGTGGGGGACACAGCAAACATGTGGAAGAAGGTGCTCTGGTCATATGAGACCAAAATTAAACTTTTTTGGCCTAAAAGTAAAACCCTGCACATCAGCCCAAACACACCATCCCCACTGTGAAACATGGTGGTGGCAGCATCATGTTGTGGGGATACTTTTCTTCAGCAGGGACAGGGAAGCTGGTCAGAGTTGATGGGAAGATGGATGGAGCCCAATAAAGGGCAATCTAATGCCGCCTACACACGAGCGGTTTTGCCGTCGGAATAAACTCTGAAGGTTTCTCAGATGGTATTCTGATGGAATTCCGCTCAAGCTGTCTTGCATACACATGGTCACACCAAAGTCCGACCGTCAAGAACGCAGTGACGTAAAACACGAACAACGGGACTAGAAAGATAGAGCGCTTCCGTCTCGTACTAGCTTAAGAGCATGCGCTGTTTTTGGTACGTCAGAACAGCATACAGACGAGCGTTTTTTTCCGATAGTAATTAGTTCCGTCGGAAAAATATAGAACATGTTCTCTATCTAAGTCCGTCTGGGGCATACACAGAATATACGATGAAAAGCTCCCATCGGACTTTTTCTAACGGAAATTCCGCTCGTGTGTACATACACGGCATTAGAAGAAAAGACTACAAAAGACATGAGACTGGGGCGGAGGTTCACCTTCCAGCAGGACAACGACCCTAAACATACAGCCAGAGCTACAATGGAATGGTTTAGATCAAAGCATATTCATGTGTTAGAATGGCCCAGTCACAGTCCAGACCTAAATCCAATTGAGAATCTGTGGCAAGACTTGAGAATTGCTGTTCACAGACGCTCTCCATCCAATCTGACAGAGCTTGAGATATTTTGGAAAGAAGAATGGGCAAAAATGTCCCTCTCTAGATGTGCAAAGCTGGTAGAGACATCCCCAAAAAGACTTGCAGCTGTAATTGCAGCAAAAGGTGGTTCTACAAAGTATTGACTCCGGGGGGCGCCATACAAATGTACCCCACACTTTTCACATATTTATTTGTAAAAAATGTTGAAAACTATTTATTATTTTCCTTCCTCTTCACAATTATGTGCCACTTTGTGTTGGTCTATCACATAAAATCCCAATAAAATACATTTACGTTTTTGGTTGTAACATGACAAAATGTGGAAAATTTCAAGGGGTGTGAATACTTTTTCAAGGCATTTTATATCTGCTGATAAATACTGTGAGATTTCTATGCTGATGGATCAATGTGGGAGTGTTGCAACCCTGGCCGGTGGTTGTGGGGGTTAGTGGGCTGGGTTTAACAAAATCTAGATGCCCCTTTTATTGATAGGGGGACCCCCAGACACCACTTTCCCCATGTGAATGAGTATGGGGTACATAGTACACTCATTAATAATGAAAAAAAAAGTGCAACCTAGAAATAAAGAAACCAAACATGTGACAAGTCCTTTAATAAAACATAACAATCCCCCCAAAAATGTCCCTCATTGTAAACCCATCATCAAACATGATGCCCACCAACTCGCTGAAAAAACCCGACAACCCAGTGTACACAACCAATCCTGATGGTACATGTAGCCAAATCCCAGTTCCCTGAGTTGTCATCCGCTATATAAGGAAAGGGGCGGGGATAGTGGTGACATCACTAACCGAATATTCTATTGGCCATATTTGAGCAGTGATGTCACTGCTACACCTCTTATTCGGAGCCTAGCTGCATCGAGAGGCCCTAAATCCAAGAAGCCCCTTCAGTCTTGTGAGGAGCACGAATTACACGTCTATTTTCCTGACTACCTATCACATTTTTTTGTCACAATATTTTTGGAAAATTAAGAAATAAAAAAAAAAAAAAAAAAATTTTCACAATTTTTTACATGCTGTCACCAGTGCAGTACAGCATCACCATAAGACTATTGTGGAGGTGATCAGGAACACTGACTGGTGACAGTGTGTAATAAAAAAAAATAATAATATTTTTTATTACATTTTTTTTCCTTTTTTTGTTTTACAATTTTTTTTTACAAACAGTTACCAGATCAATACAGTGTTACCACTGTACCACTGTACTACTCTGGGGAGGTGATCAGAGATTTTTAAAAATGTTTTTACACACTATGATTGCTTATATTTTGTGCATTTTACAGTAAGACCCTTTTCACACTGGAGGCGTTTTTCAGGCGCTACAGCGCTAAAAATAGCGCCTGCATAGCGCCTGAAAAAAGCCTCAGCTGCAAACCCAGTGTGAAAGGCCGAGTGCTTTCACACTGGGGCGCTGCGCTGGCAGGGCGTCACAAAAAGTCCTGCCAGCAGCTTCTTTGCAGCGGTGGAAGAGCGGTGAATACAATGCTCTTCCACCGCTCCTCCACCGCTCCTGCCCATTGAAAACAATGGAGCAGCGCCGCCATACCGCCGGCAAAGCACCTCTGCAGCAGTGTTTTACGGGCGGATTTAACCCCTTTACAGCCGCTAGCGGGGGGGTTAAACCCCCCCGCTAGCGGCCGAATAGCACGGCTAAAACGTCGGTAAAGCAGTGCTAAAAATAGTGCCGCTTTACCGCTGACGCCCGGGGCGGCTAAGTGTGAAAGGGGTCTTATAAGCAACTATTTTTTTCTGAATGAAAAATACTCATTCGGTGTTTACTACTGTGAAGAGCTGTGATTGGCCACAGCTAATCACATGGTACAGCTGGCCTGTGATTGGTCATTTTTTTTTTGGGGGGGGGGGGCGCAAAAAAACTGAAAAATTCTGAAAAAAAAACATCAATGGCAGCCTCACTATGCCATCAAACGCAGCCCTGTGCCCATCAAATGCTGCCACTGTGCCCATCAAACGCTGCCACCGTATCCATCAAATGCAGCCACAGCGCCTATCAAATGCAGCCAACGTGCCCATAGATTGTAGCCACTGTGCCATCAAATGCTATCACTGTGATCATCGATTGCAGCCACTGTGCCCATCAATTGCAGCCACTGTGCCATCAAATGGTATCACTGTGCCCATCGATTGCAGCCACTGTGCCCATCGATTGCAGCCACTGTGCCACCAAATGCTGCCACTGTGCCCATCAAATGCTACCACTGTGCCATCAAATGCTGCCACTGTGCCCATCAAATGCAGCCACTGTGCCCATCAAATGCAGCCACTGTGCCCATCGAATGCTGCCACTGTGCGCATCAAATTCTGCCACTGTGCCATTGAATGCCACCACTGTAACCCCCCCATCCTGCCCACTCGCCGTCTGCCCAGCACTTACCCTGTCTCAGTGGGGCAGCAGGTGACAACGGCGAGCGGTGTCCTCCATACATCCCCTCCAATCCTCTCCTCCCGTCCTCTCCTCCCGATAGGCATCCAATCACAGCGCCTGTCGTTTCAGCCAATCAGGTGATGTGTAACAGACCCGAGCACCTGATTGGCGGAGAGGCGGTTTAGTGTTATTCATTCGCTGTTCTAACATACCTGAATGAACTGCGAGCGCCAAGCATGGCGCTCGCAAGTCACCTTTTTTGACGCCTATATAACGCCTCTATAATGCCTATAATTCAGAAGCCCAGAGACCGAAAAAGGGCCGGGCGCCTGAATAGGGGGTGGCAGCGGCGGCCAAGGATAGATTCAAGGGGGTGGCTGGAGAGAGGGGGCGGCACGTGTGCACCCTTATGGACGCACCGCCACTGGTCTGTACCATGTGATAATTGTGACCAATTACAGAGCTCATCACAATAGTACACAATGAAAGGCTTGTGATTGGACACAATGATCACATGGTACCGACAGCAGAACGGTCTAGAGCTAGAATTATTGTTCTCACTCTAACGATCACAGCGATACCTCACGTGTAATGCAAACACTGTTTACATATGTGTGCATTACTTACGTTTTGAGTTAGCTGCCGAACATGAGCACGGAAGGATGGGGGCGCTTTAAGTTTTTTTTTTCTTATGTATTTTTTTTTTTACACTGTTCCTTTCATTTTTTTTGTTTTTAATCACTTTTATTTGAAGAAATGTAAACATCCCTTGTCATAGAAGTAAGGGATTACAAGTCCTCTTTATGGAGAGATCTGGGTTCTATAAGAACCCAAATGTCTCCATTACCTTTGAAAGCAAAAGAAAAAGATAATAAAAAAATGATCTTATGCTTTAAAAAAAAATAAAAACTGTTTACTTCCCTAGACTGGAAGTGACATCATAGAAGTAAGGGATGACAGGTCCTCTTTATCAAGCCGCGCCCACATGGTGTTCAAATCACACATGTGAGATATCGCCGTGATCTTTATGCCCCGTACACACGGTCGAATTTTCCGATGGAAAATGTCCGATCGGAGCGTGTTGTCGGAAATTCCGACTGTGTGTGGGCTCCATCGGACATTTTCCATTGGATTTTCCGACACACAAAGTTGGAGAGCAGGAGATAAAATTTTCCGACAACAAAATACGTTGTCGGAAATTCCGATCGTGTGTACACAAATCCGACGGACAAAGTGCCACGCATGCTCAGAATAAATAAAGAGATGAAGGCTATTGGCCACTGCCCCGTTTATAGTCCCGACGTACGTGTTTTACGTCACCGCGTTCAGAACGATTGGATTTTCCGACAACTTTGTGCGACAAAACAAGTTTGAGCCAACATCCCTCGGAAAAAATCCTAGGATTTTGCTGTCGGAATGTCCGAACAAAAGTCCGACCGTGTGTACGCCCTATTAGAGTGAGAGCAATAATTCTAGCCCTAGACTTCCTCTGTAACTCTAAACTGGTAATCTATAAAAAAATGTTAAGTGTCGCCTATGGAGATTTTTAAGTACCATAGTTTGTTGCAGTTCCACGAGTGTGCGCAATTTCAAAGCGTGACATGTTGGGTATCTATTTACTTGGCGTAACATCATCTTTCACGATATACAAAAAAACTAGGCTAACTTTACTGTTTTGTCATTTTTTTTATTTCAATAAGTGTATTTAAAAAAAAAAAATGCGTTTGTAAGACCGCCGTGCAAATACTGTGTGACATAAAGCATTGAAACAATCTCCATTTTATTCTCTAGGGTCTCTGCTAAAAAAAAATATATAATGTTTGGGGGTTCTAAGTAATTTTATAGCAAAAAAAATACTGATCTTTACTTGTAAACAATTAATCTCAGAAATAGGCTTGGTCCTTAAGTGGTTAAGGCTCCATTCACCCTTGTGCGACTCCAAAATCGCAGGATATCCAGTGCAACTTTAGAGTGTGACTTTGAGTGCGACTTTGATCCAGCTTTACACTCCCTGGCACTAAGTTGCATCAAAGTAGTGCAGGAACCTATTCAAAGTTTCCGCAGCTTTAAGTCACATAGATCCGAATGGGTGCCTTTGAAAACAATGGGCTGTGACTTGTCATGTGACTTTATGTATCCAAAGTCACATGACAAGTCACACACGTGTGAATGGAGCCCGAGGGTTTTTTTTTTTCTATAGCGTGGGTTTCTTTCGTTGTTTTGAATTATAAACACCATCTTCTGGTCAAAAATAAACAGAGCAATCCAATGAAACAAAATATGGAGAAAAAGCTATTTTATCTATATACTATATATATTACTGTGCAAAAGTTTTAGGAAGGTGTAAAAAAAATGCTGTAAATAAAGAATGCTCTCAGAAAAAGAAGTATTAATAGTTTATTTATTTATTTTTTCCAGTTAACAAAATGAAAAGTAAACTACGAACCTAGGAACAAAGAACACGGAGGAGAGATGGGTTTGCTTTAAGAGCATATTAAATAAGGACATTAGCCAATATTATTGGGTAATACATTTAAAAGAACGAACAAAAGTCCTGGATGCCTTAACTCCAATGTAAAAATGCATATAAAAGCAAAGGAGAAGAAATTCAAAAAATACAAGGTTGAGGGATCATCATCAGCATTCAGACTTTATAAAGAATGCAACAAGAAATGTAAGGGTGCAATAAGGACGGCTAAGATAGAACATGAAAGACACATAGCGGAGGAGAGCAAAAAAAAATCCCAAGAAATTCTTTAAATATGTAAACAGTAAAAAAGGGAGGACAGACCATATTGGCCCCATAAAGAATGAGGAAGGACATCTGCTTACAAAGGATGGGGAGATGGCGAAGGTATTGAATTTATTCTTCTCCTCAGTCTTCACGAGTGAATCGGGGGGCTTCAGTAACCAAAACTGCAGTGTTTATCCTCATGACACATCACAGGTAACCTCCATGGTTAACAGAGGACAGAATTAAAATTAGACTTGGGAAACTTAACATTAATAAATCACCAGGACCAGATAGCTTGCATCCGAGGGTACTTAGGGAATTCAGTCAAGTAATTGCCAGACCATTGTTCCTAATTTTTACTGACAGTCTACCGACTGGAATGGTACCAGCTGATTGGAGAAAATCCAATGTAGCATCAATATTTAAAAAGGGCACAAAATACATCCCTGGGAATTACAGACCAGTTAGCCTAACATCAATACACTCCCTGCCCCAGTATGTCCGATCAGCCCCTACCCTGTCCACCTTTAGGAGATCCCTGAAAACTCATTTATTCAGGGAAGCCTATCCCACACCCACCTAACAACTGTCCCCGAGCCACCCCCATCAAATCATTCTCTGCAGCTATTACCTTTTGTACCACCACCCCCTCCCTTTAGAATGTAAGCTCTACGAGCAGGGCCCTCCTGTACCTTTTGTATTGAACTGTACTGTAATTATGTTGTCTGCCCTATACATTTTAAAGCGCTGCGTAAACTGTTGGCGCTATATAAATCGCATATAATAATAATAATAATTATCAAACAGCTTCCTGTGTTCCGGTGCCTTGTATACTCTGAAGACCCCTTACGTAACGGGTGACCCCGCCCCCCTCTGATGTCACGGGGAATGCCACAGGGAAGACCCCGTCAAGTCCCCATGTGTCAGAGGGGGGCGGGGTCACCGGGTGGCCCCACCCTCCATTATTTAAAAAGTGTCAGAAGACGAGAAGCGTCACACAGCAGGAGCCTCCCATCATGGATGTGGAGCGGCCTGAGAACGAAGAAGGGAAGAAGACGCCGTGGAGGAAGATGCTAGATGAGAACACCGGAGCAAGAAGCAGAGGATCAGAGGAAGAAGAAGATGGAGGAAGAAACCAAAGAAAGATAGAAGAAAGAAGATAGAAGAGAGAAGATGGAAAGAATACTTTAACCGGTTCCCGACCGGCGCACGCAGAATGGCACGGCTGGGCAAATGGGCGTACCTATACGTCCATTTGAATTCCCCGCCGTGCCATTGCGCGCACGCAGGCCGGGAGCTCCGTGAGTCGGGTCGCGGGTCCCGCGGACTCGATCGCCGCGGGAATACCCGCGATCGCCTCACGGAGAGAACGAATGGGGAGATGCTGATGTAAACAGCATCTCCCCGTTCTGCCTAGTGACAAGTGTCACTGATCACAGCTCCCTGTCATCGGGAGCTGTAATCAGAGTAATGACACTGCTAGCCCATCCCCCTACAGTTAGTAATCACTCTCCTAGGACACACTTAAGCCCTCCCCGCCCCCTAGTGGTTAACCCCTTCACTGCCAGTGTCATTTATACAGTAATCAGTGCATTTTTAATTGCACTGATCGCTGTATAAATGACAATGGTCCCAAAAACGTGTCAAAAATGTCCGACATGTCCGTCATAATGTCGCAGTCACAATAAAAATCGCTGATCGCCGCCATTACTAGTAAAATAAAAATTATTAATAAAAATGCCATAAAACTATCCCCTATTCAGTAAACGCTATAACTTTTGCGCAAACCAATTAATAACGCTTATTGCGATTTTTTTTAACCAAAAATATGTAGAAGAATATGATCGGCCTAAACTGAGGAAAAAAAATGTTTTTTTATATATTTTTGGGGGATATTTATTATAGCAAAATGTAAAAAATAATGCGTTTTTTTCAAAATTGTCGCTCTTATTTTGTTTATAGAGCAAAAAATAAAAATCGCAGAGGCGATCAAATACCACCAAAAGAAAGCTCTATTTGTTGGAAAAAAGGACGTCAATTTTGTTTGGGAGCCACGTTGCATGACTGTGCAATTGTCAGTTAAAGCGACGCAGTGTCGAATCGCAAAAAACGCTCTGGTCAGGAAGGGGGTAAAATCTTCTGGGGTTGAAGTGGTTAAATAAAGGAATTGTCAAAAACTGTCTCTTGTCATTTTTAACATTTTTGACACTTTTTATGTGAAATGGTAGGGGGTCACACGGAAGGGTCAGGATCTGGGGGCCGGGATCTGGGGGTCCCCTTGTTAAAGGGGGCTTCCAGATTCCGATAAACCATCAGCCAAGGGTTGTAGGGATGAGGCCCTTGTCCTCATCAACATGGGGACAAGGTGCTTGGGGGGGCTACCCCAAAGCACCCTCCCAATGTTGAGGGCATGTGGCCTGGTACGGTTCAGGAGGGGGGGCACTCTCTCGTCCCCCCTCTTTTCCTGCGGCCTGCCAGGTTGCGTGCTCGGATAAGGGTCTGGTATGGATTTTTGGGGGGACCCCACGCCATTACTTAAAAGTATTTTGTTTGGGGTTCCCCTGTGGGGAAATCCCATGCCGTTTTTATCAATGAACTTTTATGTGTATTGTCGGACCGGTAATTTATTAATAGCCGCGAGTAGTTTTAAATGACTTTTTTTTCCTTTGAAATGTCATTTTGCTGTCAGACTGTTCTAAACACGGGAAACATGCGCCCCTTTACAGGCATACTATAGACACCCCCCAGGTATGAAATTTAAAGGAATATTACACTTTTATTGTTTCACTTTAAGCATTATTAAAATCACTGCTCCCAAAAAAAGGCCCTTTTTAAAACTTTATTTTGCATTGATACATGTCCCCTGGGGCAGGACCCAGGTCCCCAAACACTTTTTACTGCAATACCGTGCATATAAGCCTTTAAAGTTAGCACTTTTGATTTCTCCCATAGACTTTTAAAGGGTGTTCTGTGGCTTTCGAATTTGCCGCGAACACCCCAAATTGTTTGCTGTTCGGCGAACTGGCGAACAGCCGATGTTCGAGTTGAACATAAGTTGGACTCGAACTCGAAGCTCATCCCTACTCTCCAGTATATTTCCAGGTTTCCGGGACTTCTCCCTCACAACTTGTTCTCCCTATTAGGGATGAGCCGAACACCCCCCTGTTCGGTTCGCACCAGAACATGCGAACAGGAAAAAAGTTCGTTCGAACATGCGAACACCGTTAAAGTCTATGGGACACGAACATGAATAATCAAAAGTGCTAATTTTAAAGGCTTATATGAAAGTTATTGTCATAAAAAGTGTGTGGGGACCTGGGTCCTGCCCCAGGGGACATGGATCAATGCAAAAAAAAGTTTTAAAAACGGCCGTTTTTTCAGGAGCAGTGATTTTAATAATGCTTAAAGTCAAACAATAAAAGTGTAATATCCCTTTAAATTTTGTACCTGGGGGGTGTCTATAGTATGCCTGTAAAGGGGCGCATGTTTCCTGTGTTTAGAACAGTCTGACAGCAAAATTTCATTTTGAAGGAAAAAACTCATTTAAAACTACTCGCGGCTATTGCATTGCCGACAATACACATAGAAGTTCATTGATAAAAACGGCATGGGAATTCCCCAAAGGGGAACCCCGAACCAAAATTAAAAAAAAAAAATGACGTGGGAGTCCTCCTAAATTCCATACCAGGCCCTTCAGGTCTGGTATGGATATTAAGGGGAACCCCGGCCAAAATTAAAAAAAAAAAATGACGTGGGGTTCCCCCTAAATTCCATACCAGACCCTTCAGGTCTGGTATGGATTTTAAGGGGAACCCCGCACCAAAAAAAAAAAAAAAAAACGGCGTGGGGTCCCCCCAAAAATCCATACCAGACCCTTATCCGAGCACGCAACCTGGCAGGCCGCAGGAAAAGAGGGGGGGACGAGAGTGCGGCCCCCCCTCCCTCCTGAACCCTACCAGGCCACATGCCCTCAACATTGGGAGGGTGCTTTGGGGTAGCCCCCCAAAACACCTTGTCCCCATGTTGATGAGGACAAGGGCCTCATCCCCACAACCCTGGCCGGTGGTTGTGGGGGTCTGCGGGCGGGGGGCTTATCGGAATCTGGAAGCCCCCTTTAACAAGGTGACCCCCAGATCCCGGCCCCCCCCCTGTGTGAAATGGTAAGGGGGTACATAAGTACCCCTACCATTTCACGAAGAAAGTGTCAAAAATGTTAAAAATGACAAGAGACAGTTTTTGACAATTCCTTTATTTAAATGCTTCTTCTTTCTTCTATCTTCCTTCATCTTCTGGTTCTTCTGGTTCTTCTGGCTCTTCTGGTTCTTCCTCCGGCGTTCTCGTCCAGCATCTCCTCCGCGGCGTCTTCTGTCTTCTTCTCCTCGGGCCGCTCCGCACCCATGGCATGGGGGGGAGGCTCCCGCTCTTCTCTTCTTCTTTTCTTCTCTTCTTCTCTTCTTCATTTTCTTCTCCGGGCCGCTCTGCAATCCATGCTGGCATGGAGGGAGGCTCCCGCTGTGTGACGGCGCTCCTCGTCTGACAGTTCTTAAATAACGGGGGGGCGGGGCCACCCGGTGACTCCGCCCCCCTCTGACGCACGGTGACTTGACGGGACTTCCCTGTGGCATTCCCCGTGACGTCACAGGGAAGTCCCGTCAAGTCACCGTGCGTCAGAGGGGGGCGGGGTCACCGGGTGGCCCCCCCCCCGTTATTTAAGAACTGTCAGACGAGGAGCGCCGTCACACAGCGGGAGCCTCCCTCCATGCCAGCATGGATTGCGGAGCGGCCCGGAGAAGAAAAGAAGAAAAGAAGAAGAGAAGAAGAGAAGAAAAGAAGAAGAGAAGAGCGGGAGCCTCCCCCCCATGCCATGGGTGCGGAGCGGCCCGAGGAGAAGAAGATAGAAGACGCCGCGGAGGAGATGCTGGACGAGAACGCCGGAGGAAGAACCAGAAGAGCCAGAAGAACCAGAAGAACCAGAAGATGAAGGAAGATAGAAGAAAGAAGAAGCATTTAAATAAAGGAATTGTCAAAAACTGTCTCTTGTCATTTTTAACATTTTTGACACTTTTTTCGTGAAATGGTAGGGGTACTTATGTACCCCCTTACCATTTCACACAGGGGGGGGGCCGGGATCTGGGGGTCACCTTGTTAAAGGGGGCTTCCAGATTCCGATAAGCCCTCCGCCCACAGACCCCCACAACCACCGGCCAGGGTTGTGGGGATGAGGCCCTTGTCCTCATCAACATGGGGACAAGGTGTTTTGGGGGGCTACCCCAAAGCACCCTCCCAATATTGAGGGCATGTGGCCTGGTACGGTTCAGGAGGGAGGGGGGCCGCACTCTCGTCCCCCCCTCTTTTCCTGCGGCCTGCCAGGTTGCGTGCTCGGATAAGGGTCTGGTATGGATTTTTGGGGGGACCCCACGCCGTTTTTTTTTTTTTTTTGGCGCGGGGTTCCCCTTAAAATCCATACCAGACCTGAAGGGTCTGGTATGGAATTTAGGGGGAACCCCACATCATTTTTTTTTTTTAAATTTTGGCCGGGGTTCCCCTTAATATCCATACCAGACCTGAAGGGCCTGGTATGGAATTTAGGGGGACTCCCACGTCATTTTTTTTTTTTAATTTTGGTTCGGGGTTCCCCTTTGGGGAATTCCCATGCCGTTTTTATCAATGAACTTCTATGTGTATTGTCGGCAATGCAATAGCCGCGAGTAGTTTTAAATTAGTTTTTTCCTTCAAAATGTCATTTTGCTGTCAGACTGTTCTAAACACAGGAAACATGCGCCCCTTTACAGGCACACTATAGACACCCCCCAGGTACGAAATTTAAAGGGATATTACACTTTTATTGATTGACTTTAAGCATTATTAAAATCACTGCTCCTGAAAAAACGGCCGTTTTTAAAACTTTTTTTTGCATTGATCCATGTCCCCTGGGGCAGGACCCAGGTCCCCAAACACTTTTTATGACAATAACTTGCATATTAGCCTTTAAAATTAGCACTTTTGATTTCTCCCATAGACTTTTAAAGGGTGTTTCGCGGCATTCGAATTTGCCGCGAACACCCCAAATTGTTCGCTGTTCGGTGAACTTGCGAACAGCCAATGTTCGAGTCGAACATGAGTTCGACTCGAACTCGAAGCTCATCCCTACTCCCTATCATGCTGCAGTTAGGAGAAGAAGAGATCCAGCTCCAGGCCATAATCGATTCTGGAGCATGCAGTTGCTTTGTGGACTTGAACCTGGCAAGAAACCTTAGGTTGCCCCTCCTCCACAAGAGACGGGGTCTGGAAGTTCGTTTAGCAGATGGCACATTACCCAATTCTGGCCTTGTTACCCAAGAGACTACTCCTCTCCTTATTTCTTCTCCTGATGGCCATCAGGATTTCAAGTCTTGAGCTCACCTATGTCTGCAATTATCTTGGGTATCCCTTGGCTCCAAGCCCATAACCCCCAGATCGATTTTATCAAGAAGGAAGTCCTGTTCACTTCCCCCTATTGCCAACAACATTGTCTCATACCTGAATCCAGAGATATCACCAGTTTTCTGACAGTCCAGTCTGTATCCCCCACTAACCAGGATATACTCCAAGCATACCACAAATTCCTGGACGTCTTTGATAAGAAAAAAGCTGATGTTCTACCACCACATCGGTCATATGATTGTCCTATCGAACTGCTTCCAGGGGCCGAGATTTCATTTGGATGTATATTCCCCCTCTCTGAAGTGGAATTAGGAACACTACGACAATACATAGACGAAAACCTGGCAAAGGGCTTCATCTGTCCTTCTTCCTCTCCTGCCGGTGCCGGCATTTTTTTTGTTGAAAAAAAGGATAAGACTTTAAGACCATGTGTGGACTATAGGGAACGAAATAAGATCACCATAAAAAACCGATATCCACTTCCACTGGTCCCTGAACTCTTCCAGAGACTTTGTTCAGCCCACATATTCACCAAACTCGACCTCCGGGGTGCCTACAACCTTGTTCGTATCCGTGAGGGCGATGAATGGAAGACGGCATTCAGAACGAGGTTCGGGCACTTTGAGTATTTGGTGATGCCGTTTAGGCTCTGTAACGCTTTGGCTACTTTCAAGCACTTCGTAAACAACATCTTCTGGGAATATCTTGACTACTTCATCATCATCTATCTGGATGACCCCCCTATATTCTCAGCCACCTTGGAGCTCCATCAGACTCATGTAAAAACACTATTACTCACACTAAGGAAACACGGACTTTACGCGAAAGCAGAGAAGTGTGACTTTGAAAAGAGATCAACACAATTCCTAGGGCTCATCATCTCTACCGGTGGTGTAGCTATGGATCCACAGAAAGTGCAGGCAATCCTAGATAGGCCAACTCCGTCAGATAAGAAGGGGGTACAAAGGTTTGCAGGCTTTGCAAACTTCTATAGAGGGTTTATAAGGAACTTTTCTTCCATCATTTCACCCATAACCCAAGTGACCCGTCTACATGTTCGTTTCCTGTGGTCCTCCAAAGCCCAATCTGCTTTTGAGAAACTGAAGTCTTTGTTTACCTCTGCACCAATTCTTCAACATCCTGATCCTGCCCTGCACTACATTTTAGAGGTCGATGCCTCAGAGGTAGCTACAGGAGCACTATTTTCACAGTGCCTGGGACCCAAGTCTCTGCTTCACCGTTTGGCCTTCTCCTCCCGGAAAATGAGCCAGCCCAAGAGAAATTACGACGTAGGTTATCGTGAGCTTCTGGCCATTAAGACAGCCTTAGAAGAGTGGAGATACCTTCTTGAGGGAGCCACGCACCCTATAATGATATTCACTGATCACAGGAACCTCGAGTACCTCCGCACTGCCAAGCGCCTGAGACCCCGTCAAGCTTGCTGGTCCCTGTTCTTTTCATGATTTAATTTTCACATCACCTACCGCCCTGGCTCCAAGAACGGAAAAGCTGATGCTTTATCCCGAATGTTTCCTGATACTCCAGAAGAAACAACATCCAGCACAATCTTGTCTCCACAGAACTTTCTGCTGATTCAACCCAATCTAAGGTCTTCTCTTGAACAGGCCTCCCTCCAATGCCAGGAACCAGAGACTTCCTCTCTAAGAAACCAGTGGGGGTATCTCTGGTACCGGGACAAGATCTTTGTCCCACAACAAGTCAGAATCCAGGTCTTACAAACTTCACATTATAAAGTATAGACACTGCGCTAGTTTTTGTTTAACAATTATGTATATTCGCATCTCCTTGTAATTTACAATGAATGTTATTTTGTAATTTTCTATCTTTTTAGAATTTATAGGAGTGTTGGATGATATCACCTTTCAGTTTGCATATCCCTTGAAAAAGCAACACTGCGAAACATGTCGGGCTAGTATACAACTATATCATCTTCCAAAATATATGTACACTCATATCCCACTTGACCACTGTGACTTTGTCAATATTGAGATTTTATGAACTATGTACAAATTGTATGTTTTTTAATGGTTGAATTAAAATTTTGTTTTTTTTTAATTTTCTATGTTCAGTTCATTTGCACCGCTAAAATCCCTTCATTTTCCTTGCCATCTATAACTATGTCCAGGGATGTGGTGCCTACCCAATAGGGTGTTTCATCATTAATCGGAACCAAAACCTTTGTTCACATTATCATCAACTTGCTGGCCACTTCGGAGTACGGAAAACCATGGATCATTTTTAGCGATCCTTTTGGTGGCCTACCATGGAAGAATATATATCTATGGACTTCATAGTAGAGCTGCCCCCCTCCGAAAGTTTCCCAACGATCCCAGTTGTTGTAGACCGTCTTTCCAAGTTGTCACACTTTGTGCCTATGACAGGTACTCCTTCTGCTGCACACACTGCAAAAGCTTTCATAAAGGAGTCAGACTTCACGGCCTTCCTGACAGCATTGTGTCTGATAGAGGGGTCCAATTTACTTCCCGATTTTGGAGAGAGCTCTGCAAAGTTTTGTCTATTAAGGTTTGCTTATCCTCTGCCTATCACCCCCAGAGCAAGGGTCAGATTGAAAGGACTAATCAGACTTTAGAGCAATATCTACGCTGTTTCTGCTCTATTTCCCAGGATGACTGGTCCTCGCTACTCCCCTGTGCAGCGTTCGCATACAATAATTCAGTACACTCAACCACCAATCAGTCACCATTTTGGGCCAACTATGGGTTCCATCCTTCATTCCTACCTAACGTCATTCCAGAGACCTCAGTCCCAGCAGTTCAAGACAGGATAAAATCCATTCAGGCTAATTATCAAACCCTCTGGTTAACCATTCAAAAGAGGACTACAAGATACAATATGATAAGAAGAGGGGAGAGAGCCCTAGCCTTAAGGTTGGAGATGAGGTTTGGCTCTCATCGGCAAATCTTAAACTTCCTTGTCCCTCCCGGAAATTGGGACCAAGATTTATCGGCTCATTCAAGATTAGACGGGAGATTAACCCAGTAGCTTTTGAACTGTCACTTCCGAGCTCTTACAAAGTGCACCCTGTGTTTCATGTTTCCCTACTTAAAGCTGTTATCTCTAGTCCTTTTTCAGGAAGAGAAGAAGATCCTCCGCCTCCAGTTTCTGTGGGAGATGATACAGAGTTCAAAGTTGAAACCATCCTGGACTCCCGCCGTAGAGGTAGGATCATTCAATTTCTTATAAAGTGGAAGGGTTACCCAGCAGAAGAAAGTTCTTGGAAACCTGCAGCCAATATACATGCTCCTAGACTTCTGCAGAGATTCCGAGTTCGTTACCCCGAAAGATGGGCCAGGTTGGACATCCGGAGGCTGCCCCATGGGGGGGAGTACTGTCAGGGACATGGCCGTGTTGTGGGCAATTCTGCCAGTAACCGTCATGGTTGCGCCAGACGAGTTTCCATGAGCAGATGCGCGACAGCCAGACCACGGGATTCTGCGTGCGCCGGTGCGTGCTCACGTGTGTGCACACGCACGCGCGCGCCCTGATTTTGTAGGCACTGCCCCCCAGCCTATTTAAACCCACCACTGACACTTGCAGTTTGCTGGATTATCAAACAGCTTCCTGTGTTCCTGTGCCTTGTATACTCTGAAGACCCCTGGTTTGACCTCTGCTTGGCTTGACCTGTGTTCCTGTTTATCTCCTCGCTCTGACCCCGGCTTGGCTGACTACTCTCCGATCCTCTGCCCTCTGTGTATGACCCGGCTTGTTCCTGTACCTCTCTCGGACTGTCTTCTGGTATCTGATCTCTGGCCTGGCTGAGGACCCTGTTCCTGGTTTACCCTGCTGTTGCTACTCAAGACTTCTCTCCGCACGGCTGCCACAACGCACTCTAGCTACTTACAGCCAACCAGCCAGCTTGCAGTATCCCTAGCAACCCGTGCACCTTTGGGCATCGCATCCCCTGTATCAAATCCAGGGAAGTGCTGCACTCAGCCGCAAGGGAAGCCCTCTCAGCAACCCGGCCTCACACTACAGACCTGACAATAAGGTCCGTTGGCATGGACCATAGGGTGAGTACATGGATTGAAAACTGGCTACAAGGGCGAGTTCAGAGGGTGGTGATAAATGGGGAGTACTCGGAATGGTCAGGGGTGGGTAGTGGGGTTCCCCAGAGTTCTGTGCTGGGACCAATCCTGTTTAATTTGTTCATAAACGATCTGGAGGATGGAATAAACAGTTCAATCTCTGTATTTGCGAACGATACTAAGCTAAGCAGGGCAATAACTTCTCAGCAGGATGTGGAAGCCTTGCAAAAAGATCTGAACAAATTAATGGGGTGGGCAACTACATGGCAAATGAGGTTCAATGTAGAAAAATGTAAAATAATGCATTTGGGTGGCAAAAATCTGAATGCAATCTATACACTGGGGGGAGAACCTCTGGGGGAATCTAGGATGGAAAAGGACCTGGGGGTCCTAGTAGATGATAGGCTCAGCAATGGCATACAATGTCAAGCTGCTGCTAACAAAGCAAACAGAATATTGGCATGCATTAAAAAGGGGATTAATTCCAGAGATAAAATGATCATTCTTCCGCTCTACAAGACTCTGGTCGGGCCGCACCTGGAGTATGCTGCCAGTTCTGGGCACCAGTCCTCAGGAAGGATGTACTGGAAATGGAGCGAGTACTAAGAAAGGCAACAAAGCTAATAGAGGGTCTGGAGGATATTAGTTATGAAGAAAGGTTGCGAGCACTGAACTTATTCTCTCTGGAGAAGAGACGCTTGAGAGGGGATATGATTTCAATATACAAATACCATACTAGAGGTTTAACCTTAAACTGCGTAGAGGGTTCTTTACTGTAAGAGCAGCAAGGATGTGGAATTCCCTTCCACAGGCGGTGGTCTCAGCGGGGAGCATCGATAGTTTCAAAAAACTATTAGATAAGCACCTGAACGACCACAACATACAGGGATATACAATGTAATACTGACATATAATCACACACAGGTTGGACTTGATGGACTTCTTTTATTAAATGTACCTTGGAAAATAATATTTTGCCGGCCATCATCTGTAAAACTCTGGACTGGTATATCGTATCCTTTTTTTTCAAAAATGAATTCACTGCATCCGGCCGAACGCACAGAAAATGTTCATGTTCGGCGAACACCCGATAGGGCGATGTTCAGGCCAAACTTTTGCTCGGCCTGAACTGTTCGTCCAACACTATTACCGACTTTTGGCTTGTTTACTGACTATGCATCTGCTTGATCCCTACCTGCTACATTTGCAACTGGACCCTGGCTTGCTCACCTTCTGGTGGGGCAATCCTGAGGACTGTGACCTGGCCATCAGGAGCTCTGGTAAATACCAGCTAGTGCTTGACATTCCAAAGGAAAAAAAGTCATTTAAAACTACTCGCGGCTATTAATGAATTGCCAGTCCGACAATACACATACAAGTTCATTGATAAAAACGGCATGGGAATTCCCAACAGGGGAACCCCGAACCAAAAACAAAAAAATGACGTGGGGGGTCCCCCTAAATTCCACACCAGGCCCTTCAGGTCTGGTATGGATATTAAGGGGAACCCCGGCCAAAATTTAAAACAAAAATGGCGTGGGGTCCCCCTCAAAATCTATACCAGACCTGAAGTCTGGTATGGATTTTAAGGGGAACCCCGCACCAAAATTTAAAAAAAAATGGCGTAGGGTCCCCCCAAAAATCCATACAAAACCCTTATCCGAGCACGCAACCTGGCAGGCCGCAGGAAAAGAGGGGGGACGAGAGAGCAGCTCCCCCTCCTGAACTATACCAGGCCACATGCCCTCAACATTGGGAGGGTGCTTTGGGGTAACCCCCCAAAACACCTTGTCCCCATGTAGATGGGGATAAGGGCCTCATCCCCACAACCCTTGCCCAGTGGTTGTGGGGGTCTGCGGGCGGGGGGCTTATCGGAATCTGGAAGCCCCCTTTAACAAGGGGACCCTCAGATCCCTGCCCTCCCCCCTGTGTGAAATAGTAATGGCCTACCATTTCACAAAAAAAGGGTCAAAAATGTTAAAAATGACAAGAGACAGTTTTTAAATTTATTTTTTATTATTATTTATTTAAATGCTTCTTCTTTCTTCTATCTTTTTTCTTCTAGCTTCTATCTTCTATCTTCTTTTGGTTTCTTCCTCCATCTTCTTCTTCTTCTGGTTCTTCTGGTTCTTCTGGTTCTTCCTCCAGTGTTCTTGTCCGGCATCTTCCTCCGCGGCATTTTCTTCCCTTCTCCTCAGGCCGCTCCGCATCCATGATGGGAGGCTCCCGCTGTGTGACGCTTCTCGTCTTCTGACGGTTCTTAAATAACGGAGGGCAGGGCCACCCAGTGACCCCGCCCCCTCTGACGCATGGGGACTTGACGGGGACTTCCCTGTGGCATTCCTCGTGACGTCAGAGGGGGGCGGGGTCACCCCTTTTTAAAACTTATTTTTTGCATTGATCCATGTCCCCTGGGGCAGGACCCAGGTCCCCAAACACTTTTTATGACAATAACTTGCATATAAGCCTTTAAAATTAGCACTTTTGATTTCTCCCATAGACTTTTAAAGGGTGTTCCGCGGCTTTCGAATTTGCCGCAAACACCACAAATTGTTCGCTGTTCGGCGAACTGGCGAACAGCCGATGTTCGAGTCGAACATGAGTTCAACTCAAACTCGAAGCTCATCCCTAGTGACAAGTATATTCATTTTCTGGTTTCACAGAGACAGGGACGCCTGCTTTTACACGCACATGATCTTGAATGTCATCCCAGTCTTAGTCCGTAGGGTCCAATATTGAGTTGGCCCACCGTTTGCAGTTATAACAGCTTCAACTCTTCTGGGAAGTCTGTCCACAAGGTTTAGGAGTATGTCTATGGGAATGTTTGACCATTCTTCCAGAAGCGCATTTGAAAGGTCAGGCACTGATGTTGGATGAGAAGGCCTGGCTCACAGTCTCCGCTCTAATTCATCCCAAAGGTGTTCTATCGGGTTGATGTCAGCACTCTGTGCAGGCCAGTTAATTTCCTTTACTCCAAACTCGCTCATTCAGGTTTTTATGGACCTTGCTTTGTGCACTGCTCCAAATTATTTGGTTGAGGGGGAATTATGGTGTGGGGTTGTTTTTCAGGGGTTGGGCTTGGCCCCTTAGTTCCAGTGAAGGGAACTCTTAAGGTGTCAGCATACCAAGACATTTTGGACAGTTTTATGCTCCCAACTACTGCAGACATGATACAGGAGATGGTCAGAGACTGCAGACATGGTACAGGAGATGGTCAGAGACTGCAGACATGATACAGGAGAAGGTAGAGACTGCAGACATGATACAGGAGAAGGTCATAGACTGCAGACCTAGTACAGGAGACGGTCAGAGACTGCAGACATAGTACAGGAGATGGTCAGAGACTGCAGACATGATACAGGAGAAGGTCATAGAGAATCCCATCAAACACAGCCTTTTCACTGCCCATCAAATGCAGCCTACCAGTGCCCACCAATTGCAACCTTCCAGTGCCCACCAATTGCAACCTTCCAGTGTCCCTGGATCACACAGAGTGTTGACGATCTCCTGCTGTCACGGAATCTCCCGGGTGGCCACTGTAACAAGACCGGCTTGCAGCTCCTATGATACATGTCAATCAGTGTTCCATCTACTATCACACGAGCCGGTCTAGGGGGGTGGGACCTTGTTACAGCGCCACCGACAACACACACAGACCCAGCTCCGTGACACACAGCGCTCCCACTATGTGTGACAAACAAGAGGAGGAGGCGGGAGCCTGGAGAGGAGCGCTGCAGCCTGCAGCCACAGATCAAAGCAGCCCCATGGCAGGCGGCATACCGGGAAATTTCCTGGTATACCGGTAGGCCAGTCCGGCCCTGCACATCAGCAGCCACTGAGAAGAAAAACTAAAAGAACCCTCATGTCAGGAAAAGGATTGCCCCCCCCGAGCACTGCCAGGCTGGACGGGCTGCCTTATACTCACACTGGTGTTCTGGACACACAAGGAGAGAAGGAGGCAGGGCCGGACTGGGAATAAAAACCAGCCCTGGAAAAAATGTCCAGCCCCATAGCATTATCATACCTGCCCAACAGCATTATTTTCTTGTTCATGAAAGGGAAAACCATGCATTTTAAAGCATATTTGAAGAGTGTATTATATATAGAGAAGACAGGTATGAAAGCACATAGGGCTTTATATATATATATATATATATATATATATATATATTAACTGGAATTTGCTTATGTATATATCGTATTTATCGGTGTATAACACGCACCGGCGTATAACACGCACCCCAATTTAGGAGGGAATTTTAAGGGAAAAAAACTTTTAGGAGGGAAGTTGAAGGGAAAAAAACTTACATTTAAATGCCCATCATTGCAGCCTTCTCAGTGCAGCCTTGCCCCAGTGCAGTCATGTCAGTGCAGCCATGTCAGTGCAGCCATGTCAGTGCAGCCTTCCCCAGTGCAGCCTTGTCAGTGCAGCCTTGTCAGTGAAGCCTTCCCCAGTGCAGCCTTCCCCAGTGCAGCCTTGTCAGTGCAGCCTTCCCCAGTGCAGCCTTGTCAGTGCAGCCTTCCCCAGTGCAGCCTTCCCCAGTGCAGCCTTCCCGAGTGCAGCCTTGCCCCAGTGCAGCCTTCAAACCTCTATCCCAGCTAACCTGGGCTTCAAAATCGCCGCAACTTGAAAATGGCGCCGCCGGCGCCGAAATACACAGAGCCGTTCCTCGGCTCTTCCCGGCAGCTCTCGTTCACTTTCGGCTCCACTCGTAGTCCCGAGCGTAGCTATCCGAACATAGCCGAGTAGGTTCGGATAGCTCCGCTCGGGACTACGAGTGGAGCCGAAAGTGAACGAGAGCCGCCGGAAAGAGCCGAGGACCGGCTCTGTGTATTTCGGCGCCGGCGGCGCCATTTTCAAATCGCGGTCGGCGATTTTGAAGAATTGACAGCTCGGGATCGCAGGGGATCAGCGTATAACACGCACCTGTGATTTTCCCCTGATTCTCAGGGGGAAAAAGTGCGTGTTATACGCTGATAAATACGGTATATAAGCAAATTCCAGCTAAAAGTGGTAAAAGTGGTCAATCAACAAGGGGGACCCCAGGAACTCTGGCAACGTGGGGGGGGGGACTCTGGTGACCAGAGACCACCTTCCGCAGAAAGAATATACAAAGGTAAGGGGGGTGGGGTTACTGATATAAGGGGAAAACCTTTATATCAGTGCCCCTTACATTTATTGTATTTACCCCCCCTTAAATTAGTGACCCCCCCTTAAACTGGCCTGGCGGCGCTGTCACTGACCTCCTCTCAGGTGCACCTTGCAGGGCTCACTTAGACGGCTCCAACTTGGTGGCTCTGGTTTTATTCCATAGTCTCCTCTCCACAGTCCACACATGTCTGACTTCTCCCATGACCCCCATCCTGGTGGCACTCCCACTCTTGACTCCTCTCCAAACTCCCTCAGAGACTGCAGACATGATATAAGACAAGAGATGGATAGAGGTTGAGGACATGATACAAGAGATGGTTAGAGGCTGCAGGCATGATACTAAAGATGATAATAGAATGCAGACATGATACAGGAGATGGTCAGAGACTGCAGACATAGTACAGGAGATGGTCAGAGACTGCAGACATAGTACAGGAGATGGTCAGAGACTGCAGACATAGTACATCAGATGATCAGATACTGTTGACATTTTACAAGAGATGGTCAGAGACTGCGGACATGATGCAAGAGATCAATGCAGTCTCACCAGTGCCCATCAAATGCAGCCTACCACTGTTCCCAAAATCGCAGCCTCACTGTGCCCATCAGTGCAGCCTCACTGTGCCCATCAATGCAGCCTCACTGTGCCCATCAGTGCAGCCTCACTGTGCCCATCAATGCAGCCTCACTGTGCCCATCAGTGCAGCCTCACTGTGCCCATCAGTGCAGCCTCACTGTGCCCATCAATGTGGCCTCACTGTGCCCATCAATGCAGCCTCACTGTGCCCATCAATGTGGCCTCACTGTGCCCATCAATGCAGACTCACCATAGCCTGCCCTGGATCAAACACACAGTGGACATCTCCCGCTGTGTGTAATGGACTATTCACAATTTGATGCCTCAATGCAATTCACATTAACACTCTACAATGCATCACTAAAGTGTAAATCAGCCCTTAATGTCCTCAGAGGAAGCATTAGTTGTTGCCGTGTTAGGGTAAATGGGTAAACACATTTTGTTTTTAACATATTTAATTATTCCTCCAATCAATGTGTACTATTCTATTAATCTTTTTTATTTTAAAGGGAAGCATACATTAGTTATAAAGGGAGACACTGTTATTTGGTGTTACAGGTATTAGAAGCTTCCTATCTGATACTAAAGGCCAAACAGCAGGAAGATGGACTGTCTCTGTACTCCGGGGGAGAAATAGTCAAGGTACAGGTGAAGGAGAATAGAGACCGGTAGAAGAAAAGGAAAGAATGTAAAGCAAACCCTGAAAGATGGTGGAGAAGAAAAAAGAAAAAAAAGGAGAAAACATGAACCCTGCTGGCTGCAGCACAACTTTTCAAGCACGAGTGTGCCAATGGGTACCCTGGATGGTTTTTGGATCCCAGCAATGCCCCCCAGGCAGTAAATAAAATATGAAGCAATGAAGAAGAAAATCAGCGATAGCAGCCTACACCTCACTTACCTTGACTTAACCAGACCCTCCAACCATCCCAGATCCCGCATTATGATACTAGTCTCAGACTCCATGTAACCACACTTCTTTTTACCATGTTGCAGCCATGTCCAGCTTTCACCTCACCGCACTTAAGCTGCCCCTAGATGGGTAGAAATTTGAATGAAATTTTTTTTTAGGAAAAGAACGTTCTAAGATAGTTTGTTCATTTTTCTAATCATCAAATTGATGTTCATTTTCAACCGCAGTGATGAGAAAATTCGAAGGAGCAGGATGGAAAATTTTTCTCGAAAGGAACAAATTCCAAACGGCTTATATGGTTTTCATTCGGTAAAGTCCATTCATTCCAAAATCAAATGCTAAAAGGAAACAAAATCTTTGGAGCGACATTAGAATGTTTTTCTGATGAATTTTCCTTAGAATTTTTGTTCAAAATTCTATCTGTCTACAGCCAGCGTTTCTGTGCCTTGTTTCTTCTTTACACCCGTCTTTCCCTCTTTATCTCTTCTAATTGTAGCCATGGTGTTAGCACTACTGACAAACAATCCACCAAATCACCCCACTGCCAGACTTCATGCATCCTTTCCAGAGACAATGAACAGTCTTTTGCAAGCTTTGTTTTTTTTGTTTTAATGGGGGGGTACAACTTGGATAGGGATAGGGATATGGGATGCCCATGGAATTAGTCATTGCCATCATATTTAAAGAATTCAATACACTGAATAAAGTTAGAGCCTGAAGATTGAATGTGCATGTTTGACTAAGTATAAATCTTCTACTGCAGCTCCATGCAGACTGTTGCTCCCTCTGCATCTCCATGCAGACCGTTATTCCCTCTGCATCTCCATGCAGACTACTGTCTCTAAGAGTTCCCCATCCGACAACATGTGAGGGACAGAAACATCACTTTTGACTGTGTAAAAGCAATGGTCTTAGATCTCTTCACCTCCTGCCCAAAACTTGATTCCTTCTGCACAGACTTGATTCCTCTTGCACAAACTTGTAGTTGCTAATTGAAGTATGACACATCCTCTTCTAATGGGTAGTATTAACTCTCTCTGAATAAGCCCCGCCACTGGCTCTGGTGGCTCGCTGCTAATAGGCCTGAGGCCTGCAGAACCTCTCCCCAGAGGCCTAGAAGGTTAAAGCCTGTCTTCTAGGAAGTGGACTACTGCTCCCAGCCAGCCCAACTTGCAAACCATGTGCCCTCTGGCTACACTGATTCGACACAGATCCCCACAGTCTCTTCTCTGATCCAGGACTCCTCACCATCCACTGTGTGCATGGTAAAGACTCTGCTGATGACTGTGTAGAAGCAGAGTTCCCTTACAGATTCCCTGGCACCTCCAGTGAACCCACTATGTGTAACACTCACCGACCTTCCAGCCCTGAGTCCTTGGTGAGGAACTTGTCTGGACCATGCGTTCCGACAGCTTCTCCTGCCCCTCTGCTCCAGGAGTTCCCTGCCACCAACTGTGTGGTGACAAAGACATTGTCAATGACCGCGTAGAGGCAATGTTCCTTCACAGCTCTCCCCGGGCCTCCTCCTGCAATCGCTAGACCCTCCCCAGATGGGGGTGTCCTCCTGCGGCTGTCTAGCACTCCATTCCTCACTTCACCCAGATGACTACTCCTCCACAGTAGCATGTGACCTCTACATATATAGGAGGCCCGCCCCCTGCCAACACCAGTTAGGGATTGGTCAGGGCTCCCACATGAGTTGCCTGCCACTTCAGCTCTTGGCCCAACCTCTCCTCCAGAACATTCTCCCTGGAAGCAGGGGAGGCGCCTCAGAACTGGAGCACAGGTGATCACATCCACTGCTACTCTGATCACTCCCAGCCCCCCAGATCAAAACAGACAGGCCTAGCTTGCAGCATAAGCCTGCCTAAATTTGCCTGTGCTGAACAAACCCTAGTAATATAACCCTTACTAGCACCTACCTACTGGTAGAGGGTGCTACATAATGTTAGGAGGTATGATTATCATTACTACTGTGAGAAAATGCCCCCTCCTTTGTACTCTGATATCTGTTTCAAATTTCACGGATCCAGCCCAGCCTCACCCTGTGTAGGAGGAATTGACCCCTCCCAACTGCATTCTTCCCCGGTGTCAGAGAACTTCATTTCATTTCCTCATCTGCTGTCAGCGATGGCGTCTGCTGATCTGAGAGCTGAGTTGGAATGTTCCATCTGTCTGAACATTTATACAGATCCTGTAATGCTGAGATGTGGACATAACTTCTGCCGGGACTGTATTGATCGTGTGCTGGATACACAGGGGGGGTCTGGAGGATATTCCTGTCCTGACTGCAGAGAGAAGTTTCAGGATCGGCCTGCACTGCAGAGGAACATAACACTACGTAACATAGTGGAGAATTTCATGTCTGCTCAGCCAGATCGGGAGGAGTCCGGGGTCTTCTGCACTCACTGTGTGGACTCTCCTGTACCTGCTGTTAGATCCTGTCTGCTCTGTGAGGTTTCTCTGTGTGATAAACACCTGAGAGTCCACAAAAAGTCCCCAGAACACATCTTATGTGACCCCACCTTGTCCATGGAGAGCAGGAAATGCTCCGTCCATAAGAAGATCCTGGAGTATTACTGCACTGAGGATTATACTTGTGTCTGTATGTCTTGTGTAATTGGAGGACATAAGGGACATGAGATGGAGTCACTGGATGAGGCTTCTAAAAAGAAGAAGGAGACACTGAGGAATGTTCTGCAGAACCTTCTGACAAAGAGAGAGGAGATGGAGGAAAGAGTCCAGAGTCTGCAGGAACACAGGAGGAAAGTAGAAGAAAAAGCACCTGGTGACACCGAGAGAGTCGCTGTCCTGTTTAGAGATCTCAGGAGGCGTCTGGAAGACCTGGAGAAGAGAATCCTGAGGGAAATCTCCGGGAGGGCAGAGCGGATCTCCATCTCCATCCGGGATCTGGAAATAAAGAAGGAGGAGTTGTACAGGAAGATACGTCACATTGAGGAGCTGTGTAACATGAGGGATCCACTGACTGTCTTACAGGAATCAGACACAGGTGACTTGTGTGATACTGAGGATGGAGATAATGAGGACAGAGAGGGACATGAGGAACTCCTCCATGATGGAGGGGGTCTGGATGTGGCTGTGATATCACACACATTACACACAGGTTTATCTGATATAATAACAGAGGTAAATGTATACTTCAATATACAGGGAGCTGAAGACATATTACTGGATGTAAATACAGCTAGTAATAATCTCCATATATTAAATGACAGGAAAACTGTATTCTTGTCATATGGAGACCGGAATCGTCTCCAAACACCAGAGAGCTTCCAGAGTTATTCTCAGGTGTCGAGCAGTCGGAGTTTCTCCTCAGGGAGACATTACTGGGAAGTGGATGTTGGGGGATCAGATGGATGGACAGTTGGGATGTGTTACCCCAGTATAGACAGGAGAGGAGAGCAGTCAGGGATTGGAAGCAATAAAAAGTCCTGGGGTTTGTACAGGAAAGATGATGAGTATGGGGTGAAACATGACAGTAAAGTGATCCGCTTACCCACCAATATCTCCAGTAACAGAGTCAGGATATATCTGGATTATGAGGCGGGGCGGATCTCCTTTTATGACATGTGTGACCCGATCCGACATCTCCACACCTTCACCACCACCTTCACTGAGCCCCTCCATGCTGCGATACGTTTATGGAGTGGTTATATAGAGATCTGTGGGGGGAATCAGGAGAAATCCATCCAGAGACTGGTGACATCACAGGGAGGATTGGTGGGATTAGTAGAGTATGCAATCTATAGAATAATCTTTAGAACAATCTTTAGAACAACCAATAGAATAAAGCAGTGGGTGGGGCTTTAGTCTGTATCCTGATGTTTCTTTACTATAAATAATAATAAGTGAGATTTCTCCCTCTAACACCGATCACTGTGATTGGGTAGAATATCTGTCCAGTTACTGCAATAACATGTTCCTAGTGAGGAAAGGGGTGGCCTATATAATCATCTACTGACTATCTATCTATCTATCTATCTATCTATCTATCTATCTATCTATCTATCTATCTATCTATCTATCTATCTATCTATCAATTTCTCTGTAATTGTTAATCAGAAATGTATCAGAGCGTGTGACATCAGCAATCTCTGTGATTGGATAGGATGTGGTCACCTCTCCTCTCTTTCTTCCTCCTATTCCATGAAATCTATAATAGAAGAGGTAATAATCAATGTAATAATCTCAGAGAAAACATATGAAGAAGTGATCCTGAGATTTACTAGGGAAAAACATTTGATTTCTAACTAATATAATGATATTTCTATAATAATGTATGATTACTAGAACTGGAATGTATCCCAATATAATGTGTCCCCATAGAATGGATCACCAATAGAATTCTATGGGATCACTTTTATAATGGATCCTAATATAATGTATCATTGTGATGTTGTATCTTATAATCATTAGGGAAGGAGATATATTTTTTTTCTCTATTTCTATTATAAAGTATCTCACAAAAGTGAGTACACCGCTCACATATTTGTAAATATTTTATTCTATCTTTTCATGTGACAACACTAAAGACATGACACTTTTCTACAATGTAAAGTAGTGAGTGTACAGCTTGTATAACAGTGTAAATTTGCTGTCCCCTCAAAATAACTCAACACACAGCCATTGACCACTTAAGGACCGAGCCTCTTTCTGAGATTAGGTGTTAAGTTAAAAACAGTTTTTTCGCTAGAAAATTACTTAGGAAAAAAAAAATATAATGTTTGGGGGTTCTAACACCCTAGAGAATAAAATGGCGGTCGTTTCAATACTTTCTGTCACACCGTATTTGCGCAAAGGTCTTACAAGCGCACTTTTTTTGGGGGGAAAAAATACACTTTTTTTTAAGTAAAAAAAATAAGCCAACAGTAAATTTAGCCCATTTTTTTATATTGTGAAAGATAATGTTATACCGAGTAAATTGATACCCAACATGTCACGCTTCAAAATTGCGCCCGCTCGTGGCATGGCGACACACTTTTACGCTTAAAAATCTCCATAGGCGACGTTTAAAAAACATTCTACAGGTTGCATGTTTGGAGTTAGAGAGGGCTAGAATTATTGCTCTCTCTCTGCCGATCGCGGCGATACCTCACATGTGTGGTTTTAACACCGTTTTCATACGCGGGCACTACTCACGTATGTGTTCGCTTCTGCACGCGAGCTCGGCGGGACGGGGCGTGTATAATTTTTTTTTACTTATTTATTTTACCTTTTATTTAATTTTTTTACACTGCTCTTTAAAAAAAAAAAAAAAAATGTGTCACTTTTATTCCTATTACAAGGAATGTAAACACCTCTTAAATATGAGAGCTGGGGGTCAAAAAGACCTCAGATCCCATATTTACACTAAAATGCAATAATGTCATTTAAAAAAAAAAATTGCCTTTAAGAGCTATGGACGGAAGTTACATTTTGACGTCGCTTCCGCCCTGCAGTGGTATGTAGACTGGTGGGGGCCATCTTCCCCTCACTTATCTCCATGCCAAGCCAGGGAAAAGACCCTCTCCCAAGGCCCTCTCCCGCCGCCAAAAAAAGTGATCTCGTGGCAAATCTGCCGCAGAGACCACTTTTATCTTGAAGTGGACCGCCCGCTGAAGAAGAGGATACCGGGGTTATGGTAGCTAGCCCAATTCGGTTCGCACCAGAACTTGCGAACAGGCAAAAAATTAGTTCAAACACTGTTAAACTGTATGGGACATGAACATGAAAAATCAAAAGTGCTCATTTTAAAGGCTTATATGCAAGTTATTACCATGAAAAGTTTTTCGAGACCCGGGTCCTGCCCCAGGGGACATGTATCAATGCAAAATTCTTTTTAAAACAGACGTTTTGTCAGGAGCAGTGATTTTAATAAGGCTTAAACTGAAGCACTAAAAATTAAATATTTCATTAAATATCGGGCCTGGGGGTGTCCTTAGTATGCCTGTAAAGTAGCGCATCTTTCCTGTGTTTAGAACAATACCACAGCAAAATTACATTTCTAAAGGAAACAAAATGTCATTTAAAACTGCTTGCAGCTGTAATGTATTGTCACATCCTGGCAATATAGGTAAAATCATTGCAAAAAACAGTGCCAAAATTTTTTTTAAAAATGGCTTAGGGGCCCCCCAAAATCCATACCAGGCCCTTACCTGAGCAGGCAACCTGGTAGGCCGCAGGAAAAAGGGGGGGGGGCGACGATAGAGCACCCCCCCTCCTGAAATGTACCAGGTGACATGCCCTCAACATGGGGAGGGTGCTTTGGGGTCCCCCCCAAATCACCTTGTCCCCATGTTGATGGGGACAAGGGCCTCATCCCCACAACCCTTGTCCAGTGGTTGTGGGGGTCTGCAGGCGGGTAAATGGGTGACGGGTGCGGAGTTCCCCTTAACATCCATACCAGACCCAAAGGGCCGTTTTTTTCAATAATTTTTATCTATATTGCCGGGATCCGGCAATACATTACAGCCGCGATCAGTTTTAAATGACATTTTGTCCTTTACAAATGTCATTCTGCTGCTCTCATTCATAAAACTATATACGGCTGTCCTGTAAGCAGCCTTACATAGTGTGGGGTGTGGACTCAGCCCCCTCAGCCATGATTGGCCCAAGGCACCCTGCCTTGGGCCAATCATGGCTCTCACATCATAGCGCGGTGTGATTGGCCAAAGCATGCAGGTCAGGTGCAATCTTGCAGTGCATTAACGATCTCGCCGTTCATTATGGCGCGTTCCGTGGGCACTTGAATTTTCCGCGTACGCCCCATAATGTTCAGTATTCTGCGAACACCCGATGTCGAACATCAGGCTCATCCCTATACAGCAATTGTGTAGGGACTTTTGTGAGATAATGTACATGTGAAGTGTTGGTGTTGTATCACAAAAATAATAAAATGTATATCTGCTGCTGAATATTGTGTCATTTCTGTGCTGATGGATCAGTGTGGGGGTGTTGGGAGGTGGTGGATGCCGGTATCTGTGCTCTATTTGAGGGGTAGTAATGTGAAGGAATGTGATGTAGATAATAATAATAGTAATCTGAAAATGTCTATTTTCTTATGTGCATACATATTTTTCTCCTTACTCATTATATAAGTATACAGATTTGCTCTGTTCCTATATTTTCTCAAGATGGCGATTACCCCCTACCTCCCACACATCAAAAGAATGCGGAACTGGAGATAAGACCAGAGAGAGCCAAACCTCGTTATGAAAATTATCCATCTTCTTTTCTATCTTAACCAATGAGATGTACCTATTAGACTGACATAGCAATGACGTATTTGTGTGTATAAAACATTAACACCGCCTTGAATAAATTAGAAGTGTAACAGTAACGAAACTGAGCGTGTCTCAGTGTGTTTACTTTTATATGCATGCATATCAACACTTTTCAAATTAGAGACAGCAGCAGATAACCTTGAGCTCGATTGGAGCTCTTAATCATTTCCATAACAGATGGTGCCGAAACCCGGGATCTCAGGCTACGGTCGAAGTTATACCGCGACAAGCATTCGGGCGTTAACTGATTAATGAGAGTGGGGTTTGCGCAGCCCTAACAGTACCGGTGAGTTGATTGATATTCTTACCACTGTACGACTCTCTTATCTTTCGGTTGACGGCTGGATTCTGTCGGTATGCTGAGACTGTTTTAGAGGCAGGTATTTCCTCGCCTGAGGTTGTTTTAACGAACCTGCCAATGGGTTTCTGCTGACTGTATTCTTTGTTCACTGTCTGCCATTCTTTGGGCTACGAAACTCAGCAGTCTAAGGGTGCTACATGTGTGAATGGGTAGTCTCATCTCCAGATGAGCTTTTGGCCTCTGGCATGAGATTGTTTCCCGTGTAGCAAACGTTGTAGACTTGTTACTCTAGGTTCGACGAACCTTTGAGGGGAATTTCAGCTGCTGGCTTTGCAGCCTGAAGTGCTACATGTGTGAATGGGTAGTCTCATCTCCAGATGAGCTTTTGGCCTCTGGCATGAGATTGTTTCCCTTGTGGCAAACGTCTATAAACGTGTTTATTTTGCAGGGTGGTCTGCCCTTGTGGTCATTTTAGCCTGCTGAAATTTTGCAGTTCGAAGAGTGGCAGGTGTAATGTCCTGTCGTGATTGTATTTGTGGTTTATTGTTTGATATACACGAGAGGGGGAGGGGGGCTGCCCGGGGGATCTGTTGGGTCGCGGGCCGTTGCTCCTCACTACCCCTGATGTGTTTGTTCTTGTTCTGAGATTAACTGTACATTAGTCTTATGTGCCCACACCGAAGGAATTTGCTGATAAGAACGCTGAGAAAAATATTAACCCCTTGGTTGTACGAGAGAAAAAAGAAAGTGATTTTTCTCTTTTAAAAAAAGGAAAAGAAAGTGATATTGCAAAGAAGATGTTGAAATAGTTAACAAAGTTGAAAGAAATGGTGAAAGTTATGTTGCTGAAGAGACAGGGAGAAAAATCCTGTGTGATAAAGAAAATTGGATAAAGGAAGTTAAGAAAGATGGCCCAAGAGACTAACATGAGTTGGCCAGACAGTTAGCCCATTGCCCTGTTCAGTGTCAGACACACCCCCAGGGGAAACATGCCCTATCCCCTTATGAAATTTTGTTTGGTTCAGCTCCCAGACTTGGTTGTTACTTTCCACAACAGTTACAGTTACAGTCTGATGTGTTGACTAATTATGTAACCACATTATCACGAGAATTAACCTGAATGCATGTCCAGGTGTTTTCTTCCATTCCAGATCCTGAATTAGATACAGGAACACACCAACTACTGTCTGGAGATCCTTGAGCCAAGTTATGATGGTCCATTCCAAGTTTTGCTGACCACAGCCACCTCAGTCAAGTTGGCCAGGAAGAACACCTGAATGCACGCTTATCACTGCAGGAGAGCGTGTTTTCGGGTGCTGCATATCCTTTTTCTGTTTGATCTAGGGGGGAGGGGCCCAGGAGGTGGCCATCACAAAAATGATAACATAATTACGTTTTGGTGTAACTCTTCAGGTACACATGTGACCACCTTTACCTTAGATTACGGTGACATAGTACCTTGTCCGTTTGACCCTTCATGGTGATGCCATTGGTACAGTGATATCCCTGACGGTAAGGACATATATGTATGCCATACATACAGTTACTGGGGACAGAGTTGTGGTTTCTGTGGGGGCCAGTGGGTTGGAACACAGGGCCAGACTGGGCGACCACAGAGTGCATTAGACAAAAAAGATGAAAATAGAAAGCCCCCATATCCTAACCAAAGATACCCCTGATACATACACTGACCCAGCACACAGTCAGAGGAGGAAGCGAGCAGCTCTCTCCGGAAGCTTTGATCCTCATGTATACATACATGTCATAGGGGTTACAAGGGGGGTCCCTGATGAGTTTAAAGGCAGGGATCAGGTAAAAGCTGGTTTTGAGTCTTTGATCCCCATAACAACTGTCAGCAAGAATGTAGATTGAATTAACTACATGTCATGGTTATGCAATAGAGTTTGTCGATCAGCTTACCTGTCTCCATGTGTTCATCTCTAGAGACCAGCTGACCCTCACCTGACTGCTTTTGTAACCTCCCCTCTAAGCATGGCCCCACCCCAGGCCCTATCAGGGAACCCTATATTAACCTGTGCACTGCAAGCCAGCAGTGCTGATCAACCACTGTGTGTTAGCCTATGTGTGTACTTGCTATGTTTCCCTCATCTGATTTCTGTTACCGACTTTGGCCTGTTCCCGGCCATCCCTGTTTGCCTGTGACCCTGATGTTCCAGCCAGCTCCCTCCTTCCTCTGCTCCTGTAGTCTACCGTGAGCGTGAGCTGTGAGACCCTGGGGGCCGCGACCTGGAGCCAGACTGCAGCGCAGTCCATCCTCACCACTAGAGGCTCTGGTGAACACCTGCTGGCTCTTAGACTCCGCGCCCTGGGGAATCTATGTTCTAGCTCCCAGTGGGATCTGTGTCAGTGATCCAGTAAACCTGCTTCCTGAACCTCCCAGGGTACAATCCGCAGCAGTCAGTGCTAGGGTCCACTACCTTGCGGTGCATTCCTGATCCCAACGGTGTGCATCTGTCATCCAGCCTCTAGGTGACCTGACACTACACATATTATAACCAACAGAGATTCGTAAATTACACTAAAGACGCCCTCCAGGGAATTGCTGACCAGCTAGCCCCCACTTCCTACATGACATTCCAGGACCTGATGGCCTTAGACATGGTGTTAGCCGAGAAGGGGGGTGTCTGTAAAATGATAGAAAAAACAGGAACTTGCTGCACATACATTCCTGATAATACTGGCCCAAATGGTAAGGTTACTTTAGCTATAAAGAAATTAGAAGATCTGTCATTGGAGTTGAAGAACTCAGGTATCACAGACCCATGGGATCAATACTTTAGCTGGATGAGTGGGTGGCAGAAGGTGCTCGCCCAGATACGGGTAACGGTATTAATAATCCTGGATCTTTTAGCCCTGATTATATGCTGTATTCTACCTTTTGTAAAAAAGTTAATGAGCAAGGCTGTAGACAATAGCACACCTACATTTCTCCACCAAGAAGAAGAGGACCCCCTTATGATGGAAGATGACAAACCCTTCACTCCTCTACAATCACTCCCTGTCCATAATCTCACAATCCTATAGGGTTATAGGGATAGATAGCGCCTGACTGCACCTCTCCAGCTGTATCGAGGAGGGAAGTGAACAGTTGCTGCCCAATTCTATATACAGCCTAAAAGAGTTGCTGAGGAGAAGGGCCAGGCTAAAAAGTAGGACCTTTAGTATTAGGGACAGAAAAGAGAAAATAGTCATTTTAGGGGGGATTGTGAAGGAATGTGATGTAGATAATAATAATAGTAATCTGAAAATGTCTATTTTCTTATGTGCATACATATTTTTCTCCTTACTCATTATATAAGTATACAGATTTGCTCTGTTCCTATATTTTCTCAAGATGGCGATTACCCCCTACCTCCCACACATCAAAAGAATGCGGAACTGGAGATAAGACCAGAGAGAGCCAAACCTCGTTATGAAAATTATCCATCTTCTTTTCTATCTTAACCAATGAGATGTACCTATTAGACTGACATAGCAATGACGTATTTGTGTGTATAAAACATTAACACCGCCTTGAATAAATTAGAAGTGTAACAGTAACGAAACTGAGCGTGTCTCAGTGTGTTTACTTTTATATGCATGCATATCAACACTTTTCAAATTAGAGACAGCAGCAGATAACCTTGAGCTCGATTGGAGCTCTTAATCATTTCCATAACAGTAAGTACCCATCAGGGCTGGATAGTGATTAGCTAAACTGCCCTGGGTTCGGTTTGACCAGGGTTTGGGTTTTGGGGTCCCGTCCCCAGGGAAAGCACCTTGTCCCCATGTTCATAACATCACCTTTCTCACGTGAATGTGTATGGGGTACAAAGTACATTGTAGCAAGGTCCCAGGCCTCCTTCACTCTAATAAGAGCCTCCAGGGCCAGAGCTGACATCCTTCTGTATATGGTGGGTTGTGAGGCATAGTGGGTGCAAGGTAGTTAAAGTTATTGGGCGCCGGACACTTCTTAAATGCAAAAGAGATTTTTATTTCTATTAACAGAACTTTTGGGAGAGAAGGTCAGGGCCAGGACAACTTTAGGTAGTTGCAAGATTAATTGACAGACTCCGAGACTTCAACAGGAGAACAGAAATGCAGGGAAAGGCATCCAGCAGATCGCCACATCTGCATGTGTAGGAATGCTGTCTCCTATGGCAACAGTCTTTAACAGTTCCTAACACAAAGTGTAACAGTTCTTTTACTTCCACTACAATCACTTCTTGTAGTTCTTCAGCCCACTGAGCTCCCAGTCTCTCTCTCCTCAAGCGTCACCCCCGTTTCTCTGCTGGGTTCCTAGCTTGGAACTCCAGATACCTCTCAAGCTTCACCCCACCGGCCTGCTCGGTCCCTGGCTTGACACAAAAGGCTGCTCTGGAAACGTCACCTCTGCTGGCTGTATCTCTAGCTTGACATCTGCTGAAGTTTCCCGATTTTACACTTTGCCCGGTTGGTGAGAATGTTGCACCGGTACTTGCTTCAGTTACTCACTATGGTCCCTGGTAATAAGGTGGTTGGTCCCTTAGTGACGACAACTTCCCTTCTACCTCCGACCAGGACAGGTTCTCCAGCTGGAAGAACTGTCACTTCTGGTTGGACTGCAAGACGGAATCCTAACTCTGCTCGCTTTCTTCTGGATAGGCCCTCAGACAGCGAGCAGCCAGATATGCCCGGGATAGGACAAGCCCCAGCCAAGCAGCCCGGGCAATACAACACACGTCCACCCAGACAGCCGTCCAGGTGGAAAAGAACATAGATCACCTGACGCCACCCAAATATATAGGTTCTCCCAGCAGGCCAAGGGATTTAAGAAAACCCCTGCCCATTGGCTGAGATACCCCATATACCCATAATCTGACCTTGCAGTGCCCTTCTCATATCTAATACCACAAAGTACCCGGCCACCTGGTGGCAGAAGAGAGAAGTGCAGCAATTACAGACTTATTGTGAAATCAATTGATCCTCAACTATTAGCCAAGGTAAAAAGTAAATAGTGCCGCGCTGTATAAATCTAAACATAAATAACCATAATGAAATGAACTGAAATCCATGCACAATGAAGTGACAGTGTGCTACATGTTAAACAACCATCGTTGTGCTAATAACAAGTAAAGTGACAATGTGCAAATGTGCAAATGATCAGGTTGACTTAGTACAAATAAGTGCCACGTTCCTCAAGGCAATGCTCTAAAAGGAAAAAAATAAAAATAAATAAATATATATATCTATATATATATATATATATATATATATATATATAGATATATATATCTAAAAATGTTATTATCTTCTTTGTAATAAATAAAATAACATAAAATATTTACAGAATGTCCTTTTCTTCTTTGTGGTGAAATGAAAATACACAATGTGAAAAATACGTGATTTTTACTTCTGTGCAGAGAGTATCTATATAAAGTGCAAAAGTGACTCCTTATCTTCTTATCTTCAGTGCAATACACTAGTGTATTAGGTGTCCCCTTACCTCACAGCCATGTAAGTATATCTTTGAAGGTAACAGGTATGCTCCTTATGTGTCCAGATGTTCACTGACCTCCCGATCTGGTGTTTTAGGTATGGAAGTGTGTATCCGTCTTTGGAAGCCAAAACACGCTACCAGTTGTGCCCAGTATCGGCGTGACCTCTATGGGTAGGTATTCGGGTGTAAAGGGAATAAGAAGGGGGTACTCGATGGTGTAGTACGTTTAAAATAAATTTATTGCAGTTAAAAAGACTTGAGTATTCACATTTCATTACATACACAATACAAAACAAAAACGAGGAGCGAGCTCGCAGACGTCACTTCCGGTGCCTGTACGTCCTGATGCGTGTTCATCACGGTCATGTGACTTCATCAGGGGAAAAACTAAACTAAACACCAGGGTACTACAACATTTATTCACAAAGAAAGGTGTAACCCAGAAATAATGACACCCACACATGTGACAAGTCCTTCATTAAAACATAACAATCCCCAAAAGATGTTGTTTTTTGTAAATATCCATCCATCATACATGATGCTCACCACCCACCAACTCTCTGAAAAAAAAACATAATGACCTAGTGTACACGACCAATCCTGATGGAATGAGTCGCCAAAAGACAGCTCCTTGTACTATCATCAGCTATATAAGAAAAGAGGCGGGGATAGTAGTGACATCATTGCCTGAATATGCCATTGGCCATATTCAAGCAGTGATGTCACTGCTTTCTCTGACATCAGTGGTTCCTGTATTCACTGTGGGTGCTTGAGAACCAGTGACAGTGGGAAGCTGTCATATATAGGAGTGGTAACAAATACTTCCTCTATATATGATGCCTGACTCCTGCCGAATGAGCTAAACTGATAACAAGCCATGGTCTCACTGGACTCGCTGAGTCTTATTTGGATCCTAGCTGCATAGAGGGGCCCAAAATCCAAGGAACCCCTTCAGGCTTTCAAGGGGCATAAATTACACATCTAATTTCCTAACTACCTATCACATTTTGGAGGCCCTGAAGCACCAGGACAGTTGAAACACCCACAAAATGACCCAATTTTGGAGAGTTGAATGGTGAAGATTAACTTTGTTTTTGTCACAAGTTTTTGGAAAATGTTGAAAATGTTTTACACAAAGTTGCTCATTTAATAGGATATTTCCCCACACACAGCATAGGTATACTTAGAATTACACCAAAAATCACATTCTGCTACACTTTCTGAGTATGACAATGCCACATGTGTGAGGCTTTTTCAGTTAATGGACTGATTATGTACCGGACATTGCATCTTGTGTATCACAAAACTAAACCAACACTGAATCAAAAACAATGTACTGGAGTACTCGCTACTGTACAAATGGTCAGCGATATACTATAGCTTAGTGTAGTGCAAGCCTAGCCTACTGGTATGTGGCTGCTCCCAGGAATTATACACAATGCTAGGTTTACTGACCAGCAGTGGCGGCTGGTGCTATAGGGAGAGGCAAACAATCCGCCCCCTCCTCCCTAGATGGTAGGTCTCGGTTGAATCACCCACACTTACCCCATCTAGGCCACGAGCAGTGCTTCCCCAGGGCAATGGGCGGCGACTTCACCCTGCGTCTCTTCCGTGGCTTCCCCTGCGTCTCCTCCTCCTCCTCAGCAGCCAATAGGATTGCTTCTCCTCTCGGCCAATCAGATCTGAGCACCTGCTTCCTGCTCAGATCTGATTGGCCGAGAGGAGAAGATGATAGCGAATATTAATTTGGTATTGTCACACAGCTGGGTGGGCTCAGGGAGTAGTGCTCTGCCCCCCAAGCCCACCATTTCTTGAAGCCAATTAGAGCCCCAGGCTCTAAACATGTGCTTCAAACAAAAGAAAAAAAAAAACATTGGAATCCATGTGTCTGGTGCTCTGCATGTAGATTAGGGGCCATGTGCATGGATTAGGGGGGCGGCCGCCACGGCTGGCCAGGAAGTACAGGAGGTTCCACAAGGGTGGATGAAAAAATACCTGTGGTTCCCAGGTGCAGTTGTCCACAGAGGATGGCTGGGTCTGGTGTCTCACAGGAACGTAGTCAGTGGGACATGAATATGGGTCAGTACAGGAGGCAGGCAGAGATGTGGACAGCAAACAGGCAAAGGATTGGTTGAGGTGGCAGACAGAGATGTGGTCAATAAACAGAGCAGGGTACGTTCAGGTGGCAGACACGGATGTGTCAAGTATGCAGGTAAAGGCTCAGTCCAGGTGGCAGACAGAAACATGGTCAATAAACAGGCCAGGGTCATTTCAGGTGGCAAACAGATCAGACATTGCCAGTGGCGGCCAATCCATAAGGGACGAAAGGTCACCTCCCCCCTAATCCATGCACCCAGTCCCTAATCTACATGCAGGGCGATGGACGCATGGATTAGAATTTTTTTTTTTTCAAGCACATGATTAAAGTCTGAGGCTCTAATTGGATTAAAAAAAGGGTGGGCTCGGGGAGAAGAGCACTGCGCCCTGATCCCACCCAGTTGGGTGACAATAGCAAATTAATATTCACTATTGTCTTCCTGATTCTCCTCCCAGCCAAGCAGGAAGTGGGTCCTGAGACCCGATTGGCCAGGGAGTCTTGGGACTCCCAGCCAATCGAGTCTCAGGACCCACTTCCTGCTTGGCCGGGAAGAGAAGCAATGGCCCCGGAGCGAGGTCTCCTCACCTTGGAAGACTGAAGCCATCAGGGTGAGAGTCAGGGAGCAGCTCAGCCAGCGGCATGGTCCTCTCCAGCCAGGAGCCATAATCCTGCGGATCAGCATTAGATCCTCCTAGGGAAAAGAAGCTTGACCGATTTATCAAGACTCGGATCCCTTTTCCATTGATTGCTCACCCACAGCCACATCCAGCACTCTATTCTGGAGCTCCACTGTATACTGTCCATCCCGGAGCTCCACCGTATACTTTCAATCCTGGAGAGCAGCCGCTCTACCCCGGATCCTCATCAACTACCTCCTAAGGTAAGGAGGCCTCTGATTGCTGCCTTCCTATCCATCACCCGCGTGCACGGGGGGGGGGATTTCCGCCTTCCAATCCATCTCCCGCACAGGGGGGGCAGACTGCCGACTTCCCGACCGTCTCCCGGAGGGGGGGTGGGGGGCGGCGTTGGTTTGTCACCCCCCTCCCCCAAAAAATATTGAGCACCAGCTACCACTGGAGATTACACTGATATTGCGGTGATCAAAACACTATTGCTGGCCTACACTGGCATTGATGACACTGTACTGGTGTGGCTATCAATCAGAACACTGTTGCTGGCTGCACTGGCACTGCTGACTCTGTACTAGTGAGGTATCGCCGCGATCGGTAGAGTGAGAACAATAATTCTAGCACTAGACCTCCTCTGTAACTCTAAACTGGTAATCTATAAAAAAAATGTTAAGCGTCGCCTATGGAGATTTTTAAGTACCGTAGTTTGTTGCCGTTCCACAAGCGTGCACAATTTTAAAGCGTGTTATGTTATGTATCTATTTACTCGGCGTAACATCATCTTTCACATTATACAAAAAAATTGGGCTAACTTTACTGTTTTGTCATTTTTTAATTCCAATAAGTGTATTTTTTTCCATAAAAAAAATGCGTTTGTAAGACCGCCACACAAATACAGTGTGACATAAAGCATTGCAACAATTTCCATTTTATTCTCTAGGGTCTCTGCTAAAAAAATATATAATGTTTGGGGGTTCTAAATTATTTTATAGCAAAAAAAATACTGATTTTAACTTGTAAACAATTAATCCCAGAAACAGGCTTGGTTCTTAAGTGGTCAAGGCTCCATTCACCCTTGTGCGGCTCCAAAATCGCACGATTTCCAGCGCAACTTTGGAGTGTGACTTTGAGTGCGACTTTGACCCAACTTTAAGTTGCATCAAAGTAGCGCAGGAACCTTTTCAAAATTCCTGCAGCTTTAAGTCGCATAGATCCGAACGGGTCCCATTGAAAACAATGGGCTGTGACTTGTCATGTGACTTTATGTATCCAAAGTCACATGACAAGTCACACGAGTGTGAATGGAGCCTCAGGGTTTTTTTTTTTATAGCGTGTTTTTTTTTCGTTGTTTTGAGTTATAAACGCCATCTTGTGGTCAAAAATAAACAGAGCAATCCAATGAAACCAGATATGGTAAAAAAGCAATTTCATCTATGTATGTTACTGAGCAAAAGTTTTAGGCAGGTGCAAATAAAATAAAAAAAATGCTGTTTATAAAGAATGCTCTCAGAAAAAGAAGTGTTAATAGTTTATTTTTTTATCAGTTAACAAAATGAAAAAGAACAAATTTCACACCTACCTAAAACTTTTGCATAGTACTGTATTGTATGTAAAAACAAAATTCCAATCCACCATACTACCGGGCACACTCCCTTTTTTCTTTATATTCAGGCACTACAGATCACTGCTAGTGGATCTCCTTCTGGACACTACAGAGAGCTCCCAAACCCAGATGCCCAGCACCTGGGTACATGAACACAGGGACTGAATGCAGAAATATAAACAAGTCGTTCTGGGCTGGCACAAGGATTTGGTTATGGACTTAGCCCTGGATGAACTGCTATTGCGACTGGGGGACCTGCTGGGGCTGTGTGCCCTAAGTGTTCATTGCTCTACCAAGTCAGCTGCAGACAAAGAGCCCTTCAGCTCTGCAGATATCCCACTGGTACAGAAGAAGATGATCACCTGCAGTCTGACTTCTCAGAGGATTCTTAGGCTCCTCACCCTTTGCGGTCCAAATGCAGGCAACTTCCTGCAAGATAGTCTGATTATGTTGTGTGAACTTTCTCCTGTTGTACCTTAACCATGTTTGTTGTGTTGTTCATGTTATGTTCTGTGTGTGATGCTGAGGACAGCATCTGTCAAAGAAGTGGGGGTGAGTGTAGGCAGGTGCAGTTTGTTGTGTGCACTGCAGGTGGTGCTCAACTACAGCAGCAATGCAGAGTGAGAGACAGTAATGGGAAACATGGCACCTCTATGGTTTTCCTGAGTCACTGGGGCCATGATCTGATTGGATTTTGATCGTCCATGTGACTCTGTGGGTGTGCAAGTCTATTTAAGACCCCAGCCCCTGGGTTTGGCTCGCATTCACTTGTAGGTAGTGTAGGGACAGGTCACCCATCTGTCAAGGACAGTATTAGCGGCAGGGAAATGTTTTGGTCGAGTAGGGAGGCTCTGCCCCCCCACCCCAAAGCACTTTGTCCCCATGTTGATGGGGACAGGGGCCTCTTCCCCACAACCATGGGCTGTGGTTGTGGGGGTCTGCGGGCAGGGGGCTTATTGGAATCTGGAAGCCCCCTTTAACAAGGGGGTCCAAGATCCCAGCCCCAGTGTCAAAAATAAATAAAAACAGTAGGTGGTCGTTGATGTCACAAGGGGGTGGGGCCACCAGGTGATGTCGCCAGGTGGCCCCACCCCTTACCTATTTAGAAAATGTCAGCCAGCATTCGATGGTTGCCATTCAGCGGTCAGCCTTTGACGATTGCAGAGCTTTTTTTCTATTTTCGGGTTTGGCCGTGCGCCGGGTGTCGTGATTCATGAAGGATCTACATCGGGGACATTGTTTTTTAATAAAGGAATTGCCAAAAACCTGTTTACTGTTTTATTTTATTTTTTACACTTTTTTTGGTGAATGGGTAGGGGTACAATGTACCCCACACTCATTCACATCCGGAGGGTTAGATCTGGGGGCCCTCTTGTTAAAGGAGGCTTCCAAATTCCAATAAGCCCCTGCTCGCAGACCCCCACAACCACCAGCCAGGGTTGTGGGGAAGAGCCCCCCCTGCCCAAAAGCACCAACCCCCCCATGTTGGGGGCAAGTGTTCTGGTATGATTCAGGAGAGGGGTGCACTCACTCGTCCCCAGTATTTCCTGGCCTTGGGAGGCTTCATGCTCAGATAAGGGTCTGGTATAGATTTTGGGGGGGACCCCATGCGTTTTTTTATTTTTTATTTAGTATTGTATTCTTTTTCTTTTAGCTATCAGCGGGTAAGCTCGCTGACAGCTGATGACTCATTCGTTGTTAAGGACACTGCGGCCAGCTTCCCGGCCCTGCTCCTTAGCAACATATTGACTGTGCGCTCGGCATCCAGCCAAACGCACAGAAAATTTTTATGTTCGGCGAACACCCGATAGGGCGATGTTCAGGCCAAACTTTTGCTCGGCCTGAACTGTTCGTCCAACACTTACCGACTTTTGGCTTGTTTACTGACTATGTATCTGCTTGATGCCTACCTGCTACATCTGCAACTGGACCCTGGCTTGCTCACCTTCTGGTGGGGCAATCCTGAGGACTGTGACCTGGCCATCAGGAGCTCTGGTAAATACCAGCTAGTGCTTAGACCCCATTCCTCAAGTGAGCCTGTGTCATCTGCCAAGGTGATCTGCTTGTGTATTTATCCTGCTGGTCGGTGGGAATCTCTTGACTGCTATAGCTAGTAGTCTGCCTCTTCCAGTGCCTGGGCTGGTGACATCACTTCCCCCTCGGCACAGGAAGGGCTCGACTCTGCTCCCTCCCTCCTGTCAATCATCTGGGACCCATTACAGGTCCCAGGTGACTGAGTGCCCAATCACGGCGCGCGTCGCCGCTCGCGCATGCGCAGTGGGTGCCAGGCTGTGAAGCCACAGCCCGGCGCCCACAGTTGCAATGCCGGCGCCGCTGAACGAAGGGGGAGATGAGTGGGGCTTCGATCCCCCGCATCGCTGGACCCAGGGACAGGTAAGTGTCCAATTAAAAGTCAGCAGCTGCAGTATTTGTAGCTGCTGACTTTTAATTTTTTTTTTTTTTGACTGCAACTCCTCTTTAGGGTGTCAGCATACCAAGACATTTTGGACACTTTCATACTCCCAACTACTGCAGACATGACGTCACACGGTGACCCCGCCCCATGCCTGCATAAGTAGTGGCACTTTGCGCACCAGGCATTAGAGTGGGAGAGAGCGTCGTGTCAACCTCAGAAGAAGAGAAGAGGGAAGAAGACAACTGAGAAGACCGGGCAAGAGCTAGCAAAAGAGAGGGCAAAAAAGCTGAAGACAGAGGGAGAAGAACCAGAGAAGAGCAGAAAAGAGCCGGAGAGGGATGAAGAAGTCGGAAGAGACCCCCGGAGCTGCCTAATAAATTACTTTAAAAACATGTGTACTGTGTTTTATTTTTGACACTTTTTTTTTTTCAGGTAGGGGTACAATGTACCCCATACTCATTCACATAGGGTGGGAGGCCAGGATCTGGGGGTCTCCTTATTAAAGGGGGCTCCCAGATTCCGAAAAGCCCCCTGTCTGCAGATCCCGACAACCAAGCCAAGGTTGTCGGGAAGGAGCCCTTGTCCTCATCAACATGAGGACAAGGTGCTTTGGGGTGGGGGGGCGCAGGACCCCCCCTGCCCTAAAGCACCCACCCCCCCATGTTGAGGGCATGCTGCCTACTACGGTTCAGGAGGGGGGCCGCTCGGTCATCCCCACCCCCTTTCCTGACCAGCCGGGCTGTGTTCTCAGATAAGGGTCCGGTATCAACTTCGCGGGGGATCCCCACGCTGTTTTTTTGGTGTAGGGGGTCCCCTTAAAATCCACACCAGACCAAAGGGCTTGGTATGCTCATAGAGGGGGAACCCATGCCGTTTCTTTTTTTTTATTTGGCGTGGAGTTTCCCCTCAAGATCATCAGAGCACAAGTTGCATGTCAAAGTCGGATCAGGCAAGACGGCGATCCGACTTTGATCCGACTTTAGTGATATTCAATGGACTGAAGTAGGATCAAAGTCGGATCAAAGTAGTTCAGGGAGCACTTTTGTCGGACCAGTTAAGACGGCTCTCATAGGGAAACATTGATTTTCACACGTCATGCGACATGAGCTCCCAATGTCGGAGCGTTTGTCATACCAGTGTGAACCCGGCCTTAATGTCCTCAGAGGAAGCATTAGGTGTTGCTGTGTTAGGGTAAATGAGTAAACCCATTTTGTTTTAAACATATTTAATTAATCCTCCAATCAATGTGTACTACTCTATTAATCTTTTTATTTTAAAGGGAAGTATACATTAGTAATAAAGGGAGACACTGTTATTTGGTGTTACAGGTATTAGAAGCTTCCTATCTAATACTAAAGGCCAAACAGCAGGAAGATGGACTGTCTCTGTACCGGTAGAAAAAATAGGATTTTTATAACAGCTTACCTGTAAAATCCTTTTGTTGGAAGTACATCATGGGACACAGAGCACTATAGTAATTACTATATAGGTTATACGCCCACCTTCAAGAGATGGACTCTGGCATAATCAATGACAGGAAGTCCCCCCCCTATATAACCCCTCCCATACAGGGAGTACCTCAGTTTTTGTAGCAAAGCAATATATAAATATCCCAAAAAGAGGGGAGGGACCTCTGTGTCCCGTGATGTACTTTCAAGAAAAGGATTTTACAGGTAAGCTGTTATAAAAATCCTATTTTCTTTATCGTACATCACGGGACACAGAGCACTATAGTAATTATAGTAATATGGGATGTCCCAAAGCAATGCCATCTAAGGGGAGGGAGACACAAAATAAAGCAGACCTCCATCAGCCGTGAGGACCTATACTGCTGCCTGCAGTACACTGCGCCCAAAAGTGGCATCCTCTTGCTGACCTACATCCACCTGGTAAAATTTTGTGAATGTATGTACTGATGACCATGTCGCGGCCTTGCAAACCTGAGCCATGGAAGCTTGGTGATGCACTGCCCATGAAGCACTAACTGCCCTGGTAGAGTGTGCTCTAGGATGAAAAGGCGGAATTTTCCCCTTTAAATCATAAGCCTTAATAATGATCTGACAAATCCATCTAGAAATGGTTGATTTTGACGCTGTCTGCCCTCTCCTGGGGCCCTCTGGCAGCACAAGCAAAGCGTCAGTTTTCAGTATCTGAGCAGTTGCTTCTAGATAGAGATTAACTGCTCTTACTACATCGAGGGAATGTAATAATTCTTCTTCTGCAGAACAGGGTTCTGGAAAAAACGAAGGTAGGGAAATATCCTGGTTCACATGAAAACTGGATACTACCTTGGGCAAAAAGGACGGCGAGGACACAACACCACCTTATCCTTATGAACCACTAGGAATGGTTCTTTACAAGAAAAAGCTTCCAACTCAGAAACTCTTCTTATGGAGGTTACCACAACCAAAATTACAAATTTTCTTGTCACAAGGATCAAAGGAGCCCTGCACATTGGCTCAAAAGGAGACTCCTGAAGGACCAACAAGACTAGATTCAAATCCCATGGGCACAGAGGTGATTTAATCAGCGAATTTATATGCATTACTCCTTGTATAAAGGCCCGAACTAAGGAATGCGAAGCAAGAGGCCTTTGGAAAAAAACTGACATGGCCGAGACTTGACCCTTGATAGTACACAAGGCTATTTTCATCTCCACCCCTGACTGTTGGAAGGCGAGAACTCTACTTATGACACACTTGCGAGGATGCCAGATCCTATAGTAAATAGCCCTAGAGGCCAGCTTCCTTGCATTAATCAGGGTAGTTACCACTGAGCCTAAAAGCCCCTGCCCTTTTAGAACAAGGGCCTCAACAGCCAAACCATCAAATTTAGCGTTTGTAAGGCATGATGGAACACTGGCCCTTGGGAAAGCAGATCTGGTCGGGGACGGAAGAGTCCAAGGATCCCCTACTACCATCCTCACCATCTCTGAATACCAGGACCTCCTGGGCCATTCCGGAGCAACTAGCATTACCAGCTTCCATTCCCCCTTTATCCTGCGTAGAAGAAGCAGAAGCAACTGAATTGGAGGGAATGCATAAAACAGTGAGAACTGATCCCAAGAAGTTACTTAGGCATCCGTCGCGCAAGCGAGCAGATCCCTTGTCCTCGACACAAAGCTGTCTAACTTTTTATTGAACCTGGATGCCAATAGGTCTACGTCCGGGGTACCCCACTTCTGGCATAGGGCCAGAAAGACGTCGGGATGCAGAGACCATTCCCCTGGGAGCAATTGCTGGCGGCTCAAGAAATCTGCCTGCAATTTTTCAACTCCTGGGATGAAAACCGCAGATGGGCAAGGCACATGCTCTTCTGCCCAAGCCAGAATATGGTTTACCTCTTTCTGGGCAGCGCGACTTTTGGTGCCTCCTTGGTGAATTATATAGACCACTGCCGTGGCATTGTCGGATTGAATCCTGACAGGATAGTTCCGTAATCTTCCCGTCCAGGCCCTTAGGGCAAAATGCGCCGCCCGAATGTCTAAAATGTTGATGGGTAAGGTCTTCTTGCATTCTGACCACTTCCCCTGAACAGTGTTCCCTTCCAGGACTGCTTCCAAGTAACTGGTATGAAGGTTTTCCCCTTCTGCAAATTCTTGGCTAACAACCACCAATTGAGACTCCGGTGCATGCTTGGAGTCAAGCACATTGGACAATCCAAATCCTGGTTTTTCCTGCTCCAAGCAGACAGGATACTGTTTTGCAACAGCCTTGAATGGAATTGAGCATAGGGAACTGCTTCGAACGAAGCTACCATCTTCCCTAATAACCTCATGCAAAGGCGGATGGAAGAACTCTCCCTTGTCCTGACCACGTGAACCAGTTCTCTTATAGCGCAGACCTTTGCCTGGGGTAAAAACACGCTTTTGTGGGTTGTGTCTCTAACCAGACCCAAGTACTCCAGCCTTTTTACTGGCCGTAAGGACAATTTTTCTAGGTTATAATCCAACCTAGATGTTCCAGATACCTGACCGTGCTGACCACACTCTGGTCTAGCCCTGCTAATGACTAATCTATCAGCAGTAGGTTGTCTAGGTATGCCACTACTGCTATACTCTGGGCCCTTAGTCTCGCCAGAAGTGGAGCCAGGACCTTTGTAAATACTCGCGGTGCAGTGGCCAACCCGAAGGGCAAGGCCACAAACTGAAAGTGTCGCTGTTCTACTGCGAATCGCAGGAATTTCTGAAGAGCAGGGAATATTGGAACATGGAGATATGCATCCTTGATGTCTATTGATGCTAGAAGTTCTACTCCTGAAAGGGTGGATACTACTGACCGGATTGATTCCAAGTGAAACGAGTGGATGTTTAGGAACCGGTTCAGACCCTTGAGATCTAGAATGGGTCTGACATCTCCATTTGGTTTTGGCACCGTGAAGAGATTTGAATAAAAACCCATTCCCTGTTCTACTAAGGGACCCTCTATAATCACCCCTTGAGACAGCAGCTGGTCTAGCGCCTGAAATAAAGAATCTCTTTTTATTGGGTCCTTGGGAACGCTCGATCTTAGGAAACCAGATGGTGGAAACTTCCGAAACTCTAGCTTGTATCCCAGAGATACTGTGGAGATGACCCATCTGTCTTGGATTTCCTCCCGCCAAGCTCCTGCAAACTGCAGAAGCCTTCCCCCCACTCGATCAAATAGGGGCGCCCCTTCATAGGGAGGCCTTGGGACTCTGCTTTGCAGATTTCTGCCCCCAGGACTTTTTCTGTCCCTGAGCTTGGTTCTGAGGCCTTCATCTTGGAGCTGACAGCGGAGGCCATCGTGACTGCCTGGAGGCTGTTGCCCCAGGCAACAATGAAGCAGAATATTTAAATGAAGGACGCCTACTCCTTCTTTTCACTGGAAGAAGGGTACTTTTTCCACCCGAGATTTTCTGGATGTACTTATCCAAGTCATTACCAAACAACTGTTCCCCATGAAAGGGAAACCCAGTCAGCAGTTTCTTACAAGGCAACTCCGCTGACTAATGCTTATGCCACAGAACCCTCCTCATGTGTACCAACAGGAGGGCAAGGCGAGGTGTCTGATGATGAATAGCATCAACCGCAAAACAAAGGGCCTTAGGCAGCTATGCTAGGTCCGGAACCTCTTCCTCTTTGACGACCTGCTTCACTTTGTCTTTAAGGGATTGACAGATGCCAATTGCTGCTACTGCAGGCTGTGCTACTGCACCGGCCATAGCAAATGAGGCTTTAAGCAATGACTCCAGCCTCTTATCCGCTGGATCCTTAATCACCTGAACATTGTCTACTGGAGAAGTAAGACTTTTATTCAGGGAAGAGACAGCAGCGTCTACTGCTGGCACACTCTATTTTTTAGTGAATTTCTCCTCCATAGGATAAATTTGAGAGAATCTCTTAGGAGGAATGAAATGCCTGTCTGGGTGATCCCAGTCAGCATAAATAAGCTGTTCCAGCAACGGGTGCATAGGGAAAGCGTGTGAACCCTGAGAAGGCTTTAGAGAACCCAAAGAGGAGAAGGGAACTTCAGCCGTTTCTGTTAGGGGTAACTTATATTCAAAACGGACTGTCTCAGTGAGCGATTGAATTAGCAATCTTTGAGACTGCAAAGCTGAGAAGGGCTCCTCAAACAAGGGCCCATCCTCCTGCCCTTCTAGTGGGTCCCCTAAGGGCACATCCAAATCCACTACTCACTCCTGATCCACAGATGACGGGCCCGGAATAGGGGAGGGGGACCTGTCACGCTTCTTCCTAGCCTGGGAGGAGAAAGCGAACAGACTAGCTATCTTCCCCTCTAAACCAGCCAAAGCTGTAGCCAAGTCATCCTTAGTGACATATGCAGAGGCTGGAATGTTGGAGGTAGCTACAATGCCTGACAAGCCCAATTGCTCAGCCTGGTCAGCCGTTTCAGTTCTTTCAGGGGAAGATGTTACTGTGGAGGCGTGACTAGGATTTCCAGACCCTGATTGGTGCGCTTTTGCGCCCCTTCTCTCTGTTTTTGTCCCTCTCCTTCGGGAATGCATAGTCCTAAGCACAAAGCAGAGGTACTGACACCATGCATTTATTGCTGAGCTCAGTCTTAGCAATGGTTAATATGCCGCTATCAATGCTACAGCTAGATGCTGAGTAGATGGGTCTTGAGAATGCCTGTACCCAACACCCAGCGCTTACATGCCCCTGGATCAGTGTCTGTGTCCCTCCGTCAGGCACTATACTAAACACACAGCCTGAACTTTATGAGAAGCTGCCGGTCCGTGCCTGTGTCGTGAGAAAACGTGCACGCCGATCCACGTGCACGCCGGCGGGAGGGGGGTAGGCAAAGCAGAAGGGTCCCAGCTAATGCCCAACTATGATGGCGGGTGAATCCCCTAAATTCCCCCCCCACTTCAGGCGGCAGGAGAGGGAGAGGCAGAACTCCTCCACAAGTGCTGCTGACACATTCATCCAATCAGGCAAGCATAGGATGTTGACACCAGGTATGTTTACTTAAACTCTCTAGTGGTAAAAAAAAAGAAAGGCAAGACAACAGCTACTCATTAAAAGAAGTCCATAGGAGTTTTCCAGGATCTTCTTAACTTACCATTCCCGCCGCAGGGTACTGCTGGAATATCACAGCGACCCAATTTTCACCCATCAAGGCGGGTTGGTGTCATGCCAGACGGGGTCCCCTTTGTATGGAGTGTCCACTGCCTTGGACCTGTATAGCGCCCTGCCAAAGCAAACCTGTGGTATAGAAATGTGACCAAGGTGCTGGATCGCAGGGTCCAGCTCTCCTGAGAGAAGCGTTACAGGCAAAACCTTGTGTCTTCCGTACCGAGGCTTGGGTACCATCCATTTCCTCGGTACCATCCACATCCACCATCTATGGAGCACTTTTTTGCACAACATTAACTGTGACCAACACCTTTAGACACTGGCAAAAAAACGGAGGTACTCCCTGTATGGGAGGGGTTATATAGGGGGGGAATTCCTGTCTTTGATTATGCCAGTGTCCATCACCTGAAGGTGGGCGTATAACCCATATAGTAATTACTACAGTGCTCTGTGTCCCGTGATGTCCTATAAAGAAAAAGGAAAGAATGCAAAGCAAACCCTGAAAGATGGTGGGGAAATAAAAAAAAAAAGAAAAAACATGAGCCCTATTTACTGTGGCACTTTACAACTTTTCAAGCACAAGTGTGCCAATGGGTACCCTGGATGGTTTTGGATCCTAGCAATGCCCCCAGGCAGTAAATAAAATATGAAGCAATGAAGAAGAAAATCAGCAATAGCAGAATACACCTTTCACTTAACCAGAACCCCCAACCATTCCAGATCCCAAATGATGGCTCAGACTTGATGTAACCACATTCCTTTTTACCATTCTAAAAGAGGGGTCTATGGGACTTTGTATGAGGAGATGACATTGTCATCAGTCTCCATCCCTATTAAAATATACAAAAGAGAACAAGGAAGTGGGACTTTAAAGCGGTGTTCCAGACGAAAACATTTTTTTTAAAAGTCAGCAGCTAAAAACACTGTAGCTGCTGACTTTTAATAAGGACACTTACCTGTACAGGGAGCCCGCGATGTCGCCCCCCCCCAGGCCAATCCGTCCATCGGATTGGATGCTGGCGTCGCCATTCGAACTAAGGGAAACAGGCAGTGGAGCCTTGCGGCTTTACTGCCCGTTTCCTACTGCGTATGAGCAAGTAGTGCGGCACTTTGTGAATGGCCGGCTGTCTTCTGGAACACACAGGTCCCAGAAGACAACTCGCCCCATTTCCCAGAAGACAACGCGAGGGAGGACGAGAACGAGGAGCTCCACAGAGAAGGAAGTGGCAGATTAGGATGACTGCCTAGCAACAGGCTTTTCTGGTAAATTAAATTTTTTTTTCAAATGTTTTTTAAGAGATTTAAAGGAGTGTGTTAATGTTAATTTTTTTTTTTAGGGTGGACCTTCACTTTAAAAGGGTCAAGTGTTGTGTGGCGTTAAAATTAACATATCTATAATATATGTAAACGAGTAGGACATCTGTCTCATAGTAAGTGGTCCTTTTTACCATGTTGCAGCCATGTCCACCTTTCATCTCAGCTCACTTAAGCTGGCCATAGATGGGTAGAAATTTGAATGATTTTTTTTTAGGAAAAGAACGTTCTAAGATAGTTTGTTCATTTTTTTAATCATCAAATTGATGTTCATTTTCATCTGCAGTGATGAGAAAATTCAAAGGAGCAGGATGGAACATTTTTCTCAAAGGAATAAATTTCAAACAGCTTATATGGTTTTCATTCTGTAAAGTCCATTCATTCCAAAATCAAATGTTCAAAGGAAACAAAATCTTTGGAGTGACATTAGAATGTTCTGAGAATTTTCTAATGAATTTTCCTAAGAATTTTTGTTCAAAATTCTATCTGTCTACAGCCAGCGTTTCTGTGCCTTGTTTCTTCTCCACACGGTCTTTCCCCCTTTATCTCTTCTAATGTTAGGAGGTATGATTATCATTACTACTGTGAGAAAATCCTCCCTCCTCTGTACTCTGATCTTGGTTTCAAATATCACTGATGCAGCCCAGCCTCAACATGTTTAGGAGGATGTGACCCTCCCAACTGTATTCTTCCACGTTGCCAGAGAACTTAATTTCCTCGTCTGCTGTCAGCGATGGCGTTTGCTGATCTGAGAGCTGAGCTGGAATGTTCCATCTGTCTGAATATTTATAAAGATCCTGTAATACTGAAATGTGGACATAACTTCTGCCGGAGCTGTATTGATCGTGTGTTGGATACACAGGAGGGGTCTGGAGGATATTCTTGTCCTGAATGTAGAGAGAAGTTTCCGGATTGGCCTGCACTGCAGAGTAACATAACACTACGTAACATACTGGAGAATTTCCTGTCCGTTCAGCCAGATCGGGAGGAGTCCGGGGTCTTCTGTACTCACTGTGTGGACTATCCTGTACCTGCTGTTAGACCCTGTCTGCTCTGTGAGGTTTCTCTGTGTGATAAACACCTGAGAGTCCACAAAAAGTCTCCAGAACACGTCTTATGTGACCCCATCTTGTCCATGGAGAGCAGGAAATGCTCCGTCCATAAGAAGATCCTGGAGTATTACTGCACTGAGGATTATACTTGTGCGTGTATGTCTTGTGTGATTGGAGGACATAAGGGACATGAGATGGAGTCACTCGATGAAGCTTCTGAGAAGAAGAAGGACACACTGAGGAATGTTCTGCAGAAACTTCTAACAAAGAGAGAGGAGACGGAGGAAAGAGCCCAGAGTCTGCAGGAACACAGGAGGAAAGTAGAAGAAGAAGCAGCTGGTGACACCGAGAGAGTCATTGTCCTGTTTAGAGATCTCAGGAGACGTCTGGAAGACCTGGAGAAGAGAATCCTGAGGGAAATCTCCGAGCGGACAGAGCGGATCTCCATCTCCATCCGGGATCTGGAAATAAAGAAGGAGGAGCTGTCCAGGAAGATGCATCACATTGAGGAGCTGTGTAACATGACGGATCCACTGACTGTCTTACAGGAATCAGACACAGGTGACTTCTGTGATACTGAGGATGGAGATAATGAGGACAGAGAGAGACATGAGGAACTCCTCCATGATGGAGGGGGTCTGGATGTGGCTGGGATATCACACACATTACACACATTATCTGATATAATAACAGAGGTAAATGTATACTTCTATATAGAGGGAGCTGCAGACATATTGCTGGATGTAAACACAGCTCAGAATAATCTCCATATATCAGATGACAGGAAAACTGTATCCTGGTCATATGATAACCAGTATCGTCCAAAAACACCAGAGAGATTTCATGATTATTCTCAGGTGTTGAGCAGTCGGAGTTTCTCCTCAGGGAGACATTACTGGGAAGTGGATGTCGGGGGATCAGATAGATGGAGAGTCGGGATGTGTTACCCCAGTATAGACAGGAGAGGATGGCAGTCAGTGATTGGAAATAATAACAAATCCTGGGGTTTGGAAAGAACTGATAATCAGTATTTGGTAATACATGACAGTAAAGTGATCCCCTTACTCACCAATATCTCCAGTAACAGAGTCAGAATATATCTGGATTATGAGGCTGGGTGGATCTCCTTTTATGATCTGTGTGACCCGATCCGACATCTCCACACCTTCACCACCACCTTCACTGAGCCCCTCCATGCTGGGTTAGGTGTATGGAAAGGTCATATAAAGATCTGTGGGGGGAATCAGGAGAAATTCATCCAGAGACTGGTGACATCACAGAGAGGATGGATGGGATTAGTGGAGTATGCAACCAATAGAATAAAGCAGTGGGTGGGGCTTTAGTCTGTATCCTGCTGTTTTTTTTACTATAAATAACTATAAGTGAGATTTCTCCCTCTAACACTGATCACTGTGATTGGGTAGAATATCTGTCCAGTTACTGCAATAACATGTTCCTAGTGAAGGAAGATGTGGCCTATATAATGATCTATCTATCTATCTATCTATCTATCTATCTATCTATCTATCTATCTATCTATCTATCTATCTATCTATCTATCTATCTAATAATCTATCTATCTATCCCATGACAATCTGACATATTACTTTCTCTGTAATTGTTAACCAGAAGTTTATCACAGCGTGTGCCATTAGCAATCACTGTGATGGGATAGAATGTGGTCACCTCTCAACTCTTTCCTCTCTCCTTTTCCATTCAATCTATAACAAAAGAGATGAAAATCGATGTAATAATCTCAGAGGAAAAATATGTAGAAATGATTTACTAGGGAAAGAAAAAATTGGATTTATTACTAATATAATGATATTACTATAATAATGTATGATTACTAGAACTGGAATGTGTCCCATTTTTGTAAATATTTAATTATATATTTTCATGTGACAACATTGAAGAAATTACACTTTGCTACAATATAAAGTAGTGAGTGTACAGCTTGTATAACAGTGTAAATTTGCTGTTCCCTCAAAATAACTCAACACACAGCCATTAATGTCTAAACTGCTGGCAACAAAAGTGAGTGCACCCCTAAGTGAAAATGTTCAAATTGGGCCAAAAACATCAATATTTTGTGTGGCCACCATTATTTTCCGGCACTGCCTTAACCCTCTTGGGCATGGAGTTCACCAGAGCTTCACAGGTTCCCACTGGAGTCCTCTTCCACTCCTCCATGACGACATCATGGAGCTGGTGGATGTTAGAGACCTTGAGCTCCTCCACCTTCTGTTTGAGGATGCCCCACAGATGCTCAATAGGGTTTAGGTTTGGAGACATGCTTGGCCAGTCCATCCCCTTTACCCTCAGCTTCTTTAGCAAGGCAGTGGTCGTCTTGAAGGTGTGTTTGGGGTCATTATCATGTTGGAATACTGCCCTGTGGCCCAGTCTCCGAAGGGAGGGGATCATGCTCTGCTTCAGTATGTCACAGTACATGTACACTTGTCTTTGTCCTCCTCACCTGGTTGCCACCACACACGCTTGACACCATCTGAACCAAATAGGTTTATCTTGGTCTCATCAGACCACAGGACATGGTTCCGGTAATCCATGTCCTTAGACTGCTTGTCTTCAGCAAACTGTGACGAGGCCTGTTCTGAGTGGAACCTGTCCTGTAAAACCGCTGTATGGTCTTGGCCACCGTGCTGCAGCTCAGTTTCAGGGTCTTGGCAATCTTCTTATAGCCTAGGCCATCTTTAGGCCATCCATGTTGAACTTCCAATGACCAGTATGAGAGAGTGAGAGCGATAACACCAAATTTAACACACCTGATCCCCATTCACACCTGAAACCTTGTAAAACTAACGAGTCACATGAAACCGGGGAGGGAAAATGGCTAATTGGGCCCAATTTGGACATTTTCATTTAGGGGTGTACTCACTTTTGTTGCCTGTGGTTTAGACAATAATGGCTGTGTTTTGAGTTATTTTGAGGGGGCAGCAAATTTACACTGTTATACAAGCTGTACACTCACTACTTTACATTGTAGCAAAGTTTCATTTCTCCAGTGTTGTCACATAAAAAAGATATAATAAAATATTTACAAAAATGTGAGGGGTGTACTCACTTTTGTGAGATACTGTACATGTGAAGTATTGGTGATGTATCACAAAAATAATAAAATGTATATCTGCTGCTGAATATTGTGTGATTTCTGTGCTGATGGATCAGTGTGGGGGTGTTGGGCGGTGGTGGAAGTCCTTCATTAAAACATAACAATCCCCCAAAAGATGTTGTTTATTGTAAATATCCATCCATCAAACATGATGCTCACCACCCACCAACTCTCTGAAAAAAAAAAAAAAACCTAATGACCTAGTGTACACGACCAATCCTGATGGTATGCATCGCCGAAAGACAGCTCCTAGTACTGTCATCAGCTATAAAAGAAAAGAGGCGGGGATAGTAGTGACATCATTGACTGAATATGCCATTGGGCATATTCAAGCAGTGATGTCAATGCTATCTCTGACATCAGTGGTTCCTATTGACTTTTGATGATAGGCAACTCCTATCCTCATATTGATTAGTGGTTCCAAATTAATAATAACTACTGCAGTAGGGAACAGAAACAAAAGATACACTCAGCATCTTTCCAAATAACTGTTCTGCTTTATTATGACGCAATTGAAGGTTTTTATACACATGATTACGTAGGTATCACATTAATATTACAATTGTACGTTTATGGTAACAAGGGGCGTTACATAGGCAGGCTAATTCTAATCAGGATTCGAAAGAATGTAAACATGTACTGAAAACATTATTAGTGGCGTGTGCACAGTGAGGGCAGTGTGCAATACATACAAAATACAATACAATTATATACAGAACTTACAAATTTCCATTACAGTCTCCCCTCTTTTGATCAATATTTTGATCACTAACCACACCTGCTATCACCTTTAACCTGGAACCTCCACACGCTTAGGTAAAGGTAGTCCTGGCTAAAGAGGCAAAAACTCCATTGTGGAGAAAATAATAGCTGAGCAACTTTTTCATTACAAAATGACTTTTCATTGTGAAAAACAAATGATTGATAAGACATATTTACAGAGTACTGGCTGTACACTCCTGTGGCCAGAATGGCCTTCTAGCCGAATTGTTGGCATGCTGACTTATCAGCACATGTAAACAGACAATTCTATATAAAATGGAAGACATACAAAAGACAAATATGACTTCAACATGGCTGAACTACTTTTCAAATCACATTATTTATATATGCATATATATCCCTTACAATTAAAGTAATTGAATAAAAAAGTACCCTAGACTGTGATCGCAAGAGGGAAACAAATCAAACATAGAGATTTCTTTAATGTAGTCATTTTTGCCGTGTCTGGTGTGGATCCAGGTGACTTTTCCTTCAAGTTTTGCACAACTTGTACATGAGATAGAGGCTGTATTGAGTCTCCAAACATTTCCTTATATATAAATGTCTCTTAACAATCCACAAGTCACCTGGCTTTAGTTTTAGATCCTTCCAAATTTTCAGGATCTGAAATTGGGGAGAAAACACATAAATGAGTTTGTCAAAAACCTTAAAAGATCAGCAACATTCTCTGTGAGATCCGAATGGAGGACTTCAGCTGCTGAGACAAAATATAAGCAAATGACTAACACACTCCCAAACCAAATCCCATAGGGAGAGAGTCCAACAACCCCTTAGGGGCTTCATAAAATATAAGAAAACATTCAGGCAAAAGTTTTCTAGTTTCTTACTCTACTTTGTCCGCTACATTGTAGACAGTAGGGGGTGTAAAAAAAAAAAACCTCAAAACTTCTAGTAAGGACTCTCCTATAAAAATGATTTCCTCTGTTACTCTCTGTAGATTCTGGCACTCTATACTTACAAACTGCTTCTGATAACACTTTTTACTGTGGCTTTTGCAGTAGCATTTGCCACCAGACATCCAGAAAAAATGTCCATACAGACAAAATGCATACTCGTAAGATCCTGACTTGGGCATCTGGATATATCTTTTTGTAATCTCTGGAAGGGATGTTTAGCTTTTGGTAACACCTTTGGTAACAGGTAAAACAAGAAGTGATATGTTATAAAAACAACTGTGGAGAACCCTGGCTTTATTCCACGCTCATTTACTAAGGCAGCCATAACTGCTTGTGACCGATAACACGGTCCATGTGTCAAGCTGGAGGGAAAAGAGTGGTTGGCAGACATAAATGATCACCTTTTGCAAAGTCGTGTTTCATAAGAAGTTGCCCCCTGTGGACCACTTGTTCTTCTCATTCTAGGGTCCTTAAAGTTGAATTATTAATCCCAGCTATACTGGGCCAGGACTAGGGTGGAATCTGTGAGTTGCACAGACCCATCTAGTGTGCGGGGCTGTAAATGCAGCATCCTTGGTCGCCTGGTCTGCTTCCATGTGTGTTTTTAAGTTAATGTGGCTACCTCAGCAAGAAGCTGGAAGGCTGAAAACAGCCAATCAAATTATCTTAGCATGCTTGATTGGTTTACCTGCCGAAGTAAAAACAAACTTCTGGCCCTTCAAATGGAACCAAAAGCTCTCTATATCTCGACTATCTATATAAATATATATACTCTTTTTATAGCTCACAGGCTTTGCTAAAATATGGAGCTCTGCTTCTTGAGCTGGGGGGAAAGGATCCAATGACTCTGAATACAGAGTATCCTTCTGGGTGATAAACTGCATACTCAGTATGGGTATTGCTATCCTCAGTATAAAACCGGGATCAAATCTACAAAAAATGTAATATCTGGGTCTTCAGGGAGTGTGTCCTACACTGGGCTCACAGCAGCTGATTCCTATGTTATCAATTTAACACATGTGGCTTTCTTTGTGTCCAGCCTCCTCCAATAGAGGCAATAAGGTGGCTGGATTCTAATGTACACATTTTTCATCGTTAGATTTGTACATAAACAAACAAAACAAATTCATATTTTGAACCTTTCATTAGACAAACATTTAGTTAGCTGTATATTTGCTGTGCAGAATGTGGGACCATTAAAAATTAAATATTTGACCAAAATAATATCTGTAACTTTGTCTAATAGCACCTTTGCATAAAAGCTACAGCTCTGATATATCGGGGTGAACCCTTCATTACTGGGTCCAGCCTTCATAAATATATTACAAAGGCTTGTTTTCTATCATGCTGTTTGTGTATAAACTCCAGTTTCATTTTTCAAAAAGACAACTTTTTCCTGGCAATATTATAATAAATGATAACAATACCCTGCGGTCATGCAGAGATGTCCATAAATCCAAAATATTCTTCTGCTTATACCACGGCACTTACAAGGAAATTGGGCACATCATTTCACAATCCCCACATTCTGCTTTGGATATCAAAAATAAAAATGAATAAAAACAAAAGGACCAACAATCTGTATGATGGACCAGAAAGCTCTCAGCCACATCAAAAACTATAAAACAACTGGCTGCAGGTGGCATCTATCCTAACAGGATTTGTGGACTTGATGTGACGGGTCTGTTATATTTAAATTTTATTTATTACGCTCACATCATGGACCGCACATCAAGTTATTATCAGACCTTAAGATTTAATTTTTGTAGAAAAACTTCTTATGTATCCCATCCATCTTGGCTTTGTTAAATATTATGGCAGCTTTATCCCAAATAGCAACCTCATTTTAATCTTTTTTTTTTCAATAAGGGCTTATTGTATAAAGGTAAAATTACAAAATTGTTATCTTAATCCAAACTAATCCCATTTTTACAAATTTCTCCAATAACCTGGATTTCATTTCCAACCAAAGGTTGTCTAAACCAGTTTCAATATATCTATATTATTAATAAAATTGTTAAACTGATATTAGAAATTAATACTCATTATTAGACATGTGCACACTGAAATATTTCGTTTCAGAATTTGGTTTTCGTCCGAAAAATAAATTTATTTAGTTACTCCCGAAATTCGTTTTTATATATTTTGTTTTTCGTTAAAAATTGCATTCGTCCGAAAATCCAAATTAATTAAGGTTGAATCTGTCATTGAAGGCTTATGGTGTCTGTCGAATGTTCAAAGAAGATTCGACGGAGCAGCTAAACTGTACGACGCCGCAATCGTACATTTCTGGTCGAATTTTCCGCCTACAAGCTAGCTATGGTAGAATTCTAATGTTGTATGACTAGTAAAAATTATATTTATTAATTATTTTACTAGTCAACCAACATTAGAATTTTTCTATAGCCTATGGGCGGATGCATTTGACTGGAAATGTACGATTGCAGTGTCAGACGGTTTAACTGCTCCATCGAATCTTCTTAGAACTTTCGACAGACACCATAAGCCAAAGATTCAACGTTTGTATGTTTTTCGTTGCTTTGTCGAATCTTCGTCGTTCATGTTGAATGGCCTACTTGTAGAATAATCTTGGACTAATAGAGTTAAGGTTAGGCACATTCGACCACAGGTTCGATAGACACAGATTGTTATTGTCAGCGTCATGTCGAATCTCCTATCTATATCGAATTGTTATCGCAACAAAAACAAAAATAAAGCATTTGTTTATGTCAGATCTTTCAGTTTTCGTATTTTGTGCTTTCATTATCGTTTGTTAAGACGATAACGAAAATACCTGAAATTCGGACGAAAATGCATTCAGATGAAAACGAATGCACATGTCTACTCATTATTACTTAATTTTACTTAATTTCCCTTTTTTAAATGCACTGTTTCCAATATCAAAAGATATTCAATTTGTGTAATACACGGTTAAATGTAACCTTCATTTTACCATGTTTGGAAAACATATTCAAAAATAATTGTGATCACATTGTTTATCATTAGATTCGTTAACCCGGCACATTTTGTTATAAATGTTTTGTCTAAAAAACAGAAATTGGCATGGTGTCCTTCCAGCTTATCACTGACCTCTCATCCCAGCCACATTCTTTCATGAGAGCACAAAGGAGGGGGTCACATCTACGTACATGACACACACAAGGGATAGAACTAAAGGTTCCAGCATTCACACACACATACACGAATATCTCTCTAAAATCGCTTACATTTTTCCTATTTGTACACAACACATGCATATCATTCTCTCACTTTCTTTTAAATCTTTTTATTTTCCTGCCTAACTTCTGCTTTCCTTATTTTGTTCTGATATCCTTTGCATCCAATGTATTGTAATACCATACTTCACATACTCTACCTTCTATGATCAGGCGGGCAGCCATAGTGCTCATCCCATCTTCCCTCTCTGACAACATATAAAGTATTCTTATTTAACTCTCATTTCTCTGTTTCTTGACTTAACATGAAAATGTCCCTTTCTGTCTAGTGTTAATTGATTCCTTGATCCATCCTGCACACATAGATAGCTGTTTCTCTAGCTGTTTACTCTGCATGATTCTTAGTCCCTGTTGACTTTGGTAACCCAGTCTTCTCTACATGTGCCTATACCCTCTTGCCTCTAAACAACTTTATCTAGCAGATGTACTACATATACCTGTGAATAGCACTATTCTTCCCTTTCTTATCTATAACACTCCGATGGACAATAGAAAGTGACAACATAACATATAACTACCAATCAATACAGTTTGATTAAGGGGAGTAAAAAAGGGAACCTTTTGTCCCGAAAATGCCTTACCGATCAAGGAAGTCTGATAACACAAATGTAAGCAAAAGGTTTACCTCAGCCGGCTGATTGTCACAAATTCCCGGATCGTCTCAAGCTCCTCGTTTCAGATTCTCAGGGTCACCTGTAAAGCCCCTCCTAAGGCAAAGCTCGCCACCTGACTTAGACATTTTGATGATAGGCAACTCCTATCCTCATATTGATTAGTGGTTCCAAATTAATAATAACTACTGCAGTAGGGAACAGACACAAAAGATACGCTCAGCATCTTTCCAAATAACTGTTCTGCTTTATTATGATGCAATTGAAGGTTTTTATACACATGATTACGTAGGTATCACATTAATATTACAATTGTACGTTTATGGTAACAAGGGGCGTTATATAGGCAGGCTAATTCTAATCTGGACTCGAAAGAATGTAAACATTTACTGAAAACATTATTAGTGCCGTGTGCACAGTGAGGGCAGTGTGCAATGCATACAAAATAGAATACAATTATATACAGAACTTACAAATTTCCATTACACTATATACACTGTGGGTGCTTAGGAACCAGTGACGGTGGAAAGCTGTGATATATAGGAGTGGTAACAAATACTGCCTCTATTTATGATGCACGGATCCTGCCGAACGAGCTAAACTGATAACAAGCCATGGTCTCACTGAACTTGCTGAGTCTTATGCCATGTACACACGATCGGACATTCCGACAACAAAACCGTGGATTTATTTCCGATAGATGTTGGCTCAAACTTGTCTTGCATACACACGGTCACATAAATGTTGTCGGAAATTCCAAACATCAAGAACATGGTGACATACAACAGGTACGACGAGCCGAGAAAAATTAGGTTCAATAGCCAGTGCGGCTCTTCTGCTTGATTCCAAGTATGTGTGGACTTTTGTTCGTCGGATTTGTCTACACACGCTCAAAATTTCGGACAACTAATTTTGTTGTCGGAAAATTTGACATCCAGCTCTCAAACATTTGTTGTTGGAAATTCCGACAGAAAATGTCCGATGGAGCCTACACATGGTCAGACTTTCTGACAACAAGCTCACATCGAACATTAGTTGTCAGAAATTCTGACCGTGTGTACGCGCCATTATTTGGATCCTAGCTGCATAGAGGGGCCCAAAATCCAAGGAACCCCTTCAGGCTTTCGAGGGCCATAAATTACACATCTAATTTCCTAACTACCTATCACATTTTGGAGGCCCTGAAGCACCAGAACAGTTGAAATATCCAAAAAAGTACCCCATTTTGGAGAGTGGAAAGGTGAAGATTTTATTTTTTGTCACAAGTTTTTGGAAAATGTTGAGAGAAAATCTATATATTTTTTTTACACAAAGATGTTTATTTATTAGGATATTTCCCCCCACACAGCATAGGTATACTTAGAATTACACCCAAAAACACATTCTGCTACACTTTCTGAATATGACAATGCCACATGTGTGAGGCTTTTTCAATTAATGGACTGATTATGCACCGGACATTGCATCTTGTGTATCACAAAAATAAACCAACATTGAATCAAAAACAATTCACTGTAGTACTCGCTTCTGTACAAGTGGTCAGCGATAGACAGTATCTCACAAAAGTAAGTACACCCCTCACATTTTTGTAAATATTTTATTCTATCTTTTCATGTGACAACACTGAAGAAATGACACTTTGCTATAATGTAAAGTATTGAGTGTACGGCTTATATAACAGTGTAAATTTGCTGTCCCCTCAAAATAACTCAACACACAGCCATTAATGTCTAATTCGCTGGCAACAAAAGTGAGTACACCCCTAAGTGAAAATGTCCAAATTGGGCCCAATTAGCCATTTTCCCTCTCCGGTTTCATGTGACTCATTAGTGTTACAAGGTCTCAGGTGTGAATGAGGAACAGGTGTGTTAATTAAGTTATTGCTCTCTGGTCACTTTAAGTTCAACATGGCACCTCACGGCACCTCATGGCAAAGGATCTGAAAAAAAAAATTGTTGCTCTACTTAAAGATGGCCTAGGCTATAAGAAGATTGCCAAGACCATGCAGCGGTTTAACAAGACAGGTTCCACTCAGAACAGGCCTCGCCATGGCCGACCAAAGAAGTTGAGTGCACTTGCTCAGTGTCATTTCCAGAAGTTGTCTTTGGGAAATAGACGTATGAGTGCTGCCAACATTGCTGCAGAGGTTGAAGGGGTGGGGGGTCAGCCTGTAAGTGCTCAGACCATACGACACACACTGCATCAAATTGGTCTACATTGCTGTCGTCCCAGAAGGAAGCGTCTTCTAAAGATGATGCACAAGAAAGCCTGCAAACAGTTTGCGGAAGTCAAGCAGACTAAGGACATGGATTACTGGAACCATGTCCTGAGGTCTGATGAGACCAAGATAAACTTATTTGGTTCAGATGGTGTCAGGTGGCGGCAACCAGGTGAGGAGTACAAAGACAAGTGTGTCTTGCCTACAGTCAAGCATGGTGGTGGGAGTGTCATGGTTTGGGGCTGCATAAGTACTGCTGGAACTGGGGAGCTACAGTTCATTGAGTGAACCATGAATGCCAACATGTACTGTGACATACTGAAGCAAAGCATGATCCCCTCCCTTCAGAGACTGGTCAGTATTCCAACATGATAACGACCCCAAACACACCTCCAAGACAACCACTGCCTTGCTAAAGAATCTGAGGGTAAAGGTGATGGACTGGTCAAGCATGTCTCTAGACCTAAACCCTATTGATCATCTGTGGGGCATCCTCATACGGAAGGTGGAGGAGCACAAGGTCTCTAACATCCACCAGCTCCGTGATGTCATCATGGGGGAGTAGAAGAGGACTCCAGTGGCAACCTGTGAAGCTCTGGTGAACGCCATGTCCAGCTCAAGAGGGTTAAGGCAGTGCTGGAAAACAATGGTGGCCACACAAAATATTGACACTTTGGGGTGTACTCACCTTTGTTGCCAGCAGTTTAGATATTAATGGATGTTTGTTGAGTTATTTTGAGGGGACAGCCTGTATAAGATATATTCACTGAAGACAATCCTCATCAGATAGTTTGAACTCACCAACTCTCCATACACAAGGTGCTTTTATTCTGAACATCAGGTTACAGCAGATGACAGGATACAAACAGATAAATAGGTTGTAGTATTTATGTGGTCAAAAGATGATACTGACTGTAGCTTACTTATGCTGAATACATGTACCCATGTTACATGTGGCCTGTTAAGCTGTCTCCATCACACAGGAAGTACAAACTCAGCAAGAAGGGTGGAGCATTACACAGAAAGGAAGTGTGTCATAAATCAGACAAAGATATGTAAATCAAGTGCATTACAATAAAAGGTCACTAGATGGCAGCACGTTGGGGTAGCACACTCCCCGTCTGGCATTGTAAATTTCACTATATACATCAGAATGGTAGTGATGCAACTGCAAATAACAACAGTGTAATTTACTGGATGTCTTGAAGACCTGAAAGACATAAAAAGAACAGACATATAATGCAATAACAATAACTCTTAATTCAAGGTTTCAAGATATGTCACTTAAAGTTCAAGGCACATTCTTCTAATGGTAGAAACTGGATCCAACAAACCCAGGTAAGCATATTCAGTCTCCAAAAGGCAAGAGTAAAACAAGTTCTGTGATGGGTCTGAGGAAAGTCTTTACAGTTCCTTGTCTGGCAACCTTCACCTCTACCTTACATACCATACCATCATCACTAGGAACGCTCTTTACAATAAGTCCCATGGGCCATTCAATTCTTTCAGCTTGCTGGTCCTTGAACAAAACAAGGTCTCCAACTTAGAGGTTAGGGTTCAGATCAGTGGCAAACGTCTTGACTTCAGGACGAATCTCTGGATCTTTGTCAGGTTCTAGAAGACTAAAGACATCAGTTGTGGTTTCCTCTGGATGATCCAGCAGGAATTCAGGACCTGTTAACCAGGAAGAATTTGCGAAGACACTTGCAGACACTGGCCTGGTGGCATGATCTGCAGGGTTAATTTCAGATGGAACATAATGCCATTGTTCAGATTTAGATGATTTCCTGATTCTCTCTACACCGTTGCTGACATAGAAATGTTTAGTCTGGTTGTATATGTAGCCCAGAACAACTTTGCTGTCTGTGTAGAATCTGACGTCATTTATCTGAATGTCTAACTCACGCAGTATGAAATCTGCTATTTCTACAGCTAGCACAGTCCCACAAAGTTCAACCCTGGGAATCGTGTGTTCAACAATAACAGACAGTGCAGCGCTGAAAAGATAATCTAACAACTACAAATAATGCTAAAATGTCCATATAAAATCATGTAGGCAAAAACATGGATGTAATATGAAAGCCAAAAACATCAACGGTGGTAAAGGGTGCTTCATGCAAATTCTGAAGTGCTCCTTAATCCGTGCTCACACCACTTGCTAGCCAAACCGCTCACCTTACAAAATGGACCCCTAAGCTAACAGGAAGGTCACACAGGCATTCACCACCAATGGTGGTTAAGGTTAAGATCTTGGATGGAAAGCCGGGCACATCTTTCACTCAATCGCTTTAAATGTATTTCATCCGTAGTCACATGAAATGTAAAAAGATAATATAGTGCTCTCTGTATGGCTAAAAACGTAATCCTTTATTCTAAAAGACAGGTACTCACAAAAGAAGCACTATACCTAGTGCTGGGATAATAGGTGTATGCACATCAAATGGTAACAGCAAATGATAAGGTGGCTGCAGTGACGTCTGGGGGTACTCCCGCACGCGTATCATCCAACAGGACTTCCTCAGCGGTAATGATCTATAATCGTGTGTTCAGGCTTAGGTGCTAACTTAGCTTTCCCAAACAGAACCCCTATGTGGGCTTGATTAGAAGAATCTCTTACCTTGAGGTAAGCAACAGCTACTATGGCCTCAGTAGATGCATCTGAGAAGATGTGAAGCTCTTTCCTCTGACTTATGGCAAGGGAAGCTGAAGTGTAGCAACGTGGTATACGGATTCCATCTAAGGCATGTAGAGTTTGTTACCAGCACTCCCACTTTGAAAGCTGGTCTATTGGTAACGGAGCATCCCAATCTTTAATAGTCTCTGAGAACTGTCTAAGTAAGGATTTACCTTGTATGGTGATGGGAGCTACGAATCCCAATAGATCATATAGGCTGTTCACTACTGACAGAACACCACTAGGGATGAGCTTCGTGTCCAAGTCGAAGCCATGTTCGACTCGAACATCGTCTGTTCGACTCGAACATCGTCTGTTCGACCGTTCATCGAATTGCGAATGATATGGGCCGTTCGCGCCAAATTTGCGTGGCGCGTCACGGCCCATAATTCACTGCGGCATCGCAGTGCATTGCTGGCTGATGATTGGCCAAGCATGCACTATGACCCGCTTGCTTGGCCAATCACAGCACCGTCAGTAGAGAGGGCTGTAATTGGCCAAAGCCAGGGTGGCTTTGGCCAATTATGGCTCAGGGGGTTTAGAACACACCCCACACTATATAAGGCCGCCTGCACGGCGGCCCTGTGTAGTGTGTTTCGGCGTGCTGAGAGATAGAGAGAGAGAGAGAGACAGTGTCATTTCATTTGAGTTAGATAGATTAGGCAGGACAGTCAGTTAGTTAGCTGCACTTACAGTGTATTGTGTATATATATGCATCCCAGGTGTTGTATATATATATATATATATATATATATATATATATATATATATATATATATATATATATACACTGTATTCAGTTTAGCTAGATCCGTTCCTGTTATCTTCCTACTGACAGGCAGGCTGTCTTGTTACAGTATTTACAGCTACCTGAAGAAAATTGCTGGTGTTCTTTTGATCCTATTAGTACCACAGTCAGGCAGCTAGACTATTTACAGTTAGTGTAGTGCGTCCTCCTCACAGTGTTCAGCTAAAGCTACAAGTTAGTTTAGTGTGACCTCTGCACAGTGTTCAGCTAAAGCTACAAGTTAGTGTAGTGTGTCCTCCTCACAGTGTTCAGCTAAAGCTACAGGTTACTTTAGTGTGACCTCTGCACAGTGTTCAGCTAAAGCTACAAGTTAGTGTAGTGTTTCCTCCTCACAGTGTTCAGCTAAAGCTACAGGTTAATTTAGTGTGACCTCTGCACAGTGTTCAGCTAAAGCTACAAGTTAGTGTAGTGTGTCCTCCTCACAGTGTTCAGCTAAAGTTACAAGTTAGTGTAGTGTGTCCTCCTCACAGTGTTGAGCTAAAACTACAAGTTAGTGTAGTGCGACCTCTGCACAGTGTTCAGCTAAAGCTACAAGTTATTTTAGTGCGACCTTTGCACAGTGTTCAGCTAAAGCTACAAGTTAGTGTAGTGCATGCTCTGAACAATGTTCAGCTAAAACTACAAGTTAGTGTAGTGCGACCTCTGCACAGTATTCAGCTAAAGCTACAAGTTAGTGTAGTGCATCCTCTGAGCAGTGTTCATCTAAAGCTACAAGTTAGGGTAGTGCGTCCTCTGAACAGTGTTCATCTAAAGCTACAAGTTAGTGTAGTGCGTCCTCTGAACAGTGTTCAGCTAAAGCTACAGGTTAGTTTAGTGTGACCTCTGCACAGTGTTCAGCTAAAGCTACAAGTTAGTGTAATGCGTCCTCCTCACAGTGTTCAACTAAAACTACAAGTTTTCACTTGCCACCCCTTTTCCTTGCACTAATTGTCACCACTTCTCATCCTAAATTGGCCACTATACATTTTTCACTCCCACTATCACTCACAATGTAATATATAGATTTCCAATACTCAATACTCATTCACTTTTTCATTACACACACTATTACCTTTTTTTTTTTTTTTTTTTTTGGAGTTCACTGTGTTCACTATTTAGACTAACCATTGTTATTTGTGCAACAATATTGCTAATTTATATATACCTCATATTTTGTTCCCAGATACGTTTGCTCCCATCACTACACACCCCTGATTTTGAACATATTCTGCTCCATCTTGCCCTTCTTCACCCTGCCCGTTGTTGCATCTATATTTATGCTGCCTCAGCTCCCGTGGAGAGGCTATGCTTCTGGCCCGCCCTACGCCCATTGCCGCGCACCGCGCTGTCAGAGTTGGTGAGTGTGTTTGATCCAATTATTTGGATACATCAAATATTTATAGACATACTTACTTTCTATTCTTACATATGGACACCTTGGTTCATTATTTTTTTTATATGCATTTTCTAGGAATTTTGGTTACATCAGCTCCTAATGAGTGGGGAATACCCACGAAACGCGTCGAGCTTTGTTTTTGATGCCCCAGCTATATTCTATATGGAATTCTACTAATTTATACCATTGTTGTTTTTTCCAACCTCTTGATTCAGTATATACACATATACCATGCGATTGCACCGATCGGTACCAGGCATGTGTCTGCCAAGAATACTACGCTTCTTTATTCTTAATATCTAACCATGTGCTGTATACGTGCATATATATTTTCTATTATGTTATGTGTACAATTCTTATATTTACATGAAATTAATACATTTGTTATTGTATATAAAACGAATATTCTTTTTTTATTGTTTGTTATTTATTACAACCAATAAACATTTCATAATGCAATTCAATATGGTACTTTTCCACTACCTAAGCGTTTCATATAAAGTCCCAAATCCCCTTTTGTATAAAACTACAAGCTAGTGTAGTGCGACCTCTGCACAGTGTTCAGCTAAAGCTACAAGTTAGTGTAGTGCGTCTTCTGAACAGTGTTCATCTAAAGCTACAAGTTAGTGTAGTGCGACCTCTGCACAGTGTTCAGCTAAAGCTACAAGTTAGTGTAGTCTGTCCTCTGAACAGTGTTCAGCTAAAGCTACAAGTTAGTGTTGTGCGACCTTTGCACAGTGTACAGCTAAAGCTACCTGTAGAAGGTTGGTGGTGTTTTCCTGATCCTATCATTACCGCAGGCAGCTAAAGTATTTACACGTTAGTGTAGTGCGACCTCTGCACAGTGTTCAGCTAAAGCTAGCTGTAGAAGGTTGGTGGTGTTTTCCTGATCCTATCACTACCGCAGGCAGCTAAAGTATTTACACGTTAGTGTAATGCGACCTCTGCACAGTGTTCAGCTAAAGCTACCTGTAGAAGGTTGGTGGTGTTTTCCTGATCCTATCAGTACCGCAGGCAGCTAAAGTATTTACACGTTAGTGTAGTGCGACCTCTGCACAGTGTTCAGCTAAAGCTATCTGTAGAAGGTTGGTGGTGTTTTTCTGATCCTATCACTACCGCAGGCAGCTAAAGTATTTACACGTTAGTGTAGTGCGACCTCTGCACTGTTCAGCTAAAGCTACCTGTAGAAGGTTGGTGGTGTTTTCCTGATCCTATCACTACCATGGGCAGCTAAATTATTTACGCGTTAGTGTAGTGCGACCTCTGAACAATGTTCAGTTAAAGCTACCTGTAGAAGGTTGGTGGTTCTCATACTGTATGCAGGCAGTTGATTTTGCTAGCTGCAGTATCAGTATATATATATATATATATATATATATATATATATATCCCAGCTTAGTGCAGCTACAGGCCATTAGTATGTCTGGAAGGCCAACAAGGAGAGGCAGACAGTCACAAGCCAATAAAAGAGGGCAAGCAGGCTCTGTGTCTAGAGGCAACGGTGCTGGTCGTGGAGACGGTGCATCCTCATCAGCATGTGGCCGTGGGACATGCTTGGCCTATTTTTTGGCAGCTGGCCACATTGAGCCGCAACATGCGGAAGACTTGGTCGAGTGGATGACCAAGCTGTCCTCATCCTCCTCATCCTCCCTCACCCATGCTCAGGGTACTTTGTCTGGCAAAGCAGCTGCCAATGCGGCCTCTTCTCTTGGCTCAATGGCATCAGTGACTCCTTCCTTAGCCCCACCATGTCCTCCTGAGGAGTCCCTCAAACTGTTTGACCACAGTGTTGGGTACATGCTCCAGGAGGATGCCCAGCGTTTAGAAGGCTCTGATGATGATACTGAGCTAGATGAATGCAGTAACGTGAGCATGGACAGAAGGGGTGCCCAAGAAGGACAGCAATCTGGCAGTTATGCTCCCCCTGCTGCAGCATACTGCCAGGCTTGCTCCAGTGATGAGGAGGGAGGGGATGATGAGGTCACTGACTCAACGTGGGTGCCTGATAGGAGAGGGGAGGAGGAGGAGGAGGCACATCACCAACAAGGCAGGATGCCCTCCAGGTGCCAGCCTAAGGGCAGCACACTGACTGCATCACACCGCAAAGCTCCGCATGTGCAGGGCGCTGCTGTCTCTGCGCATTATTCCAAAAGTTCTTTGGTAGAGCCTTTTTTGAGAAGAGTGCATCAGATCGCACCGCTGCTATTTCCAACATATGTCTCAAGCGTATCTCGCGTGGCCAAAACATCTCCCGCTTGGGCACCACATGCTTGACCAGACATATGTTGACCTGCCATGCAGTTCGTTGGCAAGCATATCTAAAAGACCCACACCAAAGAACAAAGAGGACCTCTCCCTGCTCCTCATCAGCTGAGATCTCCAAACCCACTATACCTTCAGTCCTCTCTGAGACCTGCACTGAGAGGAATGAAGGTGTAGAATTAGGAGTGTCACAGCCAAGTACTTGTGGGCAATCTGCTTTCGGTACACCAACGTCAGATTGTACCAGGCAAATTTCCCTGCCCCAGCTGCTGCACCACCGAAAGAAGTTTGCTCCCAGCCATCCACATGCCCAGCGGTTGAATGCTAGCTTGGCAAAATTGCTAGCACTTCAACTGCTACCTTTTCAGTTGGTAGACTCTGCCCCCTTCCGTGAGTTTGTGGAATGTGCGGTTCCTCAGTGGCAGGTACCCAAACACCACTTTTTCTCACGGAAGGCGATTCCAGCTCTCTACCGGTGTCAATCTAGCCGATAAAAGTGGCGAGATTGACTTCCTTTTCTAGTCCCGTCATACCTGAGTCACATTCAAAATGAACGGACTTGTCCGTGTGTGGGCAAGTCCGTTCATTCTGAAAGTCCGCTGTAACTCCGGCGAAAGTCCGTCGGAAAAACGGGCGGACCTAGCCTGCCGGAAAGTCCGGTCGTGTGTAGGCAAGTCCGTCCGTTCAGGTAGTCCGGCGGAAAGACCGTCGGACTGAGTCTGCCGGAAAGTCCACTCGTGTGTATGCGGCATTATAGGTGTTATATTATATTCATGGCAAGCTTGCAAAACATATTTGGTTTTATGATTAGTCATAATAAACAGTATGTGTAAATGACCATCATCAAATGTTCAGTGAAAAATATCCTCATCTAAAGCTGAGTTAGTGATAAGTTTCTGTATGAGGATGACATATAAGGTATCTTGGTACAGAATGTCATGAGAAGACAAAAATAGACACGTATCTACGTAGCTAAAGGAATAATACATTGCGGATTATATCCTGTTAAGTTAAGTTTAGAGTAGTCTCAGTCATATTAATAAGTATTAGTATATAGTTACTTAATGTAAAGTTGGTAATATGTGTTCATATTATGTAGATGTTTGGTTATATGACATTACTGTACATGATCAGCACATTACTTCAAGTATGGAGTGTTACATGTGGGCTTGTCAATCAAACTCCATATGACTCTGAGTTAGTATTTCCTTTTGTATAGCATATTGCTGAAGTTAGCAGAAATGAATGTGTGCCATACAAGGTTCTAAGTTTTTGTGAGGTTATTCCATTCCCATGTAACATATAAAGCCAATGCTTCCATATTGAAGGTCAGACAGACACACACACACCCTCTAGGACAGGGATCCTCAAACTACGGCCCTCCAGCTGTTGCAGAACTACACATACCATGAGGCATTGTAAAACTCACAGACATGACTAGGCATGATGGGAATTGTAGTTCCTGAACAACTGGAGGGCCATAGTTTGAAGACCCCTGCTCTAGGAGGTATGACACTGACATATTCACACGAAGAGTCTGATAAGTTGGGACAGCTGAATTCTGCCAGATGTCTAATGCCCCGTACACACAATCAGACTTTCCGACGGAAAATGTGCGATCGGAGCTTGTTGTCGGAAATTCCGACCGTGTGTAGGCTCCATCGGGACTTATTCCATCGGAATTTCCGACACACAAAGTTTTAGAGCTGGATCTAACATTTTCCAACAACAAAATCAGTTTGCGTAAATTCCGATCGCGTGTAGACAATTCCGACACACAAAATGCCACGCATGTTCAGAATAAAATACGAGACGGAACTGCTGTCTGGTAAAACTAGCGTTCATAATGGATATAGCACTTTCGTCATGCTGCAATGTTTTAAATTGTTTAATGCAGCGCTGTTCTTCTTTATAATGCTAGAAGAATGAAGTTGTTTTGCTGCTAATATTAACACAGAGTTCTCACAAACTTCTTTCTTTATTATTTCTCGTGATTTCATGAATATAATATTTTTATTCGTCAGATCTCCCAAATAATTTTTTTATTTTTATATTTTTAATTATTTTGTGGTTGTTTTTTTAATCAAGATCAACTGTTTTTTTTTTTTTTTTGATGATCTCCATAATTTTTTTTGTGGGTTTTGTGTGTCAAGTTACCACAATACCATTATTATCTTGTATTTTTTAACCACTTCAGCCCCGGAAGGTTTTACCCCCTTCCTGACCAGAGCACTTTTTACAATTCGGCATTGCGTCTCTTTAACTGCTAATTGCGCGGTCATGCAATGCTGTACCCAAACGAAATTTGCGTCCTTTTCTTCCCACAAATAGAGCTTTCTTTTGATGGTATTTGATCACCTCTGCCGTTTTTATTTTTTGCGCTATAAACGGAAAAAGACCGAAAATTTTGAAAAAAAATGATATTTTCTACTTTTTGTTATAAAAAAAATCCAATAAACTCAATTTTAGTCATACATTTAGGCCAAAATGTATTCGGCCACATGTCTTTGGTAAAAAAAAATGTCAATAAGCGTATATTTATTGGTTTGCGCAAAAGTTATAGCGTCTACAAACTAGGGTACATTTTCTGGAATTTACACAGCTTTTATTTTATGACTGCCTATGTCATTTCATGAGGTGCTAAAATGGCAGGGCAGTACAAAACCCCCCCAAATGACCCCATTTTGGAAAGTAGACACCCCAAGGAAATTGCTGAGAGGCATGTTGAACCCATTGAATATTTATTTTTTTTGTCCCAAGTGATTGAATAATGACAAAAAAAAAAAAAAAAATTACAAAAAGTTGTCACTAAATGATATATTGCTCACACAGGCCATGCGCATATGTGGAATTGCACCCCAAAATACATTTAGCTGCTTCTCCTGAGTACGGGGATACCACATGTGTGGGACTTTTTGGGAGCCTAGCCGCGTACGGGGCCCCAAAAACCAAGCACCGCCTTCAGGATTTCAAAGGGCATAAATTTTTGATTTCACTCCTCACTACCTATCACAGTTTTGAAGGCCATAAAATGCCAAGATGGCACAAACCCCCCCCAAATGACCCCATTTTGGAAAGTAGACACCCCAAGCTATTTGCTGAGAGGCATGTTGAGTCCATGGAATATTTTATTTTTTGACACAAGTTGCGGGAATGTGACAATTTTTTTTTTTTTTGCACAAAGTTGTCACTAAATGATATATTGCTCACACAGGCCATGGGCATATGTGGAATTGCACCCCAAAATACATTCTGCTGATTCTCCTGAGTATGGGGATACTACATGTGTGGGACTTTTTGGGAGCCTAGCCGCGTACAGGGCCCCGAAAACCCAGCACCGCCTTCAGGATTTCTAAGGGCGTAAAGTTGTGATTTCACTCCTCACTACCTATCACATTTTTGAAGGCCATACAATGCCCAGATGGCACAAACCCCCCCCAAATGACCCCATTTTGGAAAGTAGACACCCCAAGCTATTTGCTGAGAGGCATGATGAGTCCATGGAATATTTTATATTTTGACACAAGTTGCGGGAAAGTGACAATTTTTTTTTTTTTTTTTTTGCACAAAGTTGTCACAAAATGATATATTGCTCAAACATGCCATGGGCATATGTGGAATTACACCCCAAAATACATTCTTCTGCTTCTCCTGAGTACGGGGATACCACATGTGTGGGACTTTTTGGGAGCCTATCCGCGTACGGAGCCCCGAAAACCAAGCACCGCCTTCAGGATTTCTAAGGGCATAAATTTTTGATTTCACTCCTCACTACCTATCACAGTTTTGAAGGCCATAAAATGCCAAGATGGCACAAAACCCCCCCAAATGACCCCATTTTGGAAAGTAGACACCCCAAGCTATTTGCTGAGAGGCATGTTGAGTCCATGGAATATTTTATTTTTTGACACAAGTTGCAGGAAAGTGACAATTTTTTTTTTTTTTGCACAAAGTTGTCACTAAATGATATATTGCTCACACAGGCCATGGGCATATGTGGAATTGCACCCCAAAATACATTCTGCTGATTCTCCTGAGTACGGGGATACCACATGTGTGGGACTTTTTGGGAGCCTAGCCGCGTACGGGGCCCCGAAAACTCAGCACCGCCTTCAGGATTTCTAAGGGCGTAAAGTTGTGATTTCACTCCTCACTACCTATCACATTTTTGAAGGCCATAAAATGCCCAGATGGCACAAAACCCCCCCAAATGACCCCATTTTGGAAAGAAGACACCCCAAGCTATTTGCTGAGAGGCATGTTGAGTCCATGGAATATTTTATATTTTGACACAAGTTGCGGGAAAGTGACAATTTTTTTTTTTTTTTGCACAAAGTTGTCACAAAATGATATATTGCTCAAACATGCCATGGGCATATGTGGAATTACACCCCAAAATACATTCTGCTGCTTCTCCTGAGTACGGGGATACCACATGTGTGGGACTTTTTGGGAGCCTAGCCGCGTACGGAGCCCCGAAAACCAAGCACCGCCTTCAGGATTTCTAAGGGCATAAATTTTTGATTTCACTCCTCACTACCTATCACAGTTTTGAAGGCCATAAAATGCCAAGATGGCACAAAACCCCCCCAAATGACCCCATTTTGGAAAGTAGACACCCCAAGCTATTTGCTGAGAGGCATGGTGAGTATTTTGCAGCTCTCATTTGTTTTTGAAAATGAAGAAAGACAAGAAAAACATATTTTTTTTTTTCTTTTTTCAAATTTCAAAAGTTTGTGACAAAAAGTGAGGTCTGCAAAATACTCACTATACCTCTCAGCAAATAGCTTTGGGTGTCTATTTTCCAAAATGGGGTCATTTGGGGGGGGTTTGTGCCATCTGGGCATTCCATGGCCTCCGAAACTGTGATAGGCAGTGAAGAGTGAAATCAAAAATTTACGCCCTTAGAAAGCCTGAAGGCGGTGATTGGTTTTCGGGGTCCTGTACGCCGCTAGGCTCCCAAAAAGTCTCACACATGTGGTATCCCCATACTCAGGAGAAGCAACAGAATGCATTTTGGGGTGTAATTTCACATATTCCCATGGCATGTTTGAGCAATATATCATTTAGTGACAACTTTGTACAAAAAAAAAAAAAAAATTGTCTTTTTCCCGCAACTTGTGTCACAATATAAAATATTCCATGGACTCGACATGCCTCTCAGCAAATAGCTTGGGGTGTCTACTTTCCAAAATGGGGTCATTTGGGGGGGGTTTGAACTGTCCTGGCATTTTATGCACAACATTTAGAAGCTTATGTCACACATCACCCACTCTTCTAACCACTTGAAGACAAAGCCCTTTCTGACACTTTTTGTTTACATGAAAAAATTATTTTTTTTTGCAAGAAAATTACTTTGAACCCCCAAACATTATATATTTTTTTAAAGCAAATGCCCTACAGATTAAAATGGTGGGTGTTTCATTTTTTTTTTTCACACAGTATTTGCGCAGCGATTTTTCAAACGCATTTTTTGGGGAAAAAACACACTTTTTAAAATTTTAATGCACTAAAACACACTATATTGCCCAAATGTTTGATGAAATAAAAAAGAAGATCTTAGGCCGAGTACATGGATACCAAACATGACATGCTTTAAAATTGCGCACAAACGTGCAGTGGCGACAAACTAAATACATTTTTAAAAGCCTTTAAAAGCCTTTACAGGTTACCACTTTAGATTTACAGAGGAGGTCTACTGCTAAAATTACTGCCCTCGATCTGACCTTCGCGGTGATACCTCACATGCATGGGGCAATTGCTGTTTAAATTTGACGCCAGACCGACGCTTGCGTTCGCCTTTGCGCGGGAGCAGGGGGGGACAGGGGTGCTTTTTTTTTTTTTTTTTTTTTTCTTTATTAATTTTTTAATTTTTTTTCTTATTTTTAAACTGTTCCTTTCATTTTTATTTTTTTTTTAATCATTTTTGTTGTTATCTCAGGGAATGTAAATATCCCCTATGATAGCAATAGGTAGTGACAGGTACTCTTTTTTGAAAAAATTGGGGTCTATTAGACCCTAGATCTCTCCTCTGCCCTCAAAGCATCTGACCACACCAATATCGGTGTGATAAAATGCTTTCTCAATTTCCCAATGGCGCTGTTTACATCCGGCGAAATCTAAGTCATGAAATGCTCGTAGCTTCCGGTTTCTTAGGCCATAGAGATGATTGGAGCCATTCTGGTCTCTGATCAGCTCTATGGTCAGCTGGCCGAATCACCGGCTGCATTCTCAGGTTCCCTGTTGGGCCAGGAGAGCCAGAGAAAAACATGGAAGACGGTGGGGGGGGGGATCCCTCCCACTGCTTGTAAAAGCAGTCTAGAGGCTAATTAGCCACTAGGATTGCTTTTACATGAAAGCCGACCGCTGGCTGAAAAGAATGATACCAAGATGATACCTAAACCTGCAGGCATCATTCTGGTATAACCACTCAAAGTCCAGCAACATACCAGTACGTTGCTGGTCCTTGTATTGTAAACTTTTTTTTCATGCAGCCTGTGGGCTGAACGAAAAAAAGATATTGATCAGTGGGTATGCCCACCATTAGAATACCTCCCTTCATCCGCCCACTTCTAATGATGGGCATACATGCACCATTTATATATGCCGAAGCATGGGGGCATCCTCCCGCAAAAGGCAGGAGCAAATTGCTCCTCCACCCACTGCTGCCCCCACGCTTCGGCATATATGCTGAAGTATGTAACTGTGGTGGTGAAATCACCTCCGACAGCGCTGGAGTCACGGCTTTATATATCGTGGGAGCAAACGCTGTTGCTGTCAAGATAAATAAATCCGCGCTGCAACTGAATGGCGTACCTGCTAAGCAAATGATGGTTAACAAAAAAACAAAGTAACATTACAGTATAACAGTAATACTTACCATACCTGCAAAGCAAATACAAAAAAAACCATAGTAAAAAATAAAACATTTAACGCAACCTGTGCCTACCTAAAATATATATATGCCGAAGCATGGGGGCATCCTCCCACAAAAGGCAGGAGCAAATTGCTCCTCCACCCACTGCTGCCCCCACGCTTCGGCATATATGCTGAAGTATGTAACTGTGGTGGTGAAATCACCTCCGACAGCGCTGGAGTCACGGCTTTATATATCGTGGGAGCAAACGCTGTTGCTGTCAAGATAAATAAATCCGCGCTGCAACTGAATGGCGTACCTGCTAAGCAAATGATGGTTAACAAAAAAACAAAGTAACATTACAGTATAACAGTAATACTTACCATACCTGCAAAGCAAATACAAAAAAAACCATAGTAAAAAATAAAACATTTAACGCAACCTGTGCCTACCTAAAATATATATATGCCGAAGCATGGGGGCATCCTCCCACAAAAGGCAGGAGCAAATTGCTCCTCCACCCACTGCTGCCCCCACGCTTCGGCATATATGCTGAAGTATGTAACTGTGGTGGTGAAATCACCTCCGACAGCGCTGGAGTCACGGCTTTATATATCGAGGGAGCAAACGCTGTTGCTGTCAAGATAAATAAATCCGCGCTGCAACTGAATGGCGTACCTGCTAAGCAAATGATGGTTAACAAAAAAACAAAGTAACATTACAGTATAACAGTAATACTTACCATACCTGCAAAGCAAATACAAAAAAAACCATAGTAAAAAATAAAACATTTAACGCAACCTGTGCCTACCTAAAATATATATATGCCGAAGCATGGGGGCATCCTCCCGCAAAAGGCAGGAGCAAATTGCTCCTCCACCCACTGCTGCCCCCACGCTTCGGCATATATGCTGAAGTATGTAACTGTGGTGGTGAAATCACCTCCGACAGCGCTGGAGTCACGGCTTTATATATCGTGGGAGCAAACGCTGTTGCTGTCAAGATAAATAAATCCGCTCTGCAGCTGAATGGCGTACCTGAAAACAAAAAAGTGGTTAACAATAAAAAAACAAAGTATAAAAAACATTGCAGTATAGAATGCAGAACAATAGAGAGAGAATAGAGAGAGAGAACAATAAAACGACAACTATTTTTGGTTTTTTTTATTTTATATTTTTTTTGTATTTTTATTTTTTTATTTTTTTATTTTTTTAACACTTTTTTTAGTAACTTTAACTTTTAACTGTAACTGTACCAGGTTTGGGTCTCTCAAAATGCGATGGCATCTTGGGAGACCCTGTGTTAGTGTGCCTAGTCTGTGCCGTGCTGAACCCTACGCTAATACTCCACTAGTGTATGGTAGCGTTCAAAACATTCACCAATGCATAGACCAGGATTGTCAGGACAGGAGGGACAATAATACCGGGTGTCACGCCTAAATCCGCGCTTGCTGCAGACACGACATCTTTTTTGGGGGGCTCGTTGGGTAGGGGTACTCTGGAGGACATAAGGAAAATGCCTCCCATGCAGCCGGCTTACTGCATCTGGTTGGGGAAGGTGAGGTGGAGCACCGTCTGGATACAGAAGGGCTCTGACGATCTCTTCCTGGAATTTAAGGAAGGATCCAGTCCGTCCTGAAGCTCTGTATAGCACATGAGCATTCAGCAAAGCCAATTGAAATAAATAAACAGACACTTTTTTGTACCAGCGTCTGGCCTTACGGGCAATTAGGTACGGCGCCAACAACTGGTCGTTGAGGTCCACCCCTCCCATATTAAGGTTGTATTCGTGGACACAGAGGGGTTTCTCCACAACACCAGTCGCCGTAGTAATTTGGGTCGTCGTGTCTGCATGAAGGGAGGTAAGAACGAAAACATTCTTATTGTCCCTCCACTTCATAGCGAGCAAATTATTATACTTCAAGCAGGCTCTCTCCCCCAGCCTAAGACGGGACTCTACAAGCCGCTGGGGAAAGCCCCGGCGATTAGGTCGCACGGTGCCACATGCTCCAATCTGATGATCAAACAAGTGACTAAAAAGTGGCACGCTCGTATAATAATTGTCCACGTACAAGTGGTACCCCTTTCCGAATAAGGCTGACACCAAGTCCCACACTATCTTGCCAGCGCTTCCTATGTAGTCAGGGCAGTTGATCGGCTCTACGTGACTATCTTTGCCCTCGTAAACCATAAATCTACATGTATAGCCTGTGGCCCTGTCACAGAGCTTATACATCTTGACCCCGTATCTGGCACGCTTGCTGGGAAGGTACTGTTTGAAGGACAAGCGGCCAGAAAACTTAATCAGGGACTCATCAACGCAGACAACTTGATGGGGGGTAAACAAGTCTGCAAAACGTTGGTTGAAGTGGTTTACGAGGGGCCGAATTTTGTAGAGCCGATTGTATGCAGGGTCTCCACGAGGACGACAGAGTTCATTGTCGTTGAAGTGCATGAACCGCAAAATCTGCTCGTATCGTGCCCTGGCCATGGAGGCAGAGAACACGGGCATATGGTGAATTGGGTCAGTGGACCAATATGACCGCAACTCACTCTTTTTGGTTATGCCCATGAGGAGGGAAAGGCCCAGAAAGATCTTAAATTCGGAGACCGTAATTGGTCTCCAATCTCTGGCAAGGGAGGACTGGGGAATAGTGGCGATGTGTTGACCAGCGTACAAATTGCTTTGGTCCACAATAGATCTATAGAGATCTTCGGTGAAAAACAGCGAATAAAAATCCAGTGGCGTAAAGTCAACTGTTTCCACCTGAATTCCGGGTTGGCCAGTGAAAGGGGGAAGTACGGGTGCTGCAGAAGTGGTGGGTTCCCAATTCGGATTGGCGAATGCAGCAGGAAGGGCACTATGGGCACGACGGGCCTGTGTTCGTCTTCTTGGTGGCAGCGGGACGCTACTTGTGCTTGCCACCTCGCCAGCTTGAACTGCACTTATGGGACTCGCCACGTCACCACGTGATACTGCAGTGCTGGATGTACGACCAGGGTGTACTAGGCCGCTGGTGCTTGCCAGTTCACCAGAAGGAGTAGCGGCACTAGTACCTCTCTGCTCCATACGAGAGCCCTGCGGTTCTTGCACTTCAAGGACAGAAGAAGTTCGGGGTCTGGTACGCCTGACCCTAGCAGGGACCACAACTCCGTCGTCAGAGCTATCTGTCATGGAGCCGCTGTCCTCTACAGGTTCGTATTCTGAGCCTGAACTTGACAGATGAGTGACTTCCTCTTCACTATCTGTCATACTCAGAATCCTGTAGGCCTCTTCACTAGTGTACCTTCGATTTGCCATTTTGGCCTCTAAATTTAGGGGTACACTAGTGAGACTCACAGGCAAAAAAGCTCCTGACTGTTAGCGACTGATTCAAAACGCTACCAAAAAACTGTTAGCGATCGCAGGGATCAGGCCTGACTCTGCGAACGCTGCAGTTATGTGTGCTTAGTGTTTTGTAAGTGACAGTTATCGATCGATACTGCACTTGGGTGGGCTGGGCTGGGCTGGGCCGAGGAGCAAAACGCAGGTGCTAGCAGGTATCTGGGCTGATCCCGCTAACACTGCGTTTCAGGGAACCCTAAACTGCTGGGGAGTATAGATCTGATCGGATCAGATATCGATCCGTTCAGATACTATAGCACTAAGGGAGGTGTATGCTGCGTGCGTGGGTTTTAGCGGTACTGGCGCTAACCTGACGCTGCCTGGGGCGACGCAGACCTTATCAGATCCTAAAAACTTAACTTATATCACCGCCGGGCAATTAGGGGGTTAAACCTTTATAAGGTAATAAACGGCGGGTGCCCTAAAACTATAGTAAACTATAATAAACTGTAATAAACTACAAAAAACAAACTAGCTAACCAGCGTCACCCGTAACACTTATACGGTGATCGCTGGTGAAAGGGTTAACTAGGGGGCAATCAAGGGGTTAAAACCTTTAGCAGGTAGTATATGGGGGTCCCTGTCGCTATAAAACACTGACAGCGAACCTATATACTTACCTCCCTAACTAGCGTCACCTGTGTCACTAATACAGCGATCAGAAAAACGATCGCTTAGCGACACTGGCGACGGGGGGTAATCAAGGGGTTAACTTTTATTAGGGGGGGGTTAGGGGGGTACCCTGGACCTAAAGGGGGGTACCCTAGACCTAAAGGGGGCTAACCTAACTGCCCTAACACTTGTAACTGACACAAACTGACACCAATGCAAAAAAAAAAAAAACTGCTATTGGTGACAGAGTGACAGGGGGTACAGGGGGGTGATCGGGGGGTGATCGGGGGGTGACAGGGGGGTGAAATGTGTGCCTGCGTGTTCTACTGTAAGTGTAGTGTTGGTGCACTTACTTGGATGTCTTCTCTCCTCTGCGTCGGATCAAAAAGACCGACTCGAGGAGAGATGACATCACTTCCTTTCCCTCTGTTTACATTACAGAGGGAAAGGAAGCGTTTCCATTCGCTGGGAGCGATCGGGAGGGGGTGGCCAACAATGGATGGCCTCCCCCTCACCTCTCATCGCCCGCGAACGAGAGCCGACCGCCTATGGCACCGGGGGGGGTCCGATCGGACCCCCCACCCGCGGGAGGCAGATCACGTACAGGTACGTGATTCTGCCTGCCCGTGCCATTCTGCCGCCGTATATATGCGTTAGGCGGTCGGCAAGTGGTTAACATCACATAGGTTGTTTGGTGTTGGTGTCCCTTGTTAATTTGACATTGTGTTTTTGAAATGTAACTGCCTACTCACAAACAAACTGTCCTTTTTGAAGTAAAACACATAGGCAAGTATTTGTTAAAAAAAAAACCTTTATTAGGGGTCATAACCAAATAAAGAGGAAGGCAATTCTGGAGAAACAGCTGAAATTGGCGAAGCCTTTGGCCCCCAGGGCAGACATTAACTATTTTAAGGCACAATTGGTGGCCTGAGGAGTCCATATATAAGGGAGTACAATCTGGTCCAGAAGTCCAAGAGATCAGGAACAGCAGCAGATGACATACATGTCCCCAGGCTGTGTATCATGAAAAGGTTAACCCGTTGATGGCGCTGTCGGTCTCTTGGATCGCAGTACCAGTGTCCACTAGCGCGTGTCTTCCAACACCCAGAACCTGAAATAAGAGGACTCACCTGCTGGTGGCACAGTTGCATCCTTGGGCTGTAGTACCGGTGTCCACCAATGGGTGTATTCCAGCAGTATGGAGCAGACAGCACCTTCTGCGCTCAGGTGTAATGTGAGGGCAATTACTGCAGGCTGATAAATACCCGGCAAGCCTTCACATGCTTGCCTTGGTGTCTCTCTCCCTGCGCTCTGACCTTGCTGCCTGTTGGTTTGACCTTGAGCCTGCATCTGCCCTGACCTGACCTGATCTGATCCAATCCCTATCCCGAGCCCTTCCTGGACCTGTCCCTTCTGTTTCCTGTTTACCTTGGATCCCTGCCCTGCATCCCATCCATCCATCCTCTCCCTGTCCTGTTGGTTTCCCGTCCTTAACCATCTGCTGATCTCCCGGTGTATGACCTTGGCCTGGCTTCTGTTTACGGTTCCAGTATCTCCCATTTTATTGTATATACTGTTTTGTTGTTTGTAGGCCTTGTGGTTGGTTGTGCACTGTTATATTCACTTATTTGTCACTTATGTACATAAACACCATTTTTATTCACTTATATACGTTTCTGGTTTCCTCTGTGCAGTTCACACAGTCTGATTTACTAATTCTCTGACAGTACACCAAGGCCATCCCTACCAGACGTGGCTGCACTGAGGAATCCTGTTTTGTTGGATGTATTAAGATGGATTTAAATGAAATTACCTATTATTCTCTGCCAGCGGAAGAGGATGGTGAATATTGCCGCCAGATTTTAAAAAATTGGACCAGTGACCAGCTGATGGAAACGATCCGATCAGCTCATTCCCTAGTGGATCAGGGTTACATGTCTTTTGAAGATGCTCAGCCCCTGATCCGGTTATGTGCAAAACCAGCCCTGTCATGTTTTCCCGAAGAAAGCGATGATTTTTCTCCCCCCTTCAATTATGGCCAAGTTGAATCCCTGGTATGGTTGTTAGAGAATGATCCAGCCTTTTTCATGGAGCGTTATGCCTCTTGTTCACAGCAGGTGTTGACTGATTGCATCCATTCAGTGCAATCTCTGGTTAGTCAGGCTGTGTGTGAATCAATGTTTGTTCAACCTGTGCTACAGGCATGGTCAGATCTCCTTTATTTAGCCAAGCCACAACAACCCAGCCCTGCCATTAATCACCTGCCTTCCCAAGAATCTATTTCCCCGTCACTCATGGCAACCTCAGCTACAGCCCAGTATACACAGCTTTCCACCAAGTATTACCCAGTCTCTACTCACTGCACCTATCCTGCTTTCAATCCACCTGCCTCTTCTCCTCCACCTGTAACAATCCCACAAAACTCTCATCCAGCCACTGTTCCTTGGTCTTCCTTTTGCCCAACTACTTTCTTTTCTTACAGCCCTGCACCTACATACAAAGCTGCAGTGGCTAAACCAAAAAAGAAACAAAAGTTCTTTCCGACCCACACAATCCTGCCAGTAAACCAACCTGCCTCCACACCAACCAACCTATTCCAGCCTGCGTTCATGCCAATTGAACCTGATAAGCCACCTAAGTCTGCCAACCCAGTGCCCGCTACCCAGTCTGACGTCCCAGTGCCCGCTACCCAGTCTGACGCCCCAGGGCCCACTACCCAGTCTGACGCCCCAGGGCCCGCTACCCAGTCTGATGCCCCAGGGCCCGCTACCCAGTCTGACGCCCCAGGGCCCGCTACCCAGTCTGACGCCCCAGGGCCTGCTAGCCAGTCTGACGCCCCAAGGCCTGCTACCCAGCCCCATGTTTCAGTACCTGCCGATCGCTCTGATGACCTTGTGTTCCAGCCTGAAGTTTCACTGCCAGTGTTCCAGTCTGATGTGCCCACTTCCCAGCCTGATGTGTTCCTGTCTGCTGCCCAGCCTGATGTGCCAGTGTCTGCTACTCAGCCCGTTGTGCCAATGCCTGTGCCCGCTGCCAAGTTTGAGGTCCCAGTGCCTGCTGCTCAGCCTGACATCCCAGTGTCTATGTTCCAGTCTGACGCTCCAGTGACTACTGTCCAGTCCAATGTATCTGTTGTTCAGCCTGTTGTGCCAGCACCTGCTGTTCTGCCTGATGTGCCAGCGCCTGTGTCTGCTGCCCAGTCTGAAGTTTCAGTACCTGCTGCCCAGTCTGATGTCTCGGTGCCCGCTTTCCAGTCTGATGTGCCCGCTTTCCAGCCTGATGTGTCCGCCTTCTGGTCTGATGTGCCACTGTCTGCTACCCAGCCTGATGTGTTCCTGTTTGCTGCCCAGCCTGATGTGTTCCTGTCCACTGCCCAGCCTGATGTGTTCCTGTTTGCTGCCCAGCCTGATGTGCCAGTGTCTGCTACTCAGCCTGTTGTACCAATGCCTGTGCCCGCTGTCCAGTTTGAGGTCCCAATACCTGCTGCTCAGCCTGACATCCCAGTGTCCATGTTCCAGTCTGACGCTCCAGTGACTACTGTCCAGTCCGATGTACCTGTTGTTCAGCCTGTTGTGCCAGTACCCTCTGTTTTGCCTGTTGTTCCAGCACCTGCAGTTCTGCCTGATGTGCCAGCGCCTGTGTCTGCTGCCCAGTCTGAAGTTCCAGTACCTGCTGCCTGGTCTGATGTCTTGGTGCCCGCTGTCCAGTCCGATAAGCCTGCCTCCCAGTCTGATGTGCCCGCTTTTCAGCCTGATGTGCCCGCGTTTCAGCCTGATGTGCCGCTTTTCAAACTGATGTGCCCGCTTTTCAGTGTGATGTGCCCGCTTTCCAGCCTGATGTGCCCGCTTTCCGGTCTAATGTGCCCGCCTTCCAGCCTGATGTCTCGGTGCTTGCTTTCCAGCCTGATGTTTCGGTGCCTGCCTTCCAGCCTGATGTGCCTGCCTTCCAGCCTGATGTGCCTGCCTTCCAGCCTGATGTGCCCGCTTTCCAGTCTGATGTGCCCACCTTCCAGCCTGATGCCTCGGTGCTTGCCTTCCTGCCTGATGTCTCATGCCTGCCTTCCAGCTTGATGTCTCCGCTTCCCAGTCTGATGTGCCCACTTCTCAGTCTGATGTGCCCACTTTCCCGTCTGATATAATGGTACCTGCCTTCCAGCCTGGTGTCTCGTTGCCTGCCTTCCAGCCTGATGTCTTGAAATTGGTATCCCCGCCTGAAGTTTCGGCACCCGTGTCTCAGCCTGAAGTTTCGGTGCCCGTGTCTCAGCCTGAAGTTTCGGTGCCCGTGTCTCAGCCTGCTGAACCGGTGCCCGTTACCCAGTCTGCTGAACCAGTGCCCGTTACCCAGTCTGCTAAACCGAAATCCGTCACTCGGCCTGTTAAGCAAGTACCCGTTATTCGGCTTGCCACTGGGCCGGGGCCCGTTACCCAGCTTGCTGAGCCGGTGCCTGTGATCCAGCCTGCCCTTATGGTGCTCGCTGTTCAGCCTAATGTTCCAGAGCCTGCTGCCCAGCTCGGCGACCCGGAGCCTGCTGCTCAGCTCGACGACCCAGAGCCTGCTGCCCAGCTTGATGACCCGGAGCCTGCTGTCTGCTCTGATGTGCCTGCTGTCTGCTCTGATGTGCCCGCTGTCTGCTCTGATGTGCCTGCTGTCCAGTTTAACGTATCCACTACCCAGTCTAAAGTACCTGATGCCCAGCCGGACATACCCTCATCCGTTGTTTGGTGTGAGGCCATTAACTTTGGACAATTTCATTTAGTTAGAGCGTTCGGAGGCCGCTCCTTTGAGGGGGTACTGTCATGAAAAGGTTCACCCGTTGACGGCGCTGTCGGTCTCTTGGATCGGAGTACCAGTGTCCACCAGCGGGTGTCTTCCAACACCCAGAACCTGTAATAAGAGGACTCACCTGCTGCTGGCACTGTTGCATCCTTGGTCTGTAGTACCGGTGTCCACCAATGGGTGTATTCCAGCAGTATGGAGCAGACAGCACCTTCTGCGCTCAGGTGTAATGTGAGGGCAATTACTGCAGGCTGATAAATACCCGGCAAGCCCTCACATGCTTGCCTTGGTCTCTCTCTCCCTGCGCTCCTGACCTTGCTGTCTGTTATTTTGACTTTGAGCCTGCATCTGCCCTGTCCTGACCTGACCTGACCTGATCTGATCCAATCCCTATCCCGAGCCCTTCCTGGACCTGTCCCTTCTGTTTCCTGTTTACCTTGGATCCCTGCCCTCCATCCCATCCATCCATCCTCACCCTGTCCTGTTGGTTTCCCGTCCTTAACCATCTGCTGATCTCCCGGTGTATGACCTTGGCCTGGCTTCTGATTACGGTTCTGGTATCTCCCATTTTATTGTGTATATACTGTTTTGTTGTTTGTAGGCCTTGTAGTTGGTTGTGCACTCTTATATTCACTTATTTGTCACTTATGTAAACAAACACCATTTTTATTCACTTATATACGTTTCTGATTTCCTCTGTGCAGTCCACACAGTCTGGTTTACTTTACATTCTTCCTTCCAGGCTGTGGCTGTGGTGTTGGAGGTGTGGCAGGAGGAGGAGGATGGTCCAACTCACACAGGTGGGTTTTGTTGGTGATTTGTCCCTTCAACCCCTTATTTAGTGTGTGGTACATGATTTCCTCACACAAGAGGCGTTGCCCCTCCTCCATGTCCTTCACTTTGCATGCAGCCATGGAGGCAAAGGCCTCTTGATGAGTGGGGGTGGTTCTGAAGGCCGCAGAAGCCTCCCCAATCAGCCTGAGCGCTGACTCCTCCACGTTCCTCCCCTTCCTGGGTCTTTTGGTTTGAAGGCGGAGGGGAGGGACCTGGGATTCTGTGAGGCTACTGGACCCGGCCACCTCCTGGCTGACACTAACCCCCACCTCCTCCTGGCTGCCACATTCCACAGCCTCCTCCTGTGTGCCACATCCACAGCATCCTCCTGGCTGAGGTCTTCCTGTGTATAAAAAAGGGACATAGTTTTAGTTTTTGGCTCATCAATCACACACAATTTTCAGTTAATGACTGTTGCAAATTGAATGTTAACAAATATAAAAGACTGTCATTCTGAGCCCAGCATTTTTCATTCTTGTCCCAATTATTTTTGGCTACTACTGTCTTTTGATATGTAAACGCCTTTATTAAATCAGCAATTAGTGATCAATAATAACATCTAGTAAACATCATTTATTTTTTGACAAGAAATCTGTAGAACAATGCTATACCTGACTCAAGCTGGGCTCCTCCCTTCTTCCTGACTGGAAGGCCCAGGTTGGACATCGGAAGCCTCAGCTGGGGTGGAAGGAAGAGTGGAAGGTAGGGTTGAGAGGGATTCCCTGATTTCAGTCTGGTCTGACAGAAAATGCAGTCTGTCATAGTACCACAGCCTGGGTACATAAATGTCATCTGCTGCAGCTCCTGATCTCTGGGAATCCTGGACCTTCTTGCGCTCCCTAAGATAGATATGTGCTCCTCAGGCCATCAATTTTGGCTTTTAAATAGGGGATGGCTGCCGTGGGGACCTGCGGCTTCACCAACTCCAGTAGTTTCTCCAGCGTTGCCTGCCTCTTTAATTTGTTATTATATTGTGGATGTTTCACCTGCCACACCTGTACTTGTCTATAAAGATTGGGAGGAAACCATGGTCTTTGAACCCATCCATTTTCTCTGCAAGACAAAACACAAGACAAACCCTAATATCAGGCTAAACTCTCCTAATCTTGACCCAATATAGGCCTCAATGTATAAGCAGTATAGGCCAGTGATGCACCAAGTTCAAATTGTACCTTAGTTAGAACGATCGTCGCTTCCGTTACTTCGCCCTCCACTCACAGATCGTAGGTACAACGCACGCGTGTTAGGCTTTATATACACTGCGCATGCGTGAAACTTCGCCCGCCCCTGATGTTCTTTCTAGTCTATTCGGAGACTAGACTATTTCTAGTCTAGGCGGAGACACAGCGGGTGCGTGATAATTTCAGCAACGAGGAGGGGGAAAGCCCAGAGCTAGAAACGTTCTGATCCCACAGGAGATTTAAGGCCTCAAATATGGTCTTTGTAGAGATGGTGGAGATGATGGACATCTTGAAGAGGGACGACTATGATGGGAAGTATGGACCCTACCCAAACCCAAATGTGAGAAAGGCCAAGATCATGACTAAAGTTGTGAAGAGTCTGCACAGGAATTTTGGGGTACGACGATCCAAGGATCAATTGAGGAAACGCTGGTCGGACCTGAAACTGAGGGAGCATGATCAGTACAGAAGGATCAAGAGAGTGCTTCAAAAAAGTAAGTAGTTGTCGTGTGTTCCTATTCTTATTATCATTACGTTCGTGCTGCTCGATTTGCTTTTCTTTACTGTTGTACAGTTTAAAATGGCAACTTTCATGTTCATGTGCACATTATTTGTTCGTAGGAAACATTGTTCGTTCGGCCACTAAAATACAATGTTTTGGGCAGATGCAGTTAACTACATTTTTTCAGGCCTAGTTCTATTAAAAGAAGTTTGTTGTCTAGATGAGTTTGTAACTAGAATGAAATGCAAACTTGATTCACTGTAAGGAGAGGACACTCATCAGCTGTTTACACATCTGGACACAGGAGCACCAGTGTGGGACACCAGAACACCCTTTTTATTAGGGTGTCCCACACAGTTGCTCCAGTGGATACTAGGGGTGTCTCCATCTGTGAAACTTGCACAAAACAGGTAAGTATTCCAGCTTTAGAAAGGGAAAAAATAATGTTTTCAGCTTGGAACTCTGCCAAAAAAGACAATTGTACAACATTTCTAAGCAATGTTTCATATTACTATTTCTGCTCTCAAATACCTGTGTGCTAAGTATACTTTTTTTTTATTCACATAGGGGAAAAAAGACTCAGGACATCAGAGGAGACCAGGGACCCCCCACCTCCGGAAGAAGGGGAAATACCACCAACACAAGCAGAGGATGAGGAGGGAGACGTTTTTGAAATTAGTGAAATAGTCACCAGAACAGGTGAGTGTCTGAGACCACAGCTTCAGGTAATAGATGTATGCCTGCATATTTATAATACATGGTGTGTTTTTTTTGTATTTTTTAGGTGATGTGGATGTTGTGGAAGAAGAATGTCATTTCACAAGTGAAAGTGCCCAGATCCTCATCGGGGAGATAATGGGTTGCAATCGCGATTTAGAAAATCCAAAGGAAAACATCAATGATGTTCAAAAAAAATGAAGAACATCATTGATGTTTTAGGGAGAATATAAAACACCCAAAAATACCTAGATTTTTTCTCGTCTATTTTTGTTTTTCCAAAAAAGCTTTAAAGTATTTTAAAAGCCAAATTTTGAAGATGCACACGGTGTGTCAACATGTGCTGGTGCAACCCCTTCCTCACTACTAAAGTGGCTGAGATCAAGGGGTTGCACCCCCAAAACACGTCCATTGATCCCCCATGATGGGAGGTAGCACATGTTGACATTAGGCATGGGATCAGGAGGGAAATCCCCATTTTGAATCCCAATTTGTGTGCATCTTCAAAATTTGGCTTTTACAGGGGTGACTTCACCTCATCTGATGAAGGCAATATAACACAGTTTGGACAAACTAATGTCTGATATTGCCTTCACTTTATCAAAGTTGAAGTTTGTAAGTTTCTGAGTTGTGTATGTTATGCTTTGAAAAATGCCTGTTTTACCAAAAAATTATAATTCATGTGACCATAAAAAATGTTATACACCAAAGATGTTGGTTTGTTCAAAAACCCTTTTATAAACGCACATGTGAATGTGCTTTGAGTAAAAAGTATTATAATCAACAATGTGTGGCTTCTTCTTTCAATGCTCAAATTTTTTGTAGTAAAGTTCTTGTTTTCAGTGACAATGTGGGTTATTTACTAAAGGCAAATCCACTGTGCACTACAAGTGCAGTTTCAGTGCAGCTTCAAGTGCACTAGTGCAAAGTGGATTTGCCTTTAGTAAATAACACCCACAGTGCTTTATAATTTGCCTTAATCACGCCATTTTCATGACTCCCCAAATTTCTGTCATGGTGCTGAAAATTATGAATATTTTTGTCAGTAATGCATTACATACATTAACAACAAAAACAAGGTGTGTGTGTAGCAGACCCACAACATAATAATAATAGTTAGCCGAAGAAGAGATTGTCACCTCATGTCTCAAAGAAATTTTATTTGCACTGTTGAAGAAAAAGGCCAAAAAAAATACCATTAGATAACCGAAGAGACAGCTAAAAGAAAGCCAAGCAGTAAATCAAAGCAAATATTAGTTCAGTTTCAAAAATAAATTTATTTTAAAAATGTCTCGGACTGGCATATTGTCAGGCAGATTGTCTGGCATATCAATGGCCCCCCTACCCGCAAAGTATTCCATGTATTTTATACGGACCTCGCGGGCACTTTGGGGGGGCAAGCCAGGACGGCCAGTTTCAAGCGCCGTCAGTGTTTGTTTATTAATAAGTCCAGCCTCAGGCCCAACTGAGGCCACATAGTTGAAAGAATTTCTCCTTAAAAAGTTGTGGAGAACACAGCAACATAGGATAATATGATTAAGTTTATATTCCGCCATGTGTATGGGTGTAAGAAATAGGCGGAACATAGGCGGCCATTATTCCAAACGTATTCTCCACCACTCTTCTGGCTCTGGCCAGCCGGTAATTAAAAACCCTCTGGTTCAGGGTGAGGGTCCTCATAGGGAATGGCCGCATAAGATGATCCCCAGTGCAAATGCTTCATGCGCAATGAAGACGAACGGGAGTCCCGCCACATTGTCTTCAGGAGGTGGCAAGCCCAAGCTGCCATTCTGGAGACGCCTGTAGAACTCCGTCTGGGCGATGATTCCACCATCCGACATCCAGCCATTCTTCCCCACATCCACATAGAGGAACTCGTAAGTAGCCAACACCACCGCCAACATCACTATACTATTAAACCCCTTGTAATTATAATAGTATGACCTCGAGTTGGTGGGTGGGACTATGTGGACATGTTTCCCATCAATTGCCCCTCCACAGTTGGGAAAGTCCCAACAGGTGGCAAAGTGGGGGGCCACAGTCTGCCATTCCTGTGGCGTTGAAGGAAACTGTGGAGTCAAACAAGAAAAAGAAAATTAGTCATTTTGCACATAAACATTGCAAGCAGATTAGACACAAACATTCTTGGCCAACATCAGTATAACATTTATTTTAAGGAGTATTTAAAGACAAAAGTATAAGGTCCACTTATCAGATTCCTCACCCCCTCTGATGGCCCATTGTAAATATTTTAGGGGGGGGGGAGATGTTTTGGACAGGTAACCCTCTCCACTTCATTGAGAGATGAATGCATAAACAAAGTGTGTTACTTTGGCCAGCCCCTCCTTACTTAGACTATTACTTAGCCCACTGGACAGGTAAGAAGTGTCATAATCCAAAAATATAAATACACACTGTATAAATTGAAGCACATTTTTACATTCTGCAATTACCTTTTAAGATAATAATAGGAGAACAAAACTTTAAACAGTACCATTTGAAAGTATTCAGGCAGGCCCTTTCACTACATGCTTTGGTGAATTCATCCATAAATCTGAACACAAAAGAGGTAGGTATAGTGTGTATGGGTTTGGCAAAGTCAGCAGATAGAGGATTGTTATCAGCTGACTTAGCGGTTGGGGGGAGAGAGGGTTCCAAAGGAGTTTGGGCCCCCCAAAAAAAGCCTCTGGAACTCTGCCTGAATTTAAGAACACAAATAACATTTGTACACATATTAGGGGGTGTTTAGGGTAAAGCACTACAATTCGAGCTGACAAAATACATTGTTAAGTGACTAGGCAAGGTGTATATGGGCCCAGGATAGCATGCTGGGGAGGTCAGTGAAGGCAAATATGCATGAAGGACAAAAAAGGAACTTGTAAAAATTCCAGCATGCATGAGGACAATGGGGACATTCACAGCATATTACAATCATGGTAATTAGGGAATGAGGAAAGAAATACAATACATTAGCAAACATTAAATACATAGAATGTGATGTTAAAGGAGAAAACTTACCTTAATATAGTCCTTCTGCAGGACCTGCATGATGGCAGAACAGGTCTTGGGATAATGATCCCCAGAGGCTGGGGGGAGATGCCTGTCGAGAACTTGATGTCCTGCAGGCTTCTCCCAGTCGCCAAGTACCGCAGGGTCGCGACTAGCCTCTGTTCCGGAGTGATGGCTTGCCTCATGCAGGTATCCTGCCTGCTGATATAGGGGGACAGCAAAGCCAACAAATGGTGAAAAATGGGGTCCGTCATCCGGAGATAATTCCTGAAATCATCGGGATTATTCTCATGGATCTCACGAAGCAAAGGCATGTGAGAGAATTGGTCACGCTGGAGGAACCAATTCTTGGTCCATGAACTCCTCCCCACCCTTTTCATGGACTGGGCTTGTGTCAAAGCTAGAAGCCCAACACCAAGCCCCCGCACAGCACAAACTCTACGATGAGTACGTATCCGCAGCATTGCTGCAAAACGGTCGGCTGGTCAGAACAAACTAACAGAACGCAGTGAAGAACAGCAAGGCCTGTGAAGAGCGAGTTGAAAATCAGCAACGAGCGGACAAGAACGCACTGAAAATCAAATACAAACTGATTGCACGCATTGAAAACCAGATACAAACCCACATGCACAAACTGAACAGCAATAAAACGATCTGAAAACCACGAGTCTGAAAAGTGCGAATCGTCTCTCACAAAACTTCTACTAACACGAGATAAACACGAGATTAGCAGAAGGAGCCCAAAGGGTGGCGCACTTGCTATTGAACTTCCGTTTTATAGTCCCGTCGTACGTGTTGTATGTCACCGTGTTCTTGATGTTCGGAAATTCTTACAACTTTTTGCGACCGTGTGTATGCAAGACAAGTTTGAGCCAACATCCGTCTGAAAAAATTTGATGGATTTTATTTCCTGAATGTCCGATCAATGTCCGATCGTGTGTACAGGGCATAGGAACGTCATTTCCTGCTTCTTTTTGGGACACACGAGACAGGATAGACAGAAGGCAGCAGCCATGAAGCACACATGCTTTCATAAGCTTATTACAGCTTGATAACTATTTATTCTATTTCATATATTTTTACCCACACTGAACTGAACTATTATACTTTTTTCATTGTATTTATGATGCCAACTGTGTGACAATAAACTCACACTTTGTTTTAAGTCAGTTTGACTATAAATGCTATTCATCCGGAAACGCCTCTGAGAATATTAGATATTAATAATATTCTTCAAGAAGCAATGGCCCCGGAGTGAGGTCTCCTCAGCTTGGAAGACTGAAGCCATCAGGGTGAGAGTCAGGGAGCAGCTCAACCAACAGCACGGTCCTCTCCAGCTGGGAGCCATAATCCAGCGGATCAGCATTAGATCCTCCTAGGGAAAAGAAGCTCAACCAATTTATCAAGACTCGGATCCCTCTTCCATGGATTGCTCACCCGCAGCCACATCCTGGAGCTGCACTGTATACTGTCCATCCCGGAGCTCCACCATATACTTTCAATCCTGGAGAGCAGCCGCCCTACCCCGGATCCTCGTCAACTGCCTCCTAAGGTAAGGAGGTCTCTGATTGCTGCCTTCCTATCCCTCACCCACGTGCACAGGGGGGGGGGGGATTGCCGCCTTCCAATCCGTCTCATGCGCAGGGGGGGGGCAGACTGCTGACTTCCCAACTGTCTCCCGGAGGGGGGGTGGGGGTGGCGTTGGTTTGTCGCCCCCCTCCCCCAAAAAATATTGAGCACCAGCCACCACTGGAGATTACACTGATATTGCGGTGATCAAAACACTATTGCTGGCCTACACTGGCATTGATGACACTGTACTGGTGTAGCTATCAATCAGAACACTGTTGCTGGCCGCACTGGCACTGGTGACTCTGTACTGGTGAGGTATCGCCACGATCATTAGAGTGAGAACAATAATTCTAGCACTAGACCTCCTCTGTAACTCTAAACTGGTAATCTATAAAAAAATGTTAAGCGTCGCCTATGGAGATTTTTAAGTACCGTAGTTTGTTGCCGTTCCACGAGCGTGCGCAATTTTAATGCGTAACATGTTAGGTATCTATTTACTCTGCGTAACATCATCTTTCACATTATACAAAAAAATTGGGCTAACTTTACTGTTTTGTCATTTTTTAATTCCAATAAGTGTATTTTTTCCCGTAAAAAAATGCATTTGTAAGCCCGCCACGCAAATACAGTGTGACATAAAGCATTGCAACAATTTCCATTTTATTCTCTAGGGTCTCTGCTAAAAAAAATATATATGATGTTTGGGGGTTTTAAGTAATTTATAGCAAAAAAATACTGATTTCAACTTGTAAACAATTAATCTCAGAAACAGGCTTGGTCCTTAAGTGGTTAAGGCTCCATTCACCCTTTTGCGACTCCAAAGTCACACGATTTCCAGCACAACTTTAGAGTGTGACTTTGAGTGCGACTTTACACTCCCTGGCACTAAGTTGCATCAAAGTAGAGCAGGAACCTTTTCAAAGTTTCTTCAGCTTTAAGTCGCATACATCCGAACGGGTGCCATTGAAAACAATGGGCTGTGACTTGTCATGTGACTTTATGTATCCAAAGTCACACGACAAGTCACACAAGTGTGAATGGAGCCTCAGGGGTTTTTTTTTATAGCGTGGGTTTTTTTACGTTGTTTTGAGTTATAAACGCCATCTTGTGGTCAAAAATAAACAGTACAATCCAATGAAACCAGATATGGAAAAAAAAGCAATTTCATCTATATACACTAGTGTGCAAAAGTTTTAGCCAGGTGTAAAAAAAAAAAATCGCTGTAAATAAAGAATGCTCTCAGAAAAAGAAGTGTTAATAGTTTACATTTTATCAGTTAACAAAATGAAAAGTAAAATAATAACATTTCACACCTGCCTAAAACTTTTTTTTTTTTCAATTATTTTATTTATTCCATCATAAGACAAGTTCGAATACATATACATATACAGTAGATCAGGCAAATATTACATCCATTATCACATTAAAATCATATCATGTAGTAAATTAATTCGCTACCCGGACACTACTCATCAGCAAAATATTCTTAACCAAGGATCCCCTATCCAACCATCCTGTAGTCTCGAACTCGTCTTAATCTATTTTATACAAAAGAAAATATTTTATACCAAAACAACAAAACGGCAAAAAAAAAAAAAAAAGGGGGGGAGGGGAGGGGGAAAAGTCAAGCTCCTCCATAGAAATGCACCTCAATTGTGCTCATGTATCAAAAGGGGGATTGAGTTAAGAACCTTGAATTAAGTACTCCCTTTAACTACCCAGATTAGTGTCAAGGAGGGTGCTTCCCTCCCCTGAAACCATAAACACATTCCAAAGTGACCAAGTCTTAAAGTAACGCTCCTGCTGGTGTCGCGCAGAAAGAACCAGGTCTTCTAGTTTGTTAATCTCTTTTACTTTACGCAACCACATTCCTATTGTCGGGGGCGTCGATGTTTTCCAAGTCAGGGGTATACATGCTTTAGCAGCATCTAAAAGATGACGAATAATCGATTTCTTGTAGGTCTTTTCTGATATGTGAGACGCATGGAGAAGAAAGAAAGCAGGGTCTACTGGTGTTTCACTATCCATAAACATTTGAACAATACGTCTAATTTCTGTCCAAAACTTCTCTAGTTTAGGACACTTCCAGAAAATATGTAACATCGTACCCCTGTCTCTCTGACATCTCCAACACAAGTCAGAGGAGTCAGGAAAGATTCTCTTCAGTTTCACTGGCGTTCTGTACCACCGAGCAAAAATTTTGAAATTAGTCTCTTGAACTTTCGCACAGATCGATGATTCATGCGTAAATTTAAGAATACGTCGTAACTGTGTTAAGCTAAAAGGTTTTCCCAGCTCCTGTTCCCATTCCTGAACACACTTTAAAAGATTACTTCCCTTAAGTGTAATCAGTAGTTCATAATTGACTGATAAAGTACGAGATATTGCTCCAGTCTCTGCGCACATTTTTTCAAAAGTGGTAAGGGGCCTGGCAAGAGCTAAAAAAGTGGGTGATCTGGAGAGCATTACAGAATCTCAATCTGAACATACCCGCCTGTTCCATCAACTCCGAGACTGTTTGCCACGCCCCAGCTCTTATATAGCAAGACACCTGTACATGGCCCATATTCCATAAATGCTTAAATGCCACATCTTCCATCCCCGGAGGGAAACGGGGGTTTCCCAGTATCGGATATAGGGGGGATTCCTCGGGTGTTATGCCCATACTAGGTAACAGGGCTGAACAGAGCCTAATAGTAGTACCTATTAAAGGATGTTTGGTGAGCACTCCAGGAAGATGGGCAGAGCACCATAGAGCTCCGTCCAATGGAACGGGCGACTGAGCATATTCCAACTGTACCCAAAGTTTAAGATCTTTATGTCTGTTCCAATCAATTATTCTGCTCAGATGTATAGCTTGATGATATTTTCGTATATCTGGGACCGCTAGTCCCCCACATCTTTTTGTAAGTGTTAATTGGTTGCGTTGCAACCGAGGTTGTTTATGTGCCCAAATAAAGTCAAAGATTAACCTCTGAGTTTGTTTAAAATATGTAGATGGTATACGTATCGGCAATGCCTGCAGGAGGAAAAGAAATTTGGGGAGGATGCTCATTTTAATAATGTTACAGCGTCCAAGCCATGAGTGAAAGCCCGTTTTCCAATTATCCAGTAAACTTTTAACCTTTTTAAGCAATGGGGGGAAATTTGACTCAAAGATCTTACCTATATTGGGTGCAATCAACGTGCCCAAATATGTTAGCGCTTTATCTGTCCATTTAAACTTAAAATTTTGCTTGAATTGCTCAATTGATATTCGTGGACAATTAACCCCCATTGCTTCCGACTTAGAAAAATTAATACGGAGATTGGAGATTAGACTATATTTCTCAAATTCTTTCATTAAATTTGGAATTGTGATCAAAGGGTTCGTGAGAGAGAATAACATATCGTCTGCATACGCTGAAATTTTACATTGGGCCTCCCCTATTTGTATTCCTGTAATATCTTGATTCAGACGTATTGTGCAAAGAAACGGTTCCAATGACAGGGCGAACAGGAGTGGTGACAGGGGGCATCCCTGGCGTGTCCCATTAAAGGTTGAAAAAGTTTCTGATAAAACCCCGTTAGCCCAAACTCGAGCCGCCTGGCGAGAGTAAATGGAGGTGATCCACTGCAACATTTTATTCCCGAAACCTCCATATCGCAAAACTGCCAGCATATACCTCTAGTTCACCCTATCAAAGGCCTTTTCCGCATCTGTATTTAAAAACACACATTGTGTCTGTGTTTTATTCACTACCTGTAAAAGATTCAGGACCTTCGTAGTATTGTCTCTTGCCTCACGTGTGGGAACGAATCCCACTTGATCCAGGTGTATCAGGTTTGGAGCATACTGTTGGATCCTATTTGCTAAAATTTTGGTAAAGATTTTGAGATCTAAATTAAGCAAAGAAATCGGTCTATAGCTTCCACAGGAAGCTGGATCTTTCCCCTCCTTCGGTATCACCGAGATATGAGCTAGCAAGGTATCTTGTGTTAGTGTTGCTGACGAACCAAGAGCGTTAAATAATTTAATCATATATTGGGCTAGAGAGGGGAGCAGAATCTTATAATATTGTGCCGTCAAGCCATCGGGGCCTGGTGCTTTACCTGTTTTAGTGGTCTTTACAGCTTCTTGAAGTTCTTCCATAGTTATGGGACTTTCAAGGTTATTTCTATCCTCATCCGACAGTTGGGACATTAATGACCGCGAGAGATACCGATCTATCTGGGCTTGAGTGGGGGCTTGCGTCTGCAAATTATATAAGGAACTATAAAATTTTTGAAATTCTTGCGCTATATCATATGGTTTCGTAACCTTAAGCTTATTAGATGTAACCAAGTGTGGGATATAGTTCCTTCATTTCTGCTCACGTAAAGACCTAGCTAAAAATTTTCCACACTTGTCCCCAGACTCGTATGAGACTTTCCTACAAATTTGTAGTGCTGCCTTCGCTTTATATTGAAGAAGGTCCGAAATTTGTGCCCGTTTAGCCAGAAGATCTGTCTCTAATGACGTAGATTGAGCTTGTTTATGCCGCTGCTCTAAAGAAGTCAACTCCTCCAATAGTAATTTAAGCTGTTCTGCCCGTTTCCGTTTAATTCTAGCTCCATGTTTAATCAGCACCCCTCTAATAACCGCCTTATGTGCTGCCCAGACAATTCCGGGATCACAATCTGGGGTATCATTGGCGCTAAAGTAAAATTCTAACTCTTTGATTACGTCTTCCCGGACATCTTTGTCCTGTAGGAGACTCTCATTCAATCTCCATTGAGTCGATCTATTCGTCCGGGATTTGTCTAGGTCATATGTCAAAAATATAGGTGCATGGTCTGACCAAGTAATAGAGCCGATTGTAGCGGTTCATACTGAGTGAAGTTGGGCATGTGGAATGAAGAAGATATCTATACGGGAGTAGGATTTATGCGGAAGGGAGTAAAAAGTATAATCTTTTTCTGTAGGATGGAGTATGCGCCATATATCAATCAATTGGTTCCTGTACAGAATTTGAGCAATACCATTCCGTGTACTAAAAGAGGTAGATGACAGTCCAGTGGAAGTATCTTCCATTGGGTTCAATGTCATGTTCCAGTCTCCTCCTAAGATCAACTGACCTTCTGAGAATTCAGTTAACCGTTTAAGCGTTTTATCCAAAAAAGTCCCTTGATGTACATTGGGAGCATACACTGTCGCCAATGTAACCCCCACATCGCCCACCCTGCCCTTAACAAACAGGAAGCGCCCTCCAGGGTCTCTGCCTAAAACTTTTGCATAGTACTGTACTGTATGTAAAAACGGAAAACAAAAAAATGCTCTAAATATGTCATTCAATGAAGGCAAGCCTGGATTGATATCGGGGCAAAAGGGGGCAATGCCCTCCTGACAGAAAGGGGCCCCCCCTCTATACAAAAATTATATAAAAACAATATAAAAAAAAAGATATACATAAAATAATAAAAAATAAGTAATAATAATAATATAAAATGTATACTATAAAAAAAACAAACAAACATACTTTCTTTTATTAAATGTACCTTGGAAAATAATATTTTGCCGGCCATCATCTGTAAAACTCTGGACTGGTATATTGTATCGTTTTTTCCAAAATGAATTTTGTCAGCTCTAGTAAACCACACATAGAGCACTATGACTGTGTGACCTCAGAATGACGTTGTGTCTTTCCTTTTTTCAAATTGCGTGACTGTCACTTTTCTGCAGCAGAGAATGACATTTTCCGAACTGACTTTGGGGCCCCGTATCTCGGTTTGGAAAATGTCATTCTCTGCTGCAGAAAAGTGCTTGACTCGAGTATAAGCCGAGGGGGGCACTTTCAGCACAAAAAAATGTGCTGAAAAACTTGGTTTATACTCGAGTATATATGGTAAACGCATAACATCTCACAATTGTTTGCTAACAAGGTGGAGTGGACGCAATACTAGCAGACAGATAGAAACAATAGGTGACCCAATTAACACAATTAAAATGGGAGAGAAAACACTTAGCAGAATCAGGTTACTTTGAGCTGATGATATCTGCTCTGAGTCTGCCAATCGAAAGCAGTCATTGCTGGTTATGAGCATAGAGGCCCTAAATATGGATTCGGGCCTAGATTCCCAGAGTCTGTGTGTTTTGGAGAAAAAAAATCCAAAGCAAGACTATTGCAAGGATCCCCAAGGCACGCACCTCCCAAAGAGTAGTGTTCCCTTAAAGCCAGGGCCTATAGTCAGTAGGCAAGAGGCCACCCTGCATCCCCCTCCAAAAGCCCCTGTCCTGGTTGGGTTTGTCACACCAAGTATGCAGTGGTAGTCTCAATCAAGGACCAGGTGGCTCTGACCCCAGCCAAGATATTCTGGGAGTATGTGATACAACTGTTTGGATGTCCAAAATGGATAGTATTGGATCAAGGTCCAAACTTGAAATCGGTAATCTTTTCTGAACTGTGTCACCTTAGTGGTATCAGAAAGTCACATACCACTCCGTATCACCCCCAAGGTAGTGGGGCCTTTGAGCAGTCCAACCACACTCTTCTGGGCATGCTAAGGACCCTTGAGCAAGGGCACTGTGATCACTGGAATCAGCACGTAGGTGATGTAGTGTGAGCTTACAACAATACAGTCCACCATGCTACCGGCACACGCCCTTTTTTCTTTATATTCAGGCACTACAGATCACTGCTAGTGGATCTCCTTCTGGACTCTACAGAGAGCTCCCAAACCCAGATGCCCAGCACCTGGGTACATGAACACAGGTACTGGATGCAGAAATATAAACAAGTCGTTCCGGGCTGGCACAAGGATTTGGTTATGGACTTAGCCCTGGATGAACTGCTATTGCGACTGGGGGACCTGCTGAGGCCGTGTGTGCTGATTGCTCTACCAAGCCAGCTGCAGACAAAGAGCCCTTCAGCTCTGCAGATATTCCACTGGTACAGAAGAAGATGGTCACCTGCAGTCTGACTCCTCAGAGGATGCTTAGGCTCCTCACCCTTTGCAGTCCAACTGCAGGCAACTTCCTGCAAGATACTCTGATTATGTTGTGTGAACTTTCTCCTGTTGTACCTTAACCATGTTCATTGTGTTGTTCATGTTATTTTATGTGTGTGATGCTGAGGACAGCATCTGTCAAAGAAGTGGGGGTGAGTGTAGGCAGGTGCAGTATGTTGTGTGCACTGCAGGTGATGCTCAACTACAGCAGCAATGCAGAGTGAGAGACAGTAATGGGAAACATGGCTCCTCTATGGTTTTCCTGAGTCACTGGGGCCATGTTTCGATTGGAATTTGGTCGTCCATGTGACTCTGTGGGTGTGCAAGAGTCTATTTAAGACCCTGGCCCCTGGGTTTGGTTTGCATTCACTTGTAGGTAGTGTAGGGGCAGGTCACCCATCTATCAAGGACAGTATTGGTCGAGTCGAGTAGGGAGGCTCTGCCCCCCCACCCCAAAGCACTTTGTCCCCATGTTGATGGGGACAAGGGCCTCTTCCCCACAACCATGGGCTGTGGTTGTGGGGGTCTGCGGGCAGGGGGCTTATCGAAATCTGGAAGCCCCCTTTAACAAGGGGGTCCCAGATCCCGGCCCCAGTGTAAAAAATAAATAAAAACAGTAGGTGGTCGTTGATGTCACAAGGGGGTGGGGCCACCAGGTGATGTCACCAGGTGGCCCCGCCCCTTACCTATTTAGGAACTGTCAGCCAGCATTCGACGGTTGCCATTCAGCAGTCAGCCTTTGAGGATTGGAGAGCTTTTTTTCTATTTTCGGGTTTGGCAGGGCGCCGGGTGTCATGATTCATGAAGGATCTACATCGGGGGACATTGTTTTTTTATTTTACATTTTTTAAATAAAGGAATTGCCAAAAACCTGATTTATTTTTGACACTTTTTTTGGTGAATGGGTAGAGGTACAATGTACCCCACACTTATTCACATGGGGAGGGGTGGATCTGGGGACCCTCTTGTTAAAGGAGGCTTCCAAATTCCAATAAGCCCCCTTGCCGCAGACCCCTACAACCACCGGCCAGGGTTGTGGGGAAGAGCCCCCCCTGCCAAAAAGCACCAACCCCCCATGTTGAGGGCAAGTGTCCTGGTATGGTTCAGGAGGGGGGGGTGCACTCACTCGTCCCCACTATTTGCTGGCCTGCAAGGCTGCATGCTCGACTAAGGGTCTGGTATAGATTTTGGGGGGACTCCATTCGTTTTTTATTTTATTTAGCATTGTTTTTTTTTTTCTTTTAGCTGTCAGTGGGTCAGCCCGCTAACAGCTGATGACTCATTCGTTGTTAAGGACACTGCGGCCAGCTTCCCGGCCCTGCTCCTTAGCAACATATTGACTGTGCGCTCGGCATCCCGCCGAATGCACAGAAAATTTGCATGTTCGGCAAACACCCGATAGGGCAATGTTCAGGCCAAACTTTTGCTCGGCCTGAACTGTTAGTCCAATACTTTTAGCGACTTTTGGCTTGTTTACTGACTATGCATCTGCTTGATCCCTACCTGCTACATCTGCAACTGGACCCTGGCTTGCTCACCTTCTGATGGGGCAATCCTGAGGACTGTGACCTGGCCATCAGGAGCTCTGGTAAATACCAGCTAGTGCTTAGACCCCATGCCTCAAGTGAGCCTGTGTCATCTGCCAAGGTGATCTGCTTGTGTATTTATCCTGCTGGTCGGTGGGACTCTCTTGACTACTATAGTTACTGATCTCCAATCCTGACCCCTGACCGTGACAAGTAGGGATAAGCCAAACACCCCCCTGTTCAGTTCACACCAGAACATGTGAACAGGCAAAAAATTCAATCGAACACGCGAACACCGTTAAATTCTATGGGACACGAACATGAAGAATCAAAAGTGCTAATTTTAAAGGCTTATATGCAAGTTATTGTCATAAAAAGTGTTTGGGGACCTGGGTCCTGCCGCAGGGGACATGTAGCTATGCAAAAAAAAGTTTTAAAAACGGACGTTTTTTCGGGAGCAGTGATTTTAATAATGCTTAAAGTAAAACAATAAAATTTGTAATATCCCTTTAAATTTCGTACCTGGGGGGTGTCTATAGTATGCCTGTAAAGGGGCGCATGTTTCCCGTGTTTAGAACAATCTGACAGCAAAATGACATTTCAAAGGAAAAAAAGTCATTTAAAACTACTCGCGGCTATTAATGAATTGCCGGTCTGAGAATACACATAGAAGTTCATTGATAAAAACGGCATGGGAATTCCCCACAGGGGAACCCCGAACCAAAATTAAAAAAAAAAATGACATGGGGGTCCCCCTATATTCCATACCAGGCCCTTCAGGTCTGGTATGGATATTAAGGGGAACCCCGGCCAAAATTTAAAAAAAAAATGCTATACTGGCATTTTCAGAGATGATTCCTCGTCTTCTGTGGTCTCCTTCTGGCAATTTATTTTATGTAGATAAGATTAGGAGACGTCTCAATAGAACAATCCATAGTTTTCTAATTTCTTCCGGTGGTATATCCTTTCGCCACTCAGAATTAGAAGGTTTTGGTCATGGTTTATTTCGGAAAGATATGGTCCACTTATCTGTGAAAGGCTTAGATATATTTAATATGGGTTTGCAAAATTTAATTGAATCAGCCACGGCGTTGGGGGGGCCTCAGCCGGCAGCGCTGCTGCTGTCCTCAGCCAGTGGGGAGTAGTCGTCCAGCATTGTTGGATGGACACCGTTTAATTTGTTCATTTTAGCCAGGATGGCTTTATATTCTTTAAAATAAAATGGAGTACTTTTAGGTAACCCCCATGGATAACACCGTGGCCTTATAAATGCCAAGAAATAAAAAATTTTGTTTGAAATTTAAATAACAGTGTTTGTCTTTATTGTGAATCCCATATGTGCTAGCCCATGCCTGCTTCATCTATACACAAGAACATATTGTAAAAGAAAGGAACCCTTAAACCATATGTCAGGGATCCACCAGCACCAGTCCAGGACACTTACGTTCGCCTATGCGTCGGCGCGCTTCCATTCGGACACAGCATCAAACTGCTGTGCATCAGCGCGGCGCTCGGGCGCGCGCGCGGGTGCGCGGCGCGGGTGCGCGTGCGCGCGTGCACGCGCGCGGGCGCGCGCGCGTTCGCGTTAGCGCCGGTTTGGCGCCATCTTAGCACATAAAAGTTCCCCTGTTCCATGAGGACGTCGCTGCTTCGTCTCAGCTCTGTGAATCTGTTGACCCGTATCCTGATTGTCTGCTACCTGATCTTGACCCGGCTTGTTTGACCATCCGACCTGCTCCTATCCCGATCCGGCTTGTCTGACTACTCTTCTATCCGTATTTGCTACCGTTGCCGAACCCTGCCTGTTTACCGACTCTGCCTAGTCTGCCGTTATTACCTGTGCCAGCTACCTGCCGACCCGGACTGTCTGACTCTGCTTGTGCCTACTGTTCACTTGCTGTTGCACCTTCAGCTTCAGCTTCAGTGATCTCTCCCTCCAGCGTGTCAAGCCTGCTGCCGCTCCAGTCTGCTCTCACCTGCAACTCAGCCATCCAGTGTGTCAAGCCTGCTGCCGTTCCAGTCTCCTCTCACCTGCAACCCAGTGAGTCAAGTTACTGCTATTCCAGTCTCCACTCACCTGCAGCTCGGCCATCCCAGGAGGGATCTCTGCCTCCACATCAGAGACTATACAGGCACTCCTACCCCACTGCGCTCAGGAGACCACTGTCCCCACTCCAGTGGCTCCTGAACCAGCGTTGTATGAGAGGTCTTCTCCTACAGTCAGGCTCTCCTACCAGGTACCTTACAGTACGAAGCAGCCATGACTGAGCCTGCAGGAGATACCTCTCCTTTGAAAGAAATATGCACCCACCTTGCGGCCCTCACTCAAGCCGTACAATCCCTTCAGGATAACTACAACAGATTGGAGGGACAAGTCCAGAACCTAGCAGGCCCTAACCCCTTGGCCTCCTCTTCAGCCACAACCCCAGCACAGACGGCTTCTGGACCTTCTGTTGTAATGCTTCCTCCTGAACCAAAGGTTCCTACTCCTGATAGATTCTCTGGAGACCGGTCCAAGTTCCGGGCCTTTCGCAACGCCTGCAAGCTCTTCTTTGCGTTACAGCCCCGAACCTTTTCACTGGAGGCCACCAAAGTGGGGTTTGTGATCTCCCTCCTACAAGGGGAACCTCAGATCTGGGCTCATCGGCTACTTGAGGGGGACTCCGTCCTAACCCAGTCTTTATCCTCTTTCTTTGAAGCCATGGCACAAATTTATGAGGACCCTCAACAGACTGCAACAGCTGAATCAGCACTGCTCACGCTCCAGCAAGGTCGCAGACCTGCGGAAGATTATGTCATGAACTTTAGACGTTGGAGTGCAGACACTCAGTGGAATGACGCGGCCCTGCGTCATCAGTTCCGCTTAGGTCTGTCTGAAGGTTTAAAGGACGAACTTGCCCGAGTGGGTGTACCAGACACTCTTGAAGCATTAATTAATCTGACTATCCAGATTGACCGGCGAATCCGGGAACGTCGTTCTGAACGATCCACTTTACAATCCCGCCCGATGTGGATGACAGCCAGAGCACCACTCCCGGCAGCACGCTACTTACCCCCATCCAGCTCTAATCCAGCTAATGCTATGCCTGATCCTGTGGAGCCTATGCAATTGGGACTGATGCGACCTGCCTTATCGCCTGAAGAACGGGCCCGGCGCCGGCAACTCAATCTGTGCCTCTACTGTGGTGGGACTGGGCACTATGTCCTGAACTGTCCAGTCAAATTAAGTAAGTGCCCATTCTCTGTGTATACCAGTCTCTCTGCTCTGTCTGCGAACTCTACCCACATTGCCATTCCTCTGTCTTTACAGCTGCAAGAAGGGACAATAACGACCAACGCCATCATTGATTCCGGAGCATGCAGTTGCTTTATTGACTCAAACTTTGCCAGCCAGCATAACATTCCATTACAAACCAAGACCCATGGACTCGCTGTATTTCTAGCTGATGGCTCCCGCATCAGATCGGGACAAGTAACCCAAGAAACCCTGCCTCTGCCTGCTTCTACTTACTCCCTACACAAGGAACTGCTGGTTCTTGATGTCATCTCCTCCCCCATGTTTCCCATCATCCTGGGCATTCCTTGGCTGCAGGCCCACAACCCCTACATTCATTGGACATCTGGAGAAGTGAAATTCTCATCTTCTTACTGTCTTGAACACTGTGTAAAGGAAGATTCGGATTCTTCATCTACTCTACTTTGTCTAGACACCGACCAGAAACTCTGCCAGGTCATACCTAAACAATATCATGAATTCATCGATGTTTTTAGTAAAAAGGGGGCAGACTCTCTTCCACCTCATCGGCCCTACGATTGCCCCATTGATTTGCTGCCTGGATCCGAGATACCATTCGGACGCATTTTTCCTTTATCCGAGAAGGAACAGGAAGTACTAAAAACATATATAGATGAGAATCTGGCCAAAGGTTTTATACGTCACTCTACCTCCCCAGCTGGTGCCGGAATATTTTTTGTGACCAAAAAGGACAAGTCGCTCCGGCCGTGTATCGATTATCGTGAGCTAAACAAGATCACGGTCAAAAACCGGTATCCCCTACCCTTGATACCTGAACTTTTTCAAAAATTAAGGACTGCCGTCATCTTCACCAAGCTTGACCTAAGAGGGGCATATAATCTAGTCCGCATCCGGGCTGGACATGAGTGGAAGACAGCATTCCGAACCCGATTCGGGCATTATGAATACCGGGTCATGCCCTTTGGGCTCTGCAACGCCCCTGCAACTTTTCAACACCTGATTAACGACGTCCTTAGGGACTTTCTGGATGTGTTTGTAATTGCATACCTGGACGATATCTTGATTTTTTCGGAGTCCCGTGAATTGCATCAGGAACATGTCCGCAGGGTGTTGGGTCGTCTTCGCTTACACAGTCTGTACGCGAAAGCGGAGAAATGCGAGTTCGAACAACAGAGCATCCAATTCTTGGGGTTAATCATCTCCGCAACAGGCATCAAGATGGACCCACAAAAAGTGTCCGCTGTGCTGGACTGGCCGGTACCCTTGGACAAGAAAGGAGTTCAACGGTTTGTGGGGTTTGCAAACTTCTACAGGAAATTCATCAGGGGGTTCTCAGCCATAATTGCACCCATCACGCAGTTAACCAAACAAAATATCCGTTTCTCCTGGAACCAACTTGCCCAAGATGCCTTCGAAAATCTCAAGAAGCTGTTTACTTCAGCACCTATCCTCAGTCATCCTGAACCATCCCTACCGTTTATTTTAGAGGTTGATGCCTCCGAGATTGCGGTAGGTGCGATTCTTTCACAGCGCAAAGGTAGCAAAGAGATAATGCATCCTGTAGGGTTCTTCTCCCGTAAACTCTCCCCCGCGGAGAAGAATTATGACGTCGGTGACCGTGAACTTCTCGCTATAAAAACTGCTCTAGAAGAATGGAGGTACCTGTTGGAAGGGGCTATGCATCCAGTACTAATTTATACTGACCATAAAAACCTAGAGTACTTACGATCTGCCAAACGTCTGAAGCCTCGACAAGCCCGCTGGGCTCTGTTTTTCTCACGTTTCTCATTCCACATCACGTACCGTCCAGGCTCTAAAAATATCAAACCAGACGCATTATCACGTATGCATGACAATCCTAAGGACTTATCCACTCCGGACACCATATTATCCTCAAACAGTTTTTTACTGCTGCAAAAAGATTTACTTTCCCTGATTAAGGAAGCATCCTCCGAATCAGCCAGGCCTACTGGAATTTCTTTAGTAAGTAGAGATGGTCTGTTCTGGAAAGGAAGCCAAATTTTTGTTCCTGAAGACATTCGGGTCAGGGTTTTAGCACTTCTCCACGACCACCCATTGGCAGGCCACTTTGGGGTCCGCAAGACCTTGGAACTAGTGCAGCGTACTTTCTGGTGGCCCAATCTGAAAGACTTTTGCGAAAAGTATGTCAGTTCCTGTCCCATCTGTATCCAGAATAAGTCGTCCAGGAATCGAGCTTGGGGCCTATTGAAACCATTGCCCGTACCCGACAGACCGTGGAAAATGATTTCTATGGACTTTATTGTGGAACTTCCATGTTCCGAAGGATGTTCAGCTATTTTTGTAGTTGTAGACCGTCTAACCAAAATGGCTCATTTTCTACCTTTAAGGGGAACCCCGTCTGCCTCCGAAACTGCTCGCATATTTATCAAGGAGATCATCAGACTTCATGGAGTACCGGCAAACATAGTTTCTGATAGGGGGGTTCAATTCACTTCACGTTTCTGGAGATCCCTGTGTGAAACCTTAAAAATTGAATTGGCTTTGTCCTCGGCATACCATCCTCAGACAAACGGTCAGACAGAGAGGACTAATCAGACCCTGGAACAATACATCAGATGCTTCACATCATTCACACAAGATGATTGGGTATCTCTATTACCCTTAGCGGAATTTGCCTATAACAATGCCAAACATTCTGCCACCGGTCAATCTCCCTTTTACGCCAATTATGGCTTTCACCTAACCTTTCTACCTGATTTCCTTTCAGAGTCTTCGGTTCCAGCAGTACAAAGTACGGTGGAGTTCCTCAGTCACAACAGCCGGTTGCTACAGGAAACGGTATCCAAGGCTCAGGCTGATGGTAAGAGAATCTTCGACCGGAAAAGAAGGGGGGAGCTGAACTTGCAAATTGGCGACCAGGTATGGCTTTCTACTGTTAACATCAAATTAGCATGTCCTTCCAAGAAGTTGGCACCTAGATTCATGGGACCTTTTCCAGTCAGAAGGAAAATCAATGAGGTATCTTATGAGTTGACGTTACCTGATTCATTTAAAATTCATCCAGTATTCCATGTATCTCTGCTTAAACCTGCTGTACCTGATCCCTTTCCTGCTAGGGGCACAAGACCCCCTGAACCTGTTGTAGTTGATGGCAGTGAGGAATTTGAGGTCGAGGCTATCCTCGATTGTAGAAGAAGGCAAGGGCAAAACCAGTTCTTAATCAAGTGGAAGGGCTACGGCCCAGAAAGTAACTCATGGGAACCGGACAGTAATGTGCATGCCAGGCGTCTAGTGCGCGCTTATTTTTCTACTCATCCTGAGAAGAAGAGGTTGTTGGGCATCCGGAGGCTGCCCCTTGGGGGGGGGCAATGTCAGGGATCCACCAGCACCAGTCCAGGACACTTACGTTCGCCTATGCGTCGGCGCGCTTCCATTCGGACACAGCATCAAACTGCTGTGCATCAGCGCGGCGCTCGGGCGCGCGCGCGGGTGCGCGGCGCGGGTGCGCGCGCGCGTGCGCGCGTGCACGCGCGCGGGCGCGCGCGCGTTCGCGTTAGCGCCGGTTTGGCGCCATCTTAGCACATAAAAGTTCCCCTGTTCCATGAGGACGTCGCTGCTTCGTCTCAGCTCTGTGAATCTGTTGACCCGTATCCTGATTGTCTGCTACCTGATCTTGACCCGGCTTGTTTGACCATCCGACCTGCTCCTATCCCGATCCGGCTTGTCTGACTACTCTTCTATCCGTATTTGCTACCGTTGCCGAACCCTGCCTGTTTACCGACTCTGCCTAGTCTGCCGTTATTACCTGTGCCAGCTACCTGCCGACCCGGACTGTCTGACTCTGCTTGTGCCTACTGTTCACTTGCTGTTGCACCTTCAGCTTCAGCTTCAGTGATCTCTCCCTCCAGCGTGTCAAGCCTGCTGCCGCTCCAGTCTGCTCTCACCTGCAACTCAGCCATCCAGTGTGTCAAGCCTGCTGCCGTTCCAGTCTCCTCTCACCTGCAACCCAGTGAGTCAAGTTACTGCTATTCCAGTCTCCACTCACCTGCAGCTCGGCCATCCCAGGAGGGATCTCTGCCTCCACATCAGAGACTATACAGGCACTCCTACCCCACTGCGCTCAGGAGACCACTGTCCCCACTCCAGTGGCTCCTGAACCAGCGTTGTATGAGAGGTCTTCTCCTACAGTCAGGCTCTCCTACCAGGTACCTTACACCATATCTATGATAGATTATTAAACCCGGAGACGTTGCAATATATATTTATATTTTTATACATATCCCCAATATTTATGTGCTGTTTAAGACACCATCACTATATATTGCATGGGAATTTGTTGTAATCTCGTTCTAAATCCCCCGTAATATAACATCGTTCGTGACATACAGCAGCCAGAATATGTCATATCACTAAAGTAAGTTGCCACCAAAAAAATGGCTGCCCACATAGATGTCCATAATATAGAGGAACATTAACATATATCCTCAATAAAATGGGGGATATTTAACTTCCCTAAACTAAAGAAAAATGGCCGCCGGGAGAAATGAATACAAACCACAAGTAAGATGGCGGTTTCAGAACTTCCGGTTCTATAATATATAAGCTAACGCATAATAGCCAATCCGGTTCCCCAGATGAAGACACGTGACAGTGTCGTAACGCGTAGGGATTGGCTGGAGCGGTACACACGATTTGAAGCACAAGTGAGAGGGCGTTGAAAACGCCAGACTGTTTTTCATTTACTCTGCCTGTTTTTAATGAATTAAATGTAAGAGCAATACCTAAAATAAATACCCCCCCCTCTGATTTTAAAACTATATCACACTAGTGGAGCCTTCTTTTCTCCCCCTCCCCTATCTGTTTATCTCCCCCACTGCCGAGAAAACTAGAGCGGAGCCATATAGAAGAAATGATGGAGAAATAGTAACAAAGAAAGTGAGGTTCCCAGTGACTACTTCTACATCTTAAAGCTACAATCATTGAATGCCTGATTACTGCAAATTGAAGGTGAGGGTTCTGTGAGACCACACTAGGAGACACCACCAGCAGGGATATATACCCATTACACTTCATAGGCCAGAATTGAATAGAAGAAATACTTATAGACTGTTTATATGCTGCTACCCATCTACCTCCTTCAAGAATTTTATATTTTTATATTATTTATCACCTGCACTTCAATATAGCACTGAAGCGGACTGTCATTGCACAAACCTTTATGCTCACTATTTTTTATGTTTACTGCTTTATGATAATATTTATGATTGGTTGCACTAATCACTGATTATTAATGACTGCAGAAGGATTTGTTCTATATTCAAGGCAACTTGTTTTTTATTTACTGCAATTTTAGAGATGAATTATATCACCATTGCAGCCATTTATATACATTTTTATTCATGGATATTTCAGAGTTAATATTATCACCCTATTAGAAGATAGCGGCGATAGCTATATGCTGCAATATAGAGATCGTTGATCCTTGCAACAATAGCTTCAGCAACCACTATCTTTATAGCCATTATTTTGCCTATGTTTTACACAGTTTTTACACATATTTATCTATTATTTATTAATATTGCGTGAAATTTATTTAAATATTTAATATACGAAAGATAGTAGAGACCTCTTCAACCTTATCAGGGACGTTCCGACTAACGAACGAACGTTCCTGGTAAGTATAGACGTTGATTCTCTATACACAAACATAAAACAGAAAGACGCCACTTCCGTGATCAAATGGGCGTAAGAAACTAAAACAACACTACATAGGACCCAAATAGATTTTATGCTAGATATGTTACAACTAGCGATGGAAAATAATTATTTTTGGCATGATAAACAGTACTACAAACAGATAAGGGGAGTAGCCATGGGAGCCAAATATGCTTCCACGGTGGCAAATTTTTTTGAGTAAATGGGAGTCAGAGGAAATATTTAGGAGACATATACTAGGATTGAAAACAAACAGAAGATATATCGATGACATTTTTTTAGTGTGGGAGGGCAGCGAGGATTCCTTGAAAAAGTTTTTGGAACAGATTAACATTAACAAGTACAATATATCTTTTTCATCAAATTACAGTAAAGAAAAAGTTAATTATTTGGACCTAGAAATCTTTCATTTCAATAATAGTTTATACACAAGAGCATTTTTTAAAAAAAACTGACAGGAATAGTTATATCCCTACAACCAGTGGCCATCACCCAAGATGGATCTAAGGGGTACCTAAAGGACAGATGGTTAGGATCAAAAGAAACTGCAACTTGCAGGAGGATTACATAACCCAGTCCAATATGCTGGTGGACAGATTTGAGCAAAAAGGATATAAACGATAACAACTTTTACAAATACAACAAGAAGTAGGAACAATGGATAGAGAACAATTACTTGTCTCTAAATCCAGAGAAAGAGAAAGCTATGACCTAACCTTTTGTACAGAATTCAATCGACTGTATAAACAAATAGAAAAGATCATCAAAAAACACTGGCCTATCTTACTGAGAGACCCAGTTTTATTGAAAACTTTACCTACATGTCCGAAGTTTGTCTATAAACGCCCTCCTGTATTGAAGGACAAAATTGTTAAAAGTATCCCTGACCCCCCCAAGAAGTTGGTAACTTTCCTCGACCAAACAGGTTTTTTTAAATGTGGCAGATGTCTAATCTGCAGAACATGTAAGGGTGGCAAGAAAAAGACTACACATTTTAAATCTAGGGCAACAGGACAGACATTTGAAATCCCCAAATTTATAACCTGTGGTACCACACATTTCACATACCTTTTGGAATGTGAATGTGGTCTCCAATATGTGGGAAGAACCACAAGAGAGCTTAAAGTTAGACTGAGGGAACATATCAATAACATTAAAAAGGGTTTCCGTAAACACAGTTTATCTTATCATTTTAGGAGATGCCACAACAGAGATCCATCAAAACTTATTTTTTGTGGTATTGATAGGGTAGAGAAACATTGGAGGGGCACCAATCTTAACCGGTTCAATACAGGGCATTTTCACCCCCCTTCCTTCCCAGACCAATTTTTAGTTTTCAGCGCTGTCGCACTTTAAACTACAATTGCGCGGTCGTGCGAAGTTGTACCCAAACAAAATTGATGTCCTTTTTTCCCCACAAATAGAGCTTTCTTTTGGTGGTATTTGATCACCTCTGCTATAAACAAAAGAAGAGGGACAATTTTGAAAAAAACACAATATTTTTTACTTTTTGCTATAATAAATATCCCAATTTAAAAAAAAAAAAAAAAATTTTCCTCAGTTTCGGCCGATATGTATTCTTCTACATCATTTTGGTAAAAAAAAAATCGAGATAAGCGTATATTGTTTTGTTTGCGCAAAAGTTATAGCGTCTACAAAATACGGGATAGATTTATGGCATTTAAAAAAAAAATAATGTATTTATTTTTTTTACTAGTAATAGCGGTGATCGCGTTTTTTTTCGTGACTGCGACATTATGGCGGACACATCGGACACTTTTGACACATTTTTGGGACCATTCACATTTATACAACGATCCGTGCTATAAAATTGTATTGATTACTGTATAAATGTGACAGGCAGTGAAGGGGTTAACCACTAGGGGGACACAAGGGGTTAAATATGTTTCCTAGGGAATGTTTCTAACTGTAGGGGGCAGGGACGTACAAGGGGAGGAGACCGATCAGTGTTCCTCTGTACTGGGAACACAGATCGGTCTCCTCTCAACTGACAGGACGTGGATCTGTGTGTTTACACACACAGATCCACGGTCCGGCCCGGTTAACGGGCAATCGCGGGTGCCCGGCAGACATAGTGAAGTGGTTAAACAAGCTATCTCCCAAAATGAGACACAATGGATTTACAAATTACAGTCCTTAACGCCGAAAGGGTTAAATTTTGACCCTGGACATTAATTGTTTTATTAGTAATTTTTGACTGCTTATTTTTATTTTTAATTAATTTTTTTTTTTAATTTTTTTTTTATATATTTTTTTTATTTTAAATGTATTCTTATTTTTATTTTTATTTTATTTTTAGTTTATTATTATTTTTATTTATTTATTTTTTCTTTCTCTTTTTTTTCCTTTTTTTTCCTTTTTTTCTTTATTCCATTTACTTAATTTGTTATTAACGTTTGTTAGTCCAGGTTCTTCATCATTATAGAATTCCCAATTATTTATCTATTTAAATTTTTTCATATGGAATATATTACTATTGTCATAATGGTTTATATAATGTAATACGCCAAGTTTTGTTTTAATGTATTACCGAATTTTAAACACTAGATGGCCTCTGGTTACTTCCTGTCAATTCAGGAAATAGGAAGTTTTCTATTCACCTTTTGTATACAAAGAACACATCACTTCCTGTGCCACTGACCATTTCCGGTCTAGGCGGATACATCACTTCCGGTTCTGGCGGAAACCGGAAGTGGGGCTAATTTTATACTGCGCCATCAATGAGAGTAGTGGGAGTCATTGGGTGTAGTAGGCGGCACCTAAAGTATATAAGACAATCACAGACTCCCCAAGCGTCTGATGACGCCTAGTGGGAGGGGCGAAACATGTCAAGCTAAGGATAATCTGTAAAGGCTGTTTGGATGTCAAGGCGGCAATTTTTGCACATTTAAAGATTTCTGATTTAAGTGTAATGATTTTAAACCTTTTTAATAAACCTTGCAGTATTACACTATATGTCCCTTCTCTCTTCACTTGTCCAAAACGTCACTACTTCGATCACCTCTGACCGAGTAAAGCATGTAGGACCTACAATAAACGGTGAAGGAGAGGATATCCAATTCTCTGAGGCACAACTATCTACACATCTGCTGGACAGGAGACACCATCCTAATATTTACAGGCGTATTTATCATCTCTATCTGGTGAGTGGGGACCTAGGAGGGGAGCACAGGAAGTCACCAAGATTGCATCAACGTGTCACCAGCCCCATACCTCACAATAGATGAACTTTATTGATTGCACCTTATTATTGCACTTTATTGAACTTGATTGTACGCAATTGTTGGCACTATATCGGCACTTTGTTGTATATGTTGTTTTATGATACACATTTGATGTGGGTAGATGTACATTTATGATTTAGAGAGGCAGCGCTGAGTATAAATTTCTTTTTGTCAATAATGTCAATTTATCTGCACGTTCTCTATCCAGCACGGATGTTTCACTTCTCTCCAGGGGCTTGAATTTTTGCCCCTCAAATCATTTTGACCTTTTCGGCACTATACTTGATGTTAATCGTCTGGCACGCACTTTGACTTTGAAGAAACATTTTTTCACAGACGATGAGGACAATCGAAGGAACCTTGAATGTGACATGTTTCCAATTGGTGAGTCCCCCTCTCCTTTAAATTATTTTTTCTGACATTTGTGCATTAACTGTACTCTCTGATCTTGCCATTGAATCAGACTGTAACATCATTGAAGATAATGTAGGACATAATGCATCTTCCCTCAAAATAAAGTCAGATTTTTATCCTATCAATTCAAGAGGAAAGGATATGAATCTTTACCAAAAGCTGGTTGAGAGGGACCTGTCTTGTTTGGCCAGGAAGGTTTCTAATCATAGCAATGATAACCTTTCCATAGAGGAAAAAAAATCCCTTGGTGAGTTACACAGAGACTCTTCTATAGTCATTAAGAACACTGACAAAGGGGGAGCAGTAGTAGTGCTGGATGCAGTTTTATACAAAGAAGAAGCTTTAAGGCAGTTGTCAGATACCTCAACATACTTTAAGCTTAAAGGAGACCCCACAGATACCTTTAAGAGTGAACTCTCTACCCTTCTAGATCGAGCTGTTTTTACAGGCATTTTTTCTGTTAAAGACAAGGAATCCCTGATCCCTACTTTCCCTGTCATGCCTATATTCCACCATCTCCCTAAATTACATAAAGGCCTGTCACCTTTGACAGGTAGACCCATTGTAGCTGGCATCGGTTCGCTCAATGAGCGTCTCGGCCAATGGGTAGATGAGCAACTACAACCCCTTGTTGTTGAATTACCTGGTTATCTCCGGGATACGAAACAACTGTTATCTAAACTCAATAACATGACATGGAAAGATGGTTTCAGTTGGATTACTTGTGATGTATGCAATCTTTATTCTTCAATTCCACACAGTTTGGGTTTACAGGTGGTTTCTTTTTTCTTAAACAGGTCTGGTCTTTTTTCTCCCATTATGCAGGAGTTTATTATTATGTGTCTTGAATATTTACTCACTCACAATTTTTTTTATGTTCGAAGGGGACTACTACCTCCAAAAATGCGGAGCCTCCATGGGAGCAAAAATTTTCACCATCCCTGGCCAACTTATATATGGGATTGTGGGAGAGGCTCCGCATTTTTGGAGCTACTAGTCCCCGCCGCAGGGACACGATTTTTTAATGTCGCTATATTGATGACCTCTTGTTCATTGTCTCAGACCCACATGTAAATATGGAACAATGGCTAGAATATATGAATGACAATACACTGAATTTAAGATTCACAGGAAAATGAAATCAATCGAGTTTCTAGACGTTCTACTTACAGGAGAGAACAATAACATCACATCCAACTTATATAGAAAACCTAGCACAGGTAACACACTGTTACGAGCTGAATCCAGTCACCCAAAACACACAATCATTAACATTCCAGTGGGTCAGTTTCTCAGACTCAAAAGGCTATGTAATAAACCAGAAGATTTCAACCATGAGGCTACCCTGATGTCCGCTAGGTTTGAGGAAAGAGGCTACTCTAAATCGATCATTAACAGGGGACACCTCGCTCTAAATTTCTTATGGAGAAACCCTCCAGAGTTCATGGTTCTAAACAAACCATCTCAATACCTACCTTTTCCACTCCATATAGTTCAGAATTTTCAAAAATAAAGAAGATTGTTTCTAAATATCTTCCAGTTTTGTCCCATGATCCAATATATGCACAAATTTTGAAGGGAGGCATACGTACTGTATCCAGAAAAGCACCATCCCTTGCCAATACCTTATCACCTAGCTTTTTTTTCAAGTAAGGCTAAAACCAAAAATTGGCTATCCTGTCAAGGTACCTTTAAAATGTGGTGGTCGGGGGTTGCTCTTATTGCTCCCACATTAGAGGAGGTAATGTAGTGACATCTACACCCACAGGTAAATCCTATAAAATCCATTCTTTCGTCAATTGTAATACTTGCTACATTGTATATGTAATTACATGTACAACCTGCTCTATACAGTATGTAGGCAGAACAAAACGGAGACTTAAAGACCGTCTCTACGATCACCTCTACGACATTGAAAAGAACCACGCTACCAATGTCGCCCGACATTGGAACAGTGTCCACCATAAAGATGCAACCAGTCTAGTGATCCAAGACATCAATAAAATAGTAAAACCGCCCAGAGGTGGAGATAAATTCAACATCCTATGTAAGGAGGGAAGTACGTTGGATCTTCCTATTAAATACTAGGTCCCCCTCAGGACTCAACTTTGAATGGGATGCATCCCATTTCTACCAATAAGATGTGCCTGTCCTTCAATTTTTGATATAGACAATAGACACTTGGTCTTTACCCCTTTAAAAAGCGATGGTTACAATTTACCATGAGTTCACTTTCCATTACATTAACAGTGAATCCTCCCTGCCCGGTTGTAGAAACTTTCATGAAAGTGACATGTTTGGAACTCACTACCCTGTTTCCCCGAAAATAAGACCTAGCGTGATTGTCAGTGATGGCTGCAATATAAGCCCTACCCCCCAAATAAGCCCTACCCTGTTTCCCCGAAAATAAGCCCTACCTTGAAAATAAGACCTACAAGGACTTTAACTAGAGCTTATTTGGGGGGTAGGGCTTATATTGCAGCCATCACAGACAATCACGCTAGGTCTTATTTTCAGGGAAACAGGGTAGTACACTAAGGGAACTCTAAGCCCCCTCCCCCCTCCCTCTTTAACCCGAAGATCTACTTATTTCAGGAGTTTAGGTTCCTACTTCTATAGGGGCGCTTCTCTCAGGAAAGCAATATGTGCGGAGTTGGCATTATGTTGAGAGAAACTCAGTCTCTGTCTAAACCCTATGGTTCACCCCTATATGTATTGTGCGCTCTATCTTTTGATATGGCATCAATATTAGAATAGATAACAGATTCCATTTTGTTCCCTGTTGTCGTTCTGATTACTCTAATTAGGTTGCAGGCCGTTTTTTCTGTATGGCCACATCATACTCTTATCTGCAGCAAAAAAAGTGAGACACTAGTCTCATTATACACACGTGTATGTATATATATATATATATATATATGTAAATGTCCCTAAGAGAGCTCTCTTTTTCTACCAGCGACATAAATTTTGCCTGCAGCCAAAGAAGTGAGACTCTCATGTCTTCATATATACAGATATTCATAGTAAACGAGAGTGTCAGATACATGACAGACAGCGAAGAAAGGGTAACTGATTTCATGTTGTGTCCCGGTATTGTTTCTTAGTTTCAGTAGCAATATCTCTATAATCTCGTTTTTGTTTATTTTCACTGTGGATTTTAACATTGTAGCCAGAGGACCGGTTGTCTCTACACTCCTTATTTGTATTTTTTTCTTCTTATCAGCTGCTGCAAATGCCTTCAATTACACAAATGTTATTTTGCATTTTATAAATGACAGTGTATTCCAGATAACAAACCTTTCAGATAGAATAGTTTTTAACAGTATACAGATATATTTTTACATGCAGTATTATTTCATTATTAGATTTTTTACCTTTTGCATTCACTATATTCTTTATCTGATTTGCATATAATTATTTTTCTTTATTAGCCACACGAAGATGTTTTAGTGCCACTCACATCTCATGCTCTATATGTTTTATATATATAACATTATGACAGCCTAGGATGTTTGTGGCGTGTACGATTTTTACTTTTTCTTTGGGCATTACGCACACACTTCTTTGCTGATTTGTGCTATAATTGATATTGGTTATGCTTCGGAATTATATGCATTTCTGTTTGTTTTTGTTTTTTTTGCTATATTCCTATTTATCATAATGGGTTTTCATAGTCATGTTTTTGTAAACTTAATATAGGTTTATATATTTTTTTGTTACTTGTTTTTCCAACCATGTCATACTATGATTAATCCATTGTGTGCACCTTATTTGTTTTTTTAGGAATTTAGCTCCAATTGTGTATCAGGTGTGTTCATCTAATTACCTGTTTTTACGGATTGGATGTTCTGCTCTTTTTCCCTCCCCCTCTTTTTTGTTATATATACACTGTTGGTTCACTTATCAGATCAGCTATGAGTAAGCATCTTTGGATGTGAAACGCGTTAGCGATTTGATCCCCGTTGTGTCCACTTCTGTTACCTGTCTGCATTTTTGGATTTTATATACCCAATAAACATGCTTTTTTGATGGAGTGCGGCAATCCAGGACTTTCTATTTCCATGATACAAGAGATAGTTAGAGGCTGCGGGCATGATACTAAAGATTGTAAGAGAATGCAGACATAATACAGGAGATGGTCAGAGACTACAGACATAATACAGGAGATGGTCAGAGACTACAGACATAATACAGGAGATGGTCAGAGACTGCAGACATAATACAGGAGACGGTCAGAGACTGCAGACATAATACAGGAGATGATCAGAGACTGCAGACATGATACAGGAGAAGGTCAGAGACTACAGACATAGTACAGGAGATGGTCAGAGAATGTAGACATGATACAGGAGATATAGGGCTATCCCGGGGAAAATCACCAGAGTGGATATCCCAGGGATGAAAATGGCTACTTTTGGCCAGAGAGGGCAATAAGGAGAAAAGTATATAAAAATCAATATCAAATTTTATTATTTATTTATTTTAAACAAAGCCACAAGAGTATATAAAATATGAGTATATTACTTCCCAATGGAAGTTGAGGGTCATGGGTCCCCTGAGACTGACTGTAAAATGGAACACCAAGTGTATGGCTTACAGATGGTGTATCAATGAAACAAGTAGACTGACAAGGACTGACTGTGCACACACAATGACAAACAAACAAATATATGCAGTGCAGGTGCCTATATTAATCCACACCTGCATAGAAACCCCAATGGCTAATCACCAATAATAGTAAGTAATCAATAGAATGAAGTATAAATATACTGGGGTGACTATGTAGGTGTTTGAAAGCTATACCTGGCTAAGTAGATGCCACCATGAGGTTAAAGCCATAAGTCAAGGACCATTAGTGATGTAGCAAATTGCAATAACCAAGAGTCCTATTAGGGCTTGTAAAGGTTAATAGAGTCACATCATAGTATATATGTCTCCGGAAGACAAGGCCTAGAAATATAAGAATTCAGGGTGAGACTCATAATTGCTATAATGTAAGAATAGCTTAAAACGTGGATCAAAGCCAGTAGATTGTCAGGCTGTGCCAAGATGATGATGGCTAATGAAGGGATAGCCTATATCTGAAAGAAATTTTCCGGATGATAATATTCCATATTACTTCTCAGGCCATCGTCAACTCACAGTATAACCCAAGCTGTGTGTCCATCAGACACAGTTGTCACGGAAACAGAAACAGTTACCAACCCACTCGATAATATTAAGCAGAGTTCCAATACTTGAGTGCAGCAAAGTATACAAAGATGTTGCAATGGTATTAAGCATATAAAGCAGAGTTCCAATACTTGAGTGCAGCAAAGTATACAAAGATGTTGCAATGGTATTAAGCATATAAAGCAGAGTTCCAATACTTGAATGCAGCAAAGTATACAAACATGTTGCAATGGTAATGTTACCGCCTTTCTTCCTAGTGTGGATTCGGGCGCTTCAGAGGTACAGCAGGCTCATTACGTTCCCAACCATCTGCGAGGGGTATGTAAGCAGGTGCCAGTGGGTCTGACGTCCTGTATGTTTGACAGCTAGCTGTTCGTTGGTGAGCCGCGCCACGGCAGGATCTTGCAACAGCCTAGCGGCTTTGCTGGTGACAGCTTCAGCTATGTGGGTGAGAGTATTAGGCACAGCACTCCTCTGCTTCTTCGCTTCCTTGAGATGTTCCGGGGATAACTCAAGCGGCGTCCATGCACGCTGATTACGTTGACGCGTTTTGCAACGTCATGTTACGTAGCTTCAACTGGACGTGGAAGGGGCAGACATACACCTCTCCCTTATAGTGATTCTAGGTGTAGTCACCCCTCCTCCTGTTGTTTCCTTCATTGAAAAATTTAGCTGGGACAAGCTAAAATGGAAGCTCAGATAGCTGTCTTTTGTCCATTTGTTACATATCCATGCTTCCCCTGTGTTTATCATAGATACTGATGGTACGTTGTTGTTTTGGTGTTAGAAGGCACATTTAAAGTTTTTTTTTAAAAACATGGTGAGTGAACTTATGTCATTTGTACAGGATACACGCCATGTGCTGGCCAGGGTTGCAGACCTCGAGGTTACAGGGGAGGCATGGCTGGTCAGCATTGACGTAGAATCACTGTACACGTCAATCCCACATAATTGTGGAATCGCAGCAGTCAAGAGTTTCCTTTATAGAAGCTTTCCACAATTTGGTCCCCAAAATAAGTTCTTAATTGAACTCCTGGAATTTGCCCTAAATAACAACTTCTTCTAATTTTCGACAAGATTTTACCAACAGATTAAGGGCACCTCGATGGGGGCAGCATGGGCACCCGCATACTTGTGCCTCCATTTGGGTAGCTGGGAGGAGGAGGAGGTTTTTCGTCATTCGATGTACCTCGGCCACGTACATACGTGGCTGAGGTACATAGATGACGTGTTGGTCGTATGGATGGGTGACATTGATTCTCTCCATGAGTTTATTAATGAACTTAATATAAATGAACGTAATATTCATCTAACCTATGCGTACGACCAACTTCAACTGTCTTTCTTGGACCTGACCATTAAGTTGGAAAATGGTAGTGTCAGCACATGTACCTACCGAAAACAGACAGCAGCAAACACACTGCTACGGGCCGACAGCCACCATCCTACCTGGTTAAAGAATGGAATCCCTACTGGACAGTTCATGAGGATAAAACGCAACTGTTCCAATATTAAGGACTTGCGCAAGGAGTCGAAAGACCTATATAAGAGATTCTGAGAAAGGGGATATTCTCATAAGCAGATTCGTAGGGCTAAACGTAAAGCTGCAGCACGAACCAGAGAAAGCTTACTTCTCATGGACCAAAAGCCAAAGACACAAAAGAAAATGGAACCAGGCCCAGTAAGACTCATTACTGCATATGGAGCACAATGGGACTCAGTGCGCAAAGTTCTAGAGAAGAACTGGAGCATCCTAATGAACAACAAAAGCCTGGCTAACATTGTGGGCGATAGGCCCAAAATGGTGGCACGGAGATCTAAGAACTTGGGGGACATCCTCATACACTCAGAGTTTACAAGATGGCAGGATCCTACCTGGTTGTCTGAATACCCGCGGTGTAGGGAGATGTTCCCATGTACAAAATGTCAAATGTGCCATTTTGTCGAGAGAACTAACGTCTTTAGGGATGCTACTGGAGAAGGGGAATATGAAATCAGGGATCTAATCAACTGCTCCACCTCTAAGGTGGTCTATATGATTACTTGCCCTTGCCCTAAAATATATATTGGTAAGACGAAGAGACCCCTTAGGGTGCTGGCCAGGGTTGCAGACCTCGAGGTTACAGGGGAGGCATGGCTGGTGAACATTGACGTAGAATCACTGTACACGTCAATCCCACATAATTGTGGAATCGCAGCAGTCAAAGGTTTCCTTGATAAAAGCTTTCCACATTTTGGTCCCCAAAATAAGTTCTTAATTGAACTCCTGGAATTTGCCCTAAATGACACACGCGGTGTAGGGGGATGTTCCCATGTACAAAATGTCAAATGTGCCCTTTTGTTGAGAGAACTAACGTCTTTAGGGATGCTACTGGAGAAGGGGAATACGAAATTAGGGATCTAATCAACTGCTCCACCTCTAAGGTGCTCTAATGTCCCTTAAATGCTCCCCTATCCTAACCCCTTAGAGGTTAGGGGAGCATTTAAGGGACATTAGAAAGAAGAAGGAAAGAATACTGGAAAATAAGGAGAAAAAGGAGGAGAGACCGGTAGCTAAACATTTTGTACAATACCACCAAGGTAAAACAGATGGATTGAAGGTAAAAGGCATCTATACCCTGAAGTTACCAGCGAGAAGGGGAGGCTTCGATCGCATCCTTCTGCAGAAGGAAAAGTGGTGGATATACACTTTGAAGTCCCTCGTACCTCAAGGTATGAATACAGAACTAAATATGCAACCATTTTAGCTTGTCCCAGCTATATTTTTCAATGAAAGAAACAACAGGAGGAGGGGCGACTACACCTAGAATCACTATAAGGGAGAGGTGTATGTCCGCCCCTTCCACGTCCAGTTGAAGCTACGTAACATGACGTTGCAAAACGCGTCAACGTAATCAGCGTGCATGGACGCCGCCCGAATCCACACTAGGAAGAAAGGCGGTAACGTTACTATTGCAACATGTTTGTATACTTTGCTGCATTTTAGTATTGGAACTCTGCTTTATATGCTTAATACCATTGAAACATCTTTGTATACTTTGCTGCACTCAAGTATTGGAACTCTGCTTAATATTATCGAGTGGGTTGGTAACTGCTTCTGTTTCCGTGACAACTGTGTCTGATGGACACACAGCTTGGGTTATCCTGTGAGTTGACGATGGCCTGAGAAGTAATATGGAATATTATCATCCGGGAAATTTCTTTCAGATATATGTTATCCCTTCATTAGCCATCATCATCTTGGCACAGCCTGACAATCTACTGGCTTTGATCCAGGTTTTAAGCTATTCTTACATTATAGCAATTATGAGTCTCACCCTGAATTCTTATATTTCTAGGACTTGTCTTCTGGAGACATATATACTATGATGTGACTCTATTAACCTTTAAAAGGCCTAATAGGACTCTTGGATATTGCAATTTGCTACATCACTAATGGTCCTTGACTTATGGCTTTAACCTCATGGTGGCATCTACTTAGCCAGGTATAGCTCTCAAACTTCCCGGGGGGCCACACCTACATAGTCACCCCAGTATCCTTATACTTCATTCTATTGATTATTTACTATTATTGGTGATTAGCCATTGGGGTTTCTATGCAGGTGTGGATTAATATAAGCACCTGCACTGCATATATTTGTTTGTTTGTCATTGTGTGTGCACAGTCAGTCCTTGTCAGTCTACTTGTTTCATTGATACACCATCTGTAAGCCATACACTTGGTGTACCATTTTACGGTCGGTCTCAGGGGACCCATGACCCTCCACTTCCATTGGGAAGTAATATACTCATATTTTATATACTCTTGTGGCTTTGTTTAAAATAAATAAATAATAAAATTTGATATTGATTTTTATATATTTTCTCCTTATTCCCCTCTCTGGCCAAAAGTAGCCATCTTCATCCCTGGGATATCCACTCTGGTGATTTTCCCCGGGATAGCCTTATACTTATATGCTTTACAAAGGCTAGGGCTAGAGCCTCTTAATTTGAGGAGTGGCAGCGAGCAAGTAACTATTACTCTATAAACAGGGAGAGATTAGTCTTGTGGCCATCTTTCCTTTTTTTGTAATATATAGTACAGGAGATGGTCAGAGAATGTAGACACAGTACAGGAGATGATCAGAGACTGCAGACATAGTACAGGAGATGGTCAGAGACTGCATACATAGTACAGGAGTTGGTCAGAGACTGCAGACATTTTACAAGAGATGGTCAGAGACTGCAGACATGATAAAAGAGATCAATGCAGTCTCACCAGTGCCCATCAAATGCAGCCTACCACTGTGCCCAAAATTGCAGCCTCACTGTGCCCATCAATGCAGCCTCACTGTGCCCATAATCGCAGCCTCACTGTGCCCATCAATGTGGCCTCACTGTGCCCATGAATGCAGACTCACCATAGCCTGCCCTGGATCACACACACAGCGGACATCTCCTGCTGTGTGTCACAGAGCTGGGTCTGTGTGTGTTGTCAGCGGTGCTGTAACAAGGTCCTGCCCCCCTAGACTGGCTCGTTTGATAGGCGGAACACTTGTTATGGTGCCGCCGACAACACACACAGACCCAGCTCCATGACACGCAGCTCTCTCACTGTGTGTGACAAACAAGAGGAGGAGGCGGGAGCCTGGAGTGGAGCACTGCAGCCACAGATCAAAGTGGCCCCAGGGCAGGCGGCCTACTGGAAAATTTCCCGGCAGACCAGTCCAGCCCTGGATTGAGGGAGGGGAGAACTCTGGCACTTTGGAGCCCCCACCTGTGTGGCGCCTGGGTGCAATGCACCCAGCGCACCTGTCCAGGTTTGGGCTCAGGATCAGCCCTGCGCTGTCTTAATCTCCCAACGTAAAGCTTGACATACCAAAAGGCAGGCAACCGGAGTGGTGCTAGAAGGATATCCGACAGCAAACAACAGAGCTATGCTCTTCATGTTACGGGTTGGAGGGTGGAACTCCGCGTGGTAGGCCGCAACCTCCCCTCCAGTGTTGCACGGAGAGGTCCGTCTTGCGTCAGGCCCTGGAAGGAAGAAACCATTGCACAGGCTTTGCACTTCTTCTATAGCTACTCCCAGTAATCTTCCTAAAAGCAGCAAAGATCCCTGGGATATGTAGTCCGGACACATAATCAGGTATAGCAATTATCTGATGGGAGAACTACTCATCCCACAGCCCTTCTGCTGGGCACACAAATATGATGTCACCTGATATATTGAGCACTAGAGGGACTTTGAAAGGCCCAGGATGCGGTGCTTTACAATTGCAGTCCATTATGCTACACCAGTAAAGTTCATGTGCCTGTAAAGGCAGGCATCCCAATACTTTTGGTAATATAATGGTTCAATCACTGGTTCATTGGATTTGTTTTCCTGTTAAAAAGTGTAGATATGTAGGGCCCATCACACTTATGCTTTATGGCAATGCATGGCAAAACACACATTGTTACCATGTATTCCTGCAATGCACCTGCTTTACAATGCATATTCCAGTGTTGTGGTGAGCTGTGTTACTAAAAAAGAGTCAGGTGAGTTGGCGTTCTATTCACAATTGGATGCCTCAACGCAATTCACATTAACACTCTACAATGCATCACTAAATTGTAAATCAGCCCTTAATGTCCTCAGAGGAAGCATTAGGTGTTACCGTTTTGTTAGGGTAAATGGGTAAACCCATTTTGTTTTAAACATATTTAATTAATCCTCCAATCAATGTGTACTATTCTATTAATCTTTTTTATTTTAAAGGGAAGCATACATTAGTTATAAAGGGAGACAGTGTTATTTGGTGTTACAGGTATTAGAAGCTTCCTATCTAATACTAAAGGCCAAACAGCAGGAAGATGGACTGTCTCTGTACTCTGGGGGAGAAATAGTCAAGGTACAGGTGAAGGAGAAGAGAGACCGGTAGAAGAAAAGGAAAGAATGTGAAGCAAACCCTGAAAGATGGTGAAGAAGAAAAAAAAAAAAAGGAGAAAACACGAACCCTGTTTGCTGCAGCACAACTTTTCAAGCACAAGTTTGCCAATGGGTACCCTGGATGGTTTTGGATCCCAGCAATGCCCGGCAGGCAGTAAATAAAATATGAAGCAATGAAGAAGAAAATCAGCGATAGCAGCCTACACCTCACTTACTTTCACTTAACCAGACCCCCAACCATCCCAGATCCCGAGTGATTGTACTAGGCTCAGACTCCATGTAACCACACTTCTTTTTACCATGTCGCAGCCATGTCCAGCTTTCACCTCACTGCACTTAAGCTGCCCATAGATGGGTAGAAATTTGAATGAAATTTTTTTTAGGAAAAGAACGTTCTAAGATAGTTTGTTCATTTTTCTAATCATCAAATTAATGTTCGTTTTCAACCGCAGTGATGAGAAAATTCGAAGGAGCAGGATGGAAAATTTTTCTCGAAAGGAACAAATTCCAAACAGCTTATATGGTTTTCATTCCGTAAAGTCCATTCATTCCAAAATCAAATGTTAAAAGGAAACAAAATCTTTGGAGCGACATTAGAATGTTCTGAGAGAATTCTGATGAATTCTCCTAAGAGCGTTTCTGTGCCTTGTTTCTTCTTTACACCCGTCTTTCCCCCTTTATTTCTTCTAATGTTAGCAGGTATGATTATCATTACTACTGTGAAAAAATCCTCCCTCCTCTGTACTCTGATCTCTGTTTCAAATATCACTGATCCAGCCCAGCCTCCCCCTGTGTAGGAGGATGTGACCCTCCCAACTGCATTCTTCCCCGGTGTCAGAGAACTTCATTTCATTTCCTCATCTGCTGTCAGCGATGGCGTCTGCTGATCTGAGAGCTGAGTTGGAATGTTCCGTCTGTCTGAACATTTATACAGATCCTGTAAACCTGAAATGTGGACACAACTTCTGCCGGGTCTGTATTGATCATGTGCTGGATACACAGGAGGGGTCTGGAGGATATTTCTGTCCTGACTGCAGAGAGAAGTTTCAGGATCGGCCTCCACTGCACAGGAACATAACACTACGTAACATAGTGGAGAATTTCCTGTCTGCTCAGCCAAATCATGAGGAGTCCGGGGTCTTCTGTACTTACTGTGTGGACTATCCTGTACCCGCTGTTAAATCCTGTCTACACTGTGAGGTTTCTCTGTGTGATAAACACCTGAGAGTCCACAAAAAGTCCCCAGAACACGTCTTATGTGACCCCACCTTGTCCATGGAGAGCAGGAAATGCTCCGTCCATAAGAAGATGCTGGAGTATTACTGCACTGAGGATGAGACCTGTATCTGTGTGTCTTGTGTGATTGGAGGACATAAAGAACATGAGATGGAGTCACTGGATGAGGCTTCTGAGAAGAAGAAGGAGACACTGAGGAATGTTCTACAGAAACTTCGGACAAAGAGAGAGGAGACGGAGGAAAGAGTCCAGAGTCTGCAGGAACACAGGAGGAAAGTAGAAGAAAAAGCATCTGGTGACACCGAGAGAGTCACTGTCCTGTTTAGAGATCTCAGGAGACGTCTGGAAGACCTGGAGAAGAGAATCCTGAGGGAAATCTCCGGGAGGGCAGAGCGGATCTCCATCTCCATCCGGGATCTGGAAATAAAGGAGGAGGAGCTGTCCAGGAAGATACGTCACATTGAGGAGCTGTGTAACATGACGGATCCACTGACTGTCTTACAGGAATCAGACACAGGTGACTTGTGTGATACTGAGGATGGAGATAATGAGGACAGAGAGAGACATGAGAAGCTCCTCCATGATGGAGGAGGTCTGGATGTGGATGGGATATCACACACATTACACTCATTGTCTGATATAATAACAGAGGTAAATGTATCCTTCTATATACAGGGAGCTGCAGACATATTACTGGATGTAAACACAGCTAATAATTCTCTACAAATATCAGATGACAGGAAAACTGTATACTGGTCATATAGAAACCAGAATCGCCCAGAAACCCCAGAGAGATTTAAGGATTATCCTCAGGTGATAAGCAGTCGGAGTTTCTCCTCAGGGAGACATTACTGGGAAGTGGATGTCGGGGAATCAGAGAACTGGAGAGTCGGGATGTGTTACCCCAGTATAGTCAGGAGAGGAAAGCAGTCAGAGATTGGAGATAATAACAAGTCCTGGGGATTGTACAGGTGGGGTAATCGGTATCTGGTGACACATGACAGTAAATGGATCCTCTTACCCCCCAATATCTCCAGTAACAGATTCGGGATATATCTGGATTATGAGGCCGGACGGATCTCCTTTTATGATCTGTGTGACCCGATCCGACATCTCCACACCTTCACCACCACCTTCACTGAGCGGCTCCATGCTGGGATACGTGTATTTAGAGGTTATATAAAGATCTGTGGGGGGAATCAGGAGGAATTCATCCAGAGACTGATGACATCACAGAGAGGATGGATGGGATTAGTGGAGTATGCAACCAATAGAATAAAGCAGTGGGTGGGGCTTTAGTCTGTATCCTGCTGTTTCTTTACTATAAAAAATAATAAGTGAGATTTCTCCCTCTAACACCAATCACTGTGATTGGGTAGAATATCTGTCCAGTTACTGCAGTAACATGTTCCTAGTCAGGAAAGGTGTGGCCTATATAATGATCTACCCAGGGCTTTTTTTCTCAGAGAATAGGTACAGGAACTCCCCCTTTCCAAGTCACCCCTTGTCCATGCCCCCTACCCACCTCTGAGCACCGTTCCTTGGTTCCACCCTATACCCACCTCCCAGTACTGCCCCTTTTATAGAATACAAAACCACGTTAAATTTGTGGTACTATGTCATTTGTATGAAATTTGTTAATCATAACAAGAAAAGCAGTCAAATAGATCCCTTGCAGCAAGCAACAATAGACCCCAACTTCTCCAGCAACAATAGATCCCCCAGCAACAAATGATCACTCACAACAAAATACCCACCAAGTTACAATAGACTGCTGGCAGCAACAACCAATCTACCAGCAGCCAGCACCAATAGACCCTTCCCTCAACAGTAGATCCCCCCCCCAGCAACAACTGACCCCCCAATTCTCCACCAGCAAAAATAGACCTCCCCAGCAACAATACCCCCCTCCAAAAATTAATCCCTTCTAGTGACAATACATCTCCCAGCATCAATAGACCCTGAAGCACACCCCAGCACCCCTTCCCATTACATACATTCAGTATTGGAGGTGCCGGAACTGCATTCCCCCCGTGTTCCTGCTGAAAAAAAGCCCCGCATCTACCTATTATCTATCTATCTATCTATCTATCTATCTATCTATCTATCTATCTATCTATCTATCTGTCTATCTGTCTATCTGTCTATCTGTCTATCTGTCTATCTGTCTATCTGTCTATCTGTCTATCTGTCTATCTGTCTATCTGTCTATCTGTCTATCTATCTATCTATCTATCTATCTATCTATCTATCTATCTATCTATCTAGCCCATGACAATCTGACATTTTGATTTCTCTGTAATTGTTAATCAGAAATATATCAGAGCGTGTGACATCAGCAATCACTGTGATTGGACAGGATGTGGTCACCTCTCCTCTCTTTCCTCCTCTTATTCCATGAAATCTATAATAGAAGAGGTAAAAATCAATGTAATAATCTCAGAGGAAACATATGAAGAAATAATCCAGAGATTTACTAGTGAAAAAAATGGGATTTATCACTAATATAATGATATTTCTATAATAATGTATGATTACTAGAACTGAAATGTATCCCAATATAATGTGTCCCCATAGAATGGATCACCAATAGAATTCTATGGGATCACTTTTATAATGGATCCTAATATAATGTATCATTGTGATGTTGTATCTTTTAATCACTAGATGTGTCCTGGTGATTGAGGAGGAACCAGGGAAGGAGATATATTTTTTCGCTATTTCTATTGTACAGTATCTCACAAAAGTGAGTACACCCCTCACATTTTTGTAAATATTTTCTTCTATCTTTTCATGTGACAACACTGAAGAAATGACACTTTGCTACAATGTAAAGTAGTGAGTGTACAGCTTGTATAACAGTGTAAATTTGTTGTCCTCTTAAAATAACTCAACACACAGCCATTAATATCTAAACCGCTGGCAACAAAAGTGAGTACACCCCTAAGTGAAAATGTCCAAATTGGGCCCAATTAGCCATTTTCCCTCCCCGGTGTCATGTGACTCGTTAGTGTTACAAGGTCTCAGGTGTGAATGGGGAGTATTTGTGTTAAATTCCTTCTTGTCGCTCTCACTCTCTCATACTGGTCACTGGAAGTTCAACATGGCACCCTGGGGCAGGACATTTAACATGAAAAATCAAAAGTGCTCATTTTAACCGCCTCCCGACCGCCCACTGTATATTGACGTCCTCTGTTTTAAAGATGGATATCTCGCTAACGGCAGCAGCTGCTGCCACAACCGAGGTATCCATCTTTAGGGCCGGCGATTCTGTACACGATAACGGTGGTCTCTGCGGCGGGTTCGCCGCGAGATCACCGTTATCAGTGGCAGGAGAGGTGCCACCCCCCCTCCCGCCGCTCTCCCGCACCCTCCGCCGCTTACCGGAGCCATCGGTAGCGGCGGAGGAGATCGGGACCTGTCACCGCTGAGGTACTGAGACGAGTGAGGCCAAGATGGCCCCCACCCGTCTCTATACCATGTGACGGCCGGAGCGACGTCATTACGACGGCTCCGCCCACTTCTCTTAAAGGCACAATTTTTTTTGTGTCATTTTTTTAAACGACTTTTTTTTTTTTTTTTTTTTTGCATTTTAGTCTAAATATGAGATCTGAGGACTTTTTGACCTCAGATCTCATATTTAAGAGGGCCTCTCATGCTTTTTTCTATTACAAGGGATGTTTACATTCCTTGTAATAGGAATAAAAGTGATCCAAATTTTTTTTTTTTAAAACAGTGAAAAAATAAATAAAATAAAGTAAAATAAATAATAAAAAAAAAAAAAAAAAAATTTTTAAAGCGCCCTGTCCCGATGAGCTCGCGCGCAGAAGCGAACGCATATGTGAGTAGCGCCCGCATATGAAAACGGTGGTCAAACCACACATGTGAGGTATCACCGCGACCGGTAGAGTGAGAGCAATAATTCTAGCTCTAGACCTCCTCTGTAACGCAAAACATGCAATCTGTAGAATTTTTTAAATGTCGCCTATGGAGATTTTTAAGGGTAAAAGTTTGACGCCATTCCACGAGCGGGCGCAATTTTAAAGCGTGACATGATGGGTATCAATTTACTTGGCGTAACATTATATTTCACAATATAAAAAAAAAATTGGGCTAACTTTACTGTTGTCTTATTTTTTTTTTCAAAAAAGTGAATTTTTTCCCAAAAAAGTGCGCTTAGAAGACCGCTGCGCAAATACGGTGCAAAAAAAAGGATTGCAATGACCGCTATTTTATTCTCTAGGGTGTTAGAAAAAAAACAATATATAATGTTTGGGGGTTCTAAGTAATTTTCTAGCAAAAAAACCTGTTTTAAACTCTTAAACACCTAAAATCCAAAACGAGGCTGGTTTTGAAGTGGTTAAAGGCTTATATGCAAGTTATTGCCATAAAAAGGGTTTGGGGACCTGGGTCCTGCCCCAGGGGACATGTATCAATGCAAAAAAAGTTTTAAAAACAGCAGTTTTTTTCAGGAGCAGTGATTTTAATAATGCTTAAAGTGCTTGAATAAAAAATGAAATATTCCTTTAAATATCGTGCCGGTGGGGGGTGTGTGTTTAGTATGCCTGTAAAGTAGTGCATCTTTCCCGTGTTTAGAGCAATACCACAGCAAAATGACATTTCTAAAGGAAAACATGTCATTTAAAACTGCCTGCAGCTGTAATGTATTGTCGAATCCCGACATATAAAAATCATTGAAAGAAACGGCGCCAAAATAAAAAAAAATATATGGTGTTGGGGTCCCCCCAAAAGCCATACCAGACCCTTATCCGATCACGCAACCTGGCAGGCAGCAGGAAAAAGGGGGGGAACAAGAGAGCGCCCCCCCCTCCTAAACTGTACCAGGTCACATGCCCTCAACATGGGGAGGGTGCTTTGGGGTCCCCCCAAAATACCTTGTCCCCATGTTGATGGAGACAAGGGCCTCATCCCCACAACCCTTGCCTCGTGTTTTTAGGGTCCGTGGGCGGCTAAACGGGTGACGGGTGCAGGGTTCCCCTTGATATCCATACCAGACACAAAGTGCCTGGTAATGGACTGGGGGGGGGCGGGACACATGCAATTTTTTTCAATGATTTTTATCTATATTGCTGGGATCCAGCAATACATTACAGCCGCGAGCAGTTTTAAATGACATTTTTTCCTTTACAAATGTCATTTTGCTGCTCTCATTCATAAAACTATGTACGGCTGTCCTGTAAGCAGCCTTACATAGTGTGGGGCGTGGACTCAGCCCCCTCAGCCATGATTGGCCCAAGGCACCCTGCCTTGGGCCAATCATGGCTCTCACATCATAGCGCGGTGTGATTGGCCAAAGCATGCAGGTCAGGTGCATGCTTTGGCCAATCAGCAGCTGTCAATGCACTGCTATCTCACAGTGCATTGACGGTCTCGCCGTTCATTATGGCGCGTTCAAATTTCCCGCGAACGCCCCATAATGTTCGGTATTCGGCGAACACCCGATGTTCGAGTTAAACTTACGTTCGACTCGGACATCGGGCTCATCCCTGTACAGCAGTTGTGTAGGGACTTTTGTGAGATGCTGTACATGTGAAGTGTTGGTGATGTATCACAAAAATAATAAAATGTATATCTGCTGCTGAATATTGTGTGATTTCTGTGCTGATCGATCAGTGTGGGGGTGTTGGTAGTGGTGGATGCCGGTATCTGTGCTCTATTTGAGGGGTAATAAGTACCCATCAGGGCTGGATAGTGATGAGCCAAACTGCCCTGGGTTCGGTTTGACCAGGGTTTGGGTTTTGGGGTCCCCTCCCCAGGGAAAGAACCTTGTCCCCATGTTCATAACAGCACCTTTCTCACTTGAATGTGTATGGGGTACATTGTAGCAAGATCCCAGGCCTCCTTCAGTCTAATAAGAACTTCCAGGGTCAGAGCTGACATCCTTCTGTATATGGTGGGTTGTGAGGCATAGTGGGTGCAAGGTAGTTAAAATTATTGGGTGCCAGACACTTCTTGAATGCAAAATAGATTTTTATTTCTCTTAACAGAACTTTTGGGAGAGAGGGTTGGGACCAGGACAACCTTAGGTATTTGCAAGATTAATTGGCAGACTCAGAGACTTCAACAGGAGGACAGCCATGCAGGGAAAGGCATCCAGCAAGACGCCACATCTGCATGTGTAGGAATGCTGTCTCCTATGGCAACAGTCTTTAATAGTTCCTAACACAAAGTGTAACAGTTCTTTTACTTCCACTACAATCACTTCTTGTAGTTCTTCAGCCCACTGAGCTCCCAGTCTCTATCACTAAACTAGATGATTCACTGACACAGAATCCCTTTGAGCTCCTCCAATCTTCACTCTAATATCTTCCTCAAGCTTCACCCCCGCTTCTCTGCTCAGTCCCTGGCTTGGCACTCAAGATACCTCTCAAGCTTCACCCCACTGGCCTGAAAGTACGCGGCCACCTGGTGGCAGAAGAGAGAAGTGCAGCAATTACAGACTTAGTGTGAAATCAATTGATCCTCAACAATTAGCCAAGGTAAAAAGTGAATAGTGCTGTGCTGTATAAATCTAAACATAAATAACCATAATGAAATGAACTGAAATCCATGCACAATGAAGTGACAGTGTGCTACATGTTAAACAACCATAGCTGTGCTAATAACAAGTACAGTGTAAAGTGACAATGTGCAAATGTGCAAATGTACAAATGATCAGGTTGACTTAGTACAAATAAGTGCCACGTTCCTCAAGGCAATGCTCTAAAAGGAAAAAAAAAAAAAAAAAAAAAAAATATATATATATATATATATATATATATATATATATATATATATATAAATCCCTAAAAATGTCCTTATCTTCTTTGTAATAAATAAAATAACATAAAATATTTACAGAATGTCTTTTTCTTTTTTGTGGTGAAATGAAAATACACAATGTACAAAATACGTGATTTTTACTTCTGTGCAGAGAGTATCTACATAAAGTGCAAAAGTGACTCCTTATCTTCTTATCTTCAGTGCAATACACTAGTGTATTAGGTGTCCCCTTACCTCCCGGCTGTGTAAGTATATCTTTGAAGGTAACAGGTAAGCTTCCTATGTGTCCAGATGTACACCGACCTCCCGATCTGACGTTTTAGGTATGGTAGTGTGTATCCGTCTTTGGAAGCCAAAAGACGCTACCAGTTGTGGCCAGTATCGACGTGACCTCAATGGGTAGGTATTCGGGGTGTAAAGGGAAGAAGAGGGGGGTACTCAATGGTGTAGTACATTTAAAATAAATTTATTGCGGTTAAAAAGACTGGAGTACTCACATTTCATTACATACACAATACAAAAGAAAAACGAGCAGCGAGCTCGCCGATGTCACTTCCGGTGCCTGTACGTCCTGACGCGTGTTCATCACGGTCATGTGACTTCATCAGGGGAAAAACTAAACACCAGGGTGCCACAACATTTATTCACAAAGAAAGGTGTGACACAGAAATAATGACACCCACACATGTGACAAGTCTTCATTAAAACATAACAATCCCCAAAAGATGTTGTTTATTGTAAATATCCATCAAACATGATGCTCACCACCCACCAACTCTCTGAAAAAAAAAAAAACCTAATGACCTAGTAAAATATGGTTGTGGCTAGATGGTACAATTGGATGCAGCACCTCATCCCAAAAAGATTAGATAACTAGTAGAGTATGGGGATGGGGGATTATAACGGTGCTAGGGTCAAAATAATGCAAAGAGAAAGAGACAGTTTAAAATGGCAAAATTACAAAAATTATTTTTATTCATAGAAATATAACAAACATGAAAACACAATCAAATGATTGACAATAAAAACAGACTAATATATTGCGTACGACCCAGGATGTAGTAGGGTAGGCCAGATGGAAAAGGCTTAACGAAATGGGGGCTCGGTTTCCTACATGTTTCGCCAAGGCATTGGCTTCCTCAGGGAACAAGAGCTCAAATTAGGTATGGGAAAGTCTGTACATAAGGATAAAGAAAACGATATAAAGACAAAAATATTAACAATATGATATTAAGTACACAACTGAATAATTTAATGATCTAATATTGTGGCTGGACAATCACACAGAGAGGTGGCTCCAATATCCCCTGTAACGCAAACTTACCTGTGAGACCGACAACCAGGGGGGGCACGAAAAGCCCCACCACAACGGGGAAGGGCAAGCTGTGCCGTATATTGTGCCTGCAGGGGGTACGCAGTAAACCTGGCAAGGGAATGCATTGGGGATAGGTGAGTAGATGTTAAAAATATATTGAACGTTGCGTTTAAGAATACTGGGAGTGATGCAGTTATGCATCAATTGCAAAAAACAAAAAAGTTTTTAATGATAAATAACTCACGCTATAGATTAAAAACAATTGATTGAAGGAGGGGAGAGGTGCCTGTAGGAAAAGGCGCACACACAGCAGGGCAGTTGGGAGAGTTGACACTCAATGGACCTCTATGGAAAGATAAATAAATAAATGCCTTTGCTTAACCGATGGGCCTGATATTGCTCACCAAAATAGGGGAGAAAAATGCACAGAAAGAGAGCTTACCTAGTAGGATGTATAGCAAAACAAATAACTCGTTTAGATGTTTTTACATGTAATATTCATAAAACAAGGTCTTTTTTTGAAGAGAAAGCAGAAGCAGTGAGTCCTAAAGGGGAATAGATCAAAGAGAATTTATTAAGGATTAGGGAACTGTGCTGAAGGGGACTGAAAGACTAGTTGGAAAAACCAGGAATAAATTACCTAATAGGCCGTGTAGCAAAGTATATAACTCCAAAGGGGTCAATATTAATGATTATCCAGGAGATGGATGGTAGCTCCAAGATGATGGCACCTAAAGAGAAATGATTCAGGGCTAAGCAAGGAGTGGAGTTGAAAGTATTATTAGTATGGTGAAGATTCCAGTTACCTGGTTCATGTGTGTGAGAGCAAATACAGGCACGTCCCTCGTCCAGCGTGTAAACCGAGGGACTGGCCGGTTCCTAAAGTACCCCCCACACCTGATCAGATAGTGATCAGGTGTGCGGACGCGAGTAAAGGGCGTCCGCGCATGTGTGCAGTGCGGCGCCCCGGAAACTACATGTTCCGGCATGCACCGCATCGATCACTACATATCCGAATACCAACAGTTGATATTTGGAGCTTATCAAAAGGGTACCATAGATTCCAACACATGGAAATTTCTAAATGTCAGCGAACCCACAACTCCCACTTTCTATTCCCTCCCCAAACTTCATAAGTCTCTTGATCACCCCCCAGGCCGTCCCATCGTGTCTGGACGGCAATGCCTCACTGAACCTGCCAGTGCTTTGGTTGACAAATACCTGGCACCCCATGTAGTTGCGTTGCCTTCGTACATAAAAGACACCATCCACCTTCTCCGCTTATTAGATAGCCAATCCTTACCAAAAAACACATGGCTGGTAGCTCTAGACGTGGAAAGTCTATATAACATCATTCCACACAATAGAGGCGTTGCGGTGATTGAAAAATTAATTAGAGAAAGAGGCCCAAAATACGATGCATACGGGGACTTTGTTCTAGAATTATTGAGGTTCATACTAACACGCAACTATTTTATGTTCGGCCCCTCCCACTACCTCCAGGTGCAGGGTGTGGCTATGGGGACCAAGTGTGCCCCTGCCTATGCCAACCTGTACCTGGGGGGGTGGGAGAGGGAACTATTCGATGCGGTTCATCCCATTCCTTACCTGTCCAAGGTTTTATCTTGGTACAGGTACATAGACGATATATTGTTGTTTTGGTCCGGTACCAAAGATGAACTCGTTTCGTTTGTTCAGCACCTCACCCAGAATACGTTTAATCTTAAGTTTACCATGGAGTGCAGCCAGTCGCAGATCCATTTTTTGGATCTGGAGATTGGTTTGCGCCCCAATGGTCAAATTTACACTGTTCTCTATCGCAAGCCCTCTTCGGGTAACACAATACTGCATGCCCATAGTGCCCACCCCAGACCCCTCCTCAGAAGCATTCCATTCAGCCAATATCTTAGGATAAAAAGGAACTGCACTTTTGAGGAAGATTTTCTTAAAGCAGCACATGAACTCTATAATAGACTCTTAGCCAGAGGCTACAGCCATTCTCTTTTGAAAAAAGCCTTTAACAAGGCGAAGAAATTGAATAGAAAGGACCTTGTCTTTTCTGACAAACCGCCTGATACCAGACAACCGATACGTTTAATCACTCAATACTCAAACCAGCACATCCAAATCAAACATATCCTTAATCAATTTTGGCCCTTACTAACGGCAGATCCCGTAATCGCCAAATATATCAAAACATACCCTGATATTACATATCGTCGATCCCCTTCACTTCGCGATCGCCTTATCAAAAGTCATCACGCGACGGACACTTCATGTGTGCCCACTGCCACAGGTACTTATCAATGTGGCAGGTGCGACATCTGTGCCTTTGTTACCCACTCCAGAACAGTGACCCTGCCTGATGGAAACGTTCATACCATCAGACATCGGGTCACTTGTGCCACCGTAGGTGTCGTTTATTTGGCTGAATGCCAATGCGGCTCGTACTACGTTGGCAAAACTAAGCGTCCTTTCCAGATTCGGATCCGTGATCACATAAAACCGTTATACAAATACACTACCACCACTGCCATTAACCGGCACATTGCTGCTCAGCATAATTTTGATCCCCACGTTATCCTGTTTTCCGCACTCGAACATGTGCCCTTGCATGTTAGAGGCGGAAGCATAGATAACAAATTACTACAGCTCGAAACCAAATTTATTCACACATTAAATGCCACTAATTTCCCCGGGCTTAATGAACACATAAGCTTCAAACCTTTCTTATGAACCTATGTATATATTTATTTTTTTCAGCCATATTTACAAATACGCTGTGCATTTCTCATTTTTGTTTTTAAGCCCATGTCGCTCAGTCGGCACCTCGGTCTTTCTCCGCTCCTTTCTTTCCTTCTCTTCTTTCCCTCTCTCTCGGTCCCCTTTTCCCCACACCCTTCCCCCCCTTCCCCCTCTCTTGCTTTTCCCATTTTTCTGCCATGGCCACTTTTGTGTTTTCCCTTGCACAGTGTCCTCATCATATCAGTACTTTGCTATAAGCCTTTGCCAGAAGAGACTTGTTATAGACTAGATTCAAATTTGCTTTCTTTGCTATTTGGACTTTTGGTAATATTGTTATCTGTCAATGCTTGAATTGTATGATGTATATTTCAATATATCTTTTGTATTCACCCATACCATTTTTTTCAGTCATATTCAAAATAATCCTTTTCATTATGGGCTTTCAGTGCAACCAGGACCCTGTGGTTCTCTATGTCCATTATGTACTTTGTGGCTGGACATTGTGGGCCGACGCACAGGCTGTCCCCGCTATCCCCATTGACCCTTGGGGACCGTCGGGCTAGTGGGGGTTTCGTCCCCCCTTTTTCCTGTGCCTCCGCCCACTTTTTATTCCGCATTGAGGTGAATCCATCCCTGGATCGTTTCCGGTGCCTGGCTCTCCTGCATCCCGCGGGGGGATGCGATCATGCCCCCCCCGGTGGGTGTCTCGTTAGCGCTGTTCGTGCCTGTACGGACGCCCGGGGCAGAACCTCTTTGTCTGCCTCGGGTGTCCGCGCTTCGCTTACACTTTCTGGCCCCCCCATTCCACCGGCAGATGAGTTTCTATGGCGCCTTGGGACCACCCATTCCATGGCGTCATGCCTCCTCATTGGCCACGTGATGGCCGCAGTGTCTGCGCATGCGCGTGCGGTGCATGCCGGAACATGTAGTTTCCGGGGCGCCGCACTGCGCACATGGGCGGTCGCCCTTTACTCGCGTCCGCACACCTGATCACTATCTGATCAGGTGTGGGGGGTACTTTAGGAACCGGCCCAGTCCCTCGGTTTACACGCTGGACGAGGGACGTGCCTGTATTTGCTCTCACACACATGAACCAGGTAACTGGAATCTTCACCATACTAATAATACTTTCAACTCCACTCCTTGCTTAGCCCTGAATCATTTCTCTTTAGGTGCCATCATCTTGGAGCTACCATCCATCTCCTGGATAATCATTAATATTGACCCCTTTGGAGTTATATACTTTGCTACACGGCCTATTAGGTAATTTATTCCTGGTTTTTCCAACTAGTCTTTCAGTCCCCTTCAGCACAGTTCCCTAATCCTTAATAAATTCTCTTTGATCTATTCCCCTTTAGGACTCACTGCTTCTGCTTTCTCTTCAAAAAAAGACCTTGTTTTATGAATATTACATGTAAAAACATCTAAACGAGTTATTTGTTTTGCTATACATCCTACTAGGTAAGCTCTCTTTCTGTGCATTTTTCTCCCCTATTTTGGTGAGCAATATCAGGCCCATCGGTTAAGCAAAGGCATTTATTTATTTATCTTTCCATAGAGGTCCATTGAGTGTCAACTCTCCCAACTGCCCTGCTGTGTGTGCGCCTTTTCCTACAGGCACCTCTCCCCTCCTTCAATCAATTGTTTTTAATCTATAGCGTGAGTTATTTATCATTAAAAACTTTTTTGTTTTTTGCAATTGATGCATAACTGCATCACTCCCAGTATTCTTAAACGCAACGTTCAATATATTTTTAACATCTACTCACCTATCCCCAATGCATTCCCTTGCCAGGTTTACTGCGTACCCCCTGCAGGCACAATATACGGCACAGCTTGCCCTTCCCCGTTGTGGTGGGGCTTTTCGTGCCCCCCCTGGTTGTCGGTCTCACAGGTAAGTTTGCGTTACAGGGGATATTGGAGCCACCTCTCTGTGTGATTGTCCAGCCACAATATTAGATCATTAAATTATTCAGTTGTGTACTTAATATCATATTGTTAATATTTTTGTCTTTATATCGTTTTCTTTATCCTTATGTACAGACTTTCCCATACCTAATTTGAGCTCTTGTTCCCTGAGGAAGCCAATGCCTTGGCGAAACATGTAGGAAACCGAGCCCCCATTTCGTTAAGCCTTTTCCATCTGGCCTACCCTACTACATCCTGGGTCGTACGCAATATATTAGTCTGTTTTTATTGTCAATCATTTGATTGTGTTTTCATGTTTGTTATATTTCTATGAATAAAAATAATTTTTGTAATTTTGCCATTTTAAACTGTCTCTTTCTCTTTGCATTATTTTGACCCTAGCACCGTTATAATCCCCCATCCCCATACTCTACTAGTTATCTAATGACCTAGTGTACACGACCAATCCTGATGGTATGAGTCGCCAAAAGACAGCTCCTTGTACTATCATCAGCTATATAAGAAAAGAGGCGGGGATAGTAGTGACATCATTGACTGAATATGCCTTTGGCCATATTCAAGCAGTGATGTCACTGCTATCTCTGACATCAGTGGTTCCTGTATTCACTGTGGGTGCTTGAGAACCAGTGACGGTGGGAAGTTGTCATATATAGGAGTGGTAACAAATACTGCCTCTATATATGATGCAGGGCTCCTGCCAAATGAGCTAAACTGATAACAAGCCATGGTCTCACTGGACTCGCTGAGTCTTATTTGGATCCTAGCTGCATAGAGGGGCCCAACATCCAAGGAACCCCTTCAGGCTTTCAAGGGGCATAAATTACACATCTAATTTCCTAACTACCTATCACATTTTGGAGGTCCTGAAGCACCAGGACAGTTGAAACACCCACAAAATGACCCAATTTTGGAGAGTTGAATGGTGAAGATTAAATTTGTTTTTGTCACAAGTTTTTGTAAAATGTTGAAAATGTTTTACACAAAGTTGTTCATTTAATAGGATATTTCCCCACACACAGCATAGGTATACTTAGAATTAGTAATATGTATAATGGCTGCGCTTAGGACAAAAGATTGAGGTATGCAGCCCCCCTAAAAGGAGCTTCCCTAAGGATCCTCCAGAGACTTAAAGATTATTTACAATGGGGTATGGCGCTCCCGATAGGATTCTATGGGATGATCATCTACAGCGAAGGGGGAGGTGGGGGGGGGGGGGTTTATCCCTTTGTGTCCTAATATGTGATAGTGTGAACTATACCAAATATCTGAATGAAGTTTACAAAACCACCATAACCCCTAGTGGTGGTTTGCGGTACCACCAATAAATTGTGCCAGTATAAGTAATCTTAAGTAATAAAAATCATAAAAAATCGTAAAAAATCATAAAAATGTGAACACAAGAATATAGAAGGTGTAAACTAGACACCTAGAGTTGTGATGGAATTTCAAAGAAAAACCACCATAAAGTATAGTGGTTTGGCAATGAACGGAGACATAAAAGTGCACCTCTGCCTAATAGTACAAATATATAAAAATAACACCAAAAAAATTATTATAAATAGTGATCATAGTCCATAAGATGATGAATTTCTGCAAAAAAAACAGTGTTCAAATTTTCTTCAAGCAAAAACCGTGACTGGGGTGCTTTCAGATGTTCTTAGTGACTTTTGTGCTCCCCCTCAAGGGTCCCCACTCACCGAATCCAACAACCCCAAAGGGGCAAACAGCATCAGATTATCTCCTCCACGATCTCCTCACCACCGCGGTCATATAAGGCTCCCAGGGTCTGATTAGATTATATTCATAGTAGCTCCGTTCAGCATTCAGGGTCTTCCAAACTCCACGAGAGGCTGAACATAGAGAGGTAGGTTCGGCAGGGGGGAATCAGCAAACTTACTTACCAACTGCAATCAACAGGTGGCCTGGAGCAGTGATTTAATTAACCTGCAAGCTAATCTACATAAACACATAACATCTCACAATAGTTTGATAACAAGGTGGAGTGGACACAATACTAGCAGACAGACAGAAACAATAGGTGACCCAATTAACACAATTAACAATAGGGAAGAAACACTTAGCATAATCCAGTTACTTTGAGCTGATGATATCTGCTCTGAGTCTGCCAATCGAAAGCAGTCATTGCTGGTTATGGGCATAGAGGCCCTAAATATGGATCTGGGCCTATATTCCCAGAGTCTGTATGTTTCGGGGAGACTATCCAAAGCAATGACCATTCCAAGGGACCTCCCAAAGAGAAGTGTTCCCTTAAAGCCAGGGCCTATAGTCAGTAGGCAAGAGGCCACCCTAAATTTCCCTCCAAAAGCCCCTGTCCTGGTTGGGTTTGTCACACCAAGTATGCAGTGGTGGTCCCAACCAAGGACCAGGTGGCTCTGACCCCAGCCAACTTATTCTGGGAGTATGTGATACAACCGTACCGATGTCCAAAATGGATAGTATCGGATCAAGGTTCAAATTTGTAATCGATAATCTTTTCTGAACTGTGTCACCTTAGTGGTATCAGGAAGTCACATAGCGCTCCGTATCATCCCCAAGGTAATGGGGCCTTTGAGCAGTTCAACCACACACTTCTGGGCATGCCAAGGACCCTAGAGCAAGGGCACTGTGATCACTGGAATCGGCACGTAGGTGATGTAGTGTGGGCTTACAACAATACAGTCCACCATACTACTGGGCACACGCCCTTTTTTCTTTATATTCAGGCACTACAGATCACTGCTAGTGGATCTCCTTCTGGACTACAATCAGAGTATCTTGCATGAAATCAACTACGGTTGGAACGCAAAGGGTGAGGAGCCTAAGCGTCCAGATGGCCAGCACCTGAGTACATGAACACAGGGACCGGATGAAGAAATATAAACGAGTCATTCTGGGCTTGCACAAGGATTTGGTTATGGACTCAGCCCTGGATGAGCTGCTATTGCGACTGGGGGACCTGCTGAGGCCGTGTGTGCTAAGTGTTGATTTCTCTACCAATTCAGCTGGAGACAGAGAGCCCTTCAGCTCTGCAGATATCCTACTGGTACAGAAGAAGATGGTCACCTGCAGTCTGACTCCTCAGAGGACGCTTAGGCTCCTCACCATTTGCGGTCCAACTGCAGGCGACTTCATGCAAGATACTCTGATTATGTTGTGTGAACTTTCTCCTGTTGTACCCTAAACATGTTTGTTGTGTTGTTCATGTTATTTTCTGTGTGTGATGCTGAAGACAGCATCTGTCAAAGAAGTGGGGGGGAGTGTAGGCAGGTACAGTTTATTGTGTGCACTGCAGGTGGTGGTCAACCACAGCAGCAATACAGAGTGAGAGGAAGTAATGGGAAACATGGCTCCTCTATGGTTTCCTGAGTTACTGGGTCCATGATCCAATTGGATTTTGGTCGTCCATGTGACTCTGGGTGTGCAAGAGTCTATTTAAGACCCTGGCCCCTGGGTTTGGCTCGCATTCACTTGTAGGTAGTGTAGGGACAGGTCACCCATCTGTCAGGGACAGTAATAGTGGCAGGGAAATGTTTTGGTCGAGTAGGGAAAGCTTAGGGCTTTGAATTATCCTTGTAGACCTTTCCACTTGGGCTCGGAACAGCCAGGCCACATTCTGTCCCTCCAGACGCTGTCAGTTCAGCTGAACCCTGCTCTTGTACATGCTGTTGGTATCTGTGAGTGTTCCCTGGGTCTCCTCCCACTGGGTTATTGTGTTTTCCTTTGCTTCAATAAAAGTTCTACCATTTTCACCTGGACTGTGTGTGTGTTATTGCCGCCAGACCAGGCTGCACCCACATGCACAATTTGTTTTGGTGTTTTTTTTTCCAACATTGTGTTACAATGGTCTAATTTTAGGCTTTTCTCCTCCCTCTTTTGTATAGGTAGCATTTCCTGGACTCTCACCCACCACTGCTATTGACCAGACTGCTTGTTCCCTGCCTTTATCTGGGATGCTGGACAGCTCTCTGGACAATTCCAGATCTTGCCTTAAAATACGTTTTTCTTGAATCCTTTGTTTCTCCCATGAACTTCCTATTTTAGCCATGCCTTTGCACTTCCTGTTTTCCAGATTATTGTGCTCTTTCCAGCCAATATCTCAAACTTGCCACTCCTGCTGCTTTCTGTATTTCCACTACCATTCATTACCAACCTTTGGCTTGTTCCTCGACTATACTTCTGCTTGATCCTAACCTGCAACCACTTGTTACTGACTAGAGATGAGCCAAACAGCCCTCGGTTCAGTTCACACCAGAACAGCCGAACATTGCAAAAAGTTTGGACCCGAACACCGAACCCCATTGAAGTCTATGGGGCCCAAACTTGAAAAATCTAAAGTCCCCATTTTGAAGGCTATGCAAGTTATTGGCCATAAGAGGGTATGGGGCCTGGGTAATGCCCTGTGGCACATTTATCAATGCATTTTTTTTATAGGGGCAATGATGCTTAGAGTGAAACAAAAACAAAAGAAAAATTCATTTAAATACAGTGCTTGGGGATCCCTTTAGATTGCCTGTAAAGTGGCACATCTGTATAGTGTATAGAATCTGCTGCAACAAAACTGAGAACTAAAGAAAAAGAATGCATTTAAATTTACTTCACAGCTGCAAGCTATTGCCGGCACTCGGCAATAACAAAATAAAAAGTGAAAGAAATGGCGTGATATCCTCACCAATACATACCAGGCCCTTTGGACCCTTTAGGACCGGTATGGATTTTAAGGGGAACCCCACACCAAAATTAAAAAAACAAAAACGGCATAGGGTCCCCCCAAAATCCATACGCTGCTCATCCTGAACCATACCAGGCAACATGTGCTCTTCCCCCCCACCCCAAAGCACTTTGTCCCGATGTTGATGGGGATAGGGGCCTCTTCCCCAAACCATGGGCTGTGGTTGTGGGGGTCTGCGGGCAGGGGGCTTATTGGAATCAGTGAGCCAGGCCTTCCCATCCACAAGTGTCTAACCTCACCAATGTGCTTCTAGAAGATTGGTCAAATATTCCCATAGACACACTCCTAAACCTTGTGGACAGCCTTCCCAGAAGAGTTGAAGCTGGTATAGCTGCAAAGGGTGGGCCAACACAATATTGAACCCTACGGTCTAAGACTGGAATGCCAGTGTAGCACGGCCCCCTAGAGAACTGCTTAGAATTACCTGCTCTTCTGCACGGCTGTGACCTAGTGAACATTCCAACCCACCTGACACTCTGGGTTCATACATCCTTGTATGCTGTAGAGTAATAAATCAGACACTTTGCGTATTTGGGTTCTAATATTTTACTGGAACCAATAAAGAAGAAGGTTGTTACAAAAAGGAGGGGGAGGTAATAGATCTGCTGATTTTGGCAACAGTGCCAACTCAGCAAAATAATTCCTCCAAAAGGGCACACGACAATATTAATAAAGACAATACTGTATAACCACTTCCTTGAGAAATAGGGTTACCTCCTAACTGGATGTTTCAGCTAACTGACTGTACTGACACTCTGAAAGAGAATGAATCTGGCCAGCTTTTGCTGCTATAGTAAGAAGGGAGAGCAGTTGTAAGAATTATAATATAAGGAGGAGCCCTCTTATCAGTAATGGCAATAAAGTTCACGTTGCAGATCTGATGTTCTTCACCGGTACGTAGGAGCTTGTTAACTGAAATCGAATTAGGTGTAGTGGTAAACAGTGTATTTCTTGTAGTGTGGAAGGCTAGAGTTGTCTAAGCACAGTGTTCAAAAAAATTCAGTAAAGTATTCATGGTGTGGAGGTGTCTGTGCAAGGTGTTCCAGTATAACTGTGACAGAGGATGGATAAAGGTTGGGCGATTTGCCCTCTCACCATCGACCAGACTGATCTGATGTCTTCTGTACAGGAACTCGTGTAGCGACACTCGTGCAGAGGATCCGTTGTCTCGATCTCCCGACGTGAAGCTTGACACACCGAAAGGCAGGCGACCGGAGTGGTGCTGGAAGGATGTCCGACAGCAAACAACAGAGCTAGGCTCTACAGGTTACGGGTTGGAGGGTGGAACTCCGTGTGGTTGGCCGCAACCTCCCCTCCAATGTTGCACGGAGAGCTCCATCTTGCGTCAGGCCCCGGAAGGAAGAGACTGCCATTCAGGCTTTCCACTTCTTAATAGCTACTCCCAGCATCTTTCTAAAAGCAGCAAAGATCCCTGGGCAATTATCTGCTTGGAGAACTACTCATCCCACAGTCCTTCTGTCTGGGCACACAAATATGATATCACCTGATACACTGAGCACTAGAGGGACAAGTGCGGCTTTGAAAGGCCCAGGATACGGTGCTTTACAATTGTAGTCCATTTTGCTACACCAGTAAAGTTCATGTGTGTGTAAAGGCAGGCATCCCAATACTTTTGGTAATATAATGGTTCAATCACTGGTTCATTGGATTTGTTTTCCTATTGGAAAGTGTAGATATGTAGGGCCCATTCCACTTATGCATAATGGCAATGCATGGCAAAACACACATTGTTACCATGTATTCCTGCAATGCACCTGCTTTACAATGCATATTCCAGTGTTGTGGTGAGCTGTGTTACTAAAAAAGAGTCAGGTGAGTTGGCGGTCCATTCACAATTGGTTGCCTCAAAGCAATGCACATTGACACACTACAATGCATCATTAAAGTGCAAATCAGCCCTTAGGCCGGGTGCACACTGGTACGACATGACAGTCGTACTACTTTGGATCCGACTTTGCCCTGCGTCTTGAACTCCGACATGTGTCCGACTTCAATGAACAGGGATCCGACTTCGATCCGATTTGGACAGTTATTGGATTTGGGGCTGAAAGGACAGGTCAGAGTCTAGGATCACACCGAGCACTGTGGCATGAGCGGAGAGACTGATGGTTGTATTATTGGTCTTGATGGAAAAGTCGGGGGGGGGGGGGGGGGGGGGCACATGGGCTGGAGGAAAAAGTATGAGCTCAGTTTTAGAAAGATTGAGTTTGAAACTGGTGTGAATTCCATGTTGATATGTCAGTTGGTAAGTTAGTAATGCGAGAGGAGACTGATGGAGTAAGGTGAGGAGTAGAGAGATAGGTTTGTGTGTTGTCAGCATAGAGGTTTATTAACAGACCAAGGGAGGAGGTGTAACTGGAAAAGAGAACGACAGAACCTTGAGGTACCCCTACAGAAAGAGGAAGTAGAGAGGAAGAAACAGAGTTATAGGTCACATTGAAGGAGCGCTGTGATAAGTAGGAGGAGAGCCAGGAGAGAGCAGAGTCTTGAAGGGCAAGAGAGTGGAGTTTTTTGAGGAGGAGGGGATTGTTGTGAATTCATGAAGAAATATATTTTACATTTACTGGCAGAAACATGAGAGATGCTTAGGCTTAAAAAAAAAAAGTAGATGAACTGTGATGTTGCAATAATTGAACTGTTGCCCTTTTGGAGACCTTTAGGACAAAATTGACGTTCTCATGTTTTCCAAGTTCTTCTACTACTTCAAATATTGAAGACTTTTACAAGCATGTATTGTGAGGAAAACTTGTTGGAACAATGACTGCTCTTGTCACAAAACAAGGAGATATTTACATGGTATTAGTGAATAAACAAAAAAATAGGAGACAAGTTTATACAGACTATTCTCACATAGAAATAACCTCACCTGGCCTAAACCCATTGTGAGGGACTGTTTAAATAGCTAACACATTGGCTAACAAAACCCATTGTGTGAATTTTAGGAACTGTTTAGACAAACAAGTCATCTTTAAACATCCAGTGAGAAAGATTTGAAGTTGGTGCAAGTCAAAAATATTTTAAAAGTATCTAAAAGGTTATTATAAGTCATGACATTGTAGGTCACAGAGACATATTATAATTTTGACAACTTTGGTATGAGGAAATATATATGAAAGTGTGATTTTATAAGTAGTGTTTTAAGAAACTAATTAGTATTAGGAAAAACATATAATTATGATTATAACTATATAAGGCTGTAGCCTATGCTTAGATAAACGAATATTCATTGGATATACCAGAATTATACAGGTATCCATATAGATAATCATTTTATGTAGTATTGATGAATATATATAACAACGTGTGTATTTCATAGATGGACCAGTTTTGATAGACATACATTTATAGAGATACATATATATAACCAGTTATGTAAAAATGATTAATCAAGATTGTACTGAGTTTATTTTACATTAGACCGATTACCAGAATATTTAAAGGTATATACTATTCTTACCATTATACACATTATGAAAATAGAACGTATTAACTTAAAAGGATAGACTCAAAACACAAGTGAGATACCTGGTGGTTGAAGATGGTATTATGCGGACTCCCTAAATTTCCAGAGAAGGTTAATAATTAAGTCTCTTAAACCAATGGAAAAAAGCCACGTCCTTTTGGGCAGAGCCATTATAATTTTTATGGTTTTATTATCTGAAATGGTATTTAGAGGCAAGTAAGATGCCAGGAAAGAGAAGAAAAGAAAAGAGGAGGAGGAGGGAAGAGAAAGGAGGAGAGCTCAGGGGGGAGAGCTCAGGGATCCACCCTGAGGGAGGACACTGGGAGACACACACAATCCCAGACTGACACTCATGCACCATGCATGAATACATATCTTGACTAGGGATGAGCTTCGAGTTCGAGTCGAACTCATGTTCGACTCGAACATTGGCTGTTCGCAAGTTCGCTGAACAGCGAACAATTTGGGGTGTTCGCGGCAAATTCGAATGCCGCGGAACACCCTTTAAAAGTCTATGGGAGAAATCAAAAGTGCTAATTTTAAAGGCTAATATGCAAGTTATTGTCATAAAAAGTGTTTGGGGACCCGGGTCCTGCCCCAGGGGACATGGATCAATGCAAAAAAAAGTTTTAAAAATGGCCGTTTTTTCAGGAGCAGTGATTTTAATAATGCTTAAAGTCAAACAATAAAAGTGTAATATCCCTTTAAATTTCGTACCTGGGGGGTGTCTATAGTATGCCTGTAAAGGGGCGCATGTTTCCCGTGTTTAGAACAGTCTGACAGCAAAATGACATTTTGAAGGAAAAAACTCATTTAAAACTACCCGCGGCTATTGCATTGCCGACAATACACATAGAAGTTCATTGATAAAAACGGCATGGGAATTCCCCAAAGGGGAACCCCGAACCAAAAAAAAAAAAAAAACGGCGTGGGGTCCCCCCAAAAATTCATACCAGACCCTTATCCGAGCACGCAACCTGGCAGGCCGCAGGAAAAGAGGGGGGGACGAGAGTGCGGCCCCCCCCTCCTGAACCGTACCAGGCCACATGCCCTCAACATTGGGAGGGTGCTTTGGGGTAGCCCCCCAAAACACCTTGTCCCCATGTTGATGAGGACAAGGGCCTCATCCCCACAACCCTGGCTGGCGGTTGTGGGGGTCTGCGGGTGGGGGGCTTATCGGAATCTGGAAGCCCCCTTTAACAAGGGGACCCCCAGATCCCGGCCCCCCCCTGTGTGAAATGGTAAGGGGGTACAAAAGTACCCCTACCATTTCACTAAAAAACTGTCAAAAATGTTAAAAATGACAAGAGACAGTTTTTGACAATTCCTTTATTTAAATACTTCTTCTTTCTTCTATCTTCCTTCATCTTCTGGTTCTTCTGGTTCTTCTGGCTCTTCTGGTTCTTCCTCCGGCGTTCTCGTCCAGCATCTCCTCCGCGGCGTCTTCTATCTTCTTCTCCTCGGGCCGCTCCGCACCCATGGCATGGGGGGAGGCTCCCGCTCTTCTCTTCTTCTTCATCTTCTTCTCTTCTTCTCTTCTTCTTTTCTTCTCTTCTTCATTTTCTTCTCCGGGTCGCTCCGCACCCATGCTGGCATGGAGGGAGGCTCCCGCTGTGTGACGGCGCTCCTCGTCTGACAGTTGTTAAATAACGGGGGGCGGGGCCACCCGGTGACCCCGCCCCCTCTGACGCACGGTGACTTGACGGGACTTCCCTGTGACGTCACAGGAATGCCACAGGGAAGTCCCGTCATGTCCCGTGCGTCAGAGGGGGGCGGGGTCACCGGGTGGCCCCGCCCCCCGTTATTTAAGAACTGTCAGACGAGGAGCGCCGTCACACAGCGGGAGCCTCCATCCATGCCAGCATGGGTGCGGAGCGGCCCGGAGAAGAAAATGAAGAAGAGAAGAAGAGAAGAAGAGAAGAAAAGAAGAAAAGAAGAAGAGAAGAAGATGAAGAAGATTAAGAGAAGAGCGGGAGCCTCCCCCCCATGCCATGGGTGCGGAGCGGCCCGAGGAGAAGAAGATAGAAGACGCCGCGGAGGAGATGCTGGACGAGAACGCCGGAGGAAGAACCAGAAGAGCCAGAAGAACCAGAAGATGAAGGAAGATAGAAGAAAGAAGAAGTATTTAAATAAAGGAATTGTCAAAAACTGTCTCTTGTCATTTTTAACATTTTTGACAGTTTTTTAGTGAAATGGTAGGGGTAAGTACCCCCTTACCATTTCACACAGGGGGGGGGGCCGGGATCTGGGGGTCCCCTTGTTAAAGGGGGCTTCCAGATTCCGATAAGCCCCCCGCCCGCAGACTCCCACAACCACCGGCCAGGGTTGTGGGGATGAGGCCCTTGTCCTCATCAACATGGGGACAAGGTGTTTTGGGGGGCTACCCCAAAGCACCCTCCCAATGTTGAGGGCATGTGGCCTGGTACGGTTCAGGAGGGGGGGGGCCGCACTCTCGTCCCCCCCTCTTTTCCTGCGGCCTGCCAGTTTGCGTGCTCGGATAAGGGTCTGGTATGGATTTTTGGGGGGACCCCACGCCGTTTTTTTTTTTTTTTGGCGCGGGGTTCCCCTTAAAATCCATACCAGACCTGAAGGGTCTGGTATGGAATTTAGGGGGAGCCCCACGTCATTTTTTCTTTTTAATTTTGGCCGGGGTTCCCCTTAATATCCATACCAGACCTGAAGGGCCTGGTATGGAATTTAGGGGGACTCCCACGTCATTTTTTTTTTTTAATTTTGATTCGGGGTTCCCCTTTGGGGAATTCCCATGCCATTTTTATCAATGAACTTCTATGTGTATTGTCGGCAATGCAATAGCCGCGGGTAGTTTTAAATGAGTTTTTTCCTTCAAAATGTCATTTTGCTGTCAGACTGTTCTAAACACAGGAAACATGCACCCCTTTACAGGCATACTATAGACACCCCCCAGGTACGAAATTTAAAGAGATATTACACTTTTATTGTTTGACTTTAAGCATTATTAAAATCACTGCTCCCGAAAAAACGGCCGTTTTTAAAACTTTTTTTTGCATTGATCCATGTCCCCTGGGGCAGGACCCAGGTCCCCAAACACTTTTTATGACAATAACTTGCATATTAGCCTTTAAAATTAGCACTTTTGATTATTCATGTTCGTGTCCCATAGACTTTAACGGTGTTCGCGTGTTCGAACAAACTTTTTTCCTGTTCGCATGTTCTGGTGCGAACCGAACAGGGGGGTGTTCGGCTCATCCCTAATCTTGACATTCATGAAGATTCCTCGACACCTAATACTTAGAACTCGGAGGTCACAAGAAGTAAATCCTCTTTAAGAGTATCCATTTTGAAACTACGGCAGCCATCTTAACTCTGGTAACCAGCCAATAGGAACTGTAGCCATTCTGGAATGGGTAATTATGTCATGTTGACTTTATCTTGTATGTTCTCTCAAATATTGATATGTTCTTTCAAATATTGATGTATTGAATATTATACAATTGATAATCATTCTCCCGAATCAATAACCGCCTTGTAGATTTTTCTCTAAAGATTCAAATTTTTCATCATATTTTTCTTTTTGCATAGTTGCCACATTTATTGACAAAACAAACGTCTAATTTATTTCACATTTTTAACCACTTACTTACCTGCAGCATAGTAACGGTTGTACGTGTGAAATACAGACGTTCTATTTAATTGTCAAGTTCACAAGGTTATTGATTCTACCGAGAAGTTTTTATGGTGGTATTAGGTCAAAGGGACGGTACGCCCATTTTTGCAAGTGTTTTTATTGATTTTCAAGACGTTCATGTAACGCAATCGGTATCTTAATTTCATGTGATTATTTGTTTTTGTCAACCAATAAATAACTGTTTCGTATGCTCACGTCTCCGTGAATAAGTTTCACATGCACAGACTGTGTCATATAGATTGATTTTGTATCTTAAAAATATCCTCGTTAAAAATTACTCAATAATAATTATTGTGCGGGAAACCTGTCCTTAAAAAGGCAAAACTTATTCTGACTGATTATTCACGACATATTAAATGGAGGCACTGCACTGACATAACGTCGATGTTTTGTCAATGATGATCAATCATAGTTATTGTGGTGACATACATAATATTTTGCATGAAAATTTTTGGAAAAAAACATTTTTGTTTGCCAAAAAAATGTCTGGTCAAAGTGAATTTTATGTTGATGGGGATTATCAAGAGTCAGCCCTTAGTGGTAGTATGAGTACTCAGAAAAAATTGATACAGGTACAGGAAATGTTGGAAATAATTGATAAAATGGAAACGGCGGATCAAGCCGGAAAAAGTTTTTCTAATGAGACTGATCTAGAAGCATTTGTTAAAGGCCTTAAAAACCACGCCAGAAATTTAGTAAATGGCATGTGGATTATAGGATTGCAAATCTATGGACTCACAGACAGATTCCCTGAGGCAAAGGGAATAAAGAGGCATGATCGCCTTCTTGTGGAATTATGCCTTATCCTGATGTATCTTCATAATGAGTTTAAATGTCAAAGTACCCAACAGGAGAGTGATATCTTAGAATCCCGAGTAAAGGAATTGCATTTTAAAATAGAACAGTCGACAAAAGACACTAAAATAATTATGGACGAACTTCACCAAATAAGTAAAAAGTGGGAACAATTAATAGAGGAGAGGGAGAATTTTCTGCAGGAAGACGAGTCTCCTGACGAAAATTGCCGAGTAATAGGCAGTGGAAATTTAGGAAGTTGCCCAGTAATATGCAGTGGAAATTTAAAAGAAGAAACAAATCAGCTTAGGTCAGGACAGGAATCCCTAATTAAGCAATCAGTAGAATTAAAAGAACAAGTGAAGTTTATGCCCCAGGGTAATACTCAGATACTTAACCCTGAAAGTGACGAGTCTGACAATACTTCAGAATCTGACTCTGAATCTGATTCTGAATCTGAAAGTTGTGAGTCAGACAATGAGGAGGAATCAGAAAAAGAACCAATATTCTACCCCAAGCCATCTGTAGAGCAAAGGGGGGGTAAAAATTGAACCACCACATGAAAGGGGGTTTAATCAGTTTTCTTTGGGATCAGAGAAAAAGACAGACACCCCTAAACAAGACACCTCAGAAATAATAAAATTTGTAAATGATGCTGTCCCAGTCTTTAAGGAAGAGGGATCCATGTACGTTATTGACCACATCGAGACCTATGAAAATACCCTATCAGTTTTAGGCCTAGATGATGACCAGTCTAGGATTAATTTCTTGCCGTGGGTATTTGAAACCAAACACCGTAGATTCTGCAAATCTTTAAAAGGTCTGTATGGTGCTTCATGGCAAGAAATTAAACACCGCTGTCATCTAAAATTTGGCCCATATGAAAATGTTACCGCGGCTACAGCGGCTATACCCAATCTCAGATGTAACAGTAATCAAAGCCCCAACGAAATTCTGGCTATGCTCAAAAGTGCTTTCCACATAGCAGAAAAGGAGCCAGATTACAATAACCCTGAGTTTAAATCCATCTTTTTCGAGGCCCTACCTAACTACATAAAAGTGAGTTTAGCGAAAGACTACAAAGGGGGGTGTTCACTGGAGTCTTTGGTAAGAGGGAGTAACAATTTGTATTCTATCCAACAGACTGGTGAAAACAAAGGGGGGCCTGAACCCTCAAATACATTTGTGGATGAAATTCATGTATCTCCTAAATCAGTACATGTTGAAACCCAGAAAAAGACATGCGCTGACATAGTCAGAGGAGACACGCCAAAGAGTTTCCCCAGCAGGAGACCAGATACCCCACCAAACAGAAGGGGGGAGCAAAGACCACCTCAGGAGTATCACTCATGGGATCCTGGCCCAAGGTTTGGAAGAAACTATAGGGTGTATCTCCCACGGGTCAGATTTAAACCTAAGGGTAGACACCCTCACCAGTGTAATGGGCCCCGATGGCCTACACAGGTAAATAGGCAGCAATCACAGGGTAGGACACCCCAAAATCCCCGGTAAAATAGGGAGCAACTAAGGCCCAGACAACTATCCCAGAATGAAGACAGTGGTTCTGATGGGGATATGTCTGATCAAACTGAGCCAGTAGTCCCTAGAGAGTACAGAAACCCACGACCCACGACCCAATTCTGATCAACCTGTAAGCAATACGGAAACCAAAATAGTTCAAATTATGAATATGTTACACGGTTTCATTGCTATACGGAATGTGAATAACCCTCCTTCAAGGGGCAAATTCCGTGGCCAGCCAAGGGCCACAGAAAATTTGAAGCGCCTATGTTAAAATAAATCAGAGGAATGCACTGAATAAAAGTACAGGAGACAGAGGTTCTAACACCATGTTTTTCCCCAGGTCACAGTAATGAGGATCCTGAAATCCCTACCGGGGGATGGTGGTTGTTAGATATTAATTGTTCTCCTATTTTTCAGTGGTCACTTCATTCCTCTGACATACACAGGTCGCTCCAAACAGCCTAATTTCAAGAAGTCGCCGAAGACGGTAATTCCAGAGGAAGACCGAATCCTAAAGACATTAATATCAGGAGGCCTAAATGGTTTGATATGTTGGTAAAAGATGAGGAGTCACCCGCATAAGGTAGTTTGATTGCCTCAAATGAATTGCATTGACACCCCAAAGGGGGGAGATTTTATTTGTTTTATTCCTCACAAGTAGAAGGTTGATTATAATGTCAAATATCTTAGTACTGACAATAAGTGTCACATGTCAAACTGAAATGTTTTAATTATTCCAGAACCGCTACAAGTAAAGAAAAAAAAATGGTTCTGAAGAATGTCAGTCAGTCATTCATGTCTGGTATCCACAGCTGTAAAGAAATGTCCTAATGTTAATGAGCCCTGGAGCTTTGTCTCCCATAGCAAATGTTCATACATTGTCCTGCTATCCAGAGTGTTTAGTTAAAGGACCGATGACACAATGAAAAAAAAAAAAGGGGGGGGCTCTGAGGAAGCCCAGGATACCAGCTTAACACTGAGATCTCAAACTAAGATCATGTAAAAATAAAAGGGACTATATATGTCTTGTCTAACGAAATCCATTTTCCCTTACAGGACTAAGATGTCCATGAGCCGGTCAACAGAACAGAGAGTCCAACGTATGTGAAACATCCAGAGAAGGAACCGTATGGGGGATTCGGGGACACCACTGATGGCCAGTCTACACGGACAAACCTACCAGGATGGCCAAGACCCAGAGGTGCCCGGAGTGATCCATTTCCCGCCAACCAACGGATGACGGCCCTGAGATGCACACATCAATCACCAACCCATTTTGTTTTCCCTTCAAAGAATTACACCCACATGAAGGTGTCTACACCCTTTTAACCTCCTGGCATCCGCGCTATGGCCGAATGACGGCCACAGCGTGGACCTGCATTCCCGGGAGGCCGTCATATGACGGCCTCCCCTGTGCGCGCTGTGATCACCGAGTCACTGAGACTCGGCTGATCACTGATCCGAGTAAGAGGCCGGTCCCGGCCCCTTACCATGTGATCATCTGTCAGCCAATGACAGCTGATCACATGATGTAAACAAAAGATCGGTAATCGTTTTTTTTTTTACTCACGCTGACAGCGTGAGTAGAAAAAACAGCCGATCATCGGCTAGGATGTGAGGGACATCGGTCCCCAAGTGGAAGAGGCACATCTGCCTCATCAGTGCCACCTAAAAGTGCCACCTAACACTGCCCACAGTGCCACCTAATAGTGCCCACAGTGCCACCTAACAGTGCCCACAGTGCCACCTAACAGTGCCAACAAGTGCCACCTATCAATGCCCACAAGTGCCACCTATCAATGCCCACCTGTAGTGCCAATCAGTGCCACCCGGCAGTGCTGCCCATCACTGCCACCCATCAGTGCCCATCACTGCCACCCATCAGTGCCCATCACTGCCGCCTATCAGTGCCCATCACTGCCGCCTCATCAGCGTACATCAATAAAGGAGAAAAATTACCCGTTTAAAATTTTTTATAACAAAATATAAAAAAATAACAATTTTTTAAAAAAAATTCAGTTTTTTACATTTTTTTTAACAAAAAGTAAAAACTGCAGAGGTGATCAAATACTACCAAAAGAAAGCTCTATTTGTGGTGAAAAAAATGTAAAAATTTCATTTAGGTACAGTGTTGTATGACGGCGCAATTGTCATTCAAAGTGCGTCAGCGCTGAAAGCTGAAAATTGGTCTGGATAGGAGGGGGGTTTAAGTGCCCGGTAAGCAAGTGGTTAAACATAGATCCACAATACGGATCCATCTCCACAGCTAGATTTACAAGGCCCGAATGAAGCCATATTTCTTCAACATTTTGCATCAGTGAAGTCTTTCAAACGACTTCCGGCATTTGAACACTTCACAAGGGGGGCTTTGTTGTGAATTCATGAAGAAATATATTTTACATTTACTGGCAGAAACATGAGAGATGCTTAGGCTTAAAAAAAAAAAGTAGATGAACTGTGATGTTGCAATAATTGAACTGTTGCCCTTTTGGAGACCTTTAGGACAAAATTGACGTTCTCATGTTTTCCAAGTTTTTCTACTACTTCAAATATTGAAGACTTTTACAAGCATGTTTTGTGAGGAAAACTCGTTGGAACAATGACTGCTCTCGTCACAAAACAAGGAGATATTTACATGGTATTAGTGAATAAACAAAAAAATAGGAGACAAGGTTATACAGACTATTCTCACATAGAAATAACCTCACCTGGCCTAAACCCATTGTGAGGGACTGTTTAAATAGCTAACACCTTGGCTAACAAAACCCATTGTGTGAATTTTAGGAACTGTTTAGACAAACAAGTCATCTTTAAACATCCAGTGAGAAAGATTTGGTGCAAGTCAAAAATATTTTAAAAGTATCTATAAGGTTATTATAAGTCATTTCAAACTATCTATGACATTGTAGGTCACAGAGACATTATAATGTTGGCATCTGCGGACCCAACAACTTTGGTATGAAGACAATATATATGAAAGTGTGATTTTATAAGTAGAAGTGTTTTAAGAAACAAATTAGTATTAGGAAAAACATATAATTATGATTATAACTATATAAGACTGTAGCCTATGCTTAGATAAACGAATATTCATTGGATATACCAGAATTATACAGGTATCCATATAGATAATCATTTTATGTAGTATTGATGAATATATATAACAACGTGTGTATTTCATAGATGGACCAGTTTTGATAGACATACATTTATAGAGATACATATATATAACCAGTTATGTAAAAATGATTAATCAAGATTATACTGAGTGTATTTTATATTAGACCGATTACCACAATATTTAAAGGTATATACTATTCTTACCATTATACACATTATGAAAATAGAACGTATTAACATAAAAGGATAGACTCAAAACACATGTGAGACACCTGGTGGTTGAAGATGGTATTATGCGGACTCCCTAAATTTCCAGAGAAGGTTAATAATTAAGTCTCTTAAACCAATAGAAAGAAGCCACGTCCTTTTGGGCAGAGCCATTATAATTTTTATGGTCTTATTAGCTGAAATGGTATTTAGAGGCAAGTAAGATGCCAGGAAAGAGAAGAAAAGAAAAGAGGAGGAGGAGGGAAGAGAAAGGAGAAGAGCTCAGGGGGAGAGCTCAGGGATCCACCCTGAGGGAGGACACTGGGAGATACACACACTCCCAGACGGACACTCATGCACCATGCATGAATACATATCTTGACATTCATGAAAATTCCTCGACACCTAATACTTAGAACTCAGAGGTCACAAGAAGTAAATCCTCTTTAAGAGTATCCATTTTGAAACTACGGCAGCCATCTTTACTCTGGTAACCAGCCAATAGGAACTGTAGCCATTCTGGAATGGGTAATTATGTCATGTTGATTTTATCTTGTATGTTCTCTCAAATATTGATGTATTGAATATTATACAATTGATAATCATTCTCCCGAATCAATAACCGCCTTGTAGATTTTTCTCTAAAGATTCAAATTTTTCATCATATTTTTCTTTTTGCATAGTTGCCACACTTATTGACAAAACAAACGTCTAATTTATTTCACATTTTTAACCACTTACTTACCTGCAGCATAGTAACGGTTGTACGTGTGAAATACAGACGTTCTGTTTAATTGTCAAGTTCACAAGGTTATTGATTCTACCGAGAAGTTTTTATGGTGGTATTAGGTCAAAGGGACGGTACGCCCATTTTTGCAAGTGTTTTTATTGATTTTCAAGATGTTCATGTAACGCAATCGGTATCTTAATTTCATGTGATTATTTGTTTTTGTCAACCAATAAATAACTGTTTCGTATGCTCATGTCTCCGTGAATAAGTTTCACATGCACAGACTGTGTCATATAGATTGATTTTGTATCTTAAAAATATCCTCGTTAAAAATTACTCAATAATAATTATTGTGCGGGAAACCTGTCCTTAAAAAGGCAAAACTTATTCTGACTGATTATTCATGACAGGATAGTCAACAGTATCAAAGGCTGCAGAGAGGTCGAGTAGTAGTATGGAGTAGTGGCCATTGGTTTTAGCAGTTAGTAGGTCATTAGTGAGTTTCAGTAGGGCAGTTTCAGTGGAGCGTAGCAATCAAAAGCAAGACTATAAGGGTCAAGAAGGTTGTTGTCAGTGAGGTAGGAGCTAAGATAGGACTAAGCTTCCTTAAAGTTTATTAAGGTGTTATGTGTTTATCGTTATGTGTGTCTCTCCCATTGTGTGCCTCCTAAGCATGAATCCCCATTGTTATTTGTGTTAATTAAGTCACCTATTGTTTCTGTCTGTTGGCTAATACTTTTGTAGGTTCCTTGTGTCAACTTTACCTCGTTATCTAACCATTGTGCACTGTTTTGGGTAATATTTGGTTGTATTGTTTATGTGGTGACTGACTTACTTTTGAAGTGTATAAAAACCTGTATTTCTGTTCATTAAAGAGTCATTCCTTTGGTTTTACTTCAACATCTTGTCTGTATACAATGCTTGGGGTAAAGAGCTGGTATTAGCTCTTGGTCTGCTGGAAGGCTTTGGAGTGCAGGGGGCACTGTTTGACGGAAGCGCCCAAGCGGTGTGCCAAGCGGTCCGTCTCAGTATTGGTGTAAGGGGCCTCAATAATTTTCAATAACCCACCTATCATTGGTGGTCAGTGGTAATATTGTTAAATACCAGCATCGGGGGTTGGTGGAAGCATTGAAGGTCAGCGGTAGGTTCAGAATGTAATAACAACTCTTCCAGCATCAGTGGTAGGCTCGGGCTATATTAAACCTCCCAGAATACAGTATGTGGTCAGTGGCAGGCTATATATATATATATCTATATATATATATATCTATATATATATATAGATATATATATATAGATATATATATATATCTATATATATATCTATATATATAGATATATATCTATATATATAGATATATATATAGATATAGATATATATATATATACATACACACACAGTATATGAAATAAATAAAGTTATTTTTTCAATGTTGCTTTTCAAGTCTTATTAAAATGAGCTGCTCCCTGCTGAAAAGTATTTTTCATTTTTTTTTCTTTTGCATTGATTCATGTCCCCCATTGCAAGAAAGGCCAGAAAAAAATGACAAGATTCAGCTTCCAATGACTTTTATGGGGTTTGTCACTATGATTGGAATTTGCAGATTTCAGGTCGGAATTTTTGAATTCTCCAAGCCCAGCCCAATCCACTCATCACTACGCTCATAATGACAGGAATGTCACATGTGTGGTTTTACATGAAATTAAATTATTTATACGTAACACCTTCTTATCCAATGCGGAAACAAAAATAGTTATTTTTCTATATAGAATTTACTATGCCAGGCCTAATTCTATCCAAGTTAATACATTTCTTATTTTTGGTGGATCTGCAACACTGGAGGAATGCAATACTGTAGTTTCAAAGAAGGAAGCTTTCTTTAAAATACTTGTGGGGTTTTTTTTTAGCCTATGACCTTATTCTTCAAGATTGTCTAATGTTTAAACTTAATGGTCTCCATCTTTTTTATATTGCTACTACACCTAGTGAATAATGCCCACTTATAGGTCCCCCTTTTTATTGTCCAACCTTTTATATTCTATCACTTCTTTCCTATCTGATCTCACCAATTTATGAATCTCTTCATTTGGGGCTCTGTTGGCATAACCCTTCTCCAAACATTTGGTTTAACTACCTCCCGCCCGTCGTATAGTAAAATTACGTCAGGAGGGATCTTGTTCTGGGGCGACATCATATGACATCACCCCAGTGTCATCGTTCTCTTGTGCAGGCAGGTGGCGCGCGGTGATCACGGTCGCGCCGTGTCCTGGGGACTCGGCGCGACACCGATCTGGGAAAGAGCCGATGACGTGGCTCTTTCACCATGTGATGGGCTGTGTCCAATCACAGCCCATCACATGTCAATGCGGATGTGCCGTTTTTCAGCTCTCCTTGCCTCACGCTGACAGAGTGTGAGGAGAGGAGAACTGAACAGAGGCATCTCCTCGCAGCAGAGACTGTAAAGGTAATCAGGGCACTGATCATCGGTGCCCTGATTATCAATGTAGCCCCAGCAGTGCCCATCAGTAACACCAATCAGTGCCCATCAGTGACACCAATCAATGCCCATAAGTGCCGCCTATTAGTGCCCATCAGTGGCACCAATCAATGCCCATGAGTGCGCATATCAGTGCTCATCAGTGCCGCTTATCAGTACAGCATATTAGTGCCTCCTCATCAGTGCCACCTAATCAGTATCCTTCAGTGCTGCCTATCAGTGCCCATCAGTGCTGCCTATCGGTGCCCATCAGTGCCGCATACCAGTGCTCATCTGTGCCGCATATCAGTGCTGCCTATCTGTGCCCATCAGTGCCGCCTGTCTGTGCCCATCAGTGCCGCATACCAGTGGTTATCTGTGCCGCATATCAGTGCCCATCAGTGCCGCATATTAGTGCCTCCTCATCAGTGCCACCTAATCAGTACCCATCAGTGCCACCTCATCAGTGCTCATCTGTGCCGCCTATCAGTGCCCAACAGTGCCGCCTCATCAGTGCCCATCAGTGAAGGAGAAAAATTACTTATTTACAAAATTTACTAACAGAAACTAAGGAAAACTTTTTTTTTTTCATAAATGTTGGTCTTTTTTTGCTTTTGTAACAAAAAAAAAAACAGTGGTGATTAAATACCACCAAAAGGAAGCTCTATTTGTGGGAAGAAAATGATATAAAATTATTTTGGGTACAGTGTTGCATGACCGTGCAATTGTCATTCAAAGTGTGACAGCGCAGGGTCAAACTTTAACCACTTGCCAACCGCCCGCCATGGTTATACGTCGGCTGTTTGAAGTGGAATATCATTAATATGGCAGCAGCAAGCTACCATAACCCCGGTATCCACTTCTTCAGCGGGTGGTCGGCTTTCAGATAAAAGTGGTCTCAGCGGCAGATTCGCTGCAAGATAACTTTTATTCTTTAGCGGAAGAGGGCCCCCCTCTTGCCGCGCTCCGGAGCCACCAGCAGTAGCGGAAGCGATAGGATCCTCTCCCCTCTGTGTGGAGCTGAGTGAGGGGAAGATGTCCTCCACCCGGCTCCATATCACTGCAGAGTGGAAGCAACGTCAAAATGTCACTTTCGCCCATAGCTCTTAAAGGGACATTTTTTTTTTTTAAACGACATTATTTTTTTTTTTTATTGAATTTTACTGTAAATATGAGATTTGAGGTCTTTTTGCCCCCGGATCTCATATTTAAGAGGTCCTGTGATGCTTTTTTTCTATTACAAGGGATGTTTACATCCCTTGTAATAGGAATAAAAGTGACACATTTTTTTTAAAGAACAATGTAAAAATAAAAAATAAAAAGTAAAAAAACAAGAATTTTTTTTTTTAACGTGCCCCGTCCCGCCGAGCTCACGTGCAGAAGTGAATGCATATGTGAGCAGCACCCGCATATGAAAACGGATTTCAAGCCACACATGTGTGATATCACCGCAATCGTTAGAGTGAGAGCAATAATTCTAGCCCTAGACCTCCTCTGTAACTCAAAACATGCAACCTGTAGAATTTTTTAAACATTGTCTATGGAGATTTTTAAGGGTAAAAGTTTGTCGCCATTCCACGAGCGGGCCCAATTTTGAAGCGTGACATGTTGGGTATCAATTTACTCTGTGTAACATTATCTTTCACAATATAAAAAAAAATGGGTTAACTTTACTGTTATCCTATTTTTAAAAAATAATTGCAACGACCGCCATTTTATTCTCTAGGGTGTTAGAAAAAAATATATATAATGTTTGGGGGTTCTAAGAAATTTTCTAGCAAAAAAAAATGGTCTGTAAACTTGTAAATGGCAAATCTGAGACTCGGTCCTTAATTGGTTAATAATAGCCGTACGTGATCCCGTGCACGAGGTCTGGGGCGCACGTGCGCGCCACCAGCGACCCGCTCCTGCTGTGATTGGACACAGTGGGAGCCAATCAGCGGGTCCGGTCAATGCGATGGCTGCCAGCCACCTGCGATCGTTTACAGGAGCAGCAGACTGCCGTTCTGTGCGGGAGGAAAATGGAGATCTTGTGTTTCTGCTCCAGTCTGTTTTCCTCCAGTCACAGCATTTTTTAGCAGTGATCACTGTATTAGTGTCACTGGTCCCCAAAAAGTGTCACTTAGTGTCAGATTTGTCTGCTGCAAAGTTGCAGTCCCACTAAAAATCGCTGATCGCTGCCATTACTAGTGTAGCCCCCTGTTCCTAAGATTGGGGCTATAGTGTAAATTTCATTTTTTGGCTGAGCTGTGAACAGCTCAGATTTGATTATATATTTGGTTCTGTTCTAAACTTGGCTGAGTTGTGCATTTCCCACTGTTGCCAGTAGGTGTCACTGGTACCACAGGACAGTGTGAGAATTACAACTAGGTTGAGCTATAATGAATATTCTTTTTCCGGAAACAGCCCAATAGGAGGTTCCTGGCCGCTGTGCATTCTGGGAAGGGGTATTTATAAGACAGATGCGATGTGCTCTAGTCAGTCGTTACCTCGGGGCCCTTCTGGTCTGAGGATGTGCTGCTGCCTATTCTGCAGTAGGCCCAGAAACCTGTCTGGGGCCTACTAACCCTGAGGTGGTCCCTAGGCTGTCTTGCCTATGTACAGGAAGCCAAGCCGAGCTAAGGAGATCCAGGGGAGGACCATTGCTGGAGAGAGCAAGGATGAAGGCTTGTCTCTCAGAAGGGCCTGGTGACTCGTTTGGAGGAAGCACCTAAACCAGGCATGTCCAACGTCCGGCCGTGGGCCATCTGCGGCCCGCGTTCCGGTTTAATGTGGCCCCCACTTGGAATTTACATATACATCCATCTGTGGCCCCCCAAGCTCGAGCGTGTTATGTTTTTTTTGCTGTGAATATATCTTCTTTAGCTGAACAAATCCCCGAGCGCCGCGCTCATTGTTAGGATGACCCGGGGGGGGGGGGGGGTGTTGCTGGGGCGTGTTCAGAAGTCAATGTGCCAGAGCCGTTATGAAGCTGACAGCGCGCAGAGCCAATCACAAGCACTGTGACTATTCCCGATCTCTGCAGTCCGCAGATCGGGGAAATGTCACAGTGCCTGTGATTGGTGGTGGCGCTGCGCGCTGTGTCAGCTTTCTTCCTTGCAGGCTTGGGCACATCGACTTTTAACAATGAGCGCGGCACTCGGGGATTTGTTCAGCTAAAGAAGATAGGTATATTCACAACAAAAAAAACAACATGCTCGAGTTTGGGGGCCACAGATGGATATACTTGGGGGGGCTTAGATGGATATATATGTAAATTCCAAGTGGGGCCACATCAAACCGGAACGCGGTTCCTTTCAGTCAGTGAGAGGCACTGGTGGATTAGGCTGGCTAAAGAAAAGATTATTATTTAAAAAAATAATAAACGCTCAAGCTCATCCTTACCCCGAGAGGTGCTTGGGGATTGGTCAGAGGCTAAAGAAGATAGATAGAAAGATAGATAGAAATTTTTTTTAAACATGACACGCCTGAGCTCATTGTTACCCTGAGAAGAGAAGATATATATATTATATATCATCATATATTGTCATCAATGTTACGACATGAATAGTATTCCATTTGCAATAAACTTTGCATAAAATATTTAATTTGCATTTAATTTTAATGTTTCAAAAAAAGTCAGGCAAAATGGTCGGCCCTCACGCATGTTCACTTCATGAAATCTGGCCCTCTTTGAAAAAACTTTGGACACCCCTGACCTAAACTATACTGTAAACTATCCTTACAGTACCGCCGGGTCGGCTTAAAGGTTCTGGTACTGTTAAGCTGTTCTGCAATCTAAACAAGGTAACTAGCTCCTGGCTGCTAAGTCTGTGAGAGGGACTTATCCAAGAGTGCTACTGGCTGCTAAGTCTGTGAGAGAGGCTTATCCAGGTATTCAAGATCTTCTAGAAAGAAAGCTGCTTGTCCTTTGGATTCAAGGAGTCTGTAAGTGATCTGCTAAAAAGTGTATCTGAAATCTCCCTAAACCTCTCTCCTATAACCTTTCTCAAGTTCTCATTAAAGCTTTGAAAAATGGAGCCTAAATTCTGTTCAACTTCCCATTATAGCCATGGACTCAGCCTTGGGGTGAATGTAAGCTCGCTCCCTGTATCTGGGGGTACCTCTTTGCTTAGCTTAAATTTGGTGTTATCGCTCTCACTCTCTTATACTGGTCACTGGAAGTTCAACATTTTTTTTCTCTGTCCTTCCCCCACCCCCTCCCACCTCCATTTTTTTTTTTTTTTGGTCAGGGTGGGCTCCACTTTTGGGGGCCTTTTGGATCATATAACCCATATGATTGTTTTTTTTCAGTTTTTTGGCGTCTGTTATTTTTTTTTAAGTGTTTTGATGTATGCTTGTCTTTGTTTTATTTTTCTGTCCTTCATGTGTCTTGGTCATGGTTGTTTGTTTGTCTTTGTTGTATTTGTCCTATATGTTAGTCTGGTGACACCTTTTACTAAATCTTTATATATCAACTCTATCGTTATGCTCCTGTCTCGGATCTCCTCCCTTCCCTCCCCTTCTCTCTTCTCCTCCCTATCTTTGATCTCCTGGGAATCAAGTGATGGAAGATAATATAAAAAATATGGAGATAGTTTGCAAATTTTTGATATCCCTTCTCTCCTCTAGTTTCTCCCCTCTTATCTGTCTATGCTTTTATTCTTCTACTCTATGGCCAAGTGGCTATTGAAGTATAAATATAGTTTGCAATGTGTTTATAACTTAAGCTAAAATGTATGATGTAATTGTTTTATGACCCCTCAGAAAGATGAAATAATCTCATGGAATGTTAGAGGCTTGGGCACTGCCTCAAAACGGCAGGCTATTTTTACTTCACTGACAAGATTTTCACCTTCTATAATTTGCCTCCAAGAAACCCACTTATTTCCTCATACCTTACATTACTTAAAGAAAAATTAGAACCCAATTTCACTCAACATATACATCATGCTCTAGAGGTGTATCCATTCTTATAGCCAACACAATTGATTTTCAATGCAGACAGGTTAGGAAGGATAGCAGGGGCTGATATTTTTTTTGGACTGTGTATTGGCTGGACAAAGATGTGTATTGGCAAATATCTATATACCACCACCATATTCTCTTGAAATTCTGAAGGAATTTATCGTGTTTGTATCCGATAAACCAGATAGACTATGTATGGTAACTGGTGATTTTAACAATTATATGGATTCATCAATGGATAAATTCTCCTTATTGGATAAGCGATACCCACAGGGGACCACAGCCTTTGCCAAATACATAGCGGAAATGGGGCTACTTGACTTGTGGAGACTGCGAAATCCAACCAGTAGACAATTTTCATGTTTTTCAAGTACATATAATACCTTATCTAGAATAGATTTGGCACTGGGGTCTCACTCCCTATTGCCATATCTTAGTGAAATCAAATATGAGGCCAGAGGTATATCTGACCATTCACCTTTGATATTATCCTTTTTATTCAGGACTAATGTGGGGGATAGTTTATGGAAGGTGAATCCTTACTGGATCTCACTCTTCCCTCTAGATGAAATCAAATTAGAACTCACTACATTCCAGCAGATGAATAAATCTACTGTATCGCCCTTAATATATTGGGACGCACAGAAAGCTTACCTTAGAGGCCTTCTTATCTAACAAATTAAAAAAAAAAAGAAACAATTTAGAGCTTGGGAAAAAACTCTTGTTGACAGTATGTTGCAAGCTGAAGCATTATTTATAACTAATCTTAGTAAAATCACTCACACACAATGCATAAATAGTCAGGAAAAATATGCACAAGTAGCCATAAAGAAAGCAGAGAATAAAAGATTCTTCCTGCAGCAACCTTATTTTGAGGAGGTAGAAGGAACAGGACGTATATTGGCCTCTATAGTAAAGGCACAGCGACCAACATCCCTTATTACGGAAATTCATACTTCTGAATACGGGAAGACTAACAGAGATCCTAAATGTACAAGGAAAAAGCGCAAAAAAACTGGAAAATATCATGCAACATCACAGTAAGCAGCAAACAATTTTAGAAACTACAATTTTAAAAGATACATGTGCAATGTAAAAAGGAAAAAACAACATGAATAGTCCATTAAAGGTCCATGTAACAAGTCTATGTAAAAGGGGATAAATGTATAGTCCACAAGCAGGGCTGCCTTCCAGGGAACTGAAACCAAGCTCCAGAGTCTATAGAAAAAACACAAGGAAGGGAGGCGCCTCTGGGTGTAGTATAAAGACCGTTTTTAATTTTTAAAAGCAATATGCAAGCAACTCACATTTTGGTAGTGTAAACAAAGCATCTAGGAAGCCAGAGGAATGATCCATCATGGGGCAGTTCATCCAGTGAGTCACAGTGGTGCTGGCAGGTCTGCGTGTAGCTCCTGGTATACCGATAATGCCGGCCGCGGTGATAATGGAAATTCAGGTGAGGCTTGGAACGCAGATGGAGGGCAAGCGCACAGGCTGTGACGTCAAAGGGCCGCAACGCGTTTCTTGAGCGTACGGGCTACGATATTCTGGTAGCCACGCTCCTTCATAAATAAAAAGAAAAACTGCGCTGCAGAGCAAAAAAGGTCAAAGGTAAAAGCTGCACACAAAATACACCAATATCTGTGTATACCATGAAAAATAAAAAATAAATAAAGTGCGCTAATTATATGAAAATACACACATAGATGTGAATACATGTGGGTAGTAGGGATGAGCTTCGTGTTCGAGTCGAACCCATGTTCGACTCGAACATCGGCTGTTCGCCCGTTCGCCGAATTGCGAACGATATGGGCCGTTCGTGCCAAATTCGTGTGGCGCGTCACGGCCCATAATTCACTGCGGCATGGCAGTGCATTGCTTGCTGATGATTGGCCAAGCATGCACTATGACCCGCATGCTTGGCCAATCACAGCGCCGCCTGAACAGAGAGCCATAATTGGCCAAAGCCAAGGAGGCTTTGGCCAATTATGGCTCAGGGGATTTAGTACACGCCCCACACTATATAAGGCCGCCTGCACGGCGGCCCTGTGTAGTATGTGTTCCGGCGTTCATTGAGAGAGAGAGAGAGAGAGACAGACAGTGTCATTTGATTTGAGTTAGATAGATTAGGCAGAACAGTCAGTCAGTTAGCTGCACTTACAGTGTATTGTGTATATATATGCATCCCAGGTGTTGCATATATATATATATACACTGTATTCAGTTTAGCTAGATCCGTTCCTGTTATCTTCTAGACTATTTACATTTAGTGCAGTGCGTCCTGCTCACAGTGTTCAGCTAGATCCGTTCCTGTTACCTTCTAGACTATTTACGTTTAGTGCAGTGCGTCCTGCTCACAGTGTTCAGCTAGATCCGTTCCTGTTATCTTCCTACTGACAGGCAGGCTTGTCTGGTTACAGTATATAAAGCTACCTGAAGAAAATTACTGGTGTTCTATTTGATCCTATTAGTACCACGGTCAGGCAGCTAGACTATTTACATTTAGTACAGTGCGTCCTGCTCACAGTGTTCAGCTAGATCCGTTCCTGTTATCTTCCTACTGACAGGCAGGCTTGTCTGGTTACAGTATATAAAGCTACCTGAAGAAAATTACTGGTGTTCTATCCCAGCTTAGTGCAGCTACAGGCCATTAGTATGTCTGGAAGGCCAAGAAGGAGAGGCAGACAGTCACAAGCCAATAAGAGAGGGCAAGCAGGCTCTGTGTCTAGTGCTGGTCGTGGAGACGGTGCATCCTCATCAGCACGTGGCCATGGGACACGCTGGGCCTTTTTTTCGGCAGCTGGCCGTGTTGAGCCGCAACATGCGGAAGACTTGGTCGAGTGGATGACCAAGCCGTCCTCATCCTCCTCATCCTCTCTCACCCATGCCCAGGGTGCTTTGTCTGGCAAAGCAGCGGCCTCTTCCCTCAGCTCAATGTCATCAGTGACTCCTTCCCTAGCTCCACCATGTCCTCATGAGGATTCCCTCGAACTGTTTGACCACAGTGTTGGGTACATGCTCCAGGAGGATGCCCAGCGTTTGGAAGGCTCTGATGATGATACTGAGCTCGATGAAGGCAGTAACATGAGCACGGACAGAGGGGGTGCCCAAGAAGGACAGCAATCTGGCAGTCATGCTCCCCCTGCTGCAGCATACTGCCAGGTTTGCTCCAGTGATGAGGAGGGAGAGGATGATGAGGTCACTGACTCAACGTGGGTGCCTGATAGGAGAGAGGAGGAGGAGGAGGAGGAGGAGGCGGCACATCACCAACGAGGCAGGATGCCCTCCAGGGGCCAGCCTAAGGGCAGCACATTGACTGCATCACACCCCAAAGCTCCACATGTGCAGGGCGCTGCAGTCTCTGCGCGTTATTCAAAAAGTTCTTTGGTGTGGGCCTTTTTTGAGACGAGTGCATCAGATCGCACCGCTGCTATTTGCAACATATGTCTCAAGCGTATCTCACGTGGCCAAAACATCTCCCGCTTGGGTACCACATGCTTGACCAGACATATGTTGACCTGCCATGCAGTTCGTTGGCAAGCGTATCTAAAAGACCCACACCAAAGAACAAAGAGGATCTCTCCTTGCTCCTCATCAGCTGAGATTTCCAACCCCACTAGACCTCCAGTCCTCTCTGAGACCTGCAGTGAGAGGAATGAAGGTGTAGAATTAGGTGTGTCACAGCCAAGTACTTGTGGGCAATCTGCTTTTGGTACACCGACGTCAGATTGTACCAGGCAAATTTCCCTGCCCCAGCTGCTGCACCGCCGAAAGAAGTTTGCTCCCAGCCATCCACATGCCCAGCGGTTGAATGCTAGCTTGGCAAAATTGCTAGCACTTCAACTGCTGCCTTTTCAGTTGGTAGACTCTGCCCCCTTCCGTGAGTTTGTGGAATGTGCGGTTCCTCAGTGGCAGGTACCCAAACGCCACTTTTTCTCACGGAAGGCGATTCCGGCTCTCTACCGGCATGTGGAAGGCAATGTCCATGCCTCGCTGGACAGAGCGGTCAGCGGTAAGGTGCATATTACCGCTGACTCATGGTCCAGCAGGCATGGACAGGGACGTTACCTAAGTTTCACGGCACATTGGGTGACTCTGCTGGCAGCTGGGAAGGATGCAGGACAAGGTGCAGTAGTGTTGGAGGTTGTTCCGCCACCACGCCTCCAAAATGCTGATTGTGACACACCTCTCTCCTCCACCCCCTCCTCTTCTTCTTCCTCCATGGCCTCTTCCTCGGAACCAGCGGTGCTCCGTAGTCGTTCAAGGGGCTACGCAAGTACGCAGGCCAAAAGATGCCATGCGGTGCTTGAGCTGGTGTGCTTGGGGGACAGGAGCCACACTAGGGCAGAGGTTCTGTCAGCTCTGCAGGGGCAGGTTCAGAGGTGGTTGACGCCACGCCAACTTAAGGCAGGAATGGTGGTTTGCGACAATGGCACCAACCTCCTCTCTGCCCTCCGACAGGGACAAATGACCCATGTGCCCTGTTTGGCTCACGTCCTTAACTTGGTGGTGCAGCGGTTCTTGGGCAGGTACCCGGGCTTACAGGATGTCCTGAGGCAGGCCAGGAAAGTCTGTGTGCATTTCCGCCGGTCATATAATGCCAGTGCTCGGCTGACGGACCTCCAAAAGGAGTTTAACCTGCCCAAGAACCGCCTAATCTGTGACATGCCCACCAGGCGGAACTCAACGTTGGCCATGCTGCAGCGGCTGCACACGCAGCAGAGGGCCATCAATGAGTACCTGTGCGACTATGGCACCAGGACAGGGTCAGGGGAGCTTGGTTTTTTTTCCCCACGCCAGTGGGCCATGATCAGGGATGCATGCACTGTCCTGTCACCATTCGAGGAGGCCACGAGGATGGTGAGCAGTGACAGTGCATGCATCAGTGACACTGTCCCCCTTGTCCACCTGTTGGAGCACACGCTGCGTGGAATAATGGACAGGGCACTTGAGGCAGAACAGAGGCAGGAAGAGGAGGACTTCCTTAGCTCTCAAGGCCCCCTTTATCCAGACAGTGTTCCTGCGTGCCCGCCGATCACACAGGAAGAGGACGAGGAGGAGGAGGAGGAAGATTGTGTCAGTATGGAGGTGGAGCCTGGCACTCAGCATCAGCAGCAGTCTTTAAGGGATCAGTCCCAAGAAACACATGGACTTGTACGTGGCTGGGAGGAGGTGGCTGCGGACGTTGTCGTCCTTAGTGACCCAGAGGACTCCGGACCGAATGCCTCAGCAAACCTACGCTGCATGGCCTCCCTGATCCTGCAAAGCCTGCGTAAGGATCCTCGTATTCGTGGTATCAAGGAGAAGGACCAATACTGGCTGGCAACCTTCCTTGATCCACGTTACAAGGGTAAGGTTGCGGACCTTATCTTGCCATCGCAGAGGGAGCAGAGGATGAAACATCTTCGGGAGGCCTTGCAGAAAGGTCTGTGCAATGCGTTCCCAGAGACTGGGAGGTTACAAACTCCTGTTTCTGGACAACGTGTTGCTGAGGCTTCGGTCAGTCAAAGAAGGAGCGGTGGAGAAGGTGGCCGTCTGACCGATGCGTTCAGACAATTTTTTGGTCCGCAGCCCCAAGGTATGATCGGTTCCAGCAACCATCGCCAGCGTCTGTTTTACATGGTGCAGGAATACCTAGGGGCAAGATCAGACTTGGACACCTTTCCCACCGAAAATCCTCTGGGTTACTGGGTCTTGAGGATGGATCACTGGCCAGAGCTTGCACAGTATGCAATTGAGCTACTGGCCTGTCCTGCATCCAGCGTTCTTTCGGAACGCACATTCAGTGCTGCTGGAGGCGTGGTAACCGATCACAGGGTGCGTCTGTCCACCGACTCGGTCGATCGGCTGACCTTCATAAAAATGAATGAGTCTTGGATCACCACCAGCTACCAAGCACCTGATGCTGATGTAACCGAATAATTTTTTTTGAAATCTCACATCCCTTCAAAGACTGCCTATGCTGATGCTGAGTGACTATCCCTGAGTAATTATCCTCTTCCTCCTCAATCATCACGCTGATAGCTTGTAAGAACATTTTTGGTTCTGGGCGCCACCACCAGTGCCTAAGCCACAATTTTTCAGCCCCTTTTTAACAGGGGCGTGTTAATTACAATTTTTGATGTAATACTTTGCAGCAGGGCTCGTTCCTGCATTCCAACTAGAGTGTCTGTGAGGGGTTGCAGTGTTGTGGCACCAGCACCAGTGCCTAAGGCCCAATTTTTCTGCCCCTGTCTAACAGGGGCGTGTAATTACAATTTTTGATGCAATACTTTGCAGCAGGGCTCGTTCCTGCGTTCCAACTAGAGTGTCTGTGAGGGGTTGCAGTGTTGTGGCACCAGCACCAGTGCCTAAGGCCCAATTTTTCTGCCCCTGTCTAACAGGGGCGTGTAATTACAATTTTTGATGCAATACTTTGCAGCAGGGCTCGTTCCTGCGTTCCAACTAGAGTGTCTGTGAGGGGTTGCAGTGTTGTGGCACCAGCACCAGTGCCTAAGGCCCAATTTTTCTGCCCCTGTCTAACAGGGGCGTGTAATTACAATTTTTGATGCAATACTTTGCAGCAGGGCTCGTTCCTGCGTTCCAACTAGAGTGTCTGTGAGGGGTTGCAGTGTTGTGGCACCAGCACCAGTGCCTAAGGCCTAATTTTTCAGCTCCTGTTCAACAGGGGCATGTAATTACAATTCTTGATCTAATATTTCACAGCAGGGCCCTGTGAGGGCTTACAGTGTTGTGGCCACAGCAACACCTAAGGCCCAAATTTCTGCTGAGTATATAGGGCAGGACCCTACTTTCAAACATCTAACTTACAAACGACTCCTACTTGCAAACGGAAGGAGACAACAGGAAGTGAGATGAAATCTACCCCTAGGAAGGGAAATTCTCTCCTGTAAGAGTTAATATGGGAAAACAATTTCTCCTTTCCACTGATGCTTTCCAATCCTTGTTCCACAAAAAACCCAAATTTTCAAAAAACATTTTTCATTGGGACAAAAAGTGAGGTGAAATCTTCTGAAGAGGAGGAAAGACAGCAAAACAAATGTCACAGGGGTGATAACCCTTCCCTATGTTTTCCAAAAAGCTTAAAAAAGATTTTTTGGCTGGAGCTAAACGCTTTAAAAATTTACCAGTTCAAAATTACAAAGAGATTCTACTTAACAACAAACCTACAGTCCCTGTCTTGTTTGCACCGCCTGTATACTGCTGTTCAGAGTATATAGGGCCTTTCCTTATTTTAATTTGGGTGCGGGGTTCCCCTTAATATCCATACAAGACCCAAAGGGCCTGGTAATGGACTGGGGGGTACCCATGCCGTTTGTCTCACTGATTTTCATCCATATTGCCATGACCCGACATGACATTAAACCCGCAAGCAGTTTTAAATGAGATTTTTTCCTTTAAAAATGACATTTGGTGCAGGGACTGTTCTAAACACGGGAAACACGAGCCACTTTACAGGCCTACTATAGACACACCCCAGGTACGATATTTAAAGGAATATTTCACTTTTTTTTTTTTTTACTTTAAGCATCATTAAAATCACTGCTCCTGAAAAAACGGCCGTTTTTAAAAGTTTTTTTTGCATTGATACATGTCCCCTGGGGTAGGACCCGGGTCCCCAAAACCTTTTTAGGACAATACCATGCAAATTAGCCTTTAAAATGAGCACTTTTGATTTCGAACGTTCGAGTCCCATAGACGTCAATGGGGTTCTAACGTTCGTGCGAACTTTCGGTCCGTTCGCAGGTTCTGGTGCGAACCGAACCGGGGGGTGTTCGGCTCATCCCTAGTGGGTAGTAGTAAAAACCACAATCTACTGAGAGCAAGTAAATGACTCCATGAGTGGTAAAAATATATAAGTGCAAAACATAAAAACTCAAATAAAAAGAAGAAACAAAAAATGTGTACATGTGAAATACAATGATATTAATAGCGTGAAAATCTGAAAATCAAACAAACTCAGTCCATGGGTTCAAATATAAAAAGTTCATCAGTGAAAAAAAGCTTCCATCCACTATACAGCTCAGCAGCAACTAATCCCCCTATGAGTGGATTGACAAAGGAGAGAGATGTGCAGGATGGTGCAAATCCACTGGCGGTGACTCCAATAAGTGAGAAAGTGATAAAGGTGGACTCTTACCCTCCGTGTTGGACCCCTTCCTTGGCAGGGTCTATCAGGCATGCAGATTTTTGCCCTCTGCAGGGACCATGTAATGAGAAGATCTCCCCAGCAGCTGTTAGGAATGTTGTCTCCGATCCGGGCTGGTCCAAGTGAAACGCCTGGAGAGGGGGGAAGGAAAGCTCTCTTGCTCCCAGTGTGGCAAAGGAAAAAACAAAAGAGCGGAGCTCCAATAGTGTAAAAAGTTTTGGAATTTATTAAATAAAAGTACAGACCGCAACGGAGAGTGCACGCTCCGTGAGGTAAAAATACAATTAAAAACAAGCCGGCATATAAAAATCGTAATAACCCGTGCATAACATGGGGCAATCGTGACGGCTTACAACGTAGCCACGCCCACTGATGAACTTTTTATATTTGAACCCATGGACTGAGTTTGTTTGATTTTCAGATTTTCACACTATTAATATCATTGTATTTCACATGTACACATTTTTTGTTTCTTCTTTTTATTTGAGCCGCGCTCCTTCATCAAGCTATAGATAGATAGTAAGACTGGCTTATGTAGAAGGAAGGGAGGGGCGGGGGAGGAAGAGAGGAGGGGGGAGGAGGGGCCGGAGTGAACATGTTAAGGAACGAATGTGATTTCATCTAAAAACAATGGACAATAGATCAGGGCTGAAATGTTATTTTACAGAAATATCTTTAAAGGTATTATAACGGGAAGAAGGCTATTGTTTGGGATATCTATATAAATATGGTCAGCAAAAATAAAAAGTAAGATAAAAATAATAATAGTGATAATAATAATGAAAATAAATATAAAAAAAATAAAAATAAATAAAAATAAAAATAAAAAAATAAAAATAAAAAAAGAAGAAATATTAATAGAAATAATAATAAACATAAATAATAATAAACATAAAAATAGAATGAAATAAAATGAATTTGATGAAAATAAAGAAAATGAAAATAAAGAAAATGAAAAATAATAATAATAATTAAAAAAAAAATTATAAAAATAGAAAATGAAATAAAATAAAAATAAAAATTAAGAATAAAAATAGGAGATAAATAATGATGATAATAAACAATCATTATTTAAAAACATATTAAAATAAACAATCATTATTTAGAAAAGGGGGTGAGCATTCTTAATTTGGAAAAGCAAGTATATGTTTAAATGTTTATTTGGAAAATATTTATTGGGTTAGGGCGATTATTTAGAGGTATTCTCAGGATCATAGTGCAATATAGAAATATGCTAAAGAATAAGTTTATTTATAATATCGTGGCGATCTCAATGCTCTCATTTATACCCCCAGGCGAAAGTACATCTAAGGTGTAAATCCAATAGGTCTCGCGGGCGCAGAGTTTCTTGAATCTTTCTGCGGCCGAGAGGGATCTGGGAATCTGTTCGATGACCCAAACTTTAAGGCCCACCGTGGAGCTCTGGTGGGCCATAGCGAAATGCCTTGGGACACTATGGGGGTCAGTGCCCCCTTCGATTAGTCTTCTGTGCTCGCCGAATCTTTGTCTAAGGGTCCTAATTGTTTGGCCTACATAGATTAGGGCACAAGGACAAGTTAGGCCATAGATAACAAAGTCCGACGAGCAGTTGAAGAATTCCTTAAGACCATAGGTCTTGCCCTTGGTGGTAAAGGACTTCTGTCCATGTTGGACAAACCTGCAAGTTTTACATAACGCCTTACGGCATTGGTACATGCCCACCAGGGGGATCAGGGTGGGTCCTGGTTGTGTGACTGGGGTGGATTTTAGTTTGCTTGGTGCAATCTTAGTTTTTAGATTCGGAGCCCTACGGTAGATAACTTTTGGGCGAACAGGGAGAGAGGTTTTTAGGTGGGGATCTTGACATAAGATCCCCCAGTGTTTTTCCAAAATTTTTTCCATGTGTTTATATTTATGATGAAAGGTAGTTATAAACCTGCTTGAACAGTCATGTAGAGGTTGATTGGTTTTAGGAGGCTTCCCATGTAAATAATGGTTGTAAGCCTCCTCAACTAAGGTTTCTGGATACTTCTTTTCAAGGAATTTTCTTTTTAAAGTTTTGCCACGTTCGGCATAATCACAATCTTTGCTACAATTCTGCCGAAGGCGGCAAAACTGTCCTTTTGGAATGTTCGTGATCCATTTTGGAAGGTGGCAGCTCTCGAAGTGTAGAAAGGAATTCCCCGCTGTAGGCTTGATGTAATTTCTGGTAATGATATTGGCACCTTCATGTCCTAATTCAAAATCCAAGAAGGCTATTGTGGTGGGATCTGTGGCTGACGTAAAGGACAACCCATACGGGTTGTTATTACAATGTTGGACAAAATTAGTAATCAACTTAGTGTCTCCATCCCAGATAATTATCAGGCCATCAATGTATCTCCCAAAGAATATTATATTGGCTGCAAAGGGATTGTTTTGGTGAATAAAGTTGTTTTCCCATAAACCCATGGCCAAGTTAGCATATGAGGGGGCAAAATTTGCCCCCATAGCTGTTCCCTGTATTTGTTGGTAATACTCGTTGTTGAACGAGAATTGTGCGTCAGTCAAAATCTGGTGGCTTCCACGATGAACTTTGCCTGGCACATATTGATAAGAGGATCAGAAGACAAAAACTGTTCTAAAGCCATAAGGCCAAAATGGTGAGGTTACCCCAGAGATCCTAGAAGTGTTTTGGGCTTTTTATCAGAAGGTATACAAAAGTAGAACAAGAGATCACGAGGAGGACATGAAAAAGTTCTTTGAGTCCATTAAATTGCCAAGGTTGACAGATGATGACCGAGAGATATTGGAGGAACCATTAACACTAGATGAATTAAGGTATGCAGCGACCAATTTAGCCAATAACAAATCTCCTGGGTCAGATGGCCTACCAGGAGAAATTGACAAAACATATGGAGATGTATTACTACCTGATCTCCTAATGGTTCTTAATCATGCCTACAAGGTGGGGTCCCTTCCCCCCTCAATTAAAGAGGCTGTAATCATCTCTATTCTGAAACCAGGCAAAGACCAAACAAAGCCTGATGCATACCGCCCTATCTCCCTGTTGATATCAGACATTAAACTTTTGGCAAAGATAATGGCAACTAGACTCTCAAAATATATCAATAAATTAATACACCGTGACCAATCAGGTTTTATTCCAAATAGATCAGTAGCTAATAATATTAGACGTTTATTTTTAAATTTACAGGTACCCATAGTTAATACTGGAAATAGAGCTACCATGTCGTTGGATGCTTCCAAGGCATTTGATAGTATTGAGTGGAATTATCTATGGGCTTCCCTAAAACATTTTGGAATAGGACCAAAATTCACTAGGTGGATACAACTGTTATATAATTCCCCGAGTGCAAGAGTACAGATTATTGGATCAATTTCATTACCTTTTTTTTTTAACCACTTCAGCCCCGGAAGGTTTTACCCCCTTCCTGACCAGAGCACTTTTTACAATTCGGCACTGCGTCGCTTTAACTGCTAATTGCGCGGTCATGCAATGCTGTACCCAAACGAAATTTGCGTCCTTTTCTTCCCACAAATAGAGCTTTCTTTTGATAGTATTTGATCACCTCTGCCGTTTTTATTTTTTGCGCTATACACGGAAAAAGACCGAAAATTTTGAAAAAAAATGATATTTTCTACTTTTTGTTCTAAAAAAAATCCAATAAACTCAATTTTAGTCATACATTTAGGCCAAAATGTATTCGGCCACATGTCTTTGGTAAAAAAAATGTCAATAAGTGTATATTTATTGGTTTGCGCAAAAGTTATAGCGTCTACAAACTAGGGTACATTTTCTGGAATTTACACAGCCTTTAATTTATGACTGCCTATGTCGTTTCTTGAGGTGCTAAAATGGCAGGGCAGTACAAAACCCCCCCAAATGACCCCATTTTGGAAAGTAGACACCCCAAGGAATTTGCTGAGAGGCATGTTGAGCCCATTGAATATTCATTTTTTTTGTCCCAAGTGATTGAACAATGACAAAAAAAAAAAAAAAAAAAAAAAATTACAAAAAGTTGTCACTAAATGATATATTGCTCACACAGGCCATGGGCATATGTGGAATTGCACCCCAAAATACATTTAGCTGCTTCTCCTGAGTATGGGGATACCACATGTGTGAGACTTTTTGGGAGCCTAGCCGCGTACGGGGCCCCGAAAACCAATCACTGCCTTCAGGATTTCTAAGGGCGTACATTTTTGATTTTACTCCTCACTACCTATCACAGTTTTGAAGGCCATAAAATGCCCAGATGACATAAAACCCCCCCAAATGACCCCATTTTGGAAAGTAGACACCCCAAGCTATTTGCTTTGAGGCATGTTGAGTCCATGGAATGTTTTATATTTTGACACAAGTTGCGGGAAAGTGACAAATTTTTTTTTTTTTTTTTTTTTTTTGCACAAAGTTGTCACTAAATGATATATTGCTCACACAGGCCATGGGCATATGTGGAATTGCACCCCAAAATACATTTAGCTGCTTCTCCTGAGTATGGGGATACCACATGTGTGGGACTTTTTGGGAGCCTAGCCGCGTACGGGGCCCCGAAAACCAAGCACCGCCTTCAGGATTTCTAAGGGCGTACATTTTTGATTTTACTCCTCACTGCCTATCACAGTTTCGGAGGCCATGGAATGCCCAGGTGGCACAAACCCCCCCCAAATGACCCCATTTTGGAAAGTAGACACCCCAAGCTATTTGCTGAGAGGCATGGTGAGTATTTTGCAGCTCTCATTTGTTTTTGAAAATAAAGAAAGACGAGAAAAAAAAATTTTTTTTTTTCTTTTTTCAATTTTCAAAACTTTGTGACAAAAAGTGAGGTCTGCAAAATACTCACTATACCTCTCATCAAATAGCTTGGGGTGTCTACTTTCCAAAATGGGGTCATTTGGGGGGTTTTTTTGCCACCTGGGCATTCCATGGCCTCCGAAACTGTGATAGGCAGTGAAGAGTGAAATCAAAAATTTACGGCCTTAGAAAGCCTGAAGGCGGTGCTTGGTTTTCGGGGTCCCGTACGCGGCTAGGCTCCCAAAAAGTCCCACACATGTGGTATCCCCGTACTCAGGAGAAGCAGCAGAAAGTATTTTGGGGTGTAATTTCACATATTCCCATGGCATGTTTGAGCAATATATCATTTAGTGACAACTTTGCGCAAAAAAAAATAAAAAAAATTAAAAATTGTCTCTTTCCCGCAACTTGTGTCACAATATAAATTATTCCATGGACTCAACATGACTCTCAGCAAATAGCTTGGGGTGTCTACTTTCCAAAATGGGGTCATTTGGGGGGGTTTTGAACTGTCCTGGCATTTTATGCACAACATCTAGAAGCTTATGTCACACATCACCCACACTTCTAACCACTTGAAGACAAAGCCCTTTCTGACACTTATTGTTTACATAAAAAAATAATTTTTTTTTGCAAGAAAATTACTTTGAACCCCCAAACATTATATATTTTTTTTAAAGCAAATGCCCTACAGATTAAAATGGTGGGTGTTTCATTTTTTTTTTTCACACAGTATTTGCGCAGCGATTTTTCAAACGCATTTTTTGGGGAAAAAACACACTTTTTTACATTTTAATGCACTAAAACACACTATATTGCCCAAATGTTTGATGAAATAAAAAAGATGATCTTAGGCCGAGTACATGGATACCAAACATGACATGCTTTAAAATTGCGCACAAACGTGCAGTGGCGACAAACTAAATACATTTTTAAAAGCCTTTAAAAGCCTTTACAGGTTACCACTTTAGATTTACAGAGGAGGTCTACTGCTAAACTTACTGCCCTCGATCTGACCTTTGCGGCGATACCTCACATGCATGGTGCAATTGCTGTTTACATTTGACGCCAGACCGACGCTTGCGTTCGCCTTAGCGCGAGAGCAGGGGGGACAGGGGTGCTTTTTTTTTTTTTTTTTTTTTTTCTTTATTATTATTATTTTTTTATCTTATTTTTAAACTGTTCCTTTCATTTTTTTTTTTTTTTTAATCATTTTTATTGTTATCTCAGGGAATGTAAATATCCCCTATCATAGCAATAGGTAGTGACAGGTACTCTTTTTTGCAAAAATTGGGGTCTATTAGACCCTAGATTTCTCCTCTGCCCTCAAAGCATCTGACCACACCAAGATCGGTGTGATAAAATGCTTTCCCAATTTCCCAATGGCGCTGTTTACATCCGGCGAAATCTAAGTCATAAAATGCTCGTAGCTTCCGGTTTCTTAGGCCATAGAGATGTTTGGAGCCACTCTGGTCTCTGATCAGCTCTATGGTCAGCTGGCTGAATCACCGGCTGCATTTTCAGGTTCCCTGTTGAGACAGGAGAGCCAGAGAAAAACACGGAAGACGTTGGGGGGGGGAGGGGCATTCCCTCCCACTGCTTGTAAAAGCAGTCTAGAGGCTAATTAGCCGCTAGGATTGCTTTTACATGAAAGCCGACCGCTGGCTGAAAAGAATGATACCAAGATGATACCTAAACCTGCAGGCATCATTCTGGTATAACCACTCAAAGTCGTGAATGGCGTACCTGAAGACAAAAAAATGGTTAACAATAAAGCACAGTAAACGGTAAGGTATAAAAAATTGCATACCTGAAAAGCAAACATGATAAAACATAATAACAATAAAACATTGCAGAATATAATACAGTAAAAAAGAACAGAACAATAGAGAGAGAGAATAGAGAGAGAAAGAACAATAAAACGACAACTATTTTTTTTTTATTTTATATTTTTGTATGTGTTTTTTTTTTTTTTTACACTTTTTTTTGTAACTAACTTTTATAACTGTAACCGGTTCCAGGTTCGGGTCTCTCAAAATGCGATGGCATCTTGGGAGACCCTGTGAAAGTGTGCCTAGTCTGTGCAATGCTGTACCCTACGCTAATACTCAGCTAGTGAATGGTAGCGTTCAAAACATTCACCAATGCAAAGACCAGGATTGTCAGGACAGGAGGGACAATAATAGCGGGTGTCACGCCTATATCCGCGTTTGCTGCAGACACGACATCTTTTTTGGGGGGTTCGTTGGGTAGGGGTACTCGGGAGGACATAAAGAAAATGCCTCTCATGCAGCCGACTGCATTTGGTTGGGGATGTGAATGGGGGAAGTACGGGCGCTGCAGAAGTGGTGGGTTCCCAATTAGGATTGGCGAATGCAGCAGGAAGGGCACTATGGGCACGACGGGCCTGTGTTCGTCTTCTTGGTGGCAGCGGGACACTACTTGTGCTTGCCACCTCACCAGCTTGAACTGCACTTATGGGACTCGCCACGTCACCAAGTGTTACTGCAGTGCTGGTTTGACTACGACCGGGCTGTACTAGGCCGCTGGTGCTTGCCAGTTCACCAAAACGCTACCAAAAAAACTGTTAGCGATCGCAAGGATCAGGCCTGACTCTGCGAACGCTGCAGTTATGCGTTTAGTGTTTTGTAAGTGACAGTGATCGATCGATACTGCACTTGGGTGGGCTGGGCTGGGCCGGGCGGAGGGGCAAAACGCAGGTGCTAGCAGGTATCTGGGCTGATCCCGCTAACACTGCGTTTGTGGGAACCCTAAACTGCTGGGGACGCTAGTATAGATCTGATCGGATCAGATATTGATCCGATCAGATACTATACCACTAAGGGAGGCGTATGCTGCGTGCGTGGGTGTTAGCGGTACTGGCGCTAACCTGACGCTGCCTGGGGCTGGTGCTTGCCAGTTCACCAAAACGCTACCAGAAAAACTGTTAGCGATCGCAGGGATCAGGCCTGACTCTGCGAACGCTGCAGTTATGTGTTTAGTGTTTTGTAAGTGTCAGTGATCGATCGATACTGCACTTGGGTGGGCTGGGCTGGGCCGGGCGGAGGGGCAAAACGCAGGTGCTAGCAGGTATCTGGGCTGATCCCGCTAACACTGCGTTTGTGGGAACCCTAAACTGCTGGGGACGCTAGTATAGATCTGATCAGATCAGATATTGATCCGATCAGATACTATACCACTAAGGGAGGTGTACGGTGCGTGCGTGGGTGTTAGCGGTACTGGCGCTAATCTGACGCTGCCTGGGGCTGGTGCTTGCCAGTTCACCAAAACGCTACCAAAAAAACTGTTAGCGATCGCAGGGATCAGGCCTGACTATGCGAACGCTGCAGTTATGCGTTTAGTGTTTTGTAAGTGACAGTGATCGATCGATACTGCACTTGGGTGGGCCGGGCGGAGGGGCAAAACGCAGGTGCTAGCGGGTATCTGGGCTGATCCCGCTAACACTGCGTTTTCGGGAACCCTAAACTGCTGGGGACGCTAGTATAGATCTGATCGGATCAGATATTGATCCGTACAGATACTATACCACTAAGGGAGGCGTATGCTGCGTGCGAGGGTGTTAGCGGTACTGGCGCTAATCTGACGCTGCCTGGGGCGACGCATATCACCGCCGGGCGATCAGGGGGCTAAACCTTTATTAGGTAATAAACGGCGGGTGCCCTGACACTATAAAAAATAAACAAACTAACCAGCGTCACCCGTAACACTTATATGGTGATCAGTGGTGAAAGGGTTAACTAGGGGGCAATCAAGGGGTTAAAACATTTATTAGATAGTATATGGGGGTCCCTGTCGCTATAAAACGCTGACGGCGAACCTAAATATTTACGTCTCTAACTAGCGTCACCAGCGACACTAATACAGCGATCAGAAAAATGATCGCTTAGTGACACTGGTGACAGGGGGTGATCAAGGGGTTAAAACTTTATTAGGGGGGGTTAGGGGGGTATCCTAGACCTAAAGGGGGGTAATATTCACTGCCCTAACACTGTAACTGTCACAAACTGACATTATGCAGTAATCAGAAAAAAAAAAAAAAAAAAAAAAAAAAATACTGCTAATGTCAGTTTGTGACGGGGGGGGGGGGGTGATTGGGGGGGGATCGGGGGGCGATCGGGGGGGGATCGGGGGTGTAAGGTATGCCTGGCATGTTCTACTGTGTGTGTTTGTGTGTTGTGCACTTACATGTCTTCTCTCCTCGGCGCTGGGACGGAAACTGCCAGACCGAGGAGAGATGACATCACATCCTCTGCCTGTGTGAAACTATACACAGGCAGAGGAGGATTCCCATTGGCTGGGAGCGATCGCGAGGGGGGGGCCACGATCGGATGGTCTCCCCCTCGCCTCCCGACGCTCCCAGTCAGATGCCGACCGCCGATGGCACCGGGGGGGGGTCCGATCGGACCCCCCGCCCGCGGGAGGCAGATCACGTACAGGTACGTGATTCTGCCTGCCCGTGCCATTCTGCCGACGTATATATACGTTAGGCGGTCGGCAAGTGGTTAAAAGAGGAACAGGACAGGGTTGCCCCCTGTCTCCTCTCCTTTTTGCACTGGCCGTGGAACCCCTGACGGAGGCTATTCGGGAAAACCAAGACATTGTGGGATTCCAGAGATAAGCGGGCGAAGAAAAAATAGCACTCTTCGCCGATAATGCTCTAGTTTTTCTAGGGGATACACATAAGTCTTTGCCTAAAGTTATCTCACTTATTGATTATTTTGGTACATTCTCTGGATTCAATATTAACTGGGACAAATCAGTAATAATGCCGATTGTTTCGATAGACCCGATGCAATTGGGGTCTCCACACCAGAATCACCAGATGAAGTATGTTACATCATTTAAATACTCGGGGGTGATAATTACTTCAAATGTTAAGGATTATATAGATAAAAACGTATTACCTCTTATATGTAAATTTAGGCAACAAAGTAAAATCTGGAGTAAATTTCCATTAACTATGATAGGGAGAGCAAATCTGGTGAAGATGGTGTGGCTCCCCCAATTGCTATTTCTACTACATAATTCTCCAGTTTGGCTGACATCAAAACTATTTAGGACATTAGACGCTACATTTAGAGACCTTATTTGGAATCATGGTAAACCAAGAATTAAAGTTGAAACCCTCCAACAGGCACAAGATAGAGGTGGAATAGTTGTTCCTAACTCTAGACTGTACTTCTTTGCAGCACAACTTCAACACTGGTGTGGTTGGGAGGAGATAGATGACCAAGACCCTATACAGAATATAATAATGACTCCGTTTAAACCTTTACTATTAGTTCAGCGAATAGTCTCCCACAGATTTAAGGGAGAAGAGAAAATTTCCAACTTTCTATTTAATCCATAAACTGTGGGAGACGATACGCATTATCACGCAGCATAAGGGATATACAAGACATATGCCAATATGGGAGAATCTTTGCTTAAGTTGAATAAAATATCAGAATTTTTAGAATGGAAAAGGGTTGGGATAAATTTTCTTTACCAGTTATTTGAAGGGGATACTTTACTGCCTTTTAGTAAATTGAAAGATCGCTTCCAAATATTAAAGGTTAACTTCTACCAGTACCTTCAGATTCGCCATGCTTTACAAAGCCAAGCTTTAACATTTCAACTTCAATACAATCCATCAGAAATCCTATTGAAAGCAACTTCAGTTAGGCTTATTAAACGAGGACTGATAGGGGATCTATACCACATTTTATTAAATTCAACGAAGGCAGATGAACAGGCTTACGCCCTGTACACACGGTCGGACATTGATCGGACATTCCGACAACAAAATCCATGGATTTTTTCCGACGGATCTTGGCTCAAACTTGTCTTGCATACACACGGTCACACAAAGTTGTCAGAAAATCCGATCGTTCTGAGCGCGGTGACGTAAAACACGTACGTCGGGACTATAAACGGGGCAGTAGCCAATAGCTTTCATCTCTTAATTTATTCTGAGCGTCGGATTTGTGTACACACGATCGGAATTTCCGACAACAGATTTTGTTGTCGGAAAATTTTATAGCCTGCTCTCAAACTTTGTGTGTCGGAAATTCCGATGGAAAATGTGTGATGGAGCCCGCACGCGGTCGGAATTTCCGACAACAAGGTCCTATCACACATTCTCCTTTGGAAAATCCAACTGTGTGTACAGGGAATAAGAGTTTGATTCATTGGCAAGAGGATCTGATAGATCTTAATGAAGATGAATGGACTCGTTCTACGGAGATCCTCCCTGAGGTATCTATCTCACCATTTCAGCAATTGACTCAGCTCTTCATTCTACATAGAACCCACTATACCCCACAAAAATATTTTGCGTGGGGAAAAAATATATCGCCTTTATGTCCAAGATGTTTAGTTTCGAATGGCTCCCTTGTTCACATCCTTTGGCGATGTCCCAAACTTTACAGATATTGGGAAAAAGTCTTTATGACTCTAAATACAATTTCGCGAACAGAAATAATAAATACTCCTAAATTAACACTACTGGGAATAATTCCAGATGGAATTTTACCTGTAGATATGCACATAATGTGGACTAGATAAGGATCCACCAACCCATAAACAGTGGTGTAATAAAATAAACTATATATTAAAAAAAGAAAGATTAACATATAAACATAGAGGAGCCCCCCAGAAATGTAGTATAATCTGGCGTTACTGGATTGATTCGAGTAATTTGCTGTAGGATGGCTTATGTGGAGGGGTTGGTGAGGGGGAGGGGGGGTGAGAGGTTGGGGACGAGGAGATTGATGTAGATTTATAACATATTAAGATGATGAGAGTTGAACAAAGTAAAACCAATTGAAAATCAATGTATGGTGTATGTTTATTGTTGGTGGTGGCTAGTTATATATAAGTTTTTGATGTTTTTTTGTATCTGTTTGTTTTTTATTGTGAATATGTGTATATTGTGAAATGAAACGATGGTGAATTTTGTAAGATGTTTATTTGTATAAAAAATATCTTTCTTCTATTTGTATTGAACAAGCATTATAAAAATAAAAAAAAGGATTTGATATAAAAAAAAAAGTGAAAAAACAAAAAAAAAAACCATGGCACCTCATGGCAAAGAACTCTCTGAGGATCTGAAAAAAAAATTGCTGATCTACATAAAGATGGCCTAGGCTATAAGAAGCTTGCAAAGACCCTGAAACTGAGCTGCAGTATGGTGGCCAAGACCATACAGAACAGGTTCCACTCAGAACAGGCCTTGCCATGGTCGACCAAATAAGTTGAGTGCACGTGCTCAGCGTCATATCCAGAGGTTGTCTTTGGGAAATAGACGTATGAGTGCTGCCAGCTTTGCTGCAGAGGTTGAAGGGGTGGGGGATCAGCCTGTCAATGCTCAGACCATAAGCCGCACAATGCATCAAATTGGTCTGCATGGCCATCGTCCCAGAAGGAAGCCTCTTCTAAAGATAATTCACAAGAAAGCCCACAAACAGTTTGCAGAAGACAAGCACTATGGACATAGTGACTAAGGACATGGGTTATTATGGACATAGTGACTAAGGACATGGGATTAAGGACATGGGTTACTGGAACCATGTCCTGTGGTCTGAAGAGACCAAGATAAACTTTTTTGGTTCAGATGGTGTCAAGCGTGTATGGCGGGAACCAGGTGAGGAGTACAAAGACAAGTGTGTCTTTCCTACAGTCAAGCATGGTGGTGGGAGGGTCATGGTCTAGGGCTGCTTGAGTGCTGCCGGCATTGGGGAGCTACAGTTCATTGAGGGACCCATGAATGCCAACATGTACTGTGACATACTGAAGCAGAGCATGACCCCCTCCCTGCGGAGACTGGGCCGCAGGGCAGTATTCCAACATGATAACGACCCCAAACACAACTCCAAGACGACCACTGCCTTGCTAAAGAAGCTGAGGGTAAATGTGATGGACTGGCCAAGCATGTCTCCAGACCTAAACCCTGTTGAGCTTCTGTGGGGCATCCTCAAACGGAAGATGGAGGAGCGCAGGGTCTCTAACATGCACCAGCTCCGTGATGTCGTCATGGAGGAGTGGAAGAGGACTTCAGTGGCAACCTGTGAAGCTCTGGTGAACTCAATACCCAAGAGGGTTAAGGCAGTGCTGGAAAATAATGGTGGCCACACAAAATATTGACACTTTGGGCCCAATTTGGACATTTTCACTTAGGGGTGTACTCACTTTTGTTGCCAGCGGTTTAGACATTAATGGCTGTGTGTTGAGTTATTTTGAGGGGACAGCAATTTTACACTGTTATAAAAGCTGTACACTCACTACTTTACATTGTAGCAAAGTATCATTTCTTCAGTGTTGTCACATGAAAAGATGTAATAAAATATTTACAAAACTGTGAGGGGTAAGTATTCATACCCTTTGTCATTTTCCACATTTTGTCATGTTACAACTGTAGTGGGGTTGCAGAGCCCCCCCCCCCAAACTCTCAAGGAGCTGCAGGCTTTAATTCCCCCCCACACTGACAGCAGGGAGACTTACAGGGGGACACTGGAGCGGCTGTGCTATGGGCGGCTGCGGGTTCCCCCCTGCTCGGAGCGCCGAAGACTGGAGCTGTTGTGAGGAGAAGGGAGGAGGGGAAGCTGTGGACGTGTGTGTACCTCTCCCGCCTGCCGCTCAGTCTGTCGCCCCCCCTTCTTCTGTCAAACAGTTGACGGGAAGAGGATAGTTGGAGCGGTGCTCACAGGGATCGCCATCTGCTCTGTTTCTCCTGCCCCTCCATTGGCTGTGGTGAGGGACCAATCGGCAGCCAAGAGGGGAGCATCATGGGACATGAAGTCCCAGAGACAATGCAGCCCATAGGATTGAATAGGGGATAAACTACAGTCCCCAGGATGCCAAAAGGAAGAGGAGGAGGGATATCCTGAAGCTCGGAAAAAAGAGTCTGTGAGGAGAAGAAGGAGAACGGTCTGAGGGGAGAGAGAGAGAGAGAGAGAATGCGGTGAGATGACAGGTGTGAGGAAAACTGCTAAGAGAGAGAGAGACAGACTCTGGCAGCATCAGAGGGGGAGAAAGCCAAGCTTTTCCAGAGACTGCCAGGAGAGTGTTGCCTGGAGACAGAGGAGTGAGGACGCCTGAGAGGAGCCAGGAGCAGAGACAGCCACGTGGTCCACTACTATTTAATTCAGGGACCCTACTCAGCATCCCAGCACCACTCAGCAGAGATGACCCACGCCTTTCAGGGATTGCGCTACCCATTCGGGTATCGGGTCGGCCGCTGCCTCTTCACCTTGCGAGTTTCGCTACCGGTCATCTCGATCGGCCATCAGCAAGATCCAGTGCCTTACAACATCGCTAGGAGCATCAGGAGCCTGAACCAGCACCTGGGACTATCGTTGTGACATCACACAGAGGACTGGTGAGCGGGTATAAACCCAACATCCTTCTTGACACCATACTGACACTGCATGCAGACATCAATTTCCCTTTTTAGTGTCACGGGATGCTTGTTCGGAGCTGCCATCTCTAGTAGTTGGCCCTTTTAAATCTCTACCTAATAGAACATTCTAGAGGATTACTGCTCCATGCAAGCTTGTTTAACCACCTGCCGACCGCCTCACGACGATATATGTCGGCAGAAGGGCTAGTACAGGCAGAATCACGTACCTGTATGTTGCCCTTTAAGAGGCAGCCTGAGGGCGCGCGCGCTTGCGGCAAGCTTCATGGGTCGGGTCGCGGGTCCCGCGGACCCAATCGCCGCTGGGATACCCGCAATCGTCTCACGGAGAGAAAGAACGGGGAGATGCTAATGTAAACAAGCATCTCCCCGTTCTGCCTAGTGACAGTGTCACTGATCTCTGCTCCCTGTGATCGGGAGCAGAGATCAGTGAGGTGTCACACACAGCCCCCTCCCCACAGTTAGAAACATTGCCCAGGACACACTTAACCCCTCCCCGCCCCCTAGTGGTTAACCCCTTCACTGCCAGTGTCATTTACACAGGAATCAGTGCATTTGTATAGCACTGATTGCTGTATAAATGACAATGGTCCCAAAAATGTGTCAAAAATATCCGATCTGTCCGCCATAATGTCGCAGTCACGATAAAAATTGCTGATCGCCGTCATTACTAGTAAAAAAAAATTATTAATAAAAATGCCATAAAACTATCCCCTATTTTGTAAACGCTATAACTTTTGCGCAAACCAATCAATAAACGCTTATTGCGATTTTTTTTAAACAAAAATATGTAGGAGAATACGTATCGGCCTAAACTTAGGAACCTAAACGTATTGGCCTAAACCGTGACGTAATAAGGGGCGGGGTCACCGGGGGACATCACCCAGTGACCACGCCCCATCCCTATATAAGTAATTGCGGACCGCGCACACGGCATTACAGCGGGAGAGAGCGTGAGAAGAGGGAAGAAGACTGCGGAGAAGACCGTGCCACTGCTAGCAAAAGAGCCGGCAAAAGAGCAGAAGATAGCGGAGGAGCCCGGCAGAAGATACCGGAGAGCAGGAGAAGAAGCCGGAGAGCGCGGAGAAGAAGCCGGAGAGTGCGGAGCAGAAGGAAGAGACCCCCGAAGTCGTAAGAAGACCCCCGAAGCTGCCTAATAAATTACTTTAAAAACCTGTCGTGTGGTTTTTTTATTGCCACTATTTTTCCTAGGTGAATGGGTAGGGGTACAATGTACCCCATACTCATTCACATAGGGTGGGGGGCCGGGATCTGGGGGCCCCCTTATTAAAGGGGGCTCCCGGATTCTGATTAGCCCCCCGCCCGCAGACCCCAACAACCAACGGCCAGGGTTGTCGGGAAGAGGCCCTTGTCCTCATCAACATGGGGACAAGGTGCTTTGGGGTGGGGGGGCCGCAGGGCGCCCCCCCGCCCCAAAGCACCCACCCCCCATGTTGAGGGCATGCGGCCTGGTACGGTTCAGGAGGGGGGGCGCTCGCTCATCCCCACCCCTTTTCCTGACTGGCCGGGCTGCGTGCTCGGATAAGGGTCTGGTATGGATTTTGGGGGGACCCCCACGCCGTTTTTTCGGCATAGGGGGTTCCCCTTAAAATCCATACCAGACTGAAGGGGCTGGTATGTCCTTGGAGGGGGAACCCATGCCGGTGGGGCTGAGGTCATTCTTGGATTGAGGCGGTGATCAGAGTATCCAAATTCACCAAGCGGCTCCTTCGGGGGTGGCGCTACACAGCCAAAAACATTAATGTATTTTATTGGGATTTTATGTGATAGACCAACACAAAGTGGCATATAATTGTGAAGTGAAAGGAAAATGATAAATGGTTTTCAAAATTTTTTACAAATAAATATATGAAAAGTGTGGGGTACATTTTTATGCCCCCCCCCCCCCAGTCAATACTTTGTAGAACCGCCTTTCACTGCAATTACAGCTGCAAGTCTTTTTGGGGATGTCTCTACCAGCTTTGCACATCTAGAGAGTGACATTTTTGCCCATTCTTCTTCTTTGCAAAATATCTCAAGCTCTGTCAGATTGGACGGAGAGCGTCTGTGAACAGCAATTTTTCAAGTCTTGCCACAGATTCTCTATGTGATTTAGGTCTGGACTTTGACTGGGCCATTCTAACACATGAATGTATTTTGATCTAAACTTTAAGGGGTATGAATGCTTTTTCATGGCACTGTATGTATATTGTGCGTATGTGTGAATATATATATATATATATATATATATATATATATATATATATATATATATATATATATATATATATATACACACACACACACACATATAACAAAAGATTTAAAGTTTTTTCATTGTTGCCTTTTAAGTTTTATTAAAAGAGCTGCTTCCTGCTGAAAGGTATTTTTATTTTTATCTTTTGCATTGATTCATGTCCCCCATGGCCAGAAAGACCAGAAAAAATCACAAGATTCGGCTCCCATGGACTTTTCTGGGGTTTGTCACTATGATTGGAATTTATAGATTTCAGGCCGGGCTTTTTTGTTTCCTCCAAGCCCATTTCAATCCACTCATCACTATGCTCAAAATGTCAGAAATGTCACACGTGTGGTTTTACGTGAAATTAACTATATACTGAACATCTTCTCATCTTCTCATCCAAAAATAGTTATTTTTTACTAGATAGAATGTATTAAGTCAGACCTAATTCTATCCAAATTAATATATTCCTTATTCTTAGTGGATCTGCAAAACTGGAGGAATGCCTTTAAGATTGGCCAATGTTTAGACATAATGGTCTCAGTCTTTTTTTATATTGCAATGACACCTAGTGAATAATGCACACTCATAGGTCTCCTTTTTTATTGTCCAATCATTTTATGTTTAATTCTTTCCTATATAATGTCACCACTTTCTGAATCTCTTCATTTGTGGCTCTGTTGGCATAACCCTTCTCCAAAAACTTGGTTTAAAGAACTTCTGCCTGTTCATATTAATCTGAAAAAACAGGAAAAGTTCTAATTCTGGTGAATTGTCCACATGGAATATTATTCATCGACCATGAGTGGATTTGAACCAGGTCCTCCTTTAAATGGTCTCATGGATTTATCCCTCATTCAAGCTGTCACCATACATGGTGGATTGACACACCTGTTTGGTATCATGATACAGTTTAAGTGCCGGTTCACACAGTGGCGGCACGACTTGCAGGTCGCCTCACCGAGGCGACCTGCTCACGACTTCAGCGGCGACTTGCAAAATGACTTCTGTATAGAAGTCAATGCAAGTCACCTGAAGTCGCCCCAAAAATACTACAGGAACCTTTTTCTATGTCGGAGTGACTTGCGTCGCTCTTATTAGAACGGTTCCGTAGTACAGAATGGGAGGCGACTTGTCAGGCGGCTAGGTCGCCTGACAAGTCGCCCCTGTGTGAACCGGCACTTAGTATAAATCTAATTTTTTTGATGGTACATGACCAGGTAGAATAGGCTAATATTTTGTGAAAACAAACAAGGCAGGTATTCTGCTACATTAGAATTCAAGTGTATCGTCTCAAGACAATAAGCACCAGTGTAAATGTAGAGACACAAGGCAATGGGTACAGGTTGAAATGCTGAGACAGAAAGCACAGAGAATTTTCTACCAATAATATTATAGATTCAATTCTTTTGGGATTTGGTGCAGGCCAATTTGTTTTTTGGCACAGGGAAGGAGAAAGAGGTGAAGTGCACGAAAGCAGAAATGTTGGCAGCAACAACAGCGAGAAAAAAAAAGGAAATGTGTTTGGTCTTTCCTTTCACACTGGGGCGGGAGCGGCGTCGGCGGTAAAACGGCGCTATTATTAGCGCCACTTTACCCTCATTTTAGTGGCGGTATTCGGCCACTAGCAGTGCGCCCTAACCCCCCGCTAGTGGCCAAAAAAGGTTAAAACCCAGCCGCGAGAGGGTTAAAACCATGGCAAAGTGCTGCTACAGCAGCGCTATGCCGGCGGTATTGCCGCGCTGCCTCATTGATTTCAATAGGCAGGAGCGGTGAAGGAGCGGTGAATAAACCGCTCCTTCACTGCTCCAAAGATGCTGCTAGCAGAACTTTTTTCCCGTCCTGCTGGCGCACCGCTCCAATGTGAAAGCCCTCTGGGCTTTCACATTGGAGAGACAGCAGCGGCAGTTTCAGGGTGCTTTGTAGGCACTATTTTTAGCGCTGTAGCGCATGCAAAGCGCCTCAGTGTGAAAGGGGCCTTAGTTAAACATACACTATATTACCAAAAGTATTGGGACGCCTGCCTTTACACTCACATGAAATTTAATGTCATCCCAGTCTTAGTCCGTAGGGTTCAAAATTGAGTTGGCCCACCCTTTGTAGCTATAACAGCTTCAACTCTTCTGGGAAGAAGGTTTAGGAGTGTGTCTATGGGAATGTTTGACCATTCTTCCAGAAGCGCATTTGTGAGGTCAGGCACTGATGTTGGAGAGAGGGCCTGGCTCACAGTCTCCGCTCTAATTCACTCTAAAGGTGTTCTATCAGACTGAGGTCAGGACTCTGTGCAGGGTAGTCAAGTTACTCCACCCTAAACTTGCTCATCCATGTTTTTATGGACCTTGCTTTGTGCACTGGTCCAGATCATTTGGTGGAGGGGGGATTATGGTGTGGGGGGTTGTTTTTCAGGGGTTGGGCTTGGCCCTTAGTTCAAGTGAACGGAACTCTTAAGGCGTTAGCATAACAAGACATTTTGCACAATTTCATGCTCCCAAATTTGTGGGAACAGTTTGGTGATGGCCCCTTCCTGCTCCAATACGACTGCGCACCAGTGCACAAAGCAAGGTCCATAAAGACATGGATGAGCGAGTTTGGGGTGGAGGAACTTGACTGGCCAGCACACAGTCCTGGCCTCAACCTGATAGAACACCTTTGGGATGAATTAGAGTGGAGACTGCGAGCAAAGCCATCTTGTCCAACATCAGTGCCTGACCTCACAAATGCTAAGGATCTAAAATTTTGCAGGTTTATAGGTTGATATCTTAGTGATATGCATGCCATTTTTTGTTTTTGTAGGTCGCTGTGAATTATAGTTAGAGCCAAGAGAAATGGAGTAAGTGTTATGCCGAACAAAGTTGAATACCGAGCCGTGATTAGGTTCCTCCATCTTCAAGGGAAATCTGCCCAAATAATCCACGAAGAGATGTCAGCTGTGTATGGAACATGGATGAAAGTTGGGTATATCTAAATGATCCTGAGACTAAAGAAATGAGTAAAACATGGAAACATGCTTCATCACACACCCCTAAAAAAGGCAAAGGCATAATGTACATCACATTCTAGCACATTATGGGAAACTTGCCTCAAAACGAAACTTTCCGGCGATGCGATGTCATCGCTGGAGACAGCTTCCATCTTCACCTAGTCTTGCTTCCGGGTTCACAGACTCCGGATCTGTGACTGGCCGGAGCCGCGATGACGTCAGTCCCACAGTCCCGCCGGTCACTGCACAGGGCTCTTAAGAAATGACACGAGTGGCCGTTCATTCAGAGTGCATGCGCCAGTGATGTCACCGGCTGCATGTACAGTAAATATCTCCTAAATGGTGCACGTTTAGGAGATATTTACAGCCTACCTATAGGTAAAATTTAAAGATGGAAGTTTACTTCCTCTTTAACAGCTGTGCTTTCTGCAGGGTGATGCTGTGATTGGCCCACAGCTATCACATGGTACCTGAGCCAATCACTGCAGCCTGTACCATGTGCCATTAAAATAGTACCAATAGTTGGGGGAGTGGTGTTTCACTGAAATAAAAGAAATGTATCCACATCGGTGGTGTCAAATATTCCTGCAATTGTGGTATCACATGAAGGAAACATTATCGGTGGTGTCATTCTGAGGAGGATTGGTTGGCATCTATGTCAGCAGAATGAAAGAGAGGAGGGAAGCTCAGAGGTGGGCTTTGAGTGGTACATGGAACTGAAGGCAGGGCCGTCTTTAATATTGATTGGACTCTGGGCAAAAATTTTCTTGAGCCCCCCCCATGCAATTTTGCTCTCCACCTGCTCTGAGACATACAATGAATAGACTTAAAATCAGTTTACTGTATTAGATCAGGCAGCGATTGGTTGCCAGAGGTTACAGCATATCATTACCGCTTACTGACTGGTTGCTAGAGGTTACAGCACACATTAAGGCACACTGATAAGTTGCTAGAAGTTACAGCATATGATTTCTGCTTGTTGATTGGTTGCCAGGGATTACTGTACAGTAATACTGCTCACTGATTGGTTGCAATAGGTTACAGCACATCATCTCCTCACTGCAGGGGGCATGATATACATATGAATGCCGCCTTTATTTAGATATTAATGCCGCCGGCCGCAGCTATTTACATTTGAATGCCGCTTATTTACATGTAAACACAGGGTCTGCAGGTGAGTCATTTGTACAAAACAATAGGGCAGAGCTGGGCAGCATTAGTACCAGCACTTCACACTGAGAAATCGGGACGCAGTACAGGACTAAAACTTCAAGGGACAAGGGAATTTAAACTGGGATAGTTGGCAAGTATGAGGCAGCTGCTTTGGGCCCCACAACAATGAAGGGCCATGGGCAGCTGCCCCTTTTGCCCTGCCCTAAAGACGGCCCTGACTAAAGGGGTCTATAGGGCTCTGAGGCTCTGGGCTTTGAGTGGTACATGGAACTGAAGTCAGGCCATCTTTAATATTGATTGGACCCTGCGAAAAAATGTTCTTGGGCCCCCCCCATGCAATTTTACTCTCCACCTGCTCTGAGACATACAATGAATAGCAGCTAGACTTAAAATCAGTTTACTGTATTAGATCAGGCAGCGATTGGTTGCCAGAGGTTAAAGCATATCATTACCGCTTACTGACTGGTTGCTAGAGGTTACAGCACACATTAAGGCACACTGATTAGTTGCTAGAAGTTACAGCATATGATTTCTGCTTGTTGATTGGTTGCCAGGGATTACTGTACAGTAATACTGCTCACGGATTGGTTGTTATAGGTTACAGCACATCATCTCCTCACTGCAGGGGGCATAATATACATATAAATGCCGCCTTTATTTAGATATCAATGCCGCCAGCTGCAGCTATTTACATTTGAATGCCGGTTATTTACATGTAAACACAGGGTCTGCAGGTGAGTCATCTGTACACAACAATAGGGCAGAGCTGGGCAGCATTAGTACCAGCACTTCACACTGAGAAATCGGGACACAGCACAGGACTAAAACTTCAAGGGACAAGGGAATTTAAACTGGGATAGTTGGCAAGTATGAGGCAGCTGCTTTGGGCCCCACAACAATGACAGGGCCCAGGGCAGCTGCCCCTTTTGCCCTGCCCTAAAGACGGCCTTGACTAAAGGGGTCTATAGGGCTCTGAGGGAGGAAAGGGGGCTGCAAATATTCTGAGAACACTTTCAGACATGTATCTATAATTTCTGCAACTATGAATAGTGATGCACAGTGGATGGCTTTTCAGAGGGCGTATAACCTGTGGAAAATATTGCCTACTCAATGCCTGTATTACAGTAACTCTGAAAATGCTGACCCACCAAGCCACAACTGCATGCAACCATGTGCAGTGGGGAGGTCTAGGGCTGAGGTGTCCCCCCCCCCAGTCCTTCCCCTACCCTCTGTGTACTCACAGTTCACATTTCAGTCTCAGAGCAACATCTGAATCCACAGTACTGATGGCTTAGTGCTAAAGAATTGCTGAGGCTGAGCAATCCGTCAATAAAGAATATTCTTCATTTCTTGCATTAGCAGATAAGCTTCACCAGTGCAGCCCTCTTCAGATTGGGGAATCTTTCAATCAAACAAAATAACACAAAAACAAAAGGATGCAGAGGCCTAGTGAATTACTTGATAACAATTTTATTAAAAAGCAATGCCAAAAACATACTCCTAAAAAAACTACGGCATATAAGCCTTGAGAAAAAAATCAGACCCAAGTGACAGGAGGGTCAAGATATAGAAGTGTATCACCGAGATTCAGACGTGCATGCTGATGTGTTTCAAGGGATGAGCCCTCGTCTTGCTCCGGGGAGATCGTACCTTGAAATGTCCCCGTCGGAACTGGGCAGGGCCGCGCCACGCACCACCAGAATGCGACCGGATGTGCCAGCTCTGGGCATCTTTTCCCCTGCCCTTTTAGCAGTGGAGCCACCTGGCACAGGACACACAACCCTTTTTGATGCCTATATAAGGGGATTCTTCCACATAGCAGGTCTTGGCTGCCGGGGGTCCATGTGAACTGCTGCTGTGCTACGCTTGATGAGGATACCATTGTGGGCTTGATGATATGTAATGGATACTTTATGCTTGATTGGGTGCTTACTGGGCTTTTTTCTTTTTTGCCTTTTTTTCTAGATACTCTGGGGTTGATTTACTAAAGGCAAAAAGACTGTGCACTTTGGAAAGTGCAGTTGCACACTGCAAGAGCAGTTGCTCCAGAGCTTAGTAAATGAGCAGAAGCTCTGCTGACTTTCATCAACCAATCATGTGCAAGCAAAAATGCTGTTTTTTTTTATTTTCCTTGCATGTGATTGGGTATTCTTTGCAAAGTGAAGCTTTACCTCATTTACTAAGCTCTAGAGCAGCTGCACTTGCAGAGTGCAATTGCACTTTCCAAGGTGCACAGTCTATTGACCTTTAGTAAATCATCCCCTCTGTATCTGTCCAGAGCTTAGTAAATCAGGTTAAGCTTCCCTTTGCAAGAATACCCAATCACATGCAAGAAAAAATAATTTTTTTTTTTTTGCTTGCATGTGATTGGGTGTTGGAAGTCAGCAGAGCTTCTGCACATTTACTAAGATCTAGAACAACTGCTCTTACAGAGTGCAACTGCACCTTGCAAAGTGCACAGTCTGTTTGTAAATCAACAGCTCTGTGTCACCATTACCTTTGAGGGATTAACCACTTCCCTACCCACTCATAGACATATGACGTCCGCAGATGGGATCTCCCATCCTGGGCGGGCGTCATATGACGTCCTCGGCTTCCCAGCAGTATTGGGGGCGCCGGCGCACCGCTGCGTCACCGAGGAACCGATGCGCGTGCCCAGCGGCCGTGATGACCACTGGGCACTCGCAATCGCTAGTTACAGAGCAGGACTATGATCTGTGTGTGTAAACACACAGATCCACGTCCTGTCAGGGGAGTAGAGACTGATCGTGAGTTCCTTGTATATAGGGACACCGATCGGTCTCCTCCCCAAGTCAGTCCCCCCCCCCCACAGTTAGAATCACTCCCTAGGTAACGCATTTGACCCCTTGATCGCCCCCTAGTGTTACTCCTTCCCTGCCAGTGACATTTATACAGTAATCAGTGCATTTTTATAGCTCTGTTCGCTGTTTAAATGTGAATGGTCCCAAAATAGTGTCAAAAGTGTCCGATGTGTCCACCATAATGTCAAAGTCACGATAAAAATCGCAAATCGCCGCCATTACTAGTAAAAAATAATAATAATAAAAATGCCATAAATCTATCCCCCATTTTGTAGGCTCTATAACTTTTGTGCAAACCAATCAATATACGCTTATTGCGATTTTTTTACCAAAAATATGTACAAAAATACATATCGGCCTAAACTGAGGAAAATTTTTTTTTTTTTAAATGGGATATTTATTATAGCAAAAAGTAAAAAAATATTGTGCGTTTTTCAAACTTGTCGCTCTTCTTTTGTTTATAGCGCAAAAAATAAAAACCGCAGAGGTGATTAAATACCAAGAAAGCTCTATTTGTGGGGAAAAAATTGTTAAAAATTTCATATGGGTACAGTGTTGCATGACTGCGTAATTGTCATTCAAAGTGTTACAGTGCTGAAAACTGAAAATTGGGCTGGGCAGGAAAGGGGTGAAAATGCCCGGTATTGAAGTGGTTGTAAAGGCAGAAGGTTCATTCTATGCATTAGGATAAAATAACCTTTTGTGTGTAGCAGCCCCCCTCACCCCCCTAATACTTACCTGAGCCACCTCTCAATCCAGCGATGTCTAAGCCATCCAGGACACTCCTCCTGATTAAGACACAGCAGCGGCACCATTGGCTCCCGTGGCTGTCAATCAAAGTCAGTCAGACAATCAGGGGAGAGAGGGGGCAGAGTCGGGTTGGGCTCCATGTCTGAATGGACACAGGGAGCTGTCACTCAGCTTTGGGTGCCCCTATAGGAAGCTGATGACTGTGGGGGCACTCAACAGGAGGGAAGAGCCAGGAGAAGCAAAGAGGGACCTGAGAAGAGGAGGATCCGGGCTGCTTTATGCAAAACCATTACACAGAGGAGGTAAGTATAACATGTTTGTTAAGTGGAAAAAAATGAATATTGATGCGCTCTAATTAGATATCAATATCAATCAGTGCACAGCTCATTTTAGACAAATGAGAAAAAGTTATATCCAACAAAAAAACTTAAACGTGCATGGAGTTGCATAACAGTTGCAAAAATATTATGTGATAGGCACACTAATGATGTGTATACATCATGTGTGAGAAAGTCACGTGGTCTGTGACGTAACGCGTGGGAGGAGCTAGTGACAAGCATTGCTGTTACGAATCGTTAACACGGCAGCAGCGGCTCTTTGAGGAGACACGCTCGCAGCGGCTGATTGCATCCTTTATGCCTAATACTACTGGGGCTATGTGAGTGTGTAACTGTGGTCTTTATCCTTCTCTGTTTTTATTTGGTTCATTGCACAATGATATTTGTTTTTCTTTTACATGATTCGCTTCTTGCTGAGAAACAAAGTGCAATCTAATACTTATTTATCTGGAAAAAGAACTTTGAAGGCACCAATGAATGAAGTTATTAATCGGGTTGCTAATCTTCACTAAATTTAACTCTTGCATCTTAAATAATTAATGGACTGTTAGATCAACATTATCATTTATTTTGTGTCTGAGGAATTGTATAAATTTCCCCTAATCATCATTATGAATGTTACATCATACTATTAGTTTATGAATGCTGACAGATGCACACGTATCAGACACACACACTGTCCTTTCGTTTTAGTGTGGTTTGATTTGCATGCAATTTTATGCAATTCTTTTGCATTTATGTGTTGGTGGCTTTATACTTTGAATATTTTGAATTTTTTATATTCACGTATACACATCATTAGTGTGCCTATCACATAATATTTTTGCAACTTTTATGCAACTCCATGCACGTTTAAGTTTTTGTTGGATATAACTTTTTCTCATTTGTCTAAAGTGAGCTGTGCACTGATTGATATTGATATCTAATTAGAGGGCATCAATATTCATTTTTTCCACTTAACATTAGGATGCCCAAACATCTAAGATTGATAGCAGCTTAATATTAATTTTCTATCAATTTTATTATATTTTTCTAGTCATTCGTTTAGCCATATCAAATATTTCATTTCAGCGCTTGAGTTTTTTCACATTTCACATAACATGTTTGTTATTTTTTTTTTTAAATATAGAGCCATTTAGCCTGGACAATACACGGCCCCCATACTATGTAAGCTATGCTCCACATTTTTATGTGTACCGTGCCTACATTAGTAAAAATGTTTAATCCATTTCAGTTTTTAATTATTTAATTTTACTGTTGGCAGCTTTTGGGTGGGCGTTGTCCCCTCAGAGTGTCTTGGGTGGCCTCAGTGGCCTGGGGTTGTCATGGCCTGGTTCTGACAGCCCTTGTCCGTGGTGCTTTGAGGATATCGGCAGCAAACTTTTGGTCTTTTATCACTTTATCCTGCAGCTGCACCCGATCTGTTATAATGTGGGTCATAAACATTTAATGATGTCCTTCTATTATAGAACATCTTTATCCTAAACAACCACTCCCCTGAGGAAGGACCAGAAAACACTGCTTTGAAACGCGCTGGATGATGCTGTTGACAGATTTTTTTTGAGAGATATTTTTACCCAAACTATGTCGTATTTACATGGGACTATCAACCGTGAAATGTTCATTTTTTAACTTTTTTACTCATTGTTTTTGTATAAATAAAGCTTTGTGTATTTTACATACACTTTACAGCAATTTGTACCAAATATCAGCCTCAAATAATAGAGGGAATGATTTTGTATTGTCTCATGAATAGAGGAGACAAGAAGAAAGGTGGTCTGCCCTCACTGCCCTGTAGTGGCGTGCTGAGACAGAGGTGTGTTCTCAGTCTCAGCACCCATTCTCTTCTGCCCATAGTAGTTGAGCAATGAGATAGATAGTACATAGACATACTAATATATTCATTGCATATATTTCTTACAATTCTATATTTTACTGGGCAAGGTAATTTCTTACACCAACACCAAGCCACACTGATCCATCAGTACAGCCACCTACACCCCCCATTTATTGACACCCCAACACCCCCCGCACTGATCAGCACCAAAGAAAAAACACAGCATTCATTAAAGTGGTTGTCAAGGGTGAAGGTTTTTTTTTATATTCATTCATTTTAAGCATGAAGGTAAAAAAAACCTTCTGTGTGCAGCAACCCCCCCCCCCCCCCACTCCCCATTATACTTTCCTGAGCCCCATCTTGATCCAGCGATGTACAGGAGAGCAGCTGCTCTCTCGGCTCTCTCCCTCCACATTGGTTTAGAGACAGCAGTGGGAGTCACCTCTTCTGGCAAACACAGCCAGTGAGTAGAGAGCAGGGCGGAGCCGTGCCCTGTGTGTTTATGGACAGACAGAACCGGTTCGGGAGCGGGCATGCACGAGGGGGACACATGGCGGGGGTAAGGTGCCAGGGGAGCTGGCAGGGGACCGGAGAAGAGGAGGATCCAGGCTGCTCTGTACAAAACCATTACATAGAGCAGGCAAGTCTAACATGCTTGTTACAAAAAAAAAAGAAAAACACAAACATTTAAAATCACTTTACTAAATTTCATGATTTCTGTGTTATATCACCAACATTTCACATGTACAATAGAGAAAAAAACTTTATTCACATTAACATCTCATTTCCTAATTCTCCTCCCATCACCACATCTAGTGATTATAAGATACTCCATCACAATGATACATTATATTAGGATCCATTATAAAAGTGATCCCATAGAATTCTATTGGTGATCCATTCTATGGGGACACATTATATTATGATCCATTATAAAAATGATCCCATAGAATTCTATTGGTGATCCAATCTATGGGGACACATTATATTGGGGACACATTCCAGTTCTAGTAATCATACATTATTATAGTAATATTATTATATTAGTGATAAATTCCATTATTTCTTTCACTAGTAAATCTCGGGATCATTTCTTCATGTTTCCTCTGAGATTTTTACATCGATTTTCATCTCTTTCCATCTATTTGTAGATCTATTATTCATTTGTATTTCTTCACACAATAATCACTAGAACTAATTATAAATGCATTAATAATAAGGAACTAGACCGTTTGCACGTTATACTCCTATAGATAGATAGATAGATAGATAGATAGATAGATAGATAGATAGATAGATAGATAGATAGATAGATAGATAGATAGATAGACAGATAGATAGATAGATAGATAGATTTGTTCGTAAAGGGCCAGTACACCTCTATCTGAATCCCTCAGCAACCATTTCCCTACTAGACATGTTCATTCGTTTTCGTCCAAATGCATTTTCATTCGAATTTCGGGTATTTTACGAAATTTTACGACTGTGCAGAATCCGAAAACCGAAAGATCCGACATAAACAAATGCTTTATTTTCGTTTTCATTGCGTCAACAGTTCGATATAGATAGGAGATTCGACATGACTCTGACAATAGTGATCTATTCGGGCACTGCCCGAGGGCCCCATGCCCCTAAGGGGCCCCATCAGGGTTGCCAGCTTCAATAAAACCAGGGACAGTATGTAAAAATCTGTGTTTTTTTTAAATCCCAAGATTATAGCTGCCCCGCCTCTCCAGTACCTTTTCAGTGTGTGTGTGTGTATTTTGTGTGTGTATATTGTGTGTGTATATTGTGTGTCTGTGTGTGTGTATACTTTATGTGTGTGTGTATACTGTGTGGCCCCATAATCTATTACCTGGGGGCCCCATAATCACCTATTGCCTGGGGGCCCCATAATCTCCTATTGCCTGGGGGCCCCATAATCTCCTATTGCCTGGGGGCCCCATAATCTCCTATTGCCTGGGGGCCCCATAATCTCCTATTGCCCGGGGGCCCCATAATCTTCTCCTATTGCCCGGGGCCCCATAATCTCCTATTGCCCGGGGGCCCCATGAGTTGTCAGTCCGCCCCTGGATCTGTGTCCATCGAACCTGCGGTCGAATGTGCCTAACCTTAAGTCTATTAGTCCAAGATTATTCTACATAGAGAGAAAAGATTCGACATAGAGAGAAAAGATTCGACATTATAGAGACAATAGCAAAAAAGTTCGAACATGCCTAATCTAACTCTATTAGTCCAAGATTATTCGACATAGAGAGAAAAGATTCGACATTAAGATTGGACGAAGCAGTTGCCGCGAGTGGACATTTATGGTCAAATGCTCCGCCCATAGGCTATAGAAGAATTCTAATGTTGGTTGACTAGTAATAATAATTAATAAATATAATTATTACTAGTGTCATACAACATTGGCATTCCACTATAGCTTGTAGGTGGAACATTCAACCGGAAATGTACGATTGCGGCGTCGTACAGTTTAGCTGCTCCGTCGAATCTTCTTAGAACATTCGACAGACACCATAAGCCTTCAATGACAGATTCGACCTTAATTATTTTGGATTTTCGGACAAATGCATTTTTTAACGAAACAAAATAAATAAAAAGGAATTTCAGGAGTAACTAAATAAATGTATTTTTCGGACGAAAACTAAATTCCGAAACATAATATTTCAGTGTGCACATGTCTATTCCCTGCTATGACATCACAGCTCGGACACAGACAATGAGCCGTATTACACTCTGCGCTCTGTCTCAGGTCCGGCACTCTATACAATTTTTCACCGTCCCACCTCTCTATACATAACGCTCCTGTACTGGGAGGAGCCATAGGAAATAAAACCCCACCCCCTTCTGTAAATGGTGCAGCAGCCGTACACCCCCTATAGAGTCTCCATGTACATCCACACTCAGAAGAGTGTACACTGTTATATCAGGAGCGTACACACAGAGTATTGAGGGAATGTAAAGTATACAGCAAGGTGGAGTTTTAAATTAGGGGCGGAGTTTGCAGTGACACACCTTTCTATCTATACACATTATATATACTACAGAAGATGATTGTACAGGGTGAGGAACTTTATGAACTGGATGAGGGGGCTGCTGGTCACACACCTGTCTATTATACACATTCATAGTAAGAGATTTGGATGGAGCTCCCTCCACTTTCTCTACATTCAGCAGTCTATAAATAACAGTAAGTACATCTCTCCAGGTAAACACTGCACCCCCAGATCAGTGCACCCCATCACCTCGTACCACTGAACATAGTCATACTGACTGAGGAACTTATGTCCATCCTACAGGCGGGTTAAAGAGACTCCACCCACTTTGTCCATTCAGGGTTAAGTGACAGGTTCACTTGAAAGCCCCCCAAATCTCAGTACACTCTCCTTTTTCTGTTCCGCCAATTTGTTGCAACTTCATCAAAACCCTCACCAAGTCCTCCGTTTCCCCGGCTATGAGGGATCATATGATCTTTTCCCAGCATACAGTATTCAGGTCTGCGCGGCCAATCACCAGACTTGAATACTGTCATGTGGTGGAGAAGGAAGGGGTGACATCAGTCCTATGTAAGCTCCAACATAATCCAACATGGAGCCTACACAAGGCTACGACTCGGGGCTCTGACAGAGGAACGGAGTGGTGGTGGGGGGGGTAGCAATGATGGAGAATATAAGTGGGTCCAGGGTAGAGTTTATAGAGGACTTGTCTTTGCACTGTTCAGGAAAGTGATGGAGTCTATTTAGGGGCATCCAAACCAATCTTACATTTTTCAAGCCCAAAAATAAGTCCCTAGGTAATGTGAAATATTTTGGGTCCGCCAGGAAATGTGACATGCTTGGGGCCCTTAATCCTCATGAAATATTTGGAGACCCAAGGCCATGTTGCATATTTGGGTTCCCAGGGAATGTGATATATTTGGCTTCCCTTGGAGGATCTTCGAAAGATAAAGTAAGACATTAACCCCGTGTTCTCCTTTTTTCCTTAATACATCTCTTCTTATACAGCACAGTATTGCAGAGTGTGAGTCCCGGAGCAACCAATCAGATGGTGTGACTGTTGGCAGCACTGTGATGTATATTGGTGTTCAGCGTGTTCTCCGGTCTCACCTTCCCATGTATTCTACATATTACCAGACTAATGTATGACGTGTCTCTGTTGAGGAAACTGAGGAGGGTGAGGACATGCTGGACAGTGAAAGACATCTCAGTGCTGCCAACAGTGTCACCGACACTGACACAGCTATTAGTAATACATTCTAATAAAGCCTATGCCAAACCAAAAACTTTTTTTTTTTACTAGTTTTGGATGGAATGGGGAAGGATTGAAGCTCCCTTAGAGAGATTTCCCCTCACTTCCTGTTCTGGCAACAATGTTTAGCCAGAAAGAAAGTGATGATAAATCTGTACAAGGTAAACAGACAGAAACACAAATACATTTCTTTAGTAGAATAAGGGAAGGATAGAACCCTTGTCGGATTTTTAGATGTCTGTGTCCCCGTTGATGATTTCCATTCACTTCCTGTCTGGGAAAATATTGTTGGCAGAACAGGAAATGAGGGAAAATCCTTTTAAGGGAACCTGGGATAGCAGCAAAAACTTACTGGGGGTTCTAAGAGTTTCCCACTCCATCCAAAACTAAGGAACACGTTTTGGCTGGACATACACTTTAAATGATAGTCCCATTTTATTGTTTCAGTAGTAAATCTCTAGATAAGGTAATTATACATTTCCACTGAGATTGTTACATTTCTTTAGAATAGGAGGAAGGAGAGAGAGGAGAGGGGAACCACATTCTATCCCATCACAGAGACAGACAGACAGACATAGATAGAAAGGCCGCGCCCCTCCTCACTAACCAATAAGAACATGGTACTTATAGGGCGTACACACGGTCGGACTTTGTTCGGACATTCCGACAACAAAATCCTAGGATTTTTTCCGACGGATATTGGCTCAAACTTGTCTTGCATACACACGGTCACACAAAGTTGTCGGAAAATCCGATCATTCTGAACGCGGTGACGTAAAACACGTACGTCGGGACTATAAACGGGGCAGTAGCCAATAGCTTTCATCTCTTTATTTTTTTCTGAGCATGCGTGGCACTTTGTCCGTCGGATTTGTGTACACACGATCGGAATTTCCGACAACGGATTTTGTTTGTCGGAAAATTTTATATCCTGCTCTCAAACTTTGTGCGTCGGAAAATCCGATGGAAAATGTCCGATGGAGCCCACACACGGTCGGAATTTCCGACAACACGCTCCGATCGGACGTTTTCCATCGGAAAATCCGACCGCGTGTACGGGGCATTACAGTTTCTGCATTAATTGGACAGATATTCTACAAGGGTCACAGTGTCAATATATAGAAAAAGTGAGCCGCGCTGTCTCTTTTAAATGGTATAGTAGCAGCCGGCACAGCAAGAGATCAATTTGCAAAGTGAGGAAAACTATATATATAAATAAAGTGCAGCGCTAATGTGATATCGGTGGAATAAACCACAACAAAATAAGGTTATACTCAATACAGTGACCTCATAAGTATATAAAGGAATTTGTACCTATGCTCTATAATGGAATGATCAAACAATCTCCGTATATTTGCATAGACAGTTGTGAGAAACTAACTTAAATGAACCACTTTGAGACCGAGCCTCTTTTATAGATGTGGTGTTTACAAGTTAAAAACTGCTTTTTTTTTTACTAGAAAATTACTTAGAACCCCCAAACATTATACATTTTTTTTCTAACACCCTAGAGAATAAAATGGCGATAGTTGCAATACTTTCTCTCACACCGTATTTGCGCAGCGGTCTTACAAGCGCACTTTTTTTGGAAAAAAATGCACTTTTTTGAATTAGCCCAATTTTTTTTATATTGTGAAAGATAATGTTACGTCGAGTAAATTGATACCCAACATGTCGCGCTTCAAAATTGCGTCCGCTCGCGGAATTGAGACAAACTTTTACCCTTAAAAATCTCTATAGGCGGCGTTTAAAAAATTCTACAGGTTGCATGCTTTAAGTTACAGAGGAGGTCTAGTGCTAGAATTATTGTTCTCGCTCTAACAATCACGGCGATACCTCACATGTGTGGTTTGAACACCGTTTTCATTTGCGGGCGCTACTCACGTATGCGTTCGCTTCTGCGCACAAGCTCGTCGGGACGGGGCACGTTTAAAACTGTTTTTTTTTAAATTTTATTATTTATTTTACCTTTTATTTTTACACTCTTTTAAAAAAAAAAATTGTGTCACTTTTATTCCTATTACAAGGAATGTAAACATCCCTTGTAATAGAAAAAAAGCATGAAAGGACCTCTTAAAGAGGAGTTCCACCCAGGGGCTCCATTAAAGAAAAAAAAATTAAAAGTCAACAGCTACAAATACTGCATCTGCTGACTTTTAATTGGACACTTACCTGTCCCTGGGTCCAGCGATGCGGTGAATCGAAGCCCCGCTCGTCCCCCCCCTCCGCTCGTCGGCGCCGGCATTTCAACTGTGGGCGCCAGGCTGTGGCCGCTCAATCACCTGGGACCTGTAATGGGTCCCAGATGATTGACATGAGGGAGGGAGCAGAGCCGAGCCCTTCCGGTGCCGAGGGGGAAGTGATGTCACCAGCCCAGGCAAAGGAAGAGGCAGACTACGAGGGACCACCTAGCAACAGGCATTTAGAGGTAAGTTAAAAAAAAAAATATCCAAATGTTTTTTTGTTTTGTTTTTTTAGAATTGTTCAGGTATTTTTGTTTTTTGGGTGGAACCCCACTTTAAATATGAGATCTGGGGTCAAAAAGACCCTGCATCTCATATTTGGACTTAAATGCAATAAAAAAAAAAAAATTGTCATTTTGAAAAAATGACAACAAAAAAATGTGCCTCTAAGACGTATGGGCGGAAGTGACGTTTTGACGTCGCTTCCGCCCAGCAATTGTATGGAGATGGGTGGGGGCCATCTTCCCCTCACTCGCCTCCATGCACAGCAAGTGAGAGGACGTGATCGCCTCCGCCGCTGCCGACGGCTCCGGTAAACGGCAGAGGGCACCGGATCGTGGCGGGAGGGGGGCCCTCTTCCGTCACCAATAAAAGTGATCTCATGGCGAATCCGGCGAATAGCTACTGCCATAGCGACGATATCCTCATTCAAACAGCTGCCGTATAACGACGGCGGGCGGTCCGTAAGTGGTTAATGAAAAATAATACTGTGAAACAAAAATGAAATAAATATACATTCATAAGTGAATATTAAAGTCCATGAACAAATAATCATAGTGACATGGTGACTTGAAATAAATGCTTGGTGCAGACAATTTGCCAGTAGATAATCAACCACCGATAAGTATAAGGCTTACCAGAAAAGTTGAACCCAAATAGGCGTACGCCTAATGAGTCAGTAAGGCTTGTGGTGTAATACACCCAGGGGAACCATACATCGGCACACACAACATCCAGTTGGGGATATAGACTCCTATAATCCTTCAAAACACCGTTTCCAATGGATATCCACCGGAGGGATGATGACCAGAGGATGGATCAGAAATTCTCTCTCCCAAGTGATGTGTTTATATGGAGAAGAAGGAATAGGCCACATAGTGTAATTCCATTTCAATACAAGACATTTATTGTGTATAAAAAAGGGAACACTCACATTTTAAGAGGATAAAAAGCGCTTTGTGATAAAAAGTGATAAAAAGTATGGATGGTGATGCAATGGCATCAGCAGAGCTCCTCCCGACGCGTTTCATCTAATAAGACATCATCTGGGGATTGTTTGATCATTCCATTATAGAGCATAGATACAAATTCCTTTATATACTTATGAGGTCACTGTATTGAGTATAACCTTATTTTGTTGTGGTTTATTCCACCGATATCACATTAGCGCGGTACTTTATTATATATATAGTTTACCAGGTCACAGTGGCCATGTGAGTGACAGAGGGAGAAATCTTACTTATATTTATTTATAGTAAAAAAAAAACATGCAGGCTATCGACTGAAGCCCCACCCACTGCTTTATCCTATTAACTGAATATTGCATCAATCTCATCCCTCCTCCCTATATCACCTGACTCTGGGCGGAGTTCTCACATCTCCTGATTCCCCCCACATATCTTTATACAACCTTCTGGTACCCATATCCCAGCATAGAGGGGCTCAGTGAAGGTGGTGAAGGTGATGGTGCAGAGGTGTTGGATCGGGTCACACAGATCATAAAAGGAGATCCGCCCGGCCTCATAATCCAGATATATCCTGACTCTGTTACTGGAGATATTGATGGGTAAGGTGTTGTTTTCCCTGTTATGTCTCACTGAATACTGATTGTTATCCATGACCAAACACCAAGATTTGTTATTATTTCCAATTACTGACTCCAATCCTCTCCTGTCTATGCTGGGGTAACACATCCCGACTCTCCAGCTATCTGATCCCCCGACATCCACATCCCAGTAATGTCTCCCTGAGTAGAAACTCTGAATGCTCAACACCTGAGGAAAATATGGAAATCTCTCTGGTGTTTCTGGACGATTTTGGTTTATATTTGACCAGGATACAGTTTTCCTGTCATCTGATATCTGTAGATAATAACCAGCTGTGTTTACATCCAGTAATAATCCTTCGGCTTTCTGCATATAGAAGTCTACATTTACCTCAGTTATTATATCAGATAATGTGTGTAATGTGTGTGATATCCCATCCACATCCAGACCCCCTCCATCATGGAGGAGTTCCTCATGTCTCTCTCTGTCCTCATTATCTCCATCCTCAGTATCACACAAGTCACCTGTGTCTGATTCCTGTAAGACAGTCAGTGGATCCGTCATGTTACACAGCTCCTCAATGTGACGTATCTTCCTGGACAGCTCCTCCTTCTTTATTTCCAGATCCCAGATCGAGATGGAGACCTTCTCTGCCCGCCCGGAGATTTCCCTCAGGATTCTCTTCTCCAGGTCTTTCAGACGTCTCCTGAGATCTCTAAACAGGGCAGTGACTCTCTCAGTGTCACCAGCTTCTTTTTCTTCTACTTTCCTCCTGTGTTCTTGAAGACTGTGGACTCTTCCCTCCATCTCCTCTTTCTTTGTGAGAAGTTTCTGCAGAACATTCTTCAGTGTCTCCTTCTTATTCTCAGAAGCCTCATCCAGTGACTCCATCTCATGTCCTTTATGTTCTCTAAACATACAATACACACAGATACAGGTATCATCCTCAGTGCAGTAATACTCCAGGATCTTCTTATGGACGGAGCATTTCCTGCTCTCCATGGACAAGGTGGGGTCAGTTATGATGTGTTCTGGGGACTTTTTGTGGACTCTCAGGTGTTTATCACACAGAGAAACCTCACAGAGCAGACAGGCTCTAACAGCAGGTGCAGGAAAGTCCACACAGTGAGTACAGAAGACCCCGGACTCCTCCCGATCTGGCTGAGCAGACAGGAAATTCTCCACTATGTTACGTAGTGTTATGTTCCTCTGCAATGCAGGCCGATCCTGAGACTTCACTCTGCATTCAGGACAGGAATATCCTTCAGACACCTCCTGTGTATCCAGCACACGATCAATACAGACCCGGCAGAAGTTGTGTCCACATCTCAGTGTTACAGGATCTGTATAAATGTTCAGACAGACGGAACATTCCAACTCAGCTCTCAGATCAGCAGATGTCTTTGCTGACAGCAGAAGAAGGAAGTAATACTTACACAGGGTGAGGTTGAGCTGGATCAGTGAAATTTGACACGGAGATCAGAGTACGGAGGAGGGAGTCATTGTTTTTTTACAGTACTAATGATAATCCTACCTCCCAATATTAGAGGAGACAGTGGTTAGGATGGCTGTAGAGAAGAAACGAGACTTACTAAGTGCACTGAGGTATAGAGTCTGAGCCTAGTACCACCATTTGGGATGGTTGGGGGTTCTGGTTTAGTGAAAGTAAGTGAGAGAAATATGTAGCTTGATACTGCTGATTTTTTCTTAACCTCATAGCTTCATCTTTTACTTACTGACAGGGGCATTGCTAGGATCCAAAACCATCCAGGGTACCCATTGGTACACTTGGCGTGAAAAGTTACAAAGTTCTGCAGTGAACACGGCTGTTTCCCTTTCATTGGCTCTCTCCCTTTTTTCTATTGGTCTCTCTTCTCTCCTAGAACCATAATTATTTCTCCCCCAGAGACAGTCTGTCTTCCTGCTGTTTGGCCTTTAGTATCAGACTGGAAGCTTCTAATGCCCCTAACACCAAATAACATTGTATCCCTTTGTAACTGATGTATGCTTCCCTGATGAAAAGGAGGCTCGATATATGCTGGTCGTTGATTTATTTAACTGCTTGCTGCCCAACGTACGCACAGTACATATACATTGTGGGCAGTAAGTGGTAATACCAGGATCATGGCTGCAGCTTCAGTTATGATCCAGTTGCCATTTTTTAGAGCCAGCGATTGGGTTTCCTGTAAAAGTGATCCAAGTGGCTTTACAGCTGCCCGATCACTTTTACTGTGCTTGAAAGGGGCCCCTATTCCACCACTGCCTGCCGCCTTTCCTGGACTCTCCTGTTCTGGGGCAGTCTGGGACCGCAGTAAACGGTCAGGTCAGTTGCCCACATAGTAGATGGAGGAACTGAAGCTGAAAGAGATGAGAACTGCATCACTTACAGTTTCAGAGCTTTCTTTTCCTGGCTGTTATAGCCATGAAAGCATCTGGTTAAAGACATTCTGTGTTTGATCAGCTGCCTTGAAGGCATGGGAGATATCAGGGGTCTAATAAACCCCTGATGTCTCAATTAAGAGTACCTATCACCGCCCAAATCAATCACAATGGGGTCTCTCTCACCCCTCTGATGGCAATAAAGTTAAAGGTAAAAAGTTAAAAATAAAGATAAAAAAAATAAAGCACCCCCATCCCCCCGTGCTCAGAAACAAATGTAAATGCACATGCAGGTCTAATTGCACTACACATGTGAGATATTGTCACCAGAGTGAAAGCAATAAATCTAGTCTCATAGATCACGTTCAGCTCTAAAATGAATACCTGTAAAGGCTTTTAAAGCATCATCTATGAATAATTTAGGTACCATAGCGTATGGCCATTTCAAAAACGCAATTTAAAATCTTGAAATGTTTGCTATCTATTTAGCCAACATCATATTTTATATTTTACCAAAAAACTGGTAATTACAGTATATTATGTGGACAAAAATTCATTCAAGTGTATTTTTTTCGCAAAAATTTACATTGGACAAACAGCTGCAGAATAAAAAAAATTGCAAATACCCTAACTTTATTCTCCAGGGCCTCGGCTTTCAGAAAGTATATAATGTACAGTGGTTCTAAGTAATTTTTCTAGTAAAAAATGCTGATTTTAACGTGCATGTGTAAAATTTAAAAATTGCAGTGCTAAGAAAACATGTCCAGTTAACCAGTGGTGGGCCATATGTAGACCCAGTAATGACAAAGCTATATATAATATATTCCGTCACCATGTAACTACAGTAATGAAAATAGTATAGTAGGAAGAATACAAAACTCAGCAGTTTCAACATAGAGATAGGCTGAACACCCCCCTGTTCGGTTTGTGCCAGAACTTCTGAATAGGGGAAAACTCACAAACTCCATTGAACTCTATGAGAGCCGAACATGAAAAAGCAAAAGACCCCATTTTGAAGGCTTATATGCAAGTTATTAGCCATAAACAGGGTATGGGGGACATGTATCAATGCAATTTTTTTTTAAGATGATCTTTTGTAAAGGTATAGATTGTGGATTACCTATTGTCCTTATCTTGTTATTTCTTCTTCTATTTCTCTGTGGTTTGGAGTCTGAGGAGCGGTATGACATCTCTTGAGTTGTCCGTCTAGAAGGAGCAGTGTTATGGTTACTGGGCTTCACTTATACTGGGAAAGGTGGGAAGGGGGGGGGGGGGGGGGGGGGCCCACTGGGAACAGGTCTGCAAGACGTCAGGGGTATGGGTCTGATGGACCTTTGGGAAGTGGTAATGTTATTCCTTCCAACTGAATACCCTGTGGTGATTATAATCATCCAGGTCTCTCTTCAATTTGTGCAATTTGTACTTTTCCATTTATATTGACAACTTTTTGCAACCCCTAGCCCAACAACAACCAGCTTATATCCGAGATGGTATCCATCTTTTAGATAACTTAAAGCTCTACCCCTGGGAAAACACCTACCTATGGGTCTCCTTGGACATTGCCTCTCTCTACACCTTAATTCGAGTGGCAGAATATTTCCTTTACAAAGATCCCCTCATCAACAGGAAGCAGGCTCAATTCATCAGAGATGGAACTCTCTTCTGTCTCAGATATAATTATTTCCAATTTGTGACAAAGTTCTATCTCCAAACTCAGGGCACAGCTATGGGGGCAAATTTTGCCTCTAGTTATGCCAACTTAGCTATGGGCTATTGGGAAAACAACTAAGTCTGGAACAACAACCCCTACACCCAAAATATAATCTATTACAGGCAATATATTTATGATAGTATCATAATTTGGGATGGACCAAGATTGCTTGTGGAGTTCTTTGTTTCATACTGTAATTCCAACCAATTAGGTCTATCATTCACATACTGTATGTCTGTGATTTGGACAGTTTGGCCTTCCTGGACTCAGAGCTCTGTCACACAGAAACAGCCATATATGCCAGACATGACATCAAATCCATGTCAGGGAAATTCCTACCTCCACTTTCAGAGCTAGCACCACCCGAGGGGGACAGCCAATATACCAAAAAGCCAATTTTGCAGACTCCAACACAATTGCAAACGCGATGAGGACTACGATCTTCACGGAAACCTGTTGAAACAAAAGTTTGAAGAAGAAGGATACCCCCCCAACATTGATAGAGGAGTTTTGAATTTTACCCTCATGGTCACAACATACAGTCCACTAATATGAAGTCCAGAACCGAGACTACCCCTCAGCCTTTAAGGTTCACAACACAATTCCATATCCAACATAGAAAAATGTAACATATCTTCAAAAACATTGGAGTATACTCCAGGAAGATCCCAATCTAAATTCCTCAATCATGGATGAACCTAAGACCTCATATAGACGGGGGGCCCACAATATAAAAATCAGAATCGCCCCAAGCAAACCTAAAACCAAAAAGCCCTCTGCATGTCCAACCCTTACTTTCTTATCAATCAAAGGGATGTTCCAGTGCTGAAGGGGTAATTGCCTCACCTGTAAAAATGTTCAGCATGACCAGAAAGAATTTTCTACAAAAGGCAAGACTTACAATCTTCATGACTTCTACAATTGTTCTACAGAATATGCCATATACTGCCTATACTGCCCATTTGACCTACTATATGTAGGTCGAATTATTAGAACTGTCAGAAAGAGGTTTGGCGAACACAGACGGTCAGTAGAGGAAGGAAAAGACAAACTCAGTGTCCCAAAACATTTCTGAGAATTTCAACAAAAATTATCCATTGGCCTCCTAGTCTGGGCCATAGAAAGTATACCCAGGAATCTCTCCAAATCTGAGCGTTTCTGGCGCTTTTGCACCAGAGAAACATATTGGATATACTGTATACCTTGGGTACCATGGCCCCGGTAGGGCCTCAAGGAGGACCTGGAAGCCCACTCAGTCATATAATTTATTATTGGCAATATACCACCATTGGTTCACCTCATTGCTTTAGCTTACATTAGTATAGTATCCATAAAAATAGTTTATCTATCTACAGTATCATGTATAACAACATCCCATAATGGAGATATTGTTCCACCTCTATTCAAGATTTATATAACATATAATAATGTATATATACATATTATCTTTCAAAATATATATCAATTTTTAAATTTCACTTCCAACAGGACCCTCATAGTAATATACTGAAACAGATTCTCCCTTGTAAGTTAATTGTTATAAATGTCCCATTCTAGTACACTCCTTGTTTCAGTGTTTGTCTTACATGAAAAATTCAAACCAGTAGATGGCCCCTTTTAAATAAAAAATTTCCCCATAGGTACCGTATATACTCGAGTATAAGTCGATCCGAGTATAAGTCGAGGCCCCTAATTTACCACAAAAAACTGGGAAAAAATTATTCACCCGAGTATAAGACGAGGGTGAGAAATGTAGCAGCTACTGTAAGTGGAAAAAGAGGGTCAACAATGCCCATCTGCAGCTGCATGCCTCCCCATGTCCTGTGCAGCCTACCTGTATCCTGTGCATGTGTCCTGTGTCCTGTACATGTGTCCTGTACATGTGCATGTGTCCTGTACATGTGCATGTGTCCTGTGTCCTGTACATTTGCATGTGTCCTGTACATTTGCATGTGTCCTGTGTCCTGTACATGTGTATGTGTCCTGTGCATGTGTCCTGTGCATGTGTCCTGTACATGTGTCCTGTACATGTGTATGTGTCCTGTACATGTGTATGTGTCCTGTACATGTGTATGTGTCCTGTACATGTGTATGTGTCCTGTGCATGTGTCCTGTACATGTGTCCTGTACATGTGTATGTGTCCTGTAGCTGTGTAGGTGTCCTGTACATGTGTCCTGTACATGTGTATGTGTCCCTGTGTCCTGTACATGTGTCCTGTACATGTGTATGTGTCCCTGTGTCCTGTACATGTGTATGTGTCCCTGTGTCCTGTGCATGTGTCCTCTGTGCATGTGTCCTGTGTCCTGTACATGTGTATATGTCCCTGTGTCCTGTGCATGTGTCCTATGTCCCTGTGCAGCCTACCTGTGTCCTGTGCAACCTCCCTGTGGCGATCTCCATCCTCCCTGTGGCGATCTCCATCCTCTGATCAGTGTGTGATAATACACTTCAGCGGCCATTCCACTGTTCAAAAGCCGCACCTCCTCCTCGTCTGTGATAGGCAGAACACTCAGCAGTCAGCGGTCAGGCTATCATGGACATTCTCTCATTCTTATACCACGGACGAGGATGAGAGAATGTCTGTGATAGGCTGTACACTGACTGCTGGGAAATGGAGTGTTCAGCCTATCACAGACGAGGAGGAGGCGCGGCTTTTGAAAGCTGGAATAGCCTCCGAACGGTATTATCACACGCCGGCCGCCGTCTGCCTGCATGACACGCTGATCATGCAGACAGACAGCGGTGACTCGAGTACAAGTCGAGGGGGGCACTTTCAGCCCAAAAAAAAGGGCTGAAAAATTCGACTTATACTCGAGTATATATGGTATCATGTATCAAATATATCCCCTCATAGGCACAACTTACCTATTTAACACAAATCCAGTTCAATTTTCTCTTTTTTTATTTTAATTAATTTTTTTATGTTTATTTTTATTTAAATTTTTCCTATTTTTATTATTCTTCAGTTGTCTTTTATCCAAATTTTCCCACGCTCTTTATCAGTTTGTTGCTTGTTCTGCGCTATGGCACACAATAACCCGCACAGCATGTTGGGTATTGTATATAAAAAAATGTGAAAGAAACCTCGCTGTCTTAAACAAAAAATAGTAGCTGCCAGCACATCAGATAGTCTGTGAAAAAGTAAACCAAATAAAATAGTATAGTGCAGCGCTAAAAAAAAACAGTGAAGATATCCCAATGAGAAATGGGGGTATATATAAATGCAAATACAATAATATTATTTTTTTTTTAAATCAGAAAATTCTTTATTGAGCCACAAAAGACAAGTTACATAGTAGACAGTCAAGCTTTAAATATGACACCAAATATGTTGTGAACTCATATCATTCAATGCTTTCTTGACCATGTGTATTCAATGTAAATAAAGATTGTTACAGCAGTGGCATCAAATAGGTTTTACATTTATATAACAACAAACCGTATTGCGTAAGATAACAAGAATTCTCCCACCCAACACAGCTACCAGATGACAAACTGGTCATCTAACCATAAACCTTGCTCCTGGTCTGCACAATTAGGTTCAGTCTCCCGGATACACAGCATAGATACACCAATTACCGCCTCTGTCAAACAAGCAGTATACACTTAAACTTGAAATATTCTGTGCACAATTAATTGTGGGGGTGCCAATCCCGGGGAGTCCAACCAAGGTTGCCATATAGAATTCAATTTTCGAGATGCATTTCTATGCTGATATGTTAGATGTTCTCTGATAAGGATATAATTTACCTGTTCTATCCATTGTTTTTTGGTTGGAACATTTACAGATAGCCAGAATCTGGCCACCAACTTACGGGCCAGATATAATAATCTGATTATTGCTATATTATTAGGAGGGGGGTATATTTCTTCATCAATTGCTCCCAAAATACATATCAGGGGATCCAAGGGGACCCTAATTTGAAATACTGATGAAATTGTATCGGTAACATCGCCCCAATAACGGTGTAATTTGGGGCAGCGCCACGTTAAATGAATCAGTGACCCCTCTTCTCCACACCGTTTAGGGCACAAGGGAGAATCCCTTCTGCCCCATCTATGTAATTGTATTGGCGTACAATAAGCTCTGTGTAGCAAGAATAAATGCGAAAGTCTATGTGTTTGTGATACAGAAGTTAATGGCCCTGTCTGAAGGCATGTGTCCCAGATATCTTCGCTCACCTCTCCCAGGTCCTCTATCCATCTACGTCTGCATGGTAAATTTGCAGTGTCTTGTATAGCAGAGAGCAAATGTGAGTAAATGTGAGATATAAGACCCTTTTTTTCCTGACCATAGAAAATGTCATTTATTAGGGGATGGGTAACAAGTACAAGAGCAGCTGACCGGCTTTGAATCTGAAGGGCATGGCGTAACTGAAGATATCGGTAAAATTTATGTCTGGGAAGCCCAAATTCCGATTGCAACTCCATAAAAGGTTTTAAAATATTTTGGTGAAATAATTGAGAAATATTATGAATTCCGGCATTCCTCCACAATTGGAAACCCTCCAGTTTATAGACTTCTGCTAGGTTCGGATTGTTCCATAGAGGGGTCTCTGCTAGGAAGCCCAGAACTTGTAATTTAGATTTGACCGTAGACCATAATTTTTTGAGAAGAACTATGGTGGGGGCCGTTTGTGGCAGGTGTAACAATCCCGCCTCCAAAATTGCCAGCACCGATGTATTTAATGTTCCAGTTCGCAGCATGCTTTCAACCGAGTCAAAATCGTTTAGCAATCCAAGACCACTCAAATGTTGCAATTGAGAGGCATAAAAATATAGTTTAGGGTTGGGAACCGCAGCTCCACCCCGATCTTTACCATACTGCAAGGTGGAAAGACTTATTCTAGCAACTTTTTTCCTCCAAATTAGGGATCTAAACAATGTCTCAATACGATTAAACCACTGACGGGGTATCCATTGTGGAGAACTGTGCATAATGTATAGAAGCTGAGGTCCCCAGACCATTTTGATTAAATTTATTCTACCAATTACTGATAAGGGGAGCTTACACCAAGTATTGCATGTCATTTGAAGTCTTTTGAAAAGAGGTAGTAGATTATCTTTTAAGTTTTTTTTGGGTTGACTGACACATGTATTCCTAGATATTTAAATGAGGAGACCACTTTAAGCGGTCTTGCACTAACCGGCAGATCAACCATTGGCTCATCTACCGGAAGAATGACGGATTTACTCCAATTAATGGAGAATCCCGACAGTGAACCAAAATGTTGTATTATCTCCATCACATTCGTAAGTGAAGCCTCCACATCCCCTAAGTAAAGTAAAGTGTCGTCCGCATAAAGAGAGATCTTATCAGAAATTGGGCCTCTGACAAAGCCCATAATAGACTGTGAAGATCTTACCTCCTCTGCCAGTGGTTCAAGGGCCAGTGCGAATAGCAGGGGTGAGGGTGGGCACCCCTGCCTCGTACCTCTAAAAAGAGGAAATGAATCTGAGAGATCACCATTTACGCGGATCCTGGCTGTGGGGGCCAAATACAGCAGCTTAACCCATTGAATAAAATTATCTCCTAAACCAAAACGTTTCAAGGTTTCCCATAGGTACGGCCATTCAACGCTGTCGAAAGCCTTGGCAGCATCCAATGATAGTATTGCTCTTTTGCCAGGATTGTCGACAGGGATCTGGAGATTAAGAAAAAGTCTTCTTATATTAAGGGCTGTGGATCTCGACGGGATAAACCCGGATTGGTCCCTATGTACCACTTTGTGTATGACTTTAGCAAGTCTTGTGGCCAGCACCCTTGCCAACAATTTAACATCAGTTGTCAATAAAGATATGGGCCTATACGAGTCAGGTAGATGGGCCTCTTTACCAGGTTTAAGGAGAAGAACAATAATTGCTTCATTCATGGATTGGGGTAATCTTCCTATTTTTTTGGCATCTTCAAATACTTCCTTTAGGTGTACTATTAGAGTTTCAGAGTAGCGCTTATAAACCTCCGCCGGCAAGCCATCCGATCCCGGAGACTTACCAGGAGAGGAAAGCGTCAACGCCTCCAGGAGCTCCTCAACCCCAAGGGGAGCGTTCAACTGTGCTACGTCCTGAGGCGGGAGCTGCGGTAATTGGCAGTGATCTAGAAAAGAATTAGTTTCCAACAGGGTAGGATTGACTTTCGTGGAGTACACATCAGCATAGAAATCCCTGAACGTGGATAATATCTCAGTATGGGAAGAAACCAGAGTGCCCGATGAGCTCATGATTGATTCTATGTGGGATGATCCCTTTTGGGAGCGTATCATCATAGCAAGCATATGCCCTGTGGTTTCTCCCTCCTCAAAATATTTTTGTTGAAGAAAAAACCTTTTCTTTTCCGCAGTGGTTAATATCAGATGGTTGGCCATATGCTGAGCCTCAAGAAAAGACCTCTCGGTGCTCTCCGAGGGGGATTCGATAAAAGCCGATTCAGTCCTCTTAACCTCTTTCAACACCGTTTGTTCTCAGTTCTTGGTCTCGGTCTTAATGGTGTTAATAGATCTGATAAATTGGCCTCTCAGAAATGCTTTTAATGTGTCCCAAAAAATTCCCGGGCTAGAAGAAGGTTTGTTAAACCTAATGAAAGATTCTAAGTTATCAAAAATGGGGTCAGGCGCAGGAAACAATGACAACCAAAAAGGGTTGAGTTTCCAGTAGTTCCTCTTTAGAACACCCGATGTGGAAATCTCTATGCATAGGGGAGAATGATCAGAGACAGTTCGTACTTCATATTTTGTAGAAGTTACTAATGGGAGCATCAAATCATTACCCAGACCGAGATCAATCCTGGAGAGACCTTTATGTGTAGCAGAGAAGCATGAATAACATTTTGTCTGCGCATGACTCATCCTCCATACATCCCTCAATCCTAGTTCCGCAATGAGGCGGGCAAAGGACGTTTGTCCTCCCCTCACCCCACCCAAAGGGAACTTTGCGGTCATTTTGTCCAGCTCTGCATCTAAATAGTTGTTAAAATCCCCAACAATAATTGCTGGTATCCCCGGGTGTTGTGAGAGGAAGGAGGCCAACGTCTTAACAACCTCTATCGAAAAGGGAGGTGGTATATATATATTTCCAATAATACATTGTAACCCATCTAATGAACATACCAGAAAAACATAGCGACCGTGAGGGTCAACAATCGATAATGTATGAGTAAAACTTATATTTTTGCCTATCAGAATACTGACACCTCTAGCATATGAAGAGAAGACAGAGTGAAACTGAACGGTAAATAATTTTGTAGAGAATGGGGATTCCTGAGCAGGTAACATATGTGTCTCCTGAAGACACACTACTGAGGATTCCATGCGTTGAAGCATATGCAATACAGCTAGGCGTTTCACCCTGTCTCCCAGGCCCCTAACATTCCAACTAGTAAGCATTATCTGTTTAGCCATAAAGCATTAAAACGTAAATAAATGAGGGTAAGTCATATAGGACACATAGAGAATGCTCCAGAGAGCCGCCATTATTATGTCGAACAAGACCATAGAAATTAGGCAGTCCTTGGTGTAGCTTCCTCAGGCCAGGTAAAAATCGTTGAGGCAGTACCAGGACCAATGAAGTAACTGTGTCTCTGGGGACAAAAATCAAAAAGAAAACAACAAAATAAAACAGAAACTGTAGCGTCCACGAAGGACCCGCAACTGGGGGGCTAAATTCAGTAGCCGGCTTTGAAGAGCCAAAAGGCAACAGGCCTTGATTTACTTGCGTTGACTTAGCTACCATCAGTAAACTGTCCGTGCGGTATCCTCCGCCTTGAAGCAAATATTGCCATCTTGTGACTAGAACTATTATGATCGGATAATAATTGCACCATCATTGCTTTACTAAAAGAAATTTTCCTCTCAGAGTATAGGGAAGGGTATTGATCTTCAGGTAATTCTGCGTCTTCTGCCCAGATCTTCTCGTAAGGATTTTTCCTCTCTGTCCAGCCATTGCACCGCCATCGCGGGCCTCTCAAAAAAATGCACCTCGTCCCTGGCTACTACACGAAGACGAGCCGGATAAAGCATAGAATATTGTAATTCCAGAGAGCGGAGTCTCTTTTTAATATCATTGAACTGGGCCCTCTGCTTTTGTACATCAGCCGAGAAGTCTGGAAACAGTGATATTTTGGAATTTTCAATCACCAGGGCATCTCCCAGAGTGCGGGCTTTTGATAGAATTATGTCTCTGTCTCTGTAATGAAGCATTTTGAAAAGAAATGCTCTAGGAGGATTGCCTGGGGGCAAGGGCCTAGATGGAACCCTATGCGCCCGCTCCACTGCAAACATGGGGGAGAACGAGTCTTTCCCAAATTTATCCAGCAGCCATTTTTCAATAAAATCGACCGGGTTCCTGCCCTCCATTTTTTCAGGGATGCCAATAGCTCTGACGGTATTTCTGCGTAGCCTGTTTTCTAAATCATCGAGTTTCGCAGCATGTTTAGCTACCATTATTTGTTGAGCATGTGTGTCCCTTTGCATGGGGGCCCAGTCATCTTCTATGATGCTAATACGTCCCTCAATAGCAGAGGTCCGATCCCTTAATTTTTGCATATCCTGACGCAGGAAAGATATCTCTGTCTTCAACCTCTGATGCAAGTGCCGTGATAGAGAGATTACATGAAGTGACAGCGGAGAAGATATCTCTCAATGTGGGTTCCTGTTCAGGCGAACTTGCGGTTTGGGCCTTGTGTGATCTTTGGGGCATAGGTAAATTACTCACAGTGTCCCAGGGCAGCAGAGCAGCGTGCGGATCCTCCAGGGGAACAGTGTCATCTGCCTCCGATTGCGAACCGCTTTGTCTCTCCGCTCCATTGCCGTTCGTTTCTGGTAAGTCCCATGTTTCAGACTGAGGGAAAAGCTTCTGCACGGCCTCCCTGTGTTTCGCTGCAGCCGACTTGAATGCCGCGCCGCCATCTTGGGCCTCGTGGTCCGGAGCGGAGCGGACTGTAGAGCCGTCTGGGGTGTTTAGCAGCCATGCTGGTATATCTCTGTGAGCGGGCGATCGTAGCTGGTGCACCGGGGGGTAGTCTGGTGCAAGGTTCGGTCTGTCAGCAAAGATTTGCAGGATTTTTGTGCGGATTTTCGGCGGAGCTCACAAGATGTGCGACTGACTACATCCGCTGCCAAGCCACGCCCCCCACTACAATAATATTATTAAACCACAATATTGTTGAAGTGTAGATCAACAGTGATAGTGTATATAAAGTGCATGTAGTCCATATATGACATCAAAATAGTGACTATAAATGAATGTGAACTGGCTGTCTGTAGATAATCCACCACCGTAAGGAAAGAGACTTACCAGACAGGTTGAACCCAACAAGGCGTATGCCTGATGAAGTCAACCAAGCTTTTGGTGCAGCACACCCAAGGAGGTACAGCAACCACGACTTCTAATCTAGACTGAATCGGATGTGGATCCGTGACGATTGTGACATAGTGATAGTGAGTATCCACCATATGAATAGCAACCGGAATTTGTGAGCAGTTCTTCTCAGTGTGACATATGGCAAAAGGAGAAAAAATTGGGCCACATAGTGTGATTACTACCCTGACAACTGAGATTAAAGGGGTGAAACTGGAGCTGAATCTAGTTAGACAGGATATGCAGAAACTGCGTGACCGCACTGCAGCTCTGGAGGACAGGGTGAGAAATGTGGAGGATGATGTAGTGCCATTGCAGAGAGAAGTCCGCCATATGCAATCGATTATCACTGGCCACTCAGCCCATTTGAAAGACATGGAGAACAGGCAGAGACCCAATATTGTCCGTGCGATGGGCATACCGGAGAGGGCAGAGGGGAAAAACCCTGTGGCATTTATGGAAAACTGGCTCCTTAACACATTTGGCAAAGACTCCTTCTCCCCCACCATGTTTGCTGTGCAAAGGGCTCATAGATTCCCACCCAGGCTGCCTATACCTGGAGAGCCTCCTAGGCCATTCCTATTTAAATTGCCTAATTTCAAGGACCAGGATGCCATATTATATCAGGCCAGAACCAGAGGAGCCCTTATGAAGATAGATAATGTTCGCATATCATTCTACCCTGATTTCTCTGCTGAATTACAGTGCCGTAGAGCCAAGTTTACTGAAGTAAAGAAGCGTCTCCGCAAATATGATGTTGCATATGCTATGTTGTATCCTGCCAAGCTTAGAATTGCAGCAAATGGCGAGACGCAATTTTTTAATACCCCTGCTAACGCGTCCATCTGGCTGGATCGTATGGAGCACACCCTTAAAAAAGCAAACAAGACAAGGAATTGGTCGCACACCGGAACTCCAAATTATCTCAATGTCATCTTTATTGTCAAAAAAGGGTCAGACAGATACAGGCAATGGTAAACGTTTCAAAAACGATAGCTTGCTTGTTCACAACCCTTAAAACAATTAAAAAAGCACCAGCACTCATGGCCTAATTGTGTTTTACTTTCTACTACTGCTGAGTGAGGATTTGAGCACGTTGATTTATTTTTCTCAATCCTTCCTTTAAGTCTGAGAGGAAGACATAAGTTGTTTGCACTACATTTTACCAATGACTTGTGTAGCGCTGGTAGATTTATAATTTAGTAAATTTAGTAAATTGCTCGTTAAGGGAAGTTAGATTTGCCTCTGTTCCAGCTTGGCTGACGTTGCATGTGTTTCCATACTGAGCCGGTGGGTGTCGTTGTTACTATTGGCTAGTGTTGGAAAGGCAACGTGTCAAAGCGTATGGGTGCTCTTCTGTCCTGGAGACAACTCGGTGGAGGTGGTCCTCCGAGTTGGATTCTGGGAGAGGGTATTTATGGGACAAACGCCATGTTTTAGGGTCGTTTTACAGCCACCTGCTGGCCCTCCTGGCCGACAGGTATGTGTTAGAGTGCTACCTCGTGGTCCTCCGTTCCGGAGGCCCTCGCCGCTGCGGCGCGTGGGTGGGCCCAGAAGTTTGTCTGGGGCCTACCACCGCAGCCGAGGAATGGTCCTGAGCTGTCTATCCAGAGTGAAGAAGCTGGACAACCGAGGAGATCCCAGGGGAGGACCCGTCATGGAAGGATCATGCAGAGTACTGGTCTGGAGAGGGGCCTGGTGACTCGGTTGGAGGACATATCCTAAAGTAACTTTACAGCATAGTGTTGCCGGTTTTGGCTTAAAGGTTCAAGCACTGTGTCTGACATTCACCGCAAAACCAATACATCCTGTGGCAGACGATCGTACGGGTTCATCTCAAGCAAGTCTGTGGCAGAGACTTTTGTTCGTGCTACGTACTGGCTGCTAGGCAAGTGAGAGAGGCCTATCCAGGCGAGCAAAGAGTGTGTCCCACGAGGGGAGCGCATTCTACTGCAATATTCAACTCTAAAGGACATTTGTCAAGAATCCTACAGAAAGGTATTTGAGCTTCCCTGCAGTTTCCCTTCTGCCTCTTTCCTGCTACTTCCTTCGTTAAGCGTTCAATAAAGCATTGAAAACGTACTCAAGTGTTGGTGCTTATATCGTCTGGAGGTAAACTCAATGAAACCCTAGACCCGGTGCCGGTGAAACAGAGGGAAGGAGAGTGAAGGTAACAAGCCCGCTTAAATCAGCAGCTCCACCGAGAGTTAGTGCTACACTTGGATTCGCAAGTCCCTTTGAATCAGAGTTGAACTGAGATGTTGGGGCCCCCCCTAACATCGTCCTACGTGGACATGCACTATGTTACCTGGTCCTTAATTGTCTAGAGCAGGGGTCTCAAACTGGTGGCCCTCCAGCTGTTGCAAAACTACAAGTCCCACGAGGCATTGACAGCTACAAGCATGACTCCCTCAGGCAGAGGGATGATGGGACTTGTAGTTTTCACAATAGCTGGAGGGCCTCCAGTTTGAGACCCCTGGTCTAGAGGATGCAAAGACCCTTTTTCCTTTTTTCTTTCCCTTCTTGGTTACCCACTTTTTTTAAACCACTACTGACCCCTGCTGGTTGCAGGGTGGATGTTCTGTTATTTTTTTGTGTTTGTCCAACTGGAATTGCTTTTTTGTGGCAGACACTGCCACCCTTTCACCTGGACTTTTTCCGGAGAATCCTTTTGCTTACAGCTACTAAGTGGAGATGTGGGGAGTCCCCTGACGACTTTCTGCACCTGGAAATGTCCCTGCAAGTTACTTACCATATTGTTGTTCTATATCTAATGTGTGTACTTTGATCTCGTAGAATGTAAGGGACCTGGGTGATGGAGTGAAGCGGGTGGCATTTTTCTCCACGGTGAAGGCCCACAAACCTGCTGTGGTATGTTTTCAGGAAACACACTTACAATCTAACTCTATATCTACACTTAAACACCGCAGTTATCCAACCCAGATTCACTCCACCCACACAGGTTACTTGAGGGGTGTCAGCATACTCATTTTGCATGCTGTCTCCTTTCAGTTACTGCACTCCCTGGTTGATGATCAGGGACGGCACATTTTTTTTGCTATGCAAACTAGCAGGGCTGACATGTATTGTTGCAAATATCTACGTCCCTCCACCCTTCTCCTTTGACAGCCTGAAATGTCTAGCACAATTTATAGCCTCTTACTCCAACATCCCTATTTGGGTGATGAGAGATTATAACAATGTTATGGATAAACAGATGGATACATTTTCACCCAGAGCTAGTGGCAATCCTCGGTCGGGGGGTCCTACCCCCTTTGCTCGATTCCTTGCAGAAATAGGCCTGCGAGATGTGTGGAGAGACCAGAATCCTAATGTGCACTGCTTTTCCTGCTACTCAGCATTCTACAAATGCCTCTCTTGATCTATGTCTGGGCAACAATTTGGCACATCAGCTGACTGACTCCATGATGTACGCTCCACGCAACATCTCGGACCACTCCTATGTGTCCGCGTAGCGTTTTCTCCTAGCCATCAGCACAGGCTGTGGAAGGTCAACCCCTTCTGGTTCACAATTTTTCCAGAATCTGACCCCATTCCCAAAGCTCTCACAGAATTCATGCACTTTAATCAAGGCACAGCTAGATCTATGGTAGTTTGGGATGCCCTGAAGACTCATCTATGGGGCTTACTTATCACGCAGGTTACCGCTATTAAAACTAAAACCAAAGAGTGGAAGAACCTAGTAATGAGTGAGGCCGCCAGAGCAGAAGAGTCATATGTTGCTGCCCCCACCTCATAGTCTGAGCGTAGATGGCAAGAAGCGCAGGCCATGTATTAACAGGTTTCCACTACTGCAGCGGAGAACCAGAGATTCTTCCTGCAGCAAAAGTACTTTAATGAGGTGGAAAACACAGGACACTTGCTAGCAATGATAGCTAAAGCCCAGCAGAGGACGACCCATATAGAGACCATCCAAAATGTAGAGGGGGAAATGGTTGCTGACCAGACCCGAATTCTCGAAGTATTCTTATCTTTCTTACGGGGATCTGTACACATCTAAAGTGCATCCCACACAGGAGGAACTGGGTCATTTTTTGGACCAATGCTCCCTTCCACGTATATCGATGTCGGCTTCGGGTGCCGACATCACGGGCACCCTGGACAGGTAAGTGTTCTTATTTTAACCTCCCTGACGGTATTCCCGAGTCTGGCTCGGGGTGGATTTTCGGCACCAAAAGCGGTAACCCCCGAGCCACACTCAGGATCGCATAGCAGGATCCAAGTGCAGCTTACTTACCTTGTCCCCAGGATCCTGCGATGTCTCCCTGCTGTGTGTGCGAGCGGTCCTCCGCTCGATCTATCACAGAGCCAAGCTCCGTTCCCTGTGAGCGTTGCGATGCACGGGGACAGAGAACGGCGCCAAATTCAAAAAGTAAATCACACAATACGTATACAGTACACTGTAATCTTACAGGTTACAGTACTGTATCAATTTATTTCACATCCCTTTTGTCCCTAGTGGTTTGTCCAGTGCCCTGCATGCAGTTTTATATTATAAATACTAAAACAGAGAAGGGGTGACCAACTAGTTTAGGACAAGGAGCCGTGCCACGTCCAATAATCTATAGACACAAAACAAAAGGTTCCCCTAGGTGGACTTTTCCGGCGCTTGCATGAGCAGAAGAAGTTTATAAAACTCGATAATCGTTTATATATAATAAGAAACATATGATTTTATTTGTATTGAAAAAAGTACAATTGTTAAAAACAAGCAATAGATATCTAAGGTAACATAGTAAAACTATACAGTAACCATGATGAACAACACATAATGAGTCATGATGAAAAGCTCTTCTCAAGCCCGACGCATTTCGGGGTACTTAATATTTGTAAGGTCACTTAATATTTAAGTGAGTTATCCCCAATGCCCCGTTCACACGAGCAGAAATTCCGCCAGCAAAAGTTCGATGAGAGCTTTTGGTCCGAAAATGCGACCATGTGTATGCTCCATAGGACTTTTGCTGGCGGAATTCCAGCCAACAAAAGATTGAGAGCATGTTCTCAATTTTTCGGTCGGAAAAAGTTCTGATCTGAAATTCGGATCGTCTGTACCAATTCCGATGCAAAAAATTCCTACACATGCTCAGAAACAATTTGACACATGGTCTGAAGCATTGAACTTCATTTTCTCGGCTCGTCGTAGTGTTGTACGTCACCACGTTCTTGACAGTCAAAAGTTCAGCGAACATTTGTGTGACCGTGTGTATGCAAGCCAAGCTTGAGCGGAAATTCCACTAGTGTGTACGCGGCATAAGATTTGCAGGCCTACAATAATAAAACGCCAAATTTCCATGCAAAATAATTGTACCGCTTTCAGCATTAAAAATCTGAAATAATCATACCGCCAGGGAGGTTAAAAGTCAGCAGCTGCAGTATTTGTAGCTGCTGACTTTTGAAAAAAAAAAAAAAAAAACGGCTGCGCTCCGCTTTAATAGATATCGGGTTTGTCTACTTAAAATCCTAAACTATGTAGGAATTCAAATACATGACCTATAATCTATGGAAATTCTATAATGAATATCATAATGTGCCTAACATGCCTAAAAAGAATTATTACATTTTGGTTATATGTTTAGGGCAACCCTTTATTGCAAATCGTACCATCTATGCAGATATCCAACATGGTATGAGTATAAGATTATAACTTTATGTATTATATCTCATGAATTAGAGGGAAGTTATGATTTTTCTTGTTTAAATATACAGATTATTGTATTTAGAGACATATATATATAATATAACTGTAATTCTATATACCCATAGAGCTTCCTGTTTTTACCTAGATGTGTAGTTAATCATATATATATATGTAAACATTTATTCCTAAACAGTATAATTTGCTGCATTCACAATGCAAAATCATTCAAATGGGGTTACCAGACCTCATAAACCTTATAGATATATATTAACCACTTCAGCCCCAGACCATTTGGCTACCTAAAGACCAGAGGACTTTTTACAATTTGGCACTGCGCTGCTTTAACTGGTAATTGCGCGGTCATGCAATGCTGTACCCAAACTAAATTTGCGTCCTTTTTTCCCCACAAATAGAGCTTTCTTTTGATGGTATTTGATTGCCTCTGCGATTTTAATTTTTTGTGATATAAATGGAAAAAGACCGAACATTTTGAAAAAAAATGATATTTTCTACTTTTTGTTATGATAAAAATCCAATAAACTCAATTTTAGTCATACATTTAGTCCAAAGTGTATTCAGCCGCATGTCTTTGGTAAAAAAAAAAGAAAATAAGCGTATATCTATTGGTTTGCGCAAAAGTTATAGCGTCTACAAACAAGGGTACATTTTTTGGAATTTACACAGCTTTTAGTTTATGACTGCCTATGTCATTTCTTGAGGTGCTAAAATGGCAGGGCGGTACAAAACCCCCCAAATGACCCCATTTTGGTAAGTAGACATCCCAAGGAAATTGCTGAGAGGCATGTTGAGCCCATTGAATATTTATTTTTTTGTCCCAAGTGATTGAATAATGACAAAAAAAGAGAAAAACATTTTTACAAAAAGTTGTCACTAAATGATATATTGCTCACACATGCCATAGTTATATGTTGAATTGCACACCAAAATACATTCAGCTGCTTCTCCTGAGTGCGGGGATACCACAAGGGTGGGACTTTTTGGGAGTCTAGCCGCGTACAGGGCTCCAAAAACCAAGCACCGCCTTCAGGATTTCTAAGGGCGTAAATTTTTTATTTCACTCCTCACTACCTATCACAGTTTTGAAGGCCATAAAATGCCAAGATGGCACAACCCCCCCCCCCCCCCAAATAAACCCATTTTGGAAAGTAAGACACCCCAAGCTATTTGATGAGAGGCATGTTGAGTCCATGGAATATTTTGTATTTTGCCACAAGTTGCGGGAAAATGACAAACTTTTTTTTTTGCACAAAGTTGTCACTAAATGATATATTGCTCACACAGGCCATGGGCATATGTGGAATTGCACCCCAAAATACATTCTGCTGCTTCTCCTGAGTATGGGGATACCACATGTGTGGGACTTTTTGGGAGCCTAGCCGCATACGGGGCCCCGAAAACCAAGCACTGCCTTCAGGATTTCTAAGGGCGTACATTTTTTATTTTAGTCCTCACTACCTATCACAGTTTTGAAGGCCATAAAATGCCAAGATAGCACAACCCCCCCAAATGACCCAATTTTGGAAAGTAGACACCCCAAGCTATTTTCTGAGAGGCATGGTAAGTATTTTGCAGCTCTCATTTGTTTTTGAAAATGAAGAAAGAAAAGAAAAATGTATTTTTTTTCTTTTTTCAATTTTCAAAACTTTGTGACAAAAAGCGAGGTCTGCAAAGTACTCACCATACCTCTCAGCAAATAGCTTGGGGTGTCTACTTTCCAAAATGGGGTCATTTGGGGGGGTTGTGCCACCTGGGCATTCCATGGCCTCCGAAACTGTGATAGGCAGAGAAGAGTGAAATCAAAAATTTACACCCTTAGAAATCCTGAAGGCGGTGATTGGTTTTTGGGGTCCCGTACGCGGCTAGGCTCCCAAAAAGTCTCACACATGTGGTATCACCGTACTCAGGAGAAGCAACAGAATGTATTTTGGGGTGTAATTTCACATATGCCAATAGCATGTTTGAGCAATATATTATTTAGTGACAACTTTGTGCAAAAAAAAAAAAATTGTCTTTTTCCTGCAACTTGTGTCAAAATATAAAAGATTCCATGGACTCGACATGCCTCTCAGCAAATAGCTTGGGGTGTCTACTTTCCAAAAAGGGTGCCATTTGGGGGGTTTGAACTGTCCTGGCATTTTATACACAACATTTAAAAGCTTATGTCACACATTGCCCACTCTTCTAACCACTTGAAGACAAAGCCCTTTCTGACACTTTTTGTTTACATGAAAAAATATTTTTTTTTTTGCAAGAAAATTACTTTGAACCCCCAAACATTATATATTTTTTTAAAGCAAAGGCCCTACAGATTAAAATGGTGTGTGTTTCATTTTTTTTTTCACGGTATTTGCACAGCGATTTTTCAAATGCATTTTTTTGGGAAAAAAACACACTTTTTTTAATTTTAATGCACTAAAACACTATATTGCCCAAATGTTTGATGTAATAAAAAAGATGATCTTAGGCTGAGTACATGGATACCAAACATAACATGATTTACAGAGGAGGTTGACTGCTAAAATGACTGCCCTCCATCTGAGCGACACTTGAGTTCGCCTTTCTGTGAGAGCAGGGGGGACAGGGGTGCTTTTTTTTTTATTATTTATTTTGCTTTTTTATTTTATTTTTAAACTGTTCCTTTAATTTTTTTTATCATTTTTATTGTTATCTCAGGGAATGTAAATATCCCCTATGATAGCAATGGGAGGGAATGCCCCCCTCCCCCCCACCGGCTAATTAGCCACTAGGATTGCCTTTACATGAAAGCTGACAGTTACTCTTTTGAAAAAAATTGGGGTCTATTAGACCCCAGATGTCTCCTCTGCCCTCAAAGCATCTGACCACACCAAGATCGGTGTGATAAAATGCATTCCCAATTTTGCGATTTTAATTTTTTGTGATATAAATGGAAAAAGACCGAACATTTTGAAAAAAAATGATATTTTCTACTTTTTGTTATGATAAAAATCCAATAAACTCAATTTTAGTCATACATTTAGTCCAAAGTGTATTCAGCCGCATGTCTTTGGTAAAAAAAAAAGAAAATAAGCGTATATCTATTGGTTTGCGCAAAAGTTATAGCGTCTACAAACAAGGGTACATTTTTTGGAATTTACACAGCTTTTAGTTTATGACTGCCTATGTCATTTCTTGAGGTGCTAAAATGGCAGGGCGGTACAAAACCCCCCAAATGACCCCATTTTGGTAAGTAGACATCCCAAGGAAATTGCTGAGAGGCATGTTGAGCCCATTGAATATTTATTTTTTTGTCCCAAGTGATTGAATAATGACAAAAAAAGAGAAAAACATTTTTACAAAAAGTTGTCACTAAATGATATATTGCTCACACATGCCATAGTTATATGTTGAATTGCACACCAAAATACATTCAGCTGCTTCTCCTGAGTGCGGGGATACCACATGTGTGAGACTTTTTGGGAGTCTAGCCGCGTACAGGGCTCCAAAAACCAAGCACCGCCTTCAGGATTTCTAAGGGCGTAAATTTTTTATTTCACTCCTCACTACCTATCACAGTTTTGAAGGCCATAAAATGCCAAGATGGCACAACCCCCCCCCCCCCCCCAAATAAACCCATTTTGGAAAGTAAGACACCCCAAGCTATTTGATGAGAGGCATGTTGAGTCCATGGAATATTTTGTATTTTGCCACAAGTTGCGGGAAAATGACAAACTTTTTTTTTTGCACAAAGTTGTCACTAAATGATATATTGCTCACACAGGCCATGGGCATATGTGGAATTGCACCCCAAAATACATTCTGCTGCTTCTCCTGAGTATGGGGATACCACATGTGTGGGACTTTTTGGGAGCCTAGCCGCATACGGGGCCCCGAAAACCAAGCACTGCCTTCAGGATTTCTAAGGGCGTACATTTTTTATTTTAGTCCTCACTACCTATCACAGTTTTGAAGGCCATAAAATGCCAAGATAGCACAACCCCCCCAAATGACCCAATTTTGGAAAGTAGACACCCCAAGCTATTTTCTGAGAGGCATGGTAAGTATTTTGCAGCTCTCATTTGTTTTTGAAAATGAAGAAAGAAAAGAAAAATGTATTTTTTTTCTTTTTTCAATTTTCAAAACTTTGTGACAAAAAGCGAGGTCTGCAAAGTACTCACCATACCTCTCAGCAAATAGCTTGGGGTGTCTACTTTCCAAAATGGGGTCATTTGGGGGGGTTGTGCCACCTGGGCATTCCATGGCCTCCGAAACTGTGATAGGCAGAGAAGAGTGAAATCAAAAATTTACACCCTTAGAAATCCTGAAGGCGGTGATTGGTTTTTGGGGTCCCGTACGCGGCTAGGCTCCCAAAAAGTCTCACACATGTGGTATCACCGTACTCAGGAGAAGCAACAGAATGTATTTTGGGGTGTAATTTCACATATGCCAATAGCATGTTTGAGCAATATATTATTTAGTGACAACTTTGTGCAAAAAAAAAAAAATTGTCTTTTTCCTGCAACTTGTGTCAAAATATAAAAGATTCCATGGACTCGACATGCCTCTCAGCAAATAGCTTGGGGTGTCTACTTTCCAAAAAGGGTGCCATTTGGGGGGTTTGAACTGTCCTGGCATTTTATACACAACATTTAAAAGCTTATGTCACACATTGCCCACTCTTCTAACCACTTGAAGACAAAGCCCTTTCTGACACTTTTTGTTTACATGAAAAAATATTTTTTTTTTTGCAAGAAAATTACTTTGAACCCCCAAACATTATATATTTTTTTAAAGCAAAGGCCCTACAGATTAAAATGGTGTGTGTTTCATTTTTTTTTTCACGGTATTTGCACAGCGATTTTTCAAATGCATTTTTTTGGGAAAAAAACACACTTTTTTTAATTTTAATGCACTAAAACACTATATTGCCCAAATGTTTGATGTAATAAAAAAGATGATCTTAGGCTGAGTACATGGATACCAAACATAACATGATTTACAGAGGAGGTTGACTGCTAAAATGACTGCCCTCCATCTGAGCGACACTTGAGTTCGCCTTTCTGTGAGAGCAGGGGGGACAGGGGTGCTTTTTTTTTTATTATTTATTTTGCTTTTTTATTTTATTTTTAAACTGTTCCTTTAATTTTTTTTATCATTTTTATTGTTATCTCAGGGAATGTAAATATCCCCTATGATAGCAATGGGAGGGAATGCCCCCCTCCCCCCCACCGGCTAATTAGCCACTAGGATTGCCTTTACATGAAAGCTGACAGTTACTCTTTTGAAAAAAATTGGGGTCTATTAGACCCCAGATGTCTCCTCTGCCCTCAAAGCATCTGACCACACCAAGATCGGTGTGATAAAATGCATTCCCAATTTCCCAATGGCGCTGTTTACATCCGGCAAAATCTAAGTCATGAAATGCTCTTAGCTTCCGGTTTCTTAGGTCATAAAGATGATTGGAGCCATTCTGGTCTCTGATCGGAACCACCGGCTGCATTCCCAGATTCCCTGTTGGGACAGGAGAGCCAGAGAAAACCATGGAAGATGGTGGGGGGAGGGGGGCATTCCCTCCCACTGCTTGTAAAAGCAGTCTAGAGGCTAATTAGCTGCTAGGATTGCCTTTACATGAAAGCCAACCACTGGCTGAAAAGAATGATTACAAGATTATACCTAAACCTGCAGGCATCATTCTGGTATAACCACTCAAAGTCCAGCAACATACCAGTATGTTGCTGGTCCTTGGGCATATATTGTAATCTTTTTTTTCATGCAGCCTGTGGGCTGAACGAAAAAAAGAGATTGATCGTGGGTATGCCCACCATTAGAATACCTCCCTTCATCCACCCACTTCTAATGATGGGCATACATGCACCATTTTGTTTTTAACTGTGGTGGTGAAATCACCTCCTACAGCGCTGGAGTCACAGCTTTATGTATCGTGGGAGCAAACGCTGTTGCTGTCAAGATCAATAAATCAGTGCTGCAGCTGAATGGCCTAAAAAATATATGCCAAAACATGGGGGCATCCGCCCCAAAAGTTAGGAGCAAATTGCTCCTCCACCCCTGCTGCCCCCATGCTTCAGCATATATGCTCTTTTTTTTAACTGTGGTGGTAAAATCACCTCCTACAGCGCTGGAGTCACGGCTTTATGTATCGTGGGAGCAAACGCTGCTGCTGTCAAGATGGATAAATCTGCGTTGCAACTGAATGGCGTACCTGCTAAGCAAATGATGGTTAACAATAAAACAAAGTAAAATTACAGTACAATGCCCCGTACACGCGGTCGGATTTTCCGATGGAAAATATCCGATCGGAGCGTGTTGTCGGACATTCCGACCGTGTGTGGGCTCCATTGGACATTTTCCATCGGATTTTCCGACACACAAAGTTGGAGAGCAGGAGATAAAATTTTCCGACAACAAAATCCGTTGTCGGAAATTCCAATCGTGTGTATACAAATCCGACGGACAAAGTGCCACGCATGCTCAGAATAAATAAAGAGATGAAAGCTATTGGCCACTGCCCCGTTTATAGTCCTGACGTACGTGTTTTACGTCACCGCGTTTAGAACGATCGGATTTTCCGACAACTTTGTGCGACCGTGTGTAGACAAAACAAGTTTGAGCCAACATCCGTCAGAAAAAATCCTAGGATTTTGTTGTTGGAATGTCCGAACAAAGTCCGACCGTGTGTACGCCCTATAACAGTTATGCCCCATACACACGGTCGGATTTTCCGACGGAAAATGTGTGATAGGACCTTGTTGTCAGAAATTCCGACCGTGTGTAGGCTCCATCACACATTTTCCATCGGATTTTCCGACACACAATGTTTGAGAGCAGGCTATAAATTTCCGATCGTGTGTACACAAATCCGACACACAAAGTGCCACGCATGCTCAGAATAAATAAAGAGATGAAAGCTATTGGCTACTGCCCCGTTTATAGTCCCGACGTACGTGTTTTACGTCACCGCATTCAGAATGATCGGATTTCCCGACAACTTTGTGTGACCGTGTGTATGCAAGACAAGTTTGACCCAACATCCGTCTGAAAAAATCCTAGGATTTTGTTGTCGGAATGTCCGATCAATGTCCGACCGTGTGTATGGGGCATAAGACATACCATACCTGCAAAGCAAATACAAGAATAATTAGTAAAAAATAAAATATTTTTTAGAGCAATCTGTGCCTAAAATATATATATGCCGAAGCATGGGGGCATCCATCCCAAAAGTTAGGAGCAAATCGCTCCTCCACCCCTGCTGCCCCCGGCAGGGAACAATGCTATCCGCCTCGGGCATCGGGGGGGTCCGATTGGACCCCCCACCCGCGGGAGGCAAGTAACGTACCCGTACGCTACTTTGCCTGCCCGTGCCATTCTGCCAACGCATATCGTCGTGAGGCGGTCGGCAAGTGGTTAATAATGCTTAAAGTGAAACAATAAAAATGAAATATTCCTTTAAATATCGTGCCTGGTGGGTGTCTATAGTATGCCCATGAAGTAGTACATCTTTCCCATGTTTAGAACAATACCACATCAAAATGACATTTCTAAAGGAAAAAATGTCATTTAAAACTGCTTGCGGCTGTAATGTGTTGTCGGATCCCGGCAATATAGATAGAAATCATTGAGAAAACTGTGCCAAAAATTTTTAAAAAAAGGGTGTAGGGGTCCCCCCCAAATCCATACCAGCCCTTATCAGAGCACGCAACCCGGCAGGCCGCAGAAAAAGGGGATGCACAATAGTACCCCCCCACCTGAACTGTACCAGGTCACATGCCCTCAACATGGGGAGGGTGCTTTGGGGTCCCCCCCAAAACACCTTGTCCGCATGTTGATGGGGACAAGGGCCTCATCTCCACAACCCTTGCAAGGTGGTTGTGGGGATCTGCGGGCAGGTAAACGGGTGTATCCCAAAGGGCCTGGTAATGGACTGGGGGAGGGAACACATGCCCTTTTTTTAAATGATTTTTATCTATATTGCCGGGATCCGGCAATACATTACAGCTGCAATCAGTTTTAAATGACATTTTGTCCTTTACAGATGTCATTTTGCTGCTCTCATTCATAAAATTATGTACGGCTGTCGTGTAAGCAGCCTTACATAGTGTGGGGCGTGGACTCAGCCCCCCATCAGCCATGATCGGCCAAAGGCACTGTGCCTTTGGCCAATCATGGCTCTCACAGCAGAGCACACTGTTATTGGCCAAAGCATGCAGATCAGGTGCATGCTTTGGCCAATCAGCAGCCGTCAATGCAGTCAATGGTGCGTTCCACGGGTGCATGAATTTCCCGCGAAAGCCCCATAATGTTTGGTATTCGACGAACACCCGATGTTCGAGTTGAACTTACGTTCGACTCGAACATCGTGCTCATCCCTGTACAGCAGTTGTGTAGGGACTTTTGCGAGATAATGTACATGTGAAGCGTTGGTGATGTATCACAAAAATAAAATGTATATCTGCTGCTGAATATTGTGTGATTTCTGTGCTGATGGATCAGTGTGGGGGTGTTGGGAGGTGGTGGATGCCGGTATCTGTGCTCTGTTTGAGGGGTAATAAGTACCCATCAGGGCTGGATAGTGATGAGCCAAACTGCTCTGGGTTCGGTTTGCCCAGGGTTTGGGTTTTGGGGTCCCGTTCCCAGGGAAAGCACCTTGTCCCCATGTTCATAACAGCACCTTTCTCACATGAATGTGTATGGGGTACATTGTAGCAAGGTCCCAGGCCTCCTTCAGTCTAATAAGAACCTCCAGGGCCAGAGCTGACATCCTTCTGTATATGGTGGGTTGTGAGGCATAGTGGGTGCAAGGTAGTTAAAGTTATTGGGCGCCAGACACTTCGTGAATGCAAAAGAGATTTTTATTTCTCTTAACAGAACTTTTGGGAGAGAGGGTTAGGGCCAGGACACCCTTAGGTATTTGCAAGATTAATTGGCAGACTCAGAGACTTCAACAGGAGGACAGCCATGCAGGTGTCAGGGTTGGCTCAGCCCTTCCTTCTCTGAGCTGGCCGCTCAGCTGTCAGCTAATTGCCAGCTCTCTTTTCTCTCCACAGTTAACCAGCTGTTGTGGATCTAATCATCAGTCATGCCTACTTAAAGACTTCCAGTTCACTCCTTCCCTGCCTTCGCCTTGATCACATCACAAGAAACCATCTCCTGTGTGCCTGCTTAATGACTGGCTTGCTGACATCTCTTCTGGTTCCTTTGCTTGCTGTTCCACTTGGATCCCTGACTTCTGGCTATTCTTTGACTACGCTTACTATATTTACCTTTTTTTTTTTTTTTTTAATAAACAAGTGTGATTTAATTGTACTTCGGTCTTGGTCTGATTCATGGTTTCTGATAGCAGGGAAAGGCATCCAGCAGGACGCCACATCTGCATGTGTAGGAATGCTGTCTCCTATGGCAACAGTCTTTAACAGTTCCTAACACAAAGCGTAACAGTTCTTTTACTTCAACTACAATCACTTCTTGTAGTTCTTCAGCCCACTGAGCTCCCAATCTCTCTCTCACTAGACTAGATGATTCACTGACACTGAATCCCTTGAGCTCCTCCAATCTTCACTGTAATATCTTCCTCAAGCGTCAGCCCCGCTTCTCTGCTGGGTCCCTAGCTTGGCACTCCAGATACCTCTCAAGCTTCTCCCCCTATTGGCCTGCTCTGTTCCTGGCTTGACACACAAGGCTGCTCTGCAAGTGTCACCTCTCCTGGCTGGGTCTCTGGCTTGACATCTGCTGAAGTTTCCCGATTCTTCACTGTGCCCGGTTGGTGAGAATGTTGCACTGGTACTTGCTTCAGTTACTCACTGTGGTCCCTGGTACTAAGGTGGTTGGTCCCTTAGTGGTGCCAGCTTCCCCTCTACCTCAGACCATGACAGGTTCTCCAGCCGGCAGAACCGTCACTTCTGGTTGGACTGCAAGCCGGAATCCCAACCCTGCGCTGCTCTCTTTCTTCTGGATAGGCCCTCAGACAGCCTAGCAGCCAGATATGCCCGGGATAGGACAATCCCCAGCCAAGCAGCCCGGGCAATACAACACACGTCCACCCAGACAGCCGTCCAGATGGCTAAGAACACTGATCACCTGACTCCACCCAAATATATAGGTTCTCCCAGCAGGCCAAGGGATTTAAGAAAACCCCTTCCCATTGGCTGAGATACCCCATATACCCATAATCTGACCTTGCAGTGCCCTTCTCATATCTCATAACACCAAGTACCCAGCCACCTGGTGACAGAAGAGAGAAGTGCAGCAATTACAGACTTATGCCCTGTACACACGGTCGGATTTTCTGATGGAAAATGTGTGATAGGACCTTGTTGTCGGAAATTCCGACCGTGTGTAGGCTCCATCACACATTTTGCATAGGAATTTCCGTCACACAAAATTTGAGATCTGGTTCTCAAATTTTCCGACAACAAAATCCGTTTTTGGAAATTCCGATCGTGTGTACACAATTTCCGACACACAAAGTGCCATGCATGCTCGGAATCAAGCAGAAGAGCAGCACTCGCTATTGAATTTCATTTTTCTCCGCTCGTCATACGTGTTGTACGTCACCGCGTTCGGAATTTCCGACCAACTTTGTGTGACCGTGTGTATGCAAGACAAGTTTGAGCCAACATCCGTCGGAAAAAATCCCATGGATTTTGTTGTCGGAAAATCCTATCGTGTGTACAGGGCATTAGTGTGAAACCAGCTGATCCTCAACAATTAGCCAAGGTAAAAAGTAACTAGTGCTGCGCTGTATAAATCAAAACATAAATAACCATAATGAAATCAACTGAAATCCATGCACAATGAAGTGACAGTGTGCTACATGTTAAACAACCATAGCTGTGCTAATAACAAGTAAAGTGACAATGTGCAAATGATCAGGTGACTTAGTATAAATAAGTGCCCCGTTCCTCAAGACAATGCTCTAAAAGGAAATAAAATAAAATAAAATAAATAAATAATATAAATATAAATACATATATATGTCCTTATCTTCTTTGTAATAAATAAAATAACATAAAATATTTACAGAATGTCCTTTTCTTCTTTGTGGTGAAATGAAAATACACAATGTGCAAAATCCGTGATTTTTACTTCTGTGCAGAGAGTATCTATATAAAGTGCAAAAGTGACTTCTTATCTTCTTATCTTCAGTGCAATACACTAGTGTATTAGGTGTCCCCTTACCTCACGGCCGTGTAAGTATATCTTTGAAGGTAACAGGTATGCTCCCTATGTGTCCAGATGTTCACCGACCTCCCGATCTGACGTTTTAGATATGGTAGTGTGTATCCGTCTTTGGAAGCCAAAACACGCTACCAGTTGTGCCCAGTATCGGCGTGACCTCTATGGGTAGGTATTTGGGTGTAAGGGGAAGAAGAAGGGGGTACTCGATGGTGTAGTACGTTTGAAATAAATTTATTGCAGTTAAAAAGACTTGAGTACTCACATTTCATTCCATACACAATACAAAACAAAAACTAGCAGCGAGCCCACCAACGTCACTTCCGGTGCCTGTACGTTCTGACGCGTGTTCGTCACGGTCACGTGACTTCATCAGGGGAAACTAAACTAAACACCAGGGTGCTACAACATTTATTCACAAAGAAAGGTGTGACCCAGAAATAATGACACCCACACATGTGACAAGTCCTTCATTAAAACATAAAAATCCCTAAAAGATGTTTATTGTAAATATCCATCCATCAAACATGATGCTCACCACCCACCAACTCTCTGAAAAAAAACCCATAATGACCTAGTGTACACGACCAATCCTGATGGTATGAATCGCCAAAAGACAGCTCCATGTACTATCATCAGCTATATAAGGAAAGAGGCGGGGATAGTAGTGACATCATTGACCGAATATGCCATTGGCCATATTCAAGCAGTGATGTCACGGCTATCCCTGACATCACTGGTTCCTGTATACACTGTGGGTGCTTAGGAACCAGTGACAGTGGGAAGCTGTCATATATAGGAGTGGAAACAAATACTGCCTCTATATATGATGCCCGGCTCCTGCTGAATGAGCTAAACTGATAACAAGCCATGGTCTCACTGGACTCGCTGAGTCTTATTTGCATCCTAGCTGCATCGAGGGGCCCAAAATCCAAGGAACCCCTTCAGGCTTTCAAGGGGCATAAATTACACATCTAATTTCCTAACTACCTATTGGAGGCCCTGAAGCACCAGGACAGTTGAAACACCCACAAAAATAATCAGATTTTGGAGAGTTGAATGGTGAAGATTAAATTTGTTTTTGTCACAAGTTTTTGGAAAATGTTGAAAATGTTTTACACAAAGGTGTTCATTTAATAGGATATTTCCCCACACACAGCATAGGTATACTTAGAATTACACCCAAAAACACATTCTGCTACACTTTCTGAGTATGACAATGTCACATATGTGAAACTTTTTCAATGAATGGACTGATTATGTACCGGACATTGCATCTTGTGTATCACAAAAATAAACCAACATTGAATCAAAAACAATGTACTGTAGTACTCGCCATAGGTGTGCACAGCCTATTGCATTAGGGTGTTCACCCCAAACAGAAGCTCAAACACACGTGACTATATATTTCACACAAACCAAACAGAACTCTGTGTAAATAGGAATAGTGATCTGGTCCTTTCTTGTCCCTGAAGAGCAGGGAGAAAGAACAGCCAGACTAGTAAGTAAAAGCAGCACACTTTTTCACATTGTTAGACTCACAGTTAACCCCTTGATGTTAACCCTTTCCCAGCCAGTGTCATTAGTACAGTGTACAGTATTATCACTGTATTACTATATTATCACTGTACTAGTGACATCGGTGTTAGTTCGTGACCCCGCCAGCCAATGTCAGTTAGTACTGCAAAGCGGCACAGTGCCCCCTGACATCAGAACATGGCACAGTGCCCACTGACATCAGAGCATGGCACAGTGCCCCCTGATATCAGAGCATGGCACAGTGCCCCCTGACATCAGAGCATGGAACGGTGCCTCCTTACATCAGTGCATGGCACAGTGCCCCTGACATCAGAGCATGGTACAGTGCACCCTGACATCAGAGCATGGCACTGTGCCACCTTACATCAGTGCATGGCACAGTGCACCTGACATCAGAGCATGGTAAAGTGTCCCCTGACATCAGAGCATGGCACAGTGCCCCTTACATCAGAGCAAGGCACAGTAGTGCCCCCTGACATCAGCGCATTGGACAGTGCCCCCTTACACCAGAGCATGGCACAGTGTACCCTGACATCACATCAGAGCATGGCACAGTGCCCCTTACATCACATCAGAGCATGGTACAGTGCTCCCTGACATCAGAGCATGGTACAGTGCCCCCTGACATCAGAGCATGGCACGATAGTGCCCCCTGACATCAGAGCATGGCACAGTGCCCCCTGACATCAGAACATGGCACAGTGCCCCCTGACATCAGAGCTTGGCACAGTGCCCCCTGACATCAGAACATGGCACAGTGCCCCCTGACATCAGAACATGGCACAGTGCTCCTGACATCAGAGCATGGCACAGTGCCCCCTGACATCAGAACATGGCACAGTGCCCCCTGACATCAGAACATGGCACAGTGCCCCATGACATCAGAGCATGGCACAGTGCCCCCTGACATCAGAACATGGCACAGTGCCCCCTGACATCAGAACATGGCACAGTGCCCCCTGACACCAGAACATGGCACAGTGCCCCCTGACATCAGAACATGGCACAGTGCTCCTTGACACCAGAACATAGCACAGTGCCCCGACATCAGAACATGGCACAGTGCCCCCTGACATCAGAACATGGCACAGTGCCCCCTGACATCAGAACATGGCACAGTGCCCCCTGACATCAGAACATGGCACAGTGCCCCCTGACACCAGAACATGGCACAGTGCCCCCTGACATCAGAACATGGCACAGTGCCCCCTGACACCAGAACATAGCACAGTGCCCCGACATCAGAACATGGCACAGTGCCCCCTGACATCAGATAATGGCACAGTGCCCCCTGACATCAGAACATGGCACAGTGCCCCCTGACTTAACAGTTAAGTCATCCCTATGTGCTAGCTGGACAAGAAATCAACTTGGCAGCTCTTGGAGGAGGGGGGGAGGCAGATGGGGGAGAGAGGGGAGGGGGGTGGGAGACTGCTTACTCACCTGGCTGGTATCTGTATGAATTTCATTGTTTATATATGCAAAGTCGCATGACAAGTCACACAAGTGTGAATGGAGCCTCGGGGTTTTTTTTATAGCGTGTTTTTTTCTTGTTGAGTTATAAACGCCATCTTGTGGTCAAAAATAAACAGAGCAATCCAATGAAACCTTATATGGAAAAAAAGCAATTTCATCTATGTACGCTACTGTGCAAAACTTTTAGGCAGGTGTAAAAAAAAAAAAATCCTGTAAATGAAGAATGCTCTCAGAAAAAGAAGTGTTAATAATTTATTATTTATCAGTTAACAAGATGAAAAATAAAAGAACAAATTTCACACCCGCCTAAAACTTTTGCATAGTACTGTACTGTATGTAAAAACCAAAAAAGATTCTAAATATTTCATTCAATGAAAGCAGGCCTGGATTGATAAAGGGGCAAAAGAGGGCAATGGCACCCCCTGGTAGAAAGGGGCCAACCTATATAAAAATTGTAGAAAACAATGTAAACAAAATATATAAAAGAATAAAAAATAAGTAATAATAATATAAAATTTATACGACAAAAAACTTACTGTCTTTTATCAGATTTACCTTGGGAAATAATATTTTGCCGGCCATCATCTGGACTGGTATATCGTATTGTTTTTCAAAAATTAATTTTGGCGGCTCAAGCAAACCAACCATCAAGCACCCCTAAGGCCTAAATCTGGCTCTGAATGAAGGAGCTTAAATTAATCTGAAATGTGAAAAAGTCCAATAAATACGATAATTACCATAAATATAAGAAAAAAAATTATTTAAATATTTGGATAGTAACATATTAGGTGTTGCTGATAAAAAAAAAATATTCACATTGTAAAAATTAGATTTATATAGCATTTGCTAAAAAATAAAAAGAACAGAAAAATAAAGATAAAAAGTGGTGAAAAATAAGAACATTAAAAATTATTATTTGAAAATAAAAAACAAACAAAGTGGAGCTTTGTCAGTAGTTGGTGGTAAAGTCCATCCATGCAGATAAGGTTCATGCAGATTTATCTATACATGTATAGTGTATGTAAAATTATATCTAAACACTGACTGATAATCAGACTTACGTGGTTAGCTACTGTGTTTTTTTCAGGTACTGATGTTGGACTCCGGCAATAGTTTAGATGCAAACTGGAACTCTTCATTGAAAACTCACACAGAATTTATATACCACACAATCAGGTGAGGGGTTGATCATATTACCATAGCAATACAATCTGTAAACAGGAATATAATAACACTGCTATGGGACAGAAACATACACATAATGCTAATCTATGTTTAGCAATTAATAGCTGACAGTGATTTAATTAACCCTCAAGCTAATCTACATAAACAAATAACATCTCACAATAGTTTGATAACAAGGTGGAGTGGACACAATACTAGCAGACAGACAGAAACAATAGGTGACCCAATTAACACAATTAACAATAGGGAAGAAACACTTAGCATAATCCAGTTACTTTGAGCTGATGGTATCTGCTCTGAGTCTGCCAGTCGAAAGCAGTCATTGCTGGTTATGGGCATAGAGGCCCTAAATATGGATCTGGGCCTATATTCCCAGAGTCTGTGTGTTTCGGGGAGACAATCCAAAGCAAAGACCATTCCAAGGGTCCCCCAGGCACACACCTCCCAAAGAGAAGTGTTCCCTTAAAGCCAGGGCCTATAGTCAGTAGGCAAGAGGTCACCCTGAATTCCCCTCCAAAAGCCCCTGTCCTGGTTTGGTTTGTCACACCAAGTATGCAGTGGTGGTCTCAACCAAGGACCAGGTGGCTCTGACCCCAGCCAACTTATTCTGGGAGTATGTGATACAACCGTACAGATGTCCAAAATGGATAGTATCGGATCAAGGGCCAAACTTGTAATTGGTAATCTTTTCTGAACTGTGTCACCTTAGTGGTATCAGGAATTCACATAGCACTCAGTGTCATCCCCAAGGTAATGGGGCCTTTGAGCAGTTCAACCACACTCTTCTGGGCATGCTAAGGACCCTTGAGCAAGGGCACTGTGATCACTGGAATAGGCACTTAGGTGATGTAGTGTGGGCTTACAAAAATACAGTCCACCATGCTACCGGGCTCATGCCTTTTTTTCTTTATATTCAGGCGCTACAGATCACTGCTAGTGGATCTCCTTCTGGACTCTACAATCAGAGTATCTTACATGAAGTCGCCTGCGGTTGGAACGCAAAGGGTGAGGAGCCTAAGCGTCCAAATGCCCAGCACCTGGGTACATGAACACAGGGACCAGATGCAGAAATATAAATGAGTCGTTCTGGGCTTGCACAAGGATTTGGTTATGGACTCATTATCCCACTGGTACAGAAGAAGATGGTCACCTGCAGTCTGACTTCTCAGAGGATGCTTGGGCTCCTCACCCTTTGCGGTCCAACTGCAGGCGACTTCATGCAAGATACTCTGATTATGTTGTGTGAACTTTCTTCTGTTGTACTTTAACCATGTTCGTTTTGTTGTTTATGTTATTTTCTGTGTGTGATGCTGAGGACAGCATCTGTCAAAGAAGTGGGGGTGAGTGTAGGCAGGTGCAGTTTGTTGTGTGCACTGCAGGTGGTGCTCAACCGCAGCAACAATGCAGAGTGAGAGGAAGTAATGGGAAACATGGCTCCTCTATGGTTTTCTGAGTTACTGGGTCCATGTTCCGATTGGATTTTGGTCGTCCATGTGACTCTGGGTGTGCAAAAGTCTATTTAAGACCCTGACCCCTGGGTTTGGCTCGCATTCACTTGTAGGTAGTGTAGGGACAGGTCACCCATCTGTCAGGGACAGTAATAGCGGCAGGGAAATGTTTTGGTTGATTGGGGGAAGCTTAGGGCTTTGAATTCTCCTTGTAGACCTTCCCGCTTGGGCTCGGAACAGCCAGGCCACATTCTGGCTGTTGGTATCTGTGAGTGTTCCCTGGGTCTCCTCCCACTGGGTTGTTGTGAACTGTTTTCCTTTACTTCAATAGAAGTTCTACCATTTTCACCTGGACTGTGTGTTTGTTGTTGCCGCCACACCCGCATACACAATTTGTTTTTGTAGCGGCCCCATTGGCTTTGAGTAAATAACGAGAGGAGAGCTTCTGACGGGTTCAGTACTTTTATTCTTTTGTCTCAAAGGTGTGCATTAAGGTTGAACACCACAGAGGTTAATCTTTTGACTCCTTAAACACTTTAAGCACCATTTGTACCATAAGCACCATTTGCACCGTGAAAACTGTAAAATGACATACAATACATTTGTTTACAGAGATCACCAAAAAGGGGGTTACAACAGAATTACAAATGTGGAGATACAAAGTGGTGTTCCATTATCTATACACATATCTCTAAATTAACATTAAACATCTAAGGAAACATGACTATATGTTCAAACATGTGGATTGTCTACAGCATATCTTTTAACTAACAGGATGGACTCAATTTATGCCTAAAAACATATATATATACTGACAATGACAATACACCTTTACTGCATACCTTGCTCCGCTTGCCAAGGGGTGCAAACTTTAAACTTTAGAAAACTTCCATAAACTGTCACCTTCCCACAAGGTACTGCATTGCCTGGATGCTGAATCAAATGAAAGCCCCTTGCAAAACTAGAGGAAGCAGGAAGTGTCTGGTAATTAAAACATTCCCCAGAGAAACAAGAGGAAGGCAATAAAGGTTCAACCTGTCATTCAGTGCTTATCAAAGGTTTAAAGTGACAAGCGGACAGTTACAGTTTTGGTGTTTTTTTTTCAACATTGTGTTACAATAGTCTAATTTTAGGATTTCTCCTTATCCCTCTTTTGTATAGGTAGCATTTCCTGGACTCTCACCCACCACTGCTATTGACCAGCCTGCTTGTTCCCTGCCTTCATCTGGGATGCTGGACAGCTCTCTGGACAATTCCAGATCTTGCCTTGAAATACGTTTCTCTTGAATCCTTTGTTTCTCCCATGAACTTCCTATTTTGGCCATGACTTTGCACTTCCTGTTTTCCAGATTATTGTGCTCTTTCCAGCCAATATCTCAAAACTTGCCACTCCTGCTGCTTTCTGTATTTCCACCACCATTCATTACCAACCTTTGGCTTGTTCCTTGACTACACTTCTGCTTGATCCTTTAGTCCTCCTGTAAAGTGGCACATCTGTATAGTGTATAGAATCTGCTGCAGCAAAACTGAAAACTAAAGAAAAAAAATGCATTTAAATTTACTTCGCAGCTGCAAGCTATTTCCGGCACTCGGCAATAACAAAATAAAAAGTGAAAGAATTGGCGTGATGTCCCCCCCAGTACATACCAGGCCCTTTAGGTCCGGCATGGATTTTAAGGGGAACCCCACACCAAAATAAAAAAAAATAAAAAACGGCATAGGGTCCACCCAAAATCCATACGCTGCTCATCCTGAACCATACCAGGCAACATGTGCTCTGTCCCCCCCACCCCAAAGCACTTTGTCCCCATGTTGATGGGGATAGGGGCATCTTCCCCACAACCATGGGCTGTGGTTGTGGGGGTCTGCGGGCAGGGGGCTTAAAGGAATCTGTGAGCCAGGCCTTCTCATCCACATCAGTGCCTGACCTCACCAACGTGCTTCTAGAAGATTGGTCAAATATTCTGATAGAAACACTCCTAAACCTTGTGGACAGCCTTCGCAGAAGAGTTGAAGCTGTTATAGCTGCAAAGGGTGGGCCAACTCAATATTGAACCCTACGGTCTAAGACTGGGATGCCAGTGTAGCATGGCCCCCTAGAGGACTGATTAGAATTACCTGCTCATCTGCATGGCTGTGACCTAGTGAACATTCCAACCCACCTGACACTCTGGGTTCAGACATCCTTGTATGCTGTAGAGTAATAAATCAGACACTTTGCGTATTTAGGTTCTAATATTTTACTGGAACCAATAAAGAAGAAGGTTGTTACAAAAAGGAGGGGGAGGTAATAGATCTGCTGATTTTGGCAACAGTGAATCTGGGCAGCTTATGCTGCTATAGTAGTAGCAGTTGTAAGTAAGTTGCAATAGTTGTAAGAATGCTAATATAAGGAGGAGCCCTCTTATCAGTAATGGCAATAAAGTTCACGTTGCAGGTCTGATGTTCTTCACCGGTACGTAGGAGCTCGTTAACTGTAATCCGATTAGGTGTAGTGGTAAACAGTGTATTTCTTGTAGTGTGGAAGGCTAGAGTTGTCTAAGCACAGTGTTCAAATAAATTCAGTAAAGTATTCCTGGTGTGGAGGTGTCTGTGCAAGTTGTTCCAGTATAACTGTGGCAGAGGATGGATAAAGGTTGGGCGATCTGCCCTCTCACCAATGACCAGACTGATCTGATGTCTTCCGTACAGGAACGTGTAGCGGCACTCGTGAAGAGGATCCGCTGTCTTGATCTCCCGACGTGAAGCTTGACACACCGAAAGGCAGGCGACCGGAGTGGTGCTGGAAGGATGTCCGACAAACAACAAAGCTATGCTCTTCATGTAACGGGTTGGAGTGTGGAACTCCACGTGGTTGGCCGCAACCTCCCCTCCAGTGTTGCACGGAGAGGTCCATCTTGCGTCAGGCCCTGGAAGGAAGAGACTGCCGCTCAGGCTTTATACTTCTTCATATCTACTCCCAGCATCTTTCTAAAAGCAGCAAAGATCCCTGGGATATTTAGTCCGGACACATAATCAGGTATAGCAATTATCTGATGGGAGAATTACTCATCCCACAGTCCTTCTGTCTGGGCACACAAATATGATATCACCTGATACACTGAGCACTAGAGGGACAAGTGCGGCTTTGAAAGGCCCAGGATACGGTGCTTTACAATTATAGTCCATTTTGCTACACCAGTAAAGTTCATGTGCGTGTAAAGCCAGGTGTCCCAATACTTTTGGTAATACAATGGTTCAGTCTCTAGTTCAATCACTGGTTTATTGGATTTGTTTTCCTATTGGAAAGTGTAGATATGTAGGGCCCATTACACTTATGCATTATGGCAATGCATGGCAAAACACACATTGTTACCATGTATTCCTGCAATGCACCTGCTTTACAATGCATATTCCAGTGTTGTGGTGAGCTGTCTTACTAAAAAAGTAATGCTCTTGGAGGGGGAACCCATGCCGTTTTTTTATTTAAAATTTGGCGTAGAGTTCCCCCTCAAGATTCATACCAAACACAGTGCCTGGTATTGACGGGGATCCAAGTCGGATCCCCGTTCATTGAAGTCGAATGTGTCTTTGACTTCAAGTCGCAGGGCAAAGTCGGATCCAAAGTAAGACGAGTGTCGTGTCGCACCAGTGTAAACCTGGCCTAAAATGGGTAAACCCATTTTGTTTTAAACATATTTAATTAATCCTCCAATCAATGTGTACTACTCTATTAATCTTTTTATATTAAAGGGAAGCACACATTAGTTATAAAGGGAGACACTGTTATTTGGTGTTACAGGTATTAGAAGCTTCCTATCTAATACTAAAGGCCAAACAGCAGGAAGATGGACTGTCTCTGTACTCTGGGAGAGAAATAGTCAAGGTACAGGTGAAGTAAAAGAGAGACCGGTAGAAAAAATAGGATTTTTATAACAGTTTACCTGTAAAATCCTTTTCTTGGAAGTACATCATGGGACACAGAGCACTATAGTAATTACTATATGGGTCATACGCCCACCTTCAGGTGATGGACCCTGGCATAATCAAAGACAGGAAGTCGCCCACTATATAACCCCTCCCATACAGGGAGTACCTCAGTTTTTGTAGCAAAGCAATATATATAAATATCCCAAAAAGAGAGGAGGGACCTCCATGATGTACTTCCAAGAAAAGGATTTTACAGGTAAACTGTTATAAAAATCCTATTTTCTTTATCGTACATCACGGGACACAGAGCACTATAGTAATTACTATATGGGATGTCCCAAAGCAATGCCATCTAAGGGGAGGGAGACACAAATTAAAGCAGACCGCCATCAGCCGTGAGGACCTATACTGCTGCCTGCAGTACACTGCGACCAAAAGTGGCATCCTCCTGCTGACCTATATCCACCTGGTAAAATGTTATGAATGTATGTACTGATGACCATGTCGTGGCCTTGCAAACCTGAGCCATGGAGGCTTGGTGGCACACTGCCCATGAAGCACTAACTGCCCCGTTAGAGTGCGCTCTAGGATGAAAAGGCGGAATCTTCCCCTTTAAATCATAAGCCTGAATAATGATCTGACAAATCCATCTAGAAATGGTTGATTTTGACGCTGTCTGCCCTCTCCTGGGGCCCTCTGGCAGCACAAACAAAGTGTCAGTTTTCCATATCTGAGCAGTTGCTTCTAGATAGAGATTAACCGCTCTTACTACATCTGGAAAAAACAAAGATAAGGAAATATCCTGGTTCATATGAAAACTGGATACTACCTTGAGCAAAAAGGACGGGTGAGGACGCAACACCACCTTATCCTTATGAACCACTAACCACTCTTTACAAGAAAAAGCTGCCAGCTCAGAAACTCTTCTTGCGGAGGTTACCGCAACCAAATATAATAATTTTCTTGTCACAAGCACCAAAGGAGCACTGCACATTGGCTCAAAAGGAGACTCCTGAAGGACTAACAAGACTAGATTCAAATCCCATGGGCACAGAGGTGATTTAATCAGCAGATTTATACGCGTTACTCCTTGTATAAGGGCCCGAACGAATGCAAAGCAAGAGGCCTTTGGAAAAAAGCTGACATGGCGAGACTTGACCCTTGATAGTACTCAAGGCTAGTTTCATCTCCATCCCTGACTATAGGAAGGTGAGAACTCTACTTATGACATACTTGAGAGGATGCCAACCCTTGCTTTAACACCAGGAAACATAGGCCTTCCAGACCCTATAGTAAATAGCCCTAGAGGCCAGCTTCCTTACCACTGAGCCTGAAAGCCCCTGACCTTTTAGAACAGGAGCCTCAAAAGCCAAACCATCAAATTTAGCGTTTATAAGGCATGATGGAATACTGGCCCTTGGGAAAGCAGATCCGGATGGGACGGAAGAGTCCAAGGATCCCCTATTGCCATCCTCATGATCTCCGCATACCAGGACCTCCTGGGCCATGCTGGAGCAACTAGGATTACCATCTTCCGTTCCCCCTTTATCCCGCGTAGAAGAAACAGAAGCAACTGAATTGGAGGGAATGCATAAATCAATGAGAACTGATCCCAAGGAGTTACTAAGGCATCCGTTAATCATCAAAGGAAATTCTGGACAGCTGCACTCAAAGAAAAATGTATGCCTTTATTCAATAAAGTGTCATCCAAAATACAGGTCACAGCAAAGTGGAATAAATCTTACGTGTTTCGCACTACTAAGAGTGCTTAGTCTTAGCTATGACTAAGCACTCTTCCTAGTGTGAAACGCCTAAGCTTTTTTCCACTTTGCTGTGACCTGTATTTTGGATGACACTTTAATAAATAAAGGCATACATTTTTCTTGGAATGCGGCTGTCCGGAATTTCCTTTGATGATTAACTGCTACAGCATTGCCAGCACCTGGACTTCTAGACTGGAGGAGATGCCCTTTACCTTGACCTGACCCACCTGGAGCGGTGATATTCTCTCGATACTTGGATTACTAAGGCATCCGTCCTGCAAACGAGCGGATCCCTTGTCCTCGACACAAAGCTGTCTAACTTTTTGTTGAACCTGGATGCCAATAAGTCTACGTCCGGGGTACCCCACTTCTGGCATATGGTCAGAAAGACGTCGGGATGCAGAGACCATTCCCCTGGGAGCAATTCCTGGTGGCTCAAGAAATCTGCCTGCCAATTTTCCACTCCTGGGATGAAAACCACAGATGGGCAAGGCACATGCTCTTCTGCCCAAGCCAGAATATGGTTTACCTCTTTCTGGGTAGCGCGACTTTTGATGCCGCCTTGGTGAATGATATAGGCCACTGCAGTGGCATTGTCGGATTGAATCCTGACAGGATAGTTCCATAATCTGCCCGTTCAGGCCCTTAGGGCCAGATGCACCACCTGAATCTCTAGAATGTTGATGGGTAAGGTCCTCTCGGATTCTGACCACTTCCCCTGAACAGTGTTCCCTTCCAGGACTGCTTCCCAGCCCAGGAGGCTGGCATCAGTCGTCACTATCCTCCAAGTAACTGGTATGAAGGTTTTCCCCTTCTGCAAATTCTTGGCTAACAACCACCAATTGAAACTCCGGTACATGCTTGGAGTCAAGCATGCACTGGAGTGCAAATCCTGGTTTTTCCTGCTCCAAGCAGACAGGATACTGTTTTGCAAGGGCCTTGAATGGAATTGAGCATAGGGAACTGCTTCAAATGAAGCTACCATCTTCCCTAATAACCTCATGCAAAGGCAGACGGAAGGATTCTCCCTTGTCCTGACATCGTGAACCAGTTCTCTTATAGCGTAGACCTTTGCCTGGGGTAAAAACACGCTTTTGTGGGATGTGTCTATAACCAGACCCAAGTACTCCAGCCTTTTTACTGGCCATAAGGACGATTTTTCTAACCTAGATGTTCCAGATACCTGACTGTGCTGACCACACTCTGGTCTAGCCCTGCTATGTACTGATCTATAAGCAGTAGGTCATCTAGATATGCCACTACTGCTATACCCTGGGCCCTTAGTCTAACCAGAAGTGGAGCCAGGACCTTTGTAAATACTCGTGGTGCGGTGGCCAACCCCAAGGGCAAAGAGACAAACTGAAAGTGTCACTGTTCTACTGCGAATCGCAGGAATTTCTGATGAGCAAGGAATACTAGAACATGGAGATATGCATCCTTGATGTCTATTGATGCTAGAAGTTCTCCTCCCCAAAGGGTGGATACTACTGATCGGATTGATTCCATGTGAAACAAGCAGATGTTTAGGAACCGGTTCAGACCCTTGAGATCTAGAATGGGTCTAACATCTCCATTTGGTTTTGGCACTGTGAAGAGATTTGAATAAAAACCCATTCCCTATTTTTCTGAGGGAGTCTCTATGATCATCCCTGGTCTAACGCCCGAAATAAAGACCCTCTTTTTATTGGGTCCTTGGGAACGCTCGATCTTAGGAAACAAGATGGTGGAAACTCCTGAAACTCTAGCTTGTATCTCAGAGATACTGTGGAGATGACCCATCTGTCCTGGATTTCCTCCCGCCAAGCTCCTGCAAACTGCAAAAGCCTTCCCCCCACTTGATAGAGCGGGGGCTCCCCTTCATAGGGAGGCCTTGGGACTCTGCTGTGCAGATTTCTGCCCCCAGGACTTTTTCTGGCCCTGAGCTTGGTTCTGAGGCCTTCCTCTTGGAACTGGCGATGGAGGCCGTCCTGACTGCCTGGAGGCTGTTGCCCCAGGCGACAGAGAAGCAGAACATTTAAATAAAGGATGCCTACTCCTTCTTTTCACTGGAAGAAGGGTACTTTTTCCACCCGAGATTTTCTGGATGTACTTATCCAAGTCATCCCCAAACAACCGTTCCACATGAAAGGGAAACCCAGTCAGCAGTTTCTTACAAGGCAACTCCGCTGATCAATACTTAAGGCAAAGAACCCTGCTCATGTGTACTAACAGGAGGGCAAGGTGAGATGTCTGATGAATAGAATCCTTAATAGCATCAACCGCAAAACAAAGGGCCCTAGGCAGCTCTGCTAGGATACGGGAGCTCTTCCCCTTTGACGAGCTGCTTCACTTTGTCTTTAAGGGATTGACAGAAGCCAATTGGTGCTACTACAGGCCTGAACTTTATGAGAAGCTGCTGGTCCGCGCCTGCACCCGTGAGAAAATGCTCATGCCGATCCACGTGCATGCCGGCGGCGCTGAGTCCCGCCCCCCCGTGACATCCTCTCTATTCAGATTACATGAAAGGGGCGCGGCGATCCACATGGGAATCTAAGGGGGAGGGAGGGGGGTAGGCAAAGCAGAAGGGTCCCAGCTAATGCCAAACTATTATGGCGGGTGAATCCCCTAAATTCCCCCCCCTTCAGGCGGCTGACGACAGGAGAGGGAGAGGCAGAACTCCTCCACAAGCGCTACTGACATATTCATCCAATCCAGCAAGCGTGGGATGTTGACACCAGGTATGTTTACTTACACTCTCTAGTGGTAGAAAAAAGACAGGCAAGACAACATCTACTCATTAAAAGAAGTCCATAGGAGTTTTCCAGGATCTTCTTAACTTACCATTCCCGCCGCAGGGTACTGCTGGAATATCACAGAGACCCAATCTTCACCCATCACGGCGGGTTGGTGTCATACCAGACCTTTAAGGACGGGGCCCCCTTTGTATGGAGTGTCCACTGCCTTGGACCTGTATAACGCCCTGCCAGAGCAAACCTGTCGTATAGAAATGTGACCAAGGTGCTGGATCCCAGGGCCTGGCTCTCCTGAGAGAAGTGTTATAGGCAAAACCTTGTGTCTTCCGTACCGAGGCTCGGGTACCATCCACTTTAGCCTTTGTTTCTGGCTCTTTGAATGGATCAGATTGCGTAGCTCCTTGACCCTGTCCAGGACCATCTATGGAGCACTTTTTTGCACAACATTAACTGTGACCAACACCTTTAGACACTGGCGAAAAAACTGAGGTACTCCCTGCATGGGAGGGATTATATAGGGGGGGACTTCCTGTCTTTGATTATGCCAGTGTCCATCACCTGAAGGTGGGTGTATTACCCATATAGTATGTAGCGCTGGTAAATTTACAATCTATCGCAGATTAGGTACATTTAGTAAATTAGGTGTTAGGAAGGTTAAAAGTTTGCCTCTGTTCCAGCTTGGCTGACGTTGTGTGTGCTTCCGTGCTGACCAGTGGGTGTCGCTGTTACCATTAGTCAGTGTTTGAAGGGCAACGTGTCGAAGTGTATAGATGCTTCTCTGTCTCGGAGACAAGCTCGTGGAGGTGGTCCTCTGAGTTGCATTCTGGGAAGAGGGTATTTATGGGACAGATGCCATGTTCTAGGGGTTTTTCGTTTTGCACCACCTTCTGGCCCTCCTGGCCGACAGGTATGCCTTAGGGAGCTACCTCGTGGTCCTCTGATCGGGAGGCCCACGATTCTACGGCGCAAGGGTGGTCCGGAGGCTTGTCTGGGGCCTACCACCGCGGCCGAGGAATGGTCCTGAGCTGTCGGTCCTGTGTGACGAAGCTGGACAGCCGGGAGATCCCAGGGGAGGACCCGTCTTGGAGAGATCATGCAGCGTGCTGGTCTACAGAGGGGCCTGGTGACTCGGTTGCAGGACGTATCCAAAAGAAGTAATTATACAGCATAGTATCGCCGGTTCGGCTTAAAGGTTCAGGCACTGTGACTGACTGTTCACTGCAGAAGATCTTATACATCCTGTGGCAGAGGATCGTGCAGATTTACCCCCCCAAATAAGTCTGTGGCAGAGACTTTAGATTCGTGCTGCGTACTGGCTGCTAGACCGGTGAGAGAGGCCTATCCAGACGAGCAAAGAGTGCATCCCATGAGGGGAGCGCATTCCACATAATTATCTGAATTCTACAGGGACATTTGTTGCTAAGATCTTGTAAGAAGATATTTGAGTTTCTCCTGAAAGTTTCCTTTTCCGTCTCTTTCCTGCTACTTCCTAAAGTTTGACTGTTCAATAAAGCATTGAAAACGTACTCCAGTGTTGGTGCGTGTGTCGTCCAGCAGTAAACTCAATGGAACCCCTAGACCCGGTGCAGTTGAAACAGAGGTAAGCAAGGTGAAGGTAACAGACCCGCTTAAACCAGCAGCTCCACCATGAGTTAGTGCTACATGTGGGGGCGTCGTCCGGGATTTATTGCAACCCAGTGGAGTGTTTTACCGGGAGTTTACAGAGAGAACTGGACTTTGAAAGAAAAATCTTTTCAGGAAGAGGAAAGGTTAAACTGCAGGACTTTGCTTTTGGGTGCGTAGACGCTAAGCGCAATTAGTTGTGGGACCCAGAGTGTTCCCTGCAAGCACCGTGATGAATACGGTGCAATCTGGAACTCTGCTCACGGATACTGGAGTTCAAATGAAACCGCAGGGGAGGTTTGTCCTGTATACCTCGGGAGATGTTGAGGGACTGGGCATGACCTGCCATCGACGTGGAGGATTGGCCACAGTGTGGAGAGTATTTGTTTGTAGTGGAGCCACCTACTATGCCACCCCGTGCCTACCGGATGGATTGGGTGACAGGTATCGCTACAGTGGAAGCTGCTATCGCTACAGAGAGAGACCGACGGGCCGCCACTTCGCCTGTTGCTACCGACAATGTTTCAGAAAGAGACACTGCTGCTGCCATCTCATCAGGAGACATTACTTTGATTCCTGAATCCACTACACCTGTTCCTGTGGTGCCTACTCAGAAGAAGGTGGGCTATGTGAAGGCTTCCCGCGGCCGTGGTCGAGGCCTACCCCAGAGGTTACCTGAGCCGGAGCTACCAGAGTCTACGTCTGGAACGGGTAAGCCATTGTTGGGGACTGTAAATAAGTATTTGCCAGCAGAAGAATTGAGAGACTCGGAAATAGAATCCATGTCGGATCTTTCTGGGGATGATGACTTGTTCGAAACTATGTCGCAAAAGCTATTGTGGTCACAAGGCGAAGATGTTGCCTCCACAATGACTCTTCCTGAATGGACTGCCATGAGTTCTAGGAAAACGTCGCCCTGTGTGGAGACTCACAGTGCTGTTGCGGGGACTTTTTCAAAAGTTATTGATTCGCTACAGACACCGGCTGGGTCTATGGTGAAAAAGTCATTAGACTCCTGTGTACTGCCTGGTATGGGAAAAGACAGATCTTTTCCAAAACTTGCTCGCTTGCAAAGGATGTTAAACAAGCGTGTGGCCGCAGAGTATGGATTAGAATTCCCCTATGTGCCCCAGGATGTCAAGCGGGAGATTGAAGCTAATTGGGAACTTTGGTACAATGAAGCTATTTGGGACTACTTGTCTGTGCCTAAGCCCTTTAGAAAGACTGGATGTTCTGTCCGGATGGATGAACGTTTTAACGGGTGCTATGTTCATTGGAACTATGGTTAGCATATCAATGCTGATAAAGTGGTGATCTGCAGACCGGGAAAGGACAATGCTGTATATTTTATTACCACTCTAGATAAAGAAGGAAAATATGTGACTCTACCAGATCCTCGGTTTTACTGGTAGTTGTGGACACTATTACTTTGAAGTTAGCTAGTTAGATAGCGACAGGGCAAAGAGATCTGCGTGGTCAAGATCTACAGATCCTGTTCTGTGTTTAAATCCAAGGACTTCTGTTTGCTAGCCGGATTTCTTTTATAAGAAAAGTTCTTGTGCAGGGATGGACTCCAAAAGTATATATTCTTTCTAATACAAATCATAGGAAGAGAGTCTCATTTTAAATGAGGCTTTGCTCCTGGTGTTGTGTAATGTGTATATATGTGTGTTTAAATATGTTTCCTTTTCAGGGATCATCGGATCATATGTATTGCTGGGAGGCTTTTCAGCTAGTTAGTTAGTGAGGTTGTAAAAAAAAAATTATATTGTGGTTTTGTTCGTGGCTGTGAACATAATGTTTTATAGATATAAGTCTCATAATGTCTTTAAACTGTCCTTTCTCTCTCTTTTTGCCTATCTAAAGTAATGAGAAACTCAAATGCTACTCTCAGGTTTGAGAGTTACTGTTACTGCGTTCAGGACAGACGTTGGGGACAACGTCTATTGTAGTGGGGGGAGTATGTAGCGCTGGTGGATTTACAATCTACCGCAGATTAGGTAAATTTAGTAAATTGTGTGTTAGGAAGGTTAAAAATTCGCCTCTGTTGCAGCTTGGCTGACGTTGTGTGTGCTTCCGTGCTGACCGGTGGGTGTCACTGTTACCATTAGTCAGTGTTGGAAGGGCAACGTGTCAAAGTGTATAGATGCTCCCCTGTCTCGGAGACAAGCTCGGTAGAGGTTGTCCTGCGAGTTGCATTCTGGGAAGAGGGTATTTATGGGACAGACGCCATGTTCTAGGGGTTTTTCGTTTTGCAGCCACCTGCTGGCCCTCCTGGCCGACAGGTATGCGTTAAGGAGCTACCTCATGGTCCTCCAATCGGGAGGCCCACGATGCTACGGCACAGGGGTGGGTCCAGAGGCTTGTCTGGGGCCTACCACCACGGCCGAGGAATGGTCCTGAGCTGTCGGTCCTGTGTGACGAAGCTGGACAGCCGAGGAGATCCCAGGGGAGGACCCGTCTTGAAGAGATCACGCAGCGTGCTGGTCTATAGAGGGGCCTGGTGACTCCGTTGCAGGACGTATCCAAAAGAAGTAACCATACAGCATAGTGTCGCCGGTTCGGCTTAAAGGTTCAGGTACTGTGACTGACTGTTCACTGCAGAAGATCTTATACATCCTGTGGCAGAGGATCGTGCAGATTTACCCCCCCAAATAAGTCTGTGGCAGAGACTTTAGATTCGTGCTGCGTACTGGCTGCTAGACCGGTGAGAGAGGCCTATCCAGACGAGCAAAGAGTGCGTCCCATGAGGGGAGCGCATTCTACCGGGACATTTGTCGCTAAGATCTTGTAAGAAGATATTTGAGTTTCTCCTGAAAGTTTCCTTTTCCGTCTCTTTCCTGCTACTTCCTAAAGTTTGACTGTTCAATAAAGCATTGAAAACGTACTCCAGTGTTGGTGCGTGTGTCGTCCAGCAGTAAACTCAACGGAACCCCTAGACCCGGTGCCGGTGAAACCAAGGGAAGCAAGGTGAAGGTAACAGATCCGCTTAAACCAGCAGCTCCACCGTGAGTTAGTGCTACAAGTAATTACTATAGTGCTCTGTGTCCAGTGATGTACGATAAAGAAAAGGAAAGAATGTAAAGCAAACCCTGAAAGATGGTGGAGAAGAAAAAAAAAAAAAAACGAGCCCTATTCACTGTGGCACTTTACAACTTTTCAAGCACAAGTGTGCCAATGGGTACCCTGGATGGTTTTGGATCCTAGCAATGCCCCCAGGCAGTAAATAAAATATGAAGCAATGAAGAAGAAAATCAGCAATAGCAGCCTACACCTCACTTAACCAGAACCCCCAACCATCCCAGATCCCAAATGATGGTACTAGGCTCAGACTCGATGTAACCACACTTCTTTTTACCATTCTAAAAGAGGGGTCTATGGGACTTTGTATGAGGAAATGACATTGTCATCAGTCTCCATCCCTTTTAAAATATACAAAAGAGAACAAGGAAGTGGGATTTTAAAGCGGTGTTCCAGCCAAAATTTTTTTTGTAAAAGTCAGCAGCTACAAACACTGCAGCTGCTGACTTTTAATAAGGACACTTACCTGTCCAGGGAGCCCGCGATTGGCCCTCGAGGCCAATCCATCCATCGGTGCCGGCGCTGCCATTCGAACTAAGGGAAACAGGCAGGGGAGCCTTGCGGTTTCACTACCCGTTTCCTACTGCGCATGCGCGAGTCACACACTGCTTTGTGAATGGCCGGTTGTCTTCTGGGACACACAGGTCCCAGAAGACAGCGCGCCCCATTTCCCAGAAGACAACGCGAGGGAGGACGAGAACGAGGAGCTCCGCAGAGAGGGAAGTGGCAGATTAGGACGACTGCCTAGCAACAGGCGTTTCTGGTAAGTCAAATTTTTTTTTTTCACATTTTTTAAAAGAGATTTAAAGGAGTGTGTTAATGTTAATTTTTTTTTAGGGTGGACCTCTGCTTTAAATGAAGCATGTGGAGGGTCAAGTGTTGTGTGGTGTTATAATTAAAATATCTATAATATATGTAAACGAGTAGGACATTTGTCTCATAATAAGTGGTCCTTTTTACCATGTTGCAGCCATGTCCACCTTTCATCTCAGCGCACTTAAGCTGGCCATAGATAAGTAGAAATTTGAATGAAATTTTTTTAGGAAAAGAACGTTCCATGATAGTTTGTTCATTTTTCCAATCATCAAATTGATGTTCGTTTTCAACCGCAGTGATGAGAAAATTCAAAGGAGCAGGATGGAAAATTTTTCTCAAAGGAACAAATTTCAAACAGCGTAGGTGGTTTTCATTCGGTAAAGTCCATTCATTCCAAAATCAAATGTTAAAAGGAAACACAATCTTTGGAGTGACATTAGAATGTTCTGAGAATTTTCTTATGAATTTCCATAAGAATTTTTGTTCAAAACTCTATTTGTCTACAGCCAGTGTTTCTGTGCCTTGTTTCTTCTCCACATCGGTCCTTCCCCCTTTATCTCTCTTCTAATGTTAGGAGGTATGATTATCATTATTACTGTGAGAAAATCCTCACTCCTCTGTACTCTGATCTTGGTTTCAAATATCACTGATGCAGCCCAGCCTCCCCCTGTGTAGGAGGATGTGACCCTCCCAACTGTATTCATCCCCGTTGTAAGAGAACTTCATTTGTTTTCCTTGTCTGCTGTCAGCGAAGGCGTTTGCTGATCTGAGAGCTGGGCTGGAATGTTCCGTCTGTCTGAACATTTATACAGATCCTGTAATACTGAAATGTGGACACAACTTCTGCCGGGTCTGTATTGATCGTGTGCTGGATACACAGAGGGGGTCTGAAAGATATCCCCATCCTGAATGCAGAGAGAGGACTCCGGATTGGCCTGCACTGCAGAGGAACATAACACTACGTAACATTCTGGAGAATTTCCTGTCCGTTCAGTCAGATCAGGAAGAGTCCGGGGTCTTCTGTACTTACTGTGTGGACTATCCTGTACTTGCTGTTAGATCCTGTCTGCACTGTGAGGTTTTCATGTGTGATAAACACCTGAGAGTCCACAAAAAGTCCCCAGAACACGTCTTATGTGACCCCACCTTGTCCATGGAGAGCAGGAAATGCTCCGTCCATAAGAAGATCCTGGAGTATTACCGCACTGAGGATTATACTTGTGCGTGTATGTCTTGTGTGATTGGAGGACATAAAGAACATGAGATGGAGTCACTGGATGAGGCTTCTGAGAAGAAGGACACACTGAGGAATGTTCTGCAGAAACTTCTTTTAATTTCTTTATTTTTCTCTTTTTCTTTCTTTTAAACAAGGAACAAAAAAAAAACTTAAATGAACAATCTTTCCATAGCTTTACATTTCATTCCTGTGTATATACAGCACAAGATACAATAAATCAATACATTCGATTCCCTCTATACCTGATCTTTCCTATAATGATATCCAATGGGGCTAAAAAAAAAAAAAAAAAAAAAAAAAACACTAAGTAAGAAGGGGAAAAAAAAACAAAAGAACAAAACAAAACAGGAGATTAAGTGGGGAAATGTTCCCCTCTAAATTCCACCTCCAGTACTGTTACTGTATGCCCGTCCTGGGACAACACTATACCAAGATCTGGCCGGTATGTGACTACTACCTTTAGTATTCCAACTTCAACCCTTATTTGTAGTCCATTTTCATTGCTCTCCTTGCTCCCCCCTCCCCCCCCCCAAAAAAAAAAAAGTTCCCATTTTCATCTCCTCCTCACCCCCCCCCCCCCCCACCTCCTCTCTAAGTTGTATCAATTCTCTTTTTTCCTTCCTCTGAAGAAATATAGCAATTCCGTGGTGTCCAAATTTCTGAGTAGATTCCTCTTTTTTTTCCTGGCTGTCCATACTAGGTCTTCCATCCTGTTCACTTCCTCTACTTTCCTAAGCCACATACTCACAGTAGGTGGTTGTGTCTGTTTCCACATAAGTGGTATGCATGCCTTGGCTGCATTCACTAAATGACACAGGATAGAATTCCTATATGTTTTCCTCGGGATCTCTGACACATGCAGAAGAAATAACGCTGGATCTTTGCGTATTTCTACCTCACTAAATTTTTGAATGATCTCCCGTACCTCCTTCCAGAATTTCTCAACTCTCGGGCAGGACCAAAAAACATGTAGCAGGGTTCCCTGTTCCCTCTGACATCTCCAACATTCATTTGATATATTCGGAAAACACCTTTGAAGTATTTCTGGGGTTCTATACCATTGTGATATAATTTTATAATTTGTTTCCTGTAATTTTGTACATGATGCTGTTTTAAATATGGATTGTATCATATTTATTTTCTGATCCTCCGAAAAGGTCCTCCCCAGATCTATTTCCCATTTTCGAAAGAAGGGCAACTGAAAGTTCTCCGGTGGTTTAGACAGTAATGCATACATTTTAGATACTGCATGCGTGATTGGCTCCTTTTCCATACAACATTTCTCAAATGGCGTAAGACTACAGTCCAAAAGACCTGGCAATATCCCGGTACTTAAAAAGTGTTTTAAATGCGCCGCTTGCCAGAAATCTAATTGAAAAGGGCCTTTTCTGTACATCAATTCCTGCAGTGTTGGCCATTTACCTGATCTCATGAAGTGTGAAGCCTGATATAATCCTCGTTTCATCAGTACCTCGAAAGGTCCTTTCTGTGTACCTGGTATGAATTGCGGGTTACCTAATATAGGTACCAAAGGTGAGTTCTGTGTAGATATCCTATCCTTGGATAAGAGATTATAGCATACTAGGGATGAGCTTCGAGTTCGAGTCGAACTCATGTTCGACTCGAACATTGGCTGTTCGCAAGTTCACCGAACAGCGAACAATTTGGGGTGTTCGCGGCAAATTCGAATGCCGCGGAACACCCTTTAAAAGTCTATGGGAGAAATCAAAAGTGCTAATTTTAAAGGCTAATATGCAAGTTATTGTCATAAAAAGTGTTTGGGGACCTGGGTCCTGCCCCAGGGGACATGGATCAATGCAAAAAAAAGTTTTAAAAACGGCCGTTTTTTCAGGAGCAGTGATTTTAATAATGCTTAAAGTCAATCAATAAAAGTGTAATATCCCTTTAAATTTCGTACCTGGGGGGTGTCTATAGTGTGTCTGTAAAGGGGCGCATGTTTCCTGTTTTTAGAACAGTCTGACAGCAAAATGACATTTTGAAGGAAAAAACTCAGTTAAAACTACCCGCGGCTATTGCATTGCCGACAATACACATAGAAGTTCATTGATAAAAACGGCATGGGAATTCCCCAAAGGGGAACCCCGAACCAAAATTAAAAAAAAAAAATGACGTGGGAGTCCCCCTAAATTCCATACCAGGCCCTTCAGGTCTGGTATGGATATTAAGGGGAACCCCGGCCAAAATTTAAAAAAAAAAATGACGTGGGGTTCCCCCTAAATTCCATACTAGACCCTTCAGGTCTGGTATGGATTTTAAGGGGAACCCCGCGCCAAAAAAAAAAAAAAAAACGGCGTGGGGTCCCCCCAAAAATCCATACCAGACCCTTATCCGAGCACGCAACCTGGCAGGCCGCAGGAAAAGAGGGGGGGACGAGAGTGCGGCCCCCCCTCCCTCCTGAACCGTACCAGGCCACATGCCCTCAACATTGGGAGGGTGCTTTGGGGTAGCCCCCCAAAACACCTTGTCCCCATGTTGATGAGGACAAGGGCCTCATCCCCACAACCCTGGCCGGTGGTTGTGGGGGTCTGCGGGCGGGGGGCTTATCGGAATCTGGAAGCCCCCTTTAACAAGGTGACCCCCAGATCCCGGCCCCCCCCCTGTGTGAAATGGTAAGGGGGTACATAAGTACCCCTACCATTTCACGAAAAAAGTGTCAAAAATGTTAAAAATGACAAGAGACAGTTTTTGACAATTCCTTTATTTAAATGCTTCTTCTTTCTTCTATCTTCCTTCATCTTCTGGTTCTTCTGGTTCTTCTGGCTCTTCTGGTTCTTCCTCCGGCGTTCTCGTCCAGCATCTCCTCCGCGGCGTCTTCTATCTTCTTCTCCTCGGGCCGCTCCGCACCCATGGCATAGGGGGGAGGCTCCCGCTCTTCTCTTCTTCTTTTCTTCTCTTCTGTTCTTCTTCATTTTCTTCTCCGGGCCGCTCCGCAATCCATGCTGGCATGGAGGGAGGCTCCCGCTGTGTGACGGCGCTCCTCGTCTGACAGTTCTTAAATAACGGGGGGGCGGGGCCACCCGGTGACCCCGCCCCCCTCTGACGCACGGTGACTTGACGGGACTTCCCTGTGGCATTCCCCGTGACGTCACAGGGAAGTCCCGTCAAGTCACCGTGCGTCAGAGGGGGGCGGGGTTCACCGGGTGGCCCCGCCCACCCGGTTATTTAAGAACTGTCAGACGAGGAGCGCCGTCACACAGCGGGAGCCTCCCTCCATGCCAGCATGGATTGCGGAGCGGCCCGGAGAAGAAAATGAAGAAGAACAGAAGAGAAGAAAAGAAGAAGAGAAGAGCGGGAGCCTCCCCCCTATGCCATGGGTGCGGAGCGGCCCGAGGAGAAGAAGATAGAAGACGCCGCGGAGGAGATGCTGGACGAGAACGCCGGAGGAAGAACCAGAAGAGCCAGAAGAACCAGAAGAACCAGAAGATGAAGGAAGATAGAAGAAAGAAGAAGCATTTAAATAAAGGAATTGTCAAAAACTGTCTCTTGTCATTTTTAACATTTTTGACACTTTTTTCGTGAAATGGTAGGGGTACTTATGTACCCCCTTACCATTTCACACAGGGGGGGGGCCGGGATCTGGGGGTCACCTTGTTAAAGGGGGCTTCCAGATTCCGATAAGCCCCCCGCCCGCAGACCCCCACAACCACCGGCCAGGGTTGTGGGGATGAGGCCCTTGTCCTCATCAACATGGGGACAAGGTGTTTTGGGGGGCTACCCCAAAGCACCCTCCCAATGTTGAGGGCATGTGGCCTGGTACGGTTCAGGAGGGAGGGGGGGCTGCACTCTCGTCCCCCCCTCTTTTCCTGCGGCCTGCCAGGTTGCGTGCTCGGATAAGGGTCTGGTATGGATTTTTGGGGGGACCCCACGCCGTTTTTTTTTTTTTTTTTGGCGCGGGGTTCCCCTTAAAATCCATACCAGACCTGAAGGGTCTGGTATGGAATTTAGGGGGAACCCCACGTCATTTTTTTTTTTTAATTTTGGCCGGGGTTCCCCTTAATATCCATACCAGACCTGAAGGGCCTGGTATGGAATTTAGGAGGACTCCCACGTCATATTTTTTTTTTAATTTTGGTTCGGGGTTCCCCTTTGGGGAATTCCCATGCCGTTTTTATCAATGAACTTCTATGTGTATTGTCGGCAATGCAATAGCCGTGGGTAGTTTTAAATGAGTTTTTTCCTTCAAAATGTCATTTTGCTGTCAGACTGTTCTAAACACAGGAAACATGCGCCCCTTTACAGGCATACTATAGACACCCCCCAGGTACGAAATTTAAAGGGATATTACACTTTTATTGTTTGACTTTAAGCATTATTAAAATCACTGCTCCTGAAAAAACGGCCGTTTTTAAAACTTTTTTTTGCATTGATCCATGTCCCCTGGGGCAGGACCCAGGTCCCCAAACACTTTTTATGACAATAACTTGCATATAAGCCTTTAAAATTAGCACTTTTGATTATTCATGTTCGTGTCCCATAGACTTTAACGGTGTTCGCATGTTCGAACGAACTTTTTTCCTGTTCGCATGTTCTGGTGCGAACCGAACAGGGGGGTGTTCGGCTCATCCCTATAGCATACCTGTAGTGTAGGACCTATTGTTGGATGCAACTTAGATTAGATGCAAGATTTCTATAGCACCAAGGTGCTCTATGTAATAACTCCCTACACTGTGCTTGCTCTAGACTAGGCCAAATCTCCATGTTGGCACTAATCCAACAGTCGGCTTAGATGTACTGCCTGATAATATTTATACATGTCGGGTACCGCCAACCCCCCATATTGTTTTGGTAATGACAATAATGTCCTCCTGATCCTTGGCTGTCTATGCACCAACAATTTGACCCTTATGGGTTTTCCTGATGAACTGTTTTCTAAAAGCTTTACTGGGTAATATCTGGGTTTGTTCATGAGCTGCAGTATGTAGTACCTAGGATGACTACATGGGACTTGTTTATGACCGCCCTTTTTTGTTCATTATGCACTTATGTTTACCCTTGGAAGGCATCCAGGTATATGCATGCTATATATGTGTTATTTATGAATGTATACCTCCTTTGTATTTATGTCGCGCTCTCAGCACAGCTCTATCGGCACTATTGCATGCAAATGTGCGGCCGTTCAGCGCCAAAGCCCGGGCCTCCGAGGGGCCACATATTTGCGTGCACTCGGTGCAAAGAGGTTAAAAATGTATATCTTTATTTAACCACTTCCGATCCGGGCCATTGCCAAATGACGGCAACAGCGCGGATCTACATTACCGGGACGACGTCCATTGACGTCGTCCCGTGCACGAGCGGCCTGCGCGCCCCCTGCAGGGCGCGCGTGGCACGCTCGGTGATAAGCGAGTCTATGAGACTCGCCTGATCACAGATCAGAGTAAGGGGTCGGTCCCGACCCCTTACCACATGATCAGCTGTCAGACAATGACAGCTGATCATGTGATGTAAACAGAGCCGGTAATTGGCTATTTTTCCTCCTCGCACTGACAGCATGAGGAGGAAAAAAAACCCGATCACAGGCGGCCATGAGAGGGACATCAGTCCCGATCACGGCGATCATCTGCCCCAACAGCAATAGGCAGCAGTGCCGCCTACCAGTGCCCACCAGCATCATCCATCAGTGCCCACAGTGCCATCCATCAGTGCCATTTATCAGTGCCCACAGTGCCACACATCAGTGCCACCCATCAGCGCCCACAGTGCCACCCATCAGTGCTACTCATCAGCGCCCACAGTGCCACCCATCAGTGCCCACATCAGTGCAACAACAGTGCTGCACATCAGTGCCACCTATCAGTGCCCATCAGTGTCACCTACCAGTGCTCATAAGTGCCCATCAGTGCCGCCCATCACTGCTCATCAGTGCAACCCATCAGTGCCCCCCATCAGTGCCGCCCATCAGTGCCCCCCATCAGTGGTACCTATCAGTGCCCATCAGTGCCACCTATCCGTGCCACCCATCAGCGCCCATCAGTGGCCATCAGTGCCGCCTTATCTGTGCCCATCAGTACCGCCTTATCTGTCCCCATCAGTGCTGCCTTAACTGTGCCTATCAGTGCCGCCTTAACTGTGCCTATCCGTGCCCATCAGTGTAGCCTATCAGTGCCCACCAGTGCCGCCTCATAAGCGCATATCAATGAAGGAGAAAATTACCTGTTTGCAAAATTTTATAACAAACTATGAAACATGATTTTTTTTTCAAAATTTTGCATCTTTTTTTGTTTGTTTAGCAAAAAATAAAAATCCCAGCTGTGATTAAATACCACCAAGAGAAAGCTCTATTTGTGGGTAAAAGATGATAAAAATTTCATTTGGGTACAGTGTTGTATGACCGCGCAATTGTCATTCAAAGTGCGACAGCGCTGAAAATTGGTCTGGGCAGGAGGGGGGTTTAAGTGCCCAGTAAGCAAGTGGTTAATCTATCAAACGGAATCAATTCCTATAAATGTACACATTTCAGCCTCCTACATAGACCTTAGTCATAATAAAATCACTATGCCTTAACAACTCTTCAAGGAGAAGTCCAGCCTAACACTATAATCGCTACATCTATAGACATCCATGATCTAATGCCCCATACACACGATCGGATTTTCCGACAACAAATGTTGGATGTGAGCTTGTTGGCCGAAAGTTCGACCGTGTGTACGCTCCGTCAAACATTTGTTGTCGGACTTTCCGCCAACAAATGTTGGCTAGCAGGTTTTCAAATTTTCTGCCAACAAATTTTGTTGTCGGACTTTACGATCGTGTGTACACAAGTACATCGCACAAAAGTCCACGCATGCTCGGAATCAATGCTCACCAAACACAACATTAGCAGAAGGAGCCCGAAGGGTGGCGCATGGCTACTGAACTTCCTTTTTATCAGCTTGCCGTACATCTTGGACGTCACTACGTTCGTAATTGTTGGCCAACATTTGTGTGACCGTGTGTATGCAAGACAAGTTTGATCCAACAACCTTCGAACAAAAATCCAAAGTTTTGTTGTCGGAAGATCCGATCGTGTGTACGGGGCATTAGACTAACCCATCTAACACTGTAAAGAAGATATCGTTATACATACTTTTTTTGAAGCGGCTCCAGGCCGGTCTCCAGCGGTAGAAGCTCTGCAGGGGACACGGCCGACAATGGCTGTGAAATGAATGGGGAGTGAGGTCACCAATAGACTTACTATAGGGCTTCCATTGTCAGCTGCCTCCTCTGCACCCTCCTCGACAGCGAAGCTGCTGCTGACAGCTCAGCGTGGGACCGGAAGGGCTTCAAACAAGATATGTATACGGATTTCTTCTTTACAGGGCTAGATAGGTAAGTGTTAGATCATAGATGTCTATATTATAAAACAATTGACCTGATTGGGCCCCACAGTTACCATAACCATGTCTCCATCCCTGTATAAGCATAAAAAAGCAAAAGAGAGGGGTAGTGGGACTTTAAATGAGGCATGGGTATGTCTTTGAGATGGTCTAGGATACCTTAAATTATATTAACTATCACCACCCCATAAGGGGCTTTTTAGCTGTATAGCCATAGAGAATTGCTGATCAAGAAAATGCATAGACATCAGTTCATGAGTAATAATAATAATATATAATGCATCATAATATACAATACATAAATCATGCACATTGAGGCATAATAAAAATAGTAGTCATGTTGATAAAAACGTTGTTTATAAACGCTGTTTATAAGATATTGACATAATTGATACAGGCAATAGAATGGATATACAAAAAAGGTGAACAAGGTATTCCGGATAACAATGTTAGTAAAACTGGTATGCGATAGAATTCATAGATGAAACAAACTTGAAATGGCAACCCTGAGTGTAGACTCTACGCGTTTCATGGCGTTTAAAGCCAATCATCAGGAGTGGGATGCATCAAGAGATGACTAGAATAAATAAATAAAAAGGTAAATAGATCATTGGAGTCTAGATTTAAATCATGCTTTCAAAGGGCAAAGCGGGTATTTTAGAATATATATAAATGCACATTACCTTTTGGCAACAACCCAGTACATAACCCAACAGTCCAATTATGGAATAGTGAAGGTGGCCTTGAGAGAGCTGTCTCCCCCGGGGTTGAGGCCAAGGACACACAAGGCTGACCCCCAAACCGAGAATCTCCATGGGAGCTGGAGAATCGAAGATGGGGTGGAGAGGAACAGCAGCCAAGGAGAGAGCCAGACAGCTAAAACACACTTCCCAGGTAGGAGGCATACAGGTATGGGCCACAGATGAAATTCTTTGTTATACATTTTTTCCTCATTATCTTTATTTTATTTTATTTTTATATATATATTATTTTTTTTCTTTTTCTTTTTATTTATTACAGAATTTCATCTGTGGCCCATACCTGTATGCCTCCTACCTGGGAAGTGTGTTTTAGCTGTCTGGCTCTCTCCTTGGCTGCTGTTCCTCTCCACCCCCTCTTCGATTCTCCAGCTCCCATGGAGATTCTCGGTTTGGGGGTCAGCCTTGTGTGTCCTTGGCCTCAACCCCGGGGGAGACAGCTCTCTCAGGGCCACCTTCACTATTCCATAATTGGACTGTTGGGTTATGTACTGGGTTGTTGCCAAAAGGTAATGTGCATTTATATATATTCTAAAATACCCGCTTTGCCCTTTGAAAGCATGATTTAAATCTAGACTCCAATGATCTATTTACCTTTTTATTTATTTATTCTAGTCATCTCTTGATGCATCCCACTCCTGATGATTGGCTTTAAACGCCATGAAACGCGTAGAGTCTACACTCAGGGTTGCCATTTCAAGTTTGTTTCATCTATGAATTCTATCGCATACCAGTTTTACTAACATTGTTATCCGGAATACCTTGTTCACCTTTTTTGTATATCCATTCTATTGCCTGTATCAATTATGTCAATATCTTATAAACAGCGTTTATAAACAACGTTTTTATCAACATGACTACTATTTTTATTATGCCTCAATGTGCATGATTTATGTATTGTATATTATGATGCATTATATATTATTATTATTACTCATGAACTGATGTCTATGCATTTTCTTGATCAGCAATTCTCTATGGCTATACAGCTAAAAAGCCCCTTATGGGGTGGTGATAGTTAATATAATTTAAGGTATCCTAGACCATCTCAAAGACATACCCATGCCTCATTTAAAGTCCCACTACCCCTCTCTTTTGCTTTTTCATAGATGTCTATAGATGCAGGGATTTTAGTGTTAGGCTGGACTTCTACTTTAAATATTGTAGGGAACAAGTGTGCAGGGAAGGGAAGTGCAAAGCAATTGTGGGAAACAATCACAGCAGTGATTAAAGCAGCATGCTCAGTAATAGCAAATTAGTAATATGTAGTGCTGCCCCATTTTTATACTAATACCACTTCATAATGAAATATAGGGAAAGAGAAACACAAAATACAAAAATAAAAATATATAATGAAAAAAAAGTAAACACCTACATACCACCAGGGAAGAACATAAATAAATAGAATAAACACATGACAGACCACCAGGGGAGGAGGAAAAGCAAAAACCTGACAGACTATCAGGGGAAGAGGAAAAATAAACACCTACAGACCACCAGGGGAGGAAAAAAAAACACAGTAAACACCTGACAGACCATGGATTTCTTATTTTTGCTTTACGGACTTTGATAGCTTCATCGTTCTTTTCGTACCCTTGTGTTATTTTGTATACTGGTTTTTGTTAACCTCTGTACTGTATCCATTTTTTACAACTTAATAAAAGTTTGTAAAAAAAATAAAATAAAAAACAAATATGTAAACATGTATTGTACATATTTTTTGTGTGTACTAAATAGTTAACTAAAAAGCTGAGCAAAAAAAATCTGGAATCTGAGCAAAGCACATACATCTGTAGTGTTTACTTATCTCTCTCCAGTGCATCGTTTCTCTCTGGTGCTTCGTTCCTCTGTTATCAGCATAAGTCACTTCTGCGAAGCTTTCCCAACACTTGAGATACATTTGTGTCGGATGGGGGGGGGGGGCTCAGACAGCTGCCAGAAACCATGAATCGGACTGAGACAAAAGTACAGTCAAATCACACTTGTTTAATAATAATAATAATAAAAAGGTAAACAGAGTAAACATAGTCAAAACATAGCCAGAGTTCAGGAACTGTAATGGATAGTCAGACAAGCCAAAACGCCAGGGAGCCAGAGGACAGCGTAGTAGAACAGCAAGCAGGATCTGGAGCCAGAAGGAATGTCAGCCAAGCAAGTGTTTACCAGGAACACAGGAGAGCATCATCATCTTGGCTGGGCGGCTTAAGTAGGCAGGACTGACGGGCAGAATATCATCAACAGGCAAGTCACTGTGGAGAGATAGGAGCTGGCAATTAGCCGACAGCTGAGCGGCCAGCTTTGAGAAGGAAGGGCTGAGCCCAGCCCTGACAACAGCCTGTCTATTCTGAACACAGTTCTTCTGCTGCGTGGAGGAGGGTGTGTTCCTTTCCTCCAATCAGCTCTCACACACTGTTACTGCAGTCTCTCCACCCCCTCCTCTGTACTCCTGACAGATGAAGAAAGATTTTAACACTTTTCTGCCCTTTCGAAGGAGTGTAAGGAAGAGAAGACTACAGATAAACAGATACAACTTATGTAGGAGGATTTGTTTCTTCTCTGTGTATCATCTTAGGCTGTTCACTTCACTGGGTATATGAGAGGGTTTACAACCACTTTAAGAAAATTTTGTTTTAGCTACATATATATATATATATATATATATATATATATATATATATATATATAAAATTATGACTTTTTTTTTTATTTTATTTCCGTAGAGCTGAATTGATGAACCAAGTTTTCAATCAAGTTGGTCTCCATAAACACAACTGAATCACATGGAAGCCGAGTTATATGGGCATGACTGAAAGGCTTTACTACAGTTTACTAAAGGATTCAAACAGGACACGAGTCAACTCAAAGTTCTTAATGTCATAAATACTCTTCAGCATTGATCCAGCCTCAGAGGACAACGGGAGTCATTTCAGTGTTATGAAAGTGACAATGGCTTTACAGCAATGTGGAACCCATTCATACAAAAGAGAAGTCATGTCAGAAGCTACTTCTTGTTTTGAGCATGAAAAAGGTTTTACAATGATGGCAAAGCATATCACACACCAGGATGGTCACAATAGAAAGAGACCATTTCAGTGTTCTGAACGTGACAAAGCTTTTGCAGTAAAGTCACAGTTCATCATACATGAGAGGATTCACACTGGAGAAAGGCTATATCAATGTTCTGAATGTGAAAAAGCTTTTTCAGAGAAGTCAAACCTTGTCTGACATGAGAGAGTTCACATTAGAGAAAAGCCGTTTCAGTGGTCTTATTGTGATGAAACATTTACAAGGAAGCCAAGCCTTATCCGACATGAGAGGCTTCATGCTGGAGAGAAGCCATACCAGTCTTCTGATTGCAACCAAGCTTTTACATCAAAGCCATACCTTGTCAGACCTCAGATGGTTCACAGTGTAAAAAAACCATATCAGTGTTCTGAATGTGACAAAGCTTTTTTAGTGAAGTCAAGCCTTATCTCACACGAGAGGGTCCACACTGGAGAGAAAACATTTCAGTGTTTGGAATGCAGTAAAGCCTTTACAGTAAAGTCAGGCCTTATCAGACACGAGAGGGTTCACATTGAAGAGAAGTCATATCAGTGCTCAGAATGTGGTACAGGTTTTATAGAGAAGTCAGAGCTTATCATACACCAGAGGGTTCACACTAGAGAGGAGCTCTATCACTGTTCTGAATGTGGTAAAGCTTTTAGAATGAGCGCGCAGCTTATCCTACATAAGAGAATCCATACTGGAGAGAAGTCATACCAGTGTTTTGAATGTAATAAAGTTTTTAAAGTGAAGGCAGAGCTTATTGATCAGTGTTGTCAAAATGACAAAGCTTTTGCAGTGAAGGCACAGCTTGTCAGACACAAAAAGGTTCACGCTACAGAGAAGCCATATCAGTGCTCTGAATATGGCAATTCTTTTATAGTGAAGGCAAAGCTTATCGAACATGAAAATATTTCTACTGGAGAGAAGCCATATCAGTGTTCCGAACCTGAAAAAGCTTTTACAGCCATTACACAGCTTATCAGTCACAAAAGGATGCACATTGGGGAGAAGCCATTTCATTGTTCAGATTGCAAAAAAGCATTTACACGGAAGGAAAGCCTTATTAAACACCAGATGATTCACGCTGGAGAGAAACCAAATCAGAGTTCTGAGCATAACAGAGCTTCTTTGCAGAAGTTAAACCTTATTGCACACAAGAGGATTCATGATGGAGAGAAACTATTTCACTGTTCTAAATGTGACAAAATTTTTAGAAAGAAGGAAAACCTTATCTTAAACCAGAGGGTTCACACTGGAGAGAAGCCGTATCAGTGTTCTGAGTGTAACAAAGCGTTTTCAAAGAGGTTAAACCTTGTCAAACACAGGAGTCTTCACACTGGAGAGAAGCCATATCAATGTTCAGAATGTGATAACACTTTTATAGCAAAGAGGAGCCTTAACAAACACCAAAGGGTTCACAGGGGAGAGAAGTTGAATCAGTACCCTGAAGCTTTTGCAGAGAAGGGAAACCTAATCATACCCAAAACAGTTCACATTGGAGAGAAGCCATATTCATGTTCTGAATCCGGCAAAGCTTTTACACAGAAGGGACATCTTCTCATACACAAGAGGGTCCACACTAGAGAGAGGCCGTATCAGTGTTCTGAATGTGGTACATCTTTTACACAGAAGGGACATCTTCTCAAACCTGAGAGGGTTCAAACTAGAGAGAAGCCGTATCAATGTTCTGAATGTGATAAAGCTTTTAGTCAGCAGGGACATGTTCTCATAAACAAGATGTTCCACACTGGAGAGAGGCCGTATCAATGTTCTGAACGTGGCAAATCTTATTTAGTGAAGTCAAGCCTTATCATACGCAAAAGGATTCACACTGGAGAGAAGCCATATCAGTGTTTTGACTGTGATAAAGCTTTTACACAGAAGGCACACCTTATCATACACGAGGAGGTCCATGCTTGAAAAAAAAGCCGTATCAGTGTTGCAAATGTGCTTTTTGAGTGAATGCAGAACTTATCAACCACCAGAAAATTCACAATTCTATGCCTCAGCTGCAGAGAAGAAACTCGGGGGGAAGGGGAAGTGTAGAAACTAAGCTGCAAAGAAAGAACTGGAGGTGTCTCATCAGTTTAACACCCCCTGTTATCCCACAAAATAGTGAGAAAATGAAAAGGTATAATGCTGCTTTGAAAAATAAACTAAAATCTGTTAGCAAGTAAGAATGAAATGTGATGGATATATTGACTTTATTACTTGTATCCATCTGGCACACATCTGGAAAGCATTTTACCTTTTGAGATACTTTTTGGACAACCACCAGTGACTGAACTGTGTTTTTCTTCACGATTCTCATCTTTCCCTTGCTTATGAAGCCTTGTCTTAACATGTAATACATTTGCATAATTCACTAACTGGGCTGCATTCCCAAGCATTTCATTTATTGCCAGATCCTAAGCTAGTACATTAATAACTCTGACTCAGTACCAGAGAATGGGTAGCAGTCAAGCAACATGTTGCCAAGCCTTTGCAGCCTGATTAGGAAGGACCCTTCAAGGTTCTGCTGACTATTACTACATCATTTAATCTTGAGACCTTTATGTAAGCCCATCTTACTGACACCTTTCATTACATCTTCCACCTCCTCTCCTGCTTTCCCACGTCACACTTCCTTTTGGTAATGACAGCATTTCAGTCAGAACTGTGTCTGGGGCACCATCCAAGGAGGGCTCACTGTTTGACAAGAAGGCTATTCCATAAGCTGAATTACACCCTTAAACAGGGAGTTACTTGCTGTTTGATTCTTTTTTGTGATGCATTTTACAGCACTGTCTAAGGCCATATGTTTCATTTAGTTCTGCTGCAGGTCTAGGCATTCCACCCAGTGAAGAATGAATGTCCCTATTATCTCATTTCTCTGTCCAGTTATTGCTCATCTCCGTGGACTAAAAATCTTTGGTGCAATTCACACAGTACAATTACAAGAGATCTGAACTTAAACGGCTGAGTGTGTGGCCATATTGCTACAAGTTTTTCCAAAGGGGTGGAAATTTCTATGACTGGAATTCCCTTTCATGACTCTGAGTGGACAGATCTCTTTTTCAGCAAATGTTTGTTTTGAGAAGAATACTTCTAGTCCCTGAAAATAGTATGACATTAGCCTTATGCCCTGTACACACGGTCGGACATTGATCGGACATTCCGACAACAAAATCTGGAGATTTTTTCCGACGGATGTTGGCGTAAAACACGTATGTCGGAACTATAAACGGGGCAGTAGCCAATAGCTTTAGTCTCTTAATTTATTCTGAGCATGCATGGCATTTTGTGCGTCGGATTTGTGTACACACGATCTGAATTTCCAACAACGGATTTTGTTGTCGGAAAATTTTATAGCAAGCTCTCAAACTTTGTGTGTCAGAAATTCCGATGGAAAATGTGTGATGGAGCCCACACACGGTTGGAATTTCCGACAATAGGGTCCTATCACACATTTTCGGAAAATCCGACTGTGTGTACAGGGCATTAGAGTGTAACAATGGGCAAAATAAAAAGTTGCACGTAATCTGTCATTAACATAGTAGGCTTTGCTTTCCTGTAATATAGTTTTATTATTCATGAATTGATCTATTATAATTCTGCTTCCTTTAAGAGACCAAGCTATTCAATAAAAGTGTCAGTTGGAAGCATTGGGGTATACCATATAACACTAGGGTGCTGGCAATGAGCCCAAGGGACCTGGATTCTGAAGGTTTAAAATAGTCTTGGGTGGAATGAAGCCTTCAAGCCAGAGTCCAGGTCTTATAGAATACCAGCAGGGTATGTGTAAACCTCAGTGCTCTCCATCAGGAGATGGTCATGGGCTTCATCCAGGAGATTGGCATACTCCCATTAAGAGAGGATCTCTTCTCAGGAGACAACACTTTATGTTGGAGAGATTCCTTACCTATAGGACTGAGAGATTCCTGTTGCCTGGCTATGTGTTAAGGGAAGGCCTGAAAAATCCAACAGCTCCTACATGAGTAAGTGCTACATAAGCATCATCAACATCATCATCCCACCATGAAATGTTTAAGGCATACGAAGAAGGTAGAAAAAAAAGGGGGGGTAAGCAGGAGGGTTTGGTCTCAAGTGTATGCAACCTACTCATAAATCTCCTAACATAGGAATAGTGTTCTCCTAAATGGAATCCATTAAGGACCATCAGTAATCATGACATCCAGGTAAGAGGAGATATGTTTGAGAGGAAACCAAAAGGCCCATACCTTGGTAAAGATAGAATTCATATTATGTAGTTCATGATTAAGTTCCTCCATGAGGTAAATATGATCCATAACTTGAAGCCATCACTTTATAGGTGGGACAATAGTTTGTTTCCAGTAGGCAGGAATGAGCGATTTGGTACATTCACTATATGTGGGGTAATAGAACACTTATATCAACCTGGTGGATTGCTTGTTCAATGAAGAAGAATCATCCAGGGGTTATTGTTATATTGCAGCCCTACATTTTCTGAATCAGCTATAGGATAGTAGCCCAGTAAGGGCGAATTGAAGGGCATTCTCATCAAATATGATTGTGTGTGACAACCATACCACCACCTCTCCAATACAGAGCCGAAGTTGTGGGGAACATGTGGTGGATTTTGGCAGGTGTGTGGTGTCAATGGGTGTTTTGTCAAGTTACAATTTCCCCATCAATGGGAAAACAGCTTTTAGTTTACTTCAGCCATCCTTGAGGAGATGGATGATGCCTGGGAGAGTTGTAGTACAATAGATTTCTGATCTTCCGTTACTGGCTTTGCAATTTATTTTCCCATTCTTATAGATAGGCTCAGTATGTAGGAGAGACCAGGCTCGATAGGGCTTGATAAAATTGAGAGACACCCTTGGACAGTGAAGTGGTCAGTGAGAAAATATGTACAATGGGGTTTAAATCCCACAAGTGTCTCATAGGTTTGGGGAGAGATTACATGAATTGAGATAACTGTGTGTGTCTCCAGACATCCATAAACATGATCTCAGAAGAGGCATTAAGCATCTCCAGTGTCAAGATTGCTGAGGTCCCCATCATGTGGTGTAATAATAGAGGTTGAGTATGGAGCCAAGTTTTGAAATGGGTGTAAAATAAGCATGGCAAGAAATAAGACCCAGTAGTAGCAATATTGAGGAATTGTGCTGCCAGCCTTGTTTCAGGTGAAGAGAATCCCATACAGCCAAAGATGAAATTGTTAAAGGAGAGGAGTGCAGAGATTATTGAACCTCATTATCATTACATTCCTGTGAGATATTTATTAGTCTGTGTCCCATTTACAGATTTTTCCTCACTTCCTGTCTGGTAAATGTCACTGGCAGGAAGTAATGGGAAATCTCTCTAACAGAACCCTGGATAGCAGTAAAAACCCAACAGTGGTTCTAATCCTTCCCCACTCCATCCACACCTATAAAAAAAAAGTTTTTGACTTGGCATAGACTTTCAAAGAATGTATCACTAATATAACTATAGCAGTGTCAGTGTTGTTGTCACTGATAGCAACCCTGAGATATATGTTGCTGTGCTGAATGTTCTCAAAGTCTCATACTTCTCAGTTTCCCCATCAGTGAGCATGATATTCTACAGAGACACATAATACATTAAGCTGGAAATATGTTGAATACACTGGGAGCCAAAAGAAGATGAGACCAGAGAACAGCAATATATATCAGAGCTCTGCCAACAATCACACCATCTGATTGGTTTCTCCAGGTCTCACACTCCACACTGCTGTGCTAAATAAGATGAGATGTATTAAGGGAAATAAGAGAGAGGAGAATACGGGGTTAATCTGTCACTTTATCTTTCTGAAAGTCTCTAAGGGAAACCAGGGATGCAAATATGTTAAATTCCTTGGGAACCCAAATATATCAGATTGTCTAATTTTTTGCATTGCCTAGAGCAGTGATGGTGAACCTATGGCACGCGTGCCACAGCTGGCACACCAAGCCCTCTCTGTCGGCACGCCAGGGCAATCCCCCAGCCAGGCAGTCACTGGCACTGACGGTGCAGGCATGGAGGAGTTGGCTCCCTTCCTTGCATCAGTGCCAGTGACGTCGGCGGGGGTGGAGGGGGTTTGGACAGCCAGTCATCTTGTCCCATGTGCAATGTTTAGGGGGGTAAAAAATTCCTCCGAAACGCTCCCGACTCTGTTCTGCAGCTTATTGCCTCCCCCGAACCCCTACACCTCTGCTAAGGCATTCGGACATTCCTTTCTGCAGGCACCGTATTCCAGCTCCCCCGGTAATGGTCCAGGAGGTGAGTGTAATGGTCAGGTAGTGAGTGCATGTGTCAGGTAGGTGAGTGTATTCCTGAACACTGCATTCTGAGCGAATCTGTCAGGATTGTACGTTTTTGGTCCCTTAGGACTCATTCAGAGGGATGATCAGTCCCATCCTCTGTACAGAGCCGCTGGCAGGTTTAATTCTGTGTTGGCATTTTGAAAGAAATACGTTGGTTTTGCATCATGGTTTGGGCACTCAGGCTCCAAAAGGTTCGCCATCACTGGCCTAGAGGATACAAATATGCAGCGGTCCCCAGGGCCACAATATATGTTGACGCTGTAATGTATCACCATAGAATGGATCATCAATAGAATTCTATTGGATCGCTTTTATAATGGATCCTAATAGAATGTGTCCCCATAGAATGGATCACCAATAGAATTCTAATATAATATGTGCTGGATTTGTGGACTTTAACCTTCATTTTGTGATCGATTATTTTGCCATTTTGTATAAAATACGTTTTTATAGATATTTATTGTTCACCATATATTGGTCACCTGTCCTCAGGAAGGAAGTGCTGGAACTGGAGAGAGTTCAAAAAGGACAACAAAGCTAATAAGGGGGATGGAGGACCTCAGTTTTGAGGAACGACTGCAAACATTAAACTTATTCGCCCTTGACAAGAGAACCCTCAACCTTACCAAGAATGTAACTACGCATGTGACACTTGCCACCACACCAGACAGGGAAATAACAGAGTTTAAAAATGTGGTAGCTTTCACAACGGCTCTTTAATTTCTGAATACAACATGTAGAGAGTCAGCATAACATTTTTTAAATATCTTTTTAATGAAATGGAAAGAAAAATGGCAGAAGACAATATTAACAGAAAAAGAAAAAAAATATAAAACGTGTTAGGCTTGTTACTGCAGGTTTAAAGTAGAACCAAAGGCAATTTTTTTATTTTGGATATAGTAAGGGGGGATTATAACCCCTGTCAGTTTTTTTGCCATCTGTGTCCCATTGGGGGGATTTACCTTAACTTCCTGTCCCATAGCGAAACAAGAAGTGAGAGGAAATACCTGCAAATTAAGGGAATTCCTAATTGCTGCCCTCCAAGACACCAGAACTAGTGTCCCCATAAGATTTCCCCTCTAATACTTTGCTTAGTAACATTTGGGATTATTTTTTACTTTCACTTTCAATGCCAATGGTAAACAGGACAAATAAAAAGGGTGAATCTCCTTAATGGGGGCACAGAAAGAAATAAAAACCTAATAGTTGATCCATCTCCACTCTATCCAAAATGAAAAAAAAAAGTTTTGCCTTTAGTTAGACTTTATTATGCATCAAAAAACATATAAAAAGGGGATATACCGCACTAAATTACGTGACAGTGAAAAAGGCGAAGTGGGAGAGACTGCAGCAATTAACTAGGAGATATAATCCAAGTAGCAAGAAACATAATATATAAATCGCGCTAATCAAAAGTATATTGTGAAATATATTGAGTAATACGCTTGTAGTGTAGTAACACACTAAACAATAAACAAGTCATATGTGTTTAAAACAACAAAAGTTAAACTTAACACATAATCAGTTTAAATAAAAAAAGCAAAAAAATCAGTGACTGAGTAAATAGTAAAGTCCAAAAAAAAGCAGATATGAATTCTCCACCTCCAAGTGATTTGCTGAAACTTTTCTGTGATACACCACACACAGTAGTCTGTGACTCTCTTACTGAATCATTGGGACCACCTATCTCTAGGATGGTCAATCAAAGACAAAAACAGAACATTCCATAGCTCAACTCACCAACCAGTCTGCCAACTGACCAAATTAACCCGTCCAACAGTCTGCATTAAAAACAGAGGTTTAGTTTGCACACACATGCATAAGCTGTAAGGTCTCTTCACAGCACCCTGTGTATGCTTGCAGTCCTAACGCTACTGAACTTATAAGCGTCTCCACAATGGAAGCACATGCATTAAATGGATAGATGAGGGGCAGGTGGGCCTGGAGGCAGCCCAATTCCCCTTAAAGGAATAGGAGCACACTGGACACCCAGCAAGAGCACAATGGCAGCAAAGGTGTACAGTGTGTCCCCGGACCATATTTACACCAGTAACAAACAAATGGCCCCTGCCCCCACCTATAACCGGCCTTCACAGCAAGAAGCACATGGAAGGGCTATCACATGAAAGACAAAAACAGAACATTCCATAGCTCAACTCACCAACCAGTCTGCCAACTGACCAAATTAACCTGTCCATTTTAACCTGTTCATTCTTTAATGGATGGAATGCCTAGACTTGCAGCAAAACGGAATGAAACACAAGGAACTAGCTGGGCTTAAAATTGTGGTAAACCACATTCATAAAATCTGACCTAGGCACATATAACTGTAGTGTTTACTTATCTCTCTCCAAAGCCCTAAGTGCGGTGTCTTTCTGCTGCTCCGTTGATCTGTTATCAGCATGATAACTTCTGACAAGTTCTTCAACACACGAGATAACAGCAGCTCAAAATTTGTGTTGGGGATAGAACTTAGAGATAGATAAGCAGAGAGCTGGTCTATTCACAATACAGCTCTGCATGTTCCTTCGTACCTTTGCCTATGTGGAGTGGGGGTGTGTGCCTTTCCTCTAATCAGCTCTCACACAGTGTAAGCCCAGAGTTCCCTCCCACTGCTGGAAGAGGAAACAAGATTTCTAACATGAATTACACTTTCTAAGGAATGTAGAAAGGTGAAGACAGCAGATATACAAGTAAAACTTATGTAGGGAGATTTGTTTAATCTCTGTGTATCATCTGAGGCTGATCACTTCACTGGGTATAGGAGAGAGTTTCCATCCATTTTAAGTAATGCTGTCAAACTCATCACATAAAACAGCAGCAAACAGCAAGCCACTTCCTGGTGGAAGGCCTGAGCCAGCTTAGGGATTGACCTTCTCACCAATTAGTGAGGCCTCTTCAGCTGGTGCCTTGTCCACAGTTGAACATGGAATGCTGTCATCACTGAGAGGAGGTGAAATATGGATCACAGGAGGGTAGGTGGAATGCGTAATAGAAGGCATGGGCCAGGTATGATTACCTGGAGCCCTCAAGCTTCACTGAGGCAGTGATAATCAGTAGAACCTGGAAAGGTCTTTCCCAATGAGGCTTCAGAGGCTTGGTAAGATTCTACTTGACCTCTATGAATTAAAAGGCTTTCTAGGTCTGTGTCTGATGGACATCAGCTTAAGCCCGGGTTCACACTATAATGTGCTGTGGACCGCACAGGAGCGCTGTGCGTCCCTGTTCACCGTTTCAGGGACGAATCAGGGCTGATTCTATGCCTGAATTTGGCCCTGAAACGCAGCCAAAGACGCACAGCCTTTTTGTGCAGTGCGCACCGCAGCTGTCCCAGAGATATGTGAACCGGCTCCATAGGAAGCCAGTCACATTCTCCTGCTATGCGAATTAGAGGTGCGGGAACGCACCTCTAATTCGCATAGGTGTGAACTCGGGCTTAAACTCAAAGCATCCATCAATTTCTCTCTGTTTGCTCACAGATTTTAGTTATTTTTTATTTTTTAACACCCCCAAATCTTGCATTGTGGCTTAGCTGCTACACTTCTAATAGCCCCCATTCTTCAAGAGTTTTCCCTCTGCAGCTGCGGCTGAAGATTGTGAATCCTCTGGGGTTTAATAAACTCTGCATTCACTCAAAAAAGCTGTCATATTCACAACATTGATATGGATTTTCTCAGGCATGGACCTTCCTGTGCATAATAAGATGTGTCTTCTGTGTAAACACTTTAGTGCATTCAGAACACTAATATGGCTTCTCTTCAGAGTAAAACCTCTCATAATTGATAAGACGACTTTACTATTAAAGCTTTATTACAGATTCGTTGTGAATCCTCTTTTGTTTGACAAGGGTTACCATGCACAAAAAAGCTTTGTTACACTCAGAACACTGATTTAGTTTCTCCTCGGTGTGAATCCTCTGGTGTACGATTAAGTTTCCCTTCTGTCTAAAAGTTTTGCCACATTCAGGACAATGAAATGACTTCTCTCCAGTGTGATTCCTCTTGTGTCTGATAAGGTTTGACTTCCATGTAAAATATTTTTTGCCATAAGGACAATGAAATGGCTTCTCCCAAGTGTGCATCCTCTTGTGACTGATAAGCAGTGCCTTGCCTGTAAATGTTTTGTCACATTCAGAACACTTATATGGCTTCTCTCCCTTCACTATAAAAGCATTATCACATTCAGAACATTGGGATGGCTTCTCTCCAATGTGGACCATCTTGTGTAGGATAAGCTGTTTGTTCACTCTAAAACAGGGGTCTCAAACTGGTGGCCCTCCAGCTGTTGCGGAACTACAAGTCTTATCATGCCTCTGCCTGAGGGAGTCATGCTTGTAACTGTCAGCCTTACACTGCTTCATGGGACTTGTAGTTTCGCAACAGCTGGAGGGCCACCAGTTTGAGTTCCCTGCTCTACTTTAAAAGCTTTAACATATTCAAAACACTGAAATGTTTTTTCTCCAGTGTGAACCCACTTATGCCTGGTAAGGCTTGACTTTTCTTTAGGCTCGGTTTCCACTATTGCAACCCCAAAGTCACGCGATTTTGCCGCAATTTTCTGCCGCAATTTTTTCCATGATTTTGATGCGACTTGAAGCAATGCCTGTGTATTCTTGAGGTCTATAGACCTCAAGTCGCATCAAAGTGGGACCAAAGTAGTGCAGGGACTACTTTGAAGTTGCTGCGACTTGAAATCGCACAGATATGAACGGTACTCACTGGAAATCATGGGGTAGGACTTGTCATGCGGTTTTGCAGTCCTAAGTCACATGACAAGTCACACTAGTGGAAACCAAGCCTGAAAAGCTTTGTCACATTCAGAACACTGACAGGGCTTCTCTCCAGTGTGGACCTTCCCATGACTGTAAAGATGTTTCTTTTGTTTGAAAGCTTTGCCACATTCAGAACACAGCCCTCTTGGACAGTATAGTAAAAATTTGTGCCCGGATTGTGGGGCCGATCCTGGGCGGGCAGTGGGCAGGGCCACGTTGGCTGTTCGAGCTCTGTGCACTTGTCATTGTGGCATGTGCAGTAATAATCTCAGAGTAGCTGGAGAGGAGGAGCTGGAGCTGGACTCCTCCTCTGCATTTGTCTGCTAAAGTAGATAGTAGAACTGCCGGCTGCGATCCCCAGGACACATGACCGCCCTCTCCCAGCATCCCGCCACTCTCCTCCTACCTCTACTCCCTCCCCCAATCACTCTCCCAGCAGTGGCAGTGCATGGGGAGAGAACAGGGCCCAATGTTCCTTCCTCTGCCCCCCTCCTGGATGATGTATTGGAAATAATTATGGGTAATGTAGTCCAGAGGGGCAGGATTGCATTAAAAATGAATGGAACTACAAGGAGGGGGTGAGTTTGTGTTATAAAATTAATTAATTAAAAATTAACTAATTTTTCTCCTTCACTGTTGACTGGGCACTGATGAGCTGGCACTGATAGGCTGCACTGATGGGCACTGATAGGCTGTACTGATGGGCACTGCTGGGCTGCACTAATAGGCACTGATGAGGTGGCACTGATATGCTGCCCTGATGAGCACTGATGAGGTGGCACTGATAGGCTGCACTGATGAGGTGGCACTGATAGGCTTCACTGATGGGCACTGATGAGTTGGCACTGATAGGCTGCACTGATGGGCACTGGTCAGGCTGCATTGCTGGGCACTGGTGAGGCTGCATAGATGGGCACTGGTGAGGCTGCATAGCTGGGGACCAGTGAGGCTGCATTGCTGGGCACTGGTCAGGCTGCATTGATGGGCACTGGTGAGGCTGCATAGATGGGTACTGGTCAGGGTGCATTGATGGGCACTGGTGAGGCTGCATTGATGGACACTGGTCATGCTGCATTGACGGGCACTGGTCAGGCTGCATTGATGGGCACTGGTCAGGCTGAATTGATGGGCACTGGTGAGGCAGCATAGATGGGCACTGGTGAGGCTGTTTTGCTGGGCACTGGTCAGGCTGCATTGATGGGCACTGGTGAGGCAGCATAGATGGGCACTGGTCAGGCTGTTTTGCTGGGCACTGGTCAGGCTGCATTGATGGTCACTGGTCAGGCTGCATTGGTGGACACTGGTCAGGCTGCATAGATGGGCACTGGTGAGGCAGCATTGCTGGGCACTGCTCAATCTGCATTACTGGGCACTGGTCAGGCTGCATAGATGGGCACTGGCGAGGCTGTTTTGCTGGGCACTGATCAGGCTGCATTGATGGTCACTGGTCAGGCTGCATTGATGGGCACTGGTGAGGCTGCATAGATGGGTACTGGTCAGGCTGCATTGCTGGGCACTGGTGAGGCTGCATAGATGGGCACTGGTGAGGCTGCATAGCTAGGGACTGGTGAGGCTGCATTGCTGGGCACTGGTCAGGCTGCATTGATGGGCACTGGTGAGGCTGCATAGATGGGTACTGGTCAGGGTGCATCGATGGGCACTGGTGAGGCTGCATTGATGGACACTGGTCAGGCTGCATTGACGGGCACTGGTCAGGCTGCATTGATGGGCACTGGTCAGGCTGAATTGATGGGCACTGGTGAGGCAGCATAGATGGGCACTGGTGAGGCTGTTTTGCTGGGCACTGGTCAGGCTGCATTGATGGTCACTGGTCAGGCTGCATTGATGGGCACTGGTGAGGCTGCATAGATGGGTACTGGTCAGGGTGCATTGATGGGCACTGGTGAGGCTGCATTGATGGACACTGGTCAGGCTGCATTGACGGGCACTGGTCAGGCTGCATTGATGGGCACTGGTCAGGCTGAATTGATGGGCACTGGTGAGGCAGCATAGATGGGCACTGGTGAGGCTGTTTTGCTGGGCACTGGTCAGGCTGCATTGATGGGCACTGGTGAGGCAGCATAGATGGGCACTGGTCAGGCTGTTTTGCTGGGCACTGGTCAGGCTGCATTGATGGTCACCGGTCAGGCTGCATTGCTGGACACTGGTCAGGCTGCATAGATGGGCACTGGTGAGGCAGCATTGCTGGGCACTGCTCAATCTGCATTACTGGGCACTGGTCAGGCTGCATAGATGGCCACTGGTGAGGCTGTTTTGCTGGGCACTGATCAGGCTGCATTGATGGTCACTGGTCAGGCTGCATTGATGGGCACTGGTGAGGCTGCATAGATGGGTACTGGTCAGGCTGCATTGCTGGGCACTGGTGAGGCTGCATAGATGGGCACTGGTGAGGCTGCATAGCTGGGGACTGGTGAGGCTGCATTGCTGGGCACTGGTCAGGCTGCATTGATGGGCACTGGTAAGGCTGCATAGATGGGTACTGGTCAGGGTGCATCGATGGGCACTGGTGAGGCTGCATTGATGGACACTGGTCAGGCTGCATTGACGGGCACTGGTCAGGCTGCATTGATGGGCACTGGTCAGGCTGAATTGATGGGCACTGGTGAGGCAGCATAGATGGGCACTGGTGAGGCTGTTTTGCTGGGCACTGGTCAGGCTGCATTGATGGTCACTGGTCAGGCTGCATTGGTGGACACTGGTCAGGCTGCATAGATGGGCACTGGTGAGGCAGCATTGCTGGGCACTGCTCAATCTGCATTACTGGGCACTGGTCAGGCTGCATAGATGGGCACTGGCGAGGCTGTTTTGCTGGGCACTGATCAGGCTGCATTGATGGTCACTGGTCAGGCTGCATTGATGGGCACTGGTGAGGCTGCATAGATGGGTACTGGTCAGGGTGCATTGATGGGCACTGGTGAGGCTGCATAGAAGGGCTCTGGTGAGGCTGCATAGAAGGGCTCTGGTGAGGCTGCATTTGGGCACTGGTGAGGCTGCATAGATGGACACTGGTCAGGCTGCATTGATGGGCACTGGTCAGGCTGCATTGATGGGCACTGGTGAGGCTGCATAGATGGGCACTGGTGAGGCTGCATTGATGGGCACTGGTAAGGCAGCATTGATGGGCACTGGTGAGGCCACATTGATGGACACTGGTGAGGCTGCATAGATGGGCACAACTGAGCGCTGCATTCTTTAAGTAGCGCACTCCTGAGCCCTTCAATCTTTCTGTAGCACACTCCTGAGCCCTGCAATCTTTATGTAGTGCACTCCTGAGCCCTGCATTCATTATGTAATGCACTCCTAAGCCCTGCATTTTTTGTGCAGCAGCAGTTGCGGCTGTTGGTAATTTTTGTGTGTGTGTGCGTGGGGAGCGGCAAACAGTGCACCCACAGCCTATCCCCCCTAGTCAGGTAACCCAACCCGCACCACCAGCCCCCCTGGACCGGTCAGTCGGGTCACCCGGAGCATGTATATATCATACAATCATTCAATAAACACATATCACATACACTGCATATATAATTTGACGAAAATATGTTTATAAGATTTACCATTTGTCAATAAAAAAATATATATGTTCCCAGATTTAAAAATCTGGTCATCTTAGTCTAATGAGAGCTTTTAGAGCCAAAAACTGCTGACATCCTCCCATACAGAGTGGGTTGTGAGGCATAGTGGGTATGATGCAAGTTATATTAATGGGTGCCAAACATTTCTTGAATGCAAAGAGATTTTATTTCTCTTAAACAGAACTTTGGGAGAGAGGGTGAGGGCCAGGACACCCTTAAGCAGTTGCAATGTTAATTGGCAGACACCGAGACTTCTACAGGTAGACAGCCATGCAGGGAAAGGCATCCAGCAAGACGCCACATCTGCATGTGCAGGAATGCTGTCTCCTATGGCAATAGTCTTTAACAGTTCCTAACACAAAGTGTAACAATTCTTTCACTTCCACTACAATCACTTCTTGTAGTTCTTCAACCCACTGAGCTCCCAGTCTCTCTCTCACTAGACTAGATTATTTACTGCCACTGAACCCCTTAAGCTCCTCCAATCTCCACTGTAATATCTTCCTCAAGTGTCACCCCCGCTTCTCTGCTGGTTCCCTAGCTTGGCACTTCAGATGCTTCTCAAGCTTTACCCCGCTGGCCTGCTCGGTCCCTGGCTGCTCTGCAAGCATCACCTCCGCTGGCTGGGTCTCTGGCTTGACACCTGAAGTTTCCCGATTCTTCACCGTCCCCGGTTGGTGAGAATACTGCTCCATTACTAGCTTCAGCTACTCACTGTGGTCCCTGGTAATAAGGTGGTTGGTCGCTTAGTGGCGACAGCTTCCCCTCTACCTCCGACCACGATAGGTTCTCAGGCCGGCAGAACCGTCATCTCTGGTTGGACTGCAAGCAGCAATCCCAACCCGACGCTGCTCTCTTGCTTCTGGATAGGCCCTCAGACAGCCTAGCAGCCAGATGTCCCCAGGATAGGTCCATAGGCCTGGGCAGTACAACACACGTCCACTCAGACAGCCATCCAGGTGGCACAGAACATTGATCACCTGACTCCACCCAAATATATAGGCTCTCGCAGCAGACCAAGAGATTTAAGAAAACCCCTCTCCATTGGCTGAGATACCCAATATACTCATAATCTGACCTTGCATTGCCCTTTTCTTATCTAATGGCACTAAGTGCCCGGCCACCTAGTGGCAAAAGAGAGAAGTGCAGCAATTACAGACTTAAAGTGAAATCAATTGATCTCTAACAGGGGCGTAACTAGAAATAGCAGGGCCCCATAGCAAAATGTTGTATGGGGCCCCCCTGCAAACAGCCCCCCCCACAGCTGCCCTAGTGTCAATGTAGCGTGACCTGTGCCACGTACAGTGTGACCTGTGCCCAATGTAGCATGACCTGTGCCCAATACAGCGTGACCTGTGCCCAATACAGCATGACCTGTGCCCCATACAGCATGACCTGTGCCCAATACAGCCTGGTCTGCCTGTGCCCCATACAGCCCCACCTATGCAGATGAAGAGGCAAGCCACCCGGATCAGCAGAGAGCGGGATTGCCCGCTGTAATAGCTTTCATTTGAATTTCCTGTCTTCCCGGGGCTCATCGTCACATAGCCCCACCTCTTGGCCCGACGCCTTTGATGACGTCACATGTCCCGCATTGGATCGGCGTTCTGTCTATCAAAGGCACCAGGCCAAAAGGTGGAGCTATGTGACGTGAGCCCCGGGAACACTGGAAGTTCTAATGAAAGCTCTTACATCGGGCAATTCAGCTCTCTGCTGATACGGACAGCTCGCCTCTTCCTTTCCTCTCTCTTCCCCTGGCTGGGAGACTGTGCCGGCGGTGCTCTTATCCTCACTGGGCCCCACTTGACTGCGGGCCCCATAGCGCCCGCATGGGTCGCTATGGTGGTAGTTACGCCCCTGATCTCTAACAATGGGCCTAGGTAGCTATACCTGGCAGGTAAATTTAGGAGTAACCCTGCCTAAACACCAGGGTGCTAAACCTTTTTACTGCCATGACTTGTGGCATACATACAGCAGTGGGGGGGTTTTAACCACAGCTGGCAGCATATGTAACTTTCACAAGCCAACTGTATGTAAGAGGGTCTTAGTGATTGGCTAGTGATTGGTGCCAGTGATTGGTCTTAGTGATTAGTGCCAAAAGCACAAGTCCCTTTCTCCACTCCTGTCCTTCTAGGACACTAGCCTTCCTGCTGAGGCAAAACACTCCGCCATATTGTGCCCCACTCCATGCCAGAGGCCTCCACATGACATTCCTGGCCATTGAACTTTATTTTCCAAAGAAGGAATGTCCCACACATATGAGTAGATTTGCTGAACTTTACTTATGGAATTCAGGGAATGGCATAACAGTCACATTACATTGACATACATTTTGGAGTCACTTAACAGTGCATAGTCATATTTAGTGGACAGCCCACAGTAGCCACATGTGAAAGCATATGCAGCACTTTGAGCAGCCATTTCCCTCTAACAGTCTTTCTTTCCATCTGTGGTCATTAGTACTCACAGGACTGGGTGTTTGTCACATTCGGCGACCCATCACATTTTGCTATGGAAGTGACGTTCCGCTGAGAAATTTCGCACTGTGCATGCGTAACTTGCCCATATGATTCATCAGATTAAGCCACCCGTCAGAATGTGTAACGGAAGTGACCTTTAGTCACCGCCATCTTGCTACTCCCTGCACTGCTCTACAGTAAGGATACACTGAGCAGGGGGAAAGCGGACATCTTGTTACACCCACCGGAGTTTTCCATTTTACACTTATTTTTACCCTGTCTGCATTTAACCTGTGAGGTGAGCAGGCTTGCCGCTGCTTTTGAGATTCAACAGCCAACCAGTCAGATGGAGTTCTAAGTACTGTATTTCATTATATAAACTCACTTTACTGTTAAAAATACGTATAAAATGCACAACTCCGGTGGGTGTAACAAGATGTCCGCTTTCCCCTTCTCAGTGTATGCTTACTGTAGAGAAGTGCAAGGTGTAGCAAGATGAACGTCACTTCCCTTACACATTCTGATGGGTCGGGGAATCCGGCATCGCGCATGCGCACTCCAGCGGGTAGCCAAATGTGATGGGTCGCTATATGTGACGAAACACTGGGCTCTCTGTAATCACCTCCTCCTTAGCTACATCTCTCCCAGGACCCTCCAGCGATGCAGCCTCACTCAAGGAACTATTGGCCTTCTCTAAAAGGTCTTTTGCACTCACCCCCCTTCTCCATAAGGGACAGAAAGACTACAGCTGGATCTTCCTGGGTGCAAGTCTACTCCTCCCCAGCCTCCTGCCTGTGCTGGCACGGGATGTTTAGCTCACATGCCTCAAAGTGCACTAGGGCTCCTCCCAACCTGGCTCATAAGAGGGTATTGCCTCATGCATGACATCACTGCAGAAGGGTTATAACACATGATGACAATGTATGCTGTATCGAGACACTATTCTGGTACAGAGCAACCTAGTGCCAAAATAGCTAACTGCACTGGCCTACATGTAGGCTTTCAGGTGGAAGCAATCTGATGCCGTTACAGGAGCTGAATCACTTACATGGACCCCTGGAACATTTGTTCCTCCTCTAATAGAATCCTGATGTCTCATTAAAGATAACTTGTCACGGTAAATACATTATCAAACAGGGGGCTATTGGTCTCCTATGTGATAGCAATAAAGTTAAAGGGGTTGTAAAGATAAATGTTTTTTTCACCTTAATGCATTCTATGCATTAAGGTGAAAAAACTTCCGACAATACCGCCGCCCCAGCCCCCCCCGTTTTACTTACCTGACCCCTCGAAAGTCCCACGCTCACTCCCGACATCCTCTTCGCCGCTCAGCCTGCCCGTTGATTGGCTACAGTGGATGGATTGAAAGCAGCGCAGCCATTGGCTCGCGCTGCTGTCCATCACATCCAATGACGCGGCGCGCCGGGGGCGGGGCCGTGTGATACAGTGAGCAGCTATAGCCGCCGGCTGTATCACGGGAGCGCGCCCGCAAGAACTAACCACTATGCGAGGGAGCTCACATTAAGGTGTTGAGTGCTTGCGGGGAGGAGCTGAAACAGCCGGCCGAGGGACCCCAGAAGACCAGGTTCGGGGCCACTCTGTGCAAAATGAGCTGCACAGTGAAGGTAAGTATAACATGTTTGTTATTTAAAAAAAAAAAAAAAAACCTTTACAACCCCTTTAAAGTAGAACAGAAGGCAAAACTTTTTCATTTTGGATAGAGTAAGGGAGGATTATACCATAATCCTTGTCAGTTTTTTCTTGCCATCTATGTCCCCATTGAGGAGATTTGCCTTCATTTCCTGTCTCATACTCAAATCAAGAAGTGAGAGGAAATCCCTCCAAAGTGAGGGAATCCCTGGTTGTCACCAGAACTAGTGTCCCCTACTGGAAGATCTCCTTTTATCCCTCTTTAGGGATGAAGTTTAGGCATATCTCTCAACTTTATTAAATGATAAAGAGGGACACATTTTAGCACACAGTATATAGGTCTAGCCTTGTCCACAATGCTGGCAGCTGAGGAGTAGGGAGCAGCTGCAGGGACTGGGCTGTCAGCATACACTGTCTCTGTTATCCCCCATCCTCCCCTGCTGCAGTTGACAGAGTAACAAGAGTGGCTACTGAAAGAGGAAGTTGTCACTATAGGACTATGAACAACCTGATTAAGCACTGCCCACCACCAGGGGGAAGCAGAGAAAGAGGATATGGATTGCTGTGCCTCCTGGAAATGACAGAAGACCTGCTTGGAGTAACTAGGGCTGATGGATGAGGTATTCTCCACACTGTGCCCTGTGGAAAGCAGGAGAGGAGCACGTACAATACCCAGGGTGCTTAGGGAGAAGAGGCCAAGCAAGATGGATGGGAAAGAGAACTGAGAATGTGTGCGGGGAGAAAAAAAAATGTGCGGATACAGAGGCTACAGGCACAGGCTGTGGAGTAGTGGAGTATGTTGTAGACTGAGGCAAAAAGCAGAAAAGGATCTCTGGCCGGCTGCTACTAGAGAAAAAGAAACACAGGCATACAGTATCCTGACCTAGTAAAGGTAATAAAGTGCAGCGCTTAGTTTGAAGTAAAGTGAACCTGTGCATAAATGTCATATGTGCAGACAATACAAAAAACTTGACTTTGTTGAAAATCAAATAACAAAAACAAGATGTAATTATGCAATAGAATACGTGAATAATGAAATATATAGTCTAAAAAGAGAAATCCAGAAAAAAATCCCACAGAAAAAAAGTAAATATTTGTGCCGTGCGATTTTATGTGATGATGTTGAAAATCTGATCTTGATCTGATGAAATCCAGTGAAAGTGCCTCCAAGTGCAGTGTGAAACGTAGATAAAGTGCTCAACAGCTGTGATACCCGTCACCACATTAAGATAAAAGGCTTACCAGAAAGCCTGCGACCACCCTTACTCAGGGGTGTCAAACAGAGCTTTTAGAAGAATCAGAGATCCACTGACCAGAAGTACTCTGGTGTTTCTCTCCAGCGAAATCCACCGACATCAGATGGGAGCCCGATGGTTCAAACAGCATGAAGTGGTCATGTATTAAAAAACAAAGAAAAACTCCAATAGTGCAGAGAGTCTTTCTAGACGTTTATTTAAAAAAGGAAACTTAGTTCCGATGCATGAAAACTCAAATAAAGGATATAAAAATACAGCAGCATTCCTTGCAAGGAAAGTAAAAAACAATCCGTTTGTATCAAAATCGCGCATGCGCAGTTCGTGTGTGCGTGTACGTGTGTGCGTGGCGTCCTGACCTGTTTACTGTGCTGCTACAGGATTTAGAGAGGGGAAACAGTGAGTGCTGAGACCTGTGCTGCCCCATTCTGTTGTGTACTGCCTGGTGTGAGGACTGAGGAGCTGCCATTGTTGTCTGGGAGTGCTGGCCACCAGGACCTGTGTGTGGAAGGGCTGCTGTGAACTGGATAAAGTTGCTGTGCTCATCAGAGGCTGTGTTGCTGCATTATGCCTGCCAGAGACTACAACACTAAAGTTACTGTGTAATGCTACTCAGTGGCGGCCCGTCCATACACAGGTGTGCCGCCCCCCCTAATCCATGTGCCCGGACCCTAATCTACATGCAGGATGCCGGTAGCATGGATTTCAATGTTTTTTTTTTTTTAAGCACATGATTAGAGTCTGAGGCTCTTATTGGCTTCAAAAACAGGTGGGCTCGGGGCGCAGTGCACTGCACCCTGGGCCCACGTTGTTGTTTGACAAAAGCCAATTAATATTTGCTAATGTCTCCCTGCTTCTCCTCTCAACCAAGCAGAAAGCTGGCTTTAGACCCGATTGGCCAGGGAGTCTTAGGACTCCTGGCCAATCGGGTCTCAGAACCCACTTCCCGTTTATTCGGGAGGAGATGCAACGGCCCTGGCTCTTTCTTCGGCAAGCTGGACCAAGGAGCAGCATCGGCCTCCTAATGTAAGGCCACTGATCGCTGCTGCCCGTCTCCCATAGGGGGGGCACTAATCGCTGCCGTCCGTCTCCTGCAGGGGGCATTGATCGCTGCTGTCTGTCTCCCGCAGGGGGTGGGCACTGATGGCCGCTGTCCGTCTCCCGCAGGGGGGGGCCACTGATTGCCACCGCCCATCTCCTGCAGGGAGGCACTGATCACTGCTATCTGTCTCCCGCAGGGGGTGGGCACTGATTGCCGCTGTCCATCTCCCGCAGGGGGGGAGGGCCAGTGATCACCGCCATCCGTCTCCTTAACCACTTGGGTACCGGGCACTCTAACCTCCTTCCTGCCCAGGCCGAATTTCAGTTTTCAGCGCTCTCACACTTTGAATAACAATTGCACAGTCATACAACGCTGTACCCAAATAAAGTTTTCATCATTTTTTGAGACTGATAGAGCTTTCTTTTGATGGTATTTAATCACCACTGAAGTTTTAATTTTTTTGCTAAACAAACGAAAAAAGAACAAACATTTTCTTTATTTCTGTTATAACATTTTGCAAATAAGTAATTCTTATTCTTTACTGATGGGCTGCATTGATGAGGTGGCACTAATGGCCATTAATGAGGTGGCACTGATCGGCACTGTTCAAGAGGAACGGATGAGGCGGCACTGATGAGCACTGATATGCTGCACTGATGGGCACTGATATGCTGCACTGATGGGCACTGTGATGCTGCACTGATCATCAGGGCACTGACAATTTTTTAATTTTTCTATTAAAAACAATCATTTTTAAAGGAGCAGTGATTTTAAGGATGCTTAAAGTGAAACAATAAAAATGAAAAATTTCTTTAAATATAGTGCCTGGGGGTCCCCTTAGTCTGTCCGTAAAGTGGCCCATCGGTAGCATGTATAGAACCTGATGCAGCAAAACTGACAAACAAAAAATAGTCAAATCACATTTAAATTGCTTGGGTGTTGCAATTAAAATAAAAAACTGCATGGGGTCCCAACCAGTCCATACCAGGCCTTGTGACCTCACTGAACCAGCATGTCACAAGGGGGTGGGGCCACCGGGTGACATCATCAGATGACCCCGCCCCTAACCTACTAAGGAACTTTCACCTAGCAGAGGAGGCTTTCGTGGTCAGCCTTCGTCGCGGGTGGATTTTTTTTTTTGAGGGTGCGGCGGGCATCGTGATTGATGATGGATCTACATCAGGTGGCATTATTATTTTTTTTTTTTCATTTTTCCTAAATAAAGGACTTGTCAAAAACTTGGAAAACACAGAATTGCGCTAAACATATGAAAAATGTATATACAATATATATAAAGTGAAAAGTGCTCTCATGCACCTATCAAATGTCAAAAACAGGTCATATAACTTGATTTATATGACCCTATAGTGAACAAAAGAAATATACAAATCATAAATTACCGAACACCTAAACAGTTTATATATTAAAGGCTTCCCTTGATCCTCTGTAACGGGGGATCACGGGCTTCCGGTAAGCAGTAACCCCTTACATTCTGGTGGTGGATTTCTGCACTAGTCCTTCATTCAACTATGAAGAACATATTATTTATGGATGGACACTAATCATTGCTTCAGTTCACGGGTGTTATTACTGTGCGGGCCTTTTGTACACCACTTTATCTGGCCCATTTACTCTGTTATTTATGGACATTTTTTACACCTTTAATACATAAACTGTTTAGGTGTTTGGTAATTTATGATTTGTATATTTCTTTTGTTCACTATAGGGTCATATAAATTCACTTATATGACCCGTTTTTGCCATTTGATTGGTGCATGAGGGCACTTTTCACTTTATATATATTGTATATACATTTTTCATACGATTCTGTTTTCCAATTTTGATTACTGTATTTATGTTGTGCAGGAGAATTGCTGCTTTATACACAGGGTATTTCACTTAACCATTGGGATTTGGCACATCATTTTTTTATAATTTTCTTTTGACCTTAGCTCAGTTTGTTTTTTCTTTTTTCGTTGTCAAAAACTTGTCTAGTGTTTTTTATTTATTTTTTACAGTTTTTTTGGTGAATGATTAGGGGTACAATGTACCTCATTCTCATTCACATGGGGCGGGGGGGGGGGCTGGGATCTGAGGGTTAAAGGGGGTTTTCATATTCAGATAAGCCCCCTGCCTGCAGACCCCCCACAACCACAGCCAAGGGTTGTGGGGAAGAGGCCTTTGCTCGCTTGTCCTATTGTTTCATTGTCGGGACATCCTCCATACTGACCCTTCAGCACAGACACCTGCACCCTCTAATCACTGACACCCCAACACCCATTCATCAGCACAAACACCTGCACTCTCTACTCACTGATACACCAACACCCCCCACTGTTCCAACTGCACAGACACCTGTGTCCCCCACTCACTGAGACTCCAACACCTTCCACACTGATCACCATTACAGAAGTCACACAACATTCATCAATTAATCTCCATTTCATTATTTCTGTGTTATATCACCAACACAACAACAACATGTACAATAGAAAAAAAATCTTTATTCACATTAACATCTCCTTTCCTAATTCTCCTCCCATCACCACATCTAGTGATTATAAGATACACCATCACAATGATACATTATATTAGGATCCATTATAAAAGTGATCCAATAGAATTCTATTGGTGATCCATTCTATGGTGACACATTATATTAGGATCCATTATAAAAGTGATCCCATAGAATTCTATTGGTGATCCATTCTATGGGGACACATTATATTAGGATCCATTATAAAAGTGATCCCATAGAATTCTATTAGTGATCCATTCTATGAGGACACATTATATTAGGATCCATTATAAAAGTGATCCCATAGAATTCTATTGGTGATCCATTCTATGGGGACACATTATATTAGGATCCATTATAAAAGTGATCACATTATATGGGGACACATTATATTGGGGACACACATTATATTGGGGACACATTCCAGTTCTAGTAATCATACATTACTGTATTATAGTAATATCATTATATCAGTGATAAATCCCATTTTTCCCCTAGTAAATTTTGGGCTCATTTTTTCATAAGTTTCCTCTGAGCTTTTTCCATTGATTTTCATCTCTTTCTATCTATTTGTAGATCTATTATTAATTTCTATTTCTTCACACAATAAAATAATCAATAGAACAAACTCATTGGAAATGTATTAATAATAAGGAATGAAAATCTACAGATTATTTAGATAGATAGATAGATAGATAGAAAGATAGATAGATAGATAGATAGATAGATAGATAGATAGATAGATAGATAGATAGATAGATAGATAGATAGATAGATAGATAGATAGATAGATAGATAGATAGATAGATAGTCCTTAAAGGGCCAGTACACCTCTATCTCTACTTTACACATTGGGTTCCTCGGCAGCCATTCCCCTACTATGACATCACAGCTCGGACACAGACAATAAGTCGGGTTACACTCTGCACTCTGTCTCAGGTTCGGCACTCTCTACAATTCTTCACTGTCCCATCTCTCAATAATGCTCCTGTACTGTGAGGAGCAATTGGAAATAAAACCCTGCCTCCTTCTGTAGGTGGCCCAGGAGCCGTACACTCCCATTATTCCCTATGGAATATCCAGGTACATTCACACTCAGATCCGGAGAAGTGCACACTGTTATATCAGGAACATACATACAGAGTATTGAGGCAATGTAAATCATACAGCAAGACGGAGTTTTACATTAAGAGTTTTCAGTGTCTCACCTTTCCATCTATATGTACTGTACTATATATACTACAGAAGAGGATTGTAAAGGACGAATAACTTTATAAAGTGGATAAGATGGCTGCTGGTCACACACCCATCAATGAAACATCCCATAGGTTGGTTACAGAGACTCCACCCACATTGTCCATTCAGAGTAAAGTGACAAGTTCTCTTGGAAGCCCCCCAAACCCCCTTATACTCTCCTTTGCTGTTCCCCAATATGCTGTTTCTCCAGAAAAGCCCTCACTAAGCCCCCAGTTTCCCGAGTATGAGGGGTCATGTGATCTTCTCCCAACATACGGCGCTCAGACCTGGGTGAACCAGGCTTTGAACAATGTAACGTGAGGGAGGCGGTGGGGTAACATCATGAATCCTGTGTAAGCTCTGACATAATCTAACATGGAGCTTACACAGGGCTCTGACAGAGGGACTGAGTGATGGGGGAGCAATGAAGGGGGACATGAGCAGGTTAAGGTAGACTTTCAAAGCTTTCAACATATCACTGCCTTGAGTGGGCAAGTGGAAATTTGGGGCACCAAAGCAGTGTAGTATTTCTGGGCTAAACAAAGTCACACATTTAGGGTCTTGGGGGCCCCCCAGACAATGATGGGATAAGGTAATTTATCACCAAGACTAAAAAAGCCAAAATACCCCCTCCCCAAGAAACTCTAAACTACATCATCAGCATAGGTTGCAGGTTCTATCCTTTTTTACACTCCCCACGCTGAAACCCCCAAAGCAGCCATCTCTTTTTTCAAACCCTTTGGCTCGGCCCCACCCCCCAGACTTTCTGAAATATTTGGGGTCCCTAGGCAATGTTACATTTTTTAGCTTTCCTGGCTATTTGACACATTTGGGGCCCCAGGGCCTGGGACTTAGTTGGGGACCCACCCTTAGAAATGTGATATCTTTGTGTTGCCCAGTCAATGTCACGTGTTTCTGGGTCCCAGGCCATGTGACATATTTGGGTCCCCAGGAAATATGATATATTTGGGCCCCCGGCTTCCCTGGAGGATTCAAGAAAGATAAATGACAGATTAACCCCTCATTCTCCTTTTCCTTTAATATGTTTTATCATATTCATTATTCAGCACAGTAGTGCAGAGCGTGAGTCCCGGAGCAACCAATCAGATGGTGTGACTGTTAGCAGCACTGTGATGTATATTGGTGTTCAGCGTGTTCTCCGGTCTTACCTTCCCGTGTATTCTACATATTACCAGACTAATGTATGACGTGTCTCTGTAGACTGTCATGATCTCTGGTGAGGAAACTGAGGAGGATGGGACCAGAGAACATGCTGCACAGTGGCATACATCTGAGTGCTGCCAACACCGAAATGGCTACAGTTGTATTAGTGATACATTCTATTAAAATCTATACCAAGCCAAAACATTTTTTATAAATTTTTGGATGGAGTGGGGAAGGATTGGAACACCTGGTGGGTTTTTACTGCCATCTTACCTCACTTCCTGTTCTGTTGACATTTTGCCAGACAGGAAGTAAATCGAAAACCAGGGACACAGAAATAAAAAAATGTGACAAGAGTTCCAGCCTTACTTTATTCTACAAAAAAAAAAAAAATTATTTCTATCTGTGTTGCTGTTGCAAATATTTTCTCACTTCCTGTTTCTAAAATGTCATCACCAGGACAGGAAGTGAGGGGAAATCTCTCTAAGGGAATCGCAGCTAGCAGTAAAACTCACTGGGGGTTCTATCCAAAATTAAGAAACACATTATGGTTGGACATAATTGATAATTATCATTTTAATTGATAATCACATTTTATTGTTTCAGTAGCAAATCTGTAGATCACGTCTTCATATATTTCCTCTGAGATTGTTACATTACTTTTTTTTTTTTACTATAGATTGGATGGAATAGGAGGAGGAAAGAGAGGAGAGGTGACCCCATCCTATCCAATCACAGAGACCGCACTGCACCCCGCACAGAGTGACTGCAAGTGGGGGAGGGGCAGAGAGTAGGGGGAGGGGCAGGAGCAGGGAGATTGCTGATGTCACACACTGTGATAAATTTCTGATTACCAATTACAATGGAAGTAATCGTCATGTACAGTAAAGATAGATAGATAGATAGATCATTATATAGATAGATAATTATATAGATAGGACACACCCCTCCCCACTGACTTAACTACTCACTGTTTCTGTAGTAATTGGACAAATATTTTACCCAATCACAGTGATCAGTGAATGACAGAGGGAGGAATCTCACTTAAATTTATCTATAGTAAAAAAATCTGCAGGATGGAGAAGTAAGCCCCACCCACTGCCTTATCTAATTGGCTGAATATAACTCCAATCCCATCCCTCCTCCCTGTGACATCACCAGTCTCTAGGTGGATTTCTCACATCTCACCCCCCCCTCAGATCTTTATAAAACCTCCCCATACACATATCCCAGCATGGAGGGGCTCAGTGAAGGTGGTGGTGAAGGTGTGGAGATGTCGGATCGGGTCACACAGATCATAGAAGGAGATCCACCCCACCTCATAATCCAGATATATCCTGACTCTGTTACTGGAGATATTGGTGGGTAAGAGGATCTCTTTACTGTCATGTATCACTGAATACTGATCATTATACCTGTACAATCCCCAGGACTTGCTATTATATCCAATTCCTGACTGCTTTCCTCTCCTGTCTATACTGGGGTAACACATCCCGACTCTCCATCTATCTGATCCCCCGACATCCACTTCCCAGTAATGTCTCTCTGAGGAGAAACTCTGACTACTCAACACCTGAGCACAACCCAGAAATCTCTCTGGTGTTTTGGGGTGATTCTGGTTTCTATCTGACCTGGATACAGTTTTCCTGTCATCTGATATATGGAGATAATTACTGGCTGTGTTTACATCCAGTAATATGTCTGCAGCTCTCTGTATATAGAAGTATACATTTACCTCTGTTATTATATCAGATAAACCTGTGCGTAACGTGTGTGATATCCCATCCACATCCAGACCCCCTCCATCATGGAGGAGCTTCTCATGTCTCTCTCTGTCCTCATTATCTCCATCCTCAGTATCACACAAGTCACCTGTGTCTGATTCCTGTAAGACAGTCAGTGGATCTATCATGTTACACAGCTCCTCAATGTGACGTATCTTCCTGGACAGCTCCTCCTTCTTTATTTCCAGATCCCGGATGGAGATGGAGACCCTCTCAGCCTGCCCGGAGATTTCCCTCAGGACTCTCTTCTCCAGGTCTTCCAGACATCTCCTGAGATCTCTAAACAGGGCAGTGACTCTCTCGGTGTCACCAGATGCTTCTTCTTCTACTTTCCTCCTGTGTTTCTGCAGACTCTGGACTCTTTCCTCCGTCTCCTCTCTCTTTGTCAGAAGTTTCTGCAGAACATTCCTCAGTGTCTTCTTCTTCTTCTCAGAAGCCTCATCCAGTGACTCCATCTCATGTCCTTTATGTCCTCCTATCAGACAGCAGGACACACAGACACAGGTCTCATCCTCAGTGCAGTAATACTTAAAAATTTCTTTGTGGACAGAGCATTTCCTGCTCTCCATGGACAAGGTGGGGTCACATAAGACGTGTTCTGGGGACTTTTTGTGGGCTCTCAGGTGTTTATCACACAGAGAAACCTCACAGAGCAGACAGGATCTAACAGCAGGTACAGGATAGTCCACACAGTAAGTACAGAAGCCCCCGGACTCCTCCCGATCTGGCTGAGCAGACAGGAAATTCTCCAGTATGTTACATAGTGTTATGTTCCTCTGCAGTGCAGGCCGACCCTGAAACTTCTCTCTGCATTCAGGACAGGAATATCCTCCAGACCCCTTCTGTGTATTCAGCACACGATCAATACAGACCCGGCAGAAGTTGTGTCCACATCTCAGGTTTACAGGATCTGTATAAATGTTCAGACAGATGGAACATTCTAACTCAGCTCTCAGATCACCAGACGCCATCGCTGACAGCAGACAAGGAAATGAAATAAAATTCTCTGACACCGGAGAAGAATGCAGTTGGGAGGGGTCATATACTCCTACACAGGGTGAGGCTGGGCTGGTTGATTAATGTTTGACATGGAGATCAGAGTACAAAACAGGGAGTTTTTTCCACAGTAGTTAAGATAATCAACTTTAGGAGAGAAAGAGAGGAAAAGATGGGTGTAGAGAAGGAATGTGGCACACTAAGGCTGGTACTTTATAACATGATAATAAAACTAAAAGTACGTCATAAGTAAGTCAGATTTACATGCAACAGCACCTTCTCTGTATGCAAAATTATATGACATACCATTATGTGCAATTCCAAGGGGAAGTAAATAAACAGGCTAGGGTAGTATAGGGGCAGGCTAGGGTAGTATATAAACAGGCTAGGGTAGTGTAGGGACAGGCTAGAGTAGTATAGGGGCAGGCTAGGGTAGTGTATAGACAGGCTAGGGTAGTATATGGACAAAGCTAGGGTAGTATATAGACAGGCTAAGGTAGTATATGGACAGGCTAGGGTAGTATATAGACAGGCTAGGGTAGTATAGGGGCAGGCTAGGGTAGTATATAGACTGGCTAGGGTAGTATATAGATTGGCTAGGGTAGTATAGGGACCAGCTAGGGTGGCAAATGGGCATGCTAGGGTAGTATATAGACAGGATAGGGTAGTATATGGACAGACTAGGGTAGTATATAGACAGGCTAGGGTAGTATATGGACCAGCTAGGGTGGTAAATGGGCAGGCTAGGGTAGTATATAGACAGGATAGGGTAGTATATGGACAGGCTAAGGTAGTATATGGACAGGCTGGGGTGGTAAATGGGCAGGTTAGGGTAATAAATGGACAGGATAGGGCAGTATAAGGTCAGGCTAGGGTAGTATTGGGGCAGGGAGGGCAGCCTGGGAGGAGTTGTCATTATGACACACAAAACTGCTGGGAAAAAAATCCAGGTCCTCAATTTGCTGGGTAAATAGAAGATAAGAAGAGGTGGCTGTGGCTCAATTTGCTGCCCCTCTCAAAGTGCTACCTGGGTCCAATGGACCCACTGGGACCCATGGTAGGGCCGGCCCTGCCAGTGACACTAATACAGATATAAGTGCTATTAATATACACTGTCACCGTATTAATGGCACTGGCTGGGTAGGGGTTAACATCTAGGGGAGATCAAAGGGTTACTGTGCGCCTAACAATGTGTAAACTGTGCTGCTTTTACTAAGAGATGTGACCGTTCTTACTTTGTGCTTTGCAGAGAGGAAAAAATAAAGCCACACCAATTACCAACATAGGGCTCTCCTCTGTCATTCAATCAGCCAATCAGTGACAGCACTGCCAGGGCGGTGGGAACGCACCCCCTACCCGGGAATGCCAAATCATGTACATATATGGAATTTACCATAGAAGAGCTGCCGGCCGCAATATATCTGCCTGGGCCGGTTGGCAACTGGATATTCTCACCCTCAGAAATTGTGGCTTATTCCAATGAAGGCTTGAAAAGTGTGGTGTAATTCTGTTCAATGCTGATGTTTTCCATTGAACACAAAAATAACTTACTATCAGGCTCAATATTTGTAGTGAAAATCTATAACCTTTACCCACCTGCAGTCACTGAAACAAGACACTGTTTTGTGCTTTCTTGCGGCCATCAAAGTAGGCTATGTGTACATAAAGCCTAAGACCGAGAACTGAGCGATCATATGACCACTGATCGCTCAATTCCGGTTTGCTCAAAGTGGAGTGCAGTGCCTCCTCCTGTGCTGTGCCAGACTGGAGGGGGGGGGGGGTACAGCTGGTTTCCGACTTTCAGCAGAGTGCTGAATGCCAGAGTCAACTGTCAGTTAGGCATCTGAGTGGACCCTGACAACATTGGCTTCTTCTAGATCCTGGAGTGGTTCTGCCATGTCCACTGACAGCGGGCAATAGCCTGCCCTAAGCTGACTCTGTGTCACAGGAGAGCAAAAGTAGGTCCACTCCTGTGACCCACTAAAGAAGTGTCTCAAAAAAAGCTTCAACCATACTTTTCTTTTAAAACCAAATATCCAATGGCCAATAATATTCAAAGTATAACAATTATCGTCAGGGAACACTGAATAGACAATTAATATACAAGAACCTCAGAAGATGTGAGAATTAGGGATGAGCTTCGTGTTCGAGTCGAACCCATGTTCGACTCGAACATCGTCTGTTCGATCGTACGCGAATTGCGAACGATATGGGCCGTTCACGCCAAATTCGTGTGGCGCGTCACGGCCCATAATTTATTGTGGCATTGCAGTGCATTGCTGGCTGATGATTGGCAAAGCATGCACTATGACCCGCATGCTTGGCCAATCACAGCGCCGTTTGTAGAGAGAGCTGTAATTGTCCAAAGTCAGGGTGGCTTTGGCCAATTATGGCTCAGGGGGTTTAGTACACGCCCCACACTATATAAGGCCGCCTGCACGGCAGCCCTGTGTAGTGTGTTCCGGCGTTGAGAGACAGAAACAGAGAGACAGTGTCATTTGATTTAAGTTAGATAGATTAGGCAGGACAGTCAGTCAGTTAGCTGCACTTACAGTGTATTGTGTATATATATATGTATCCTAGGTGCTGTGTATATATATGTAGTGCGACCTCTGCACAGTGTTCAGCTAAAGCTACAAGTTAGTGTAGTGCGCCCTCTGAACAGTGTTCAGCTAAAGCTACAAGTTAGTGTAGTGCACAGTGTTCAGCTAAAGCTACAAGTTAGTGTAGTGCGTCCTCCTCACAGTGTTCAGCTAAAGCTACAAGTTAGTGTAGTGCGTCCTCCTCACAGTGTTCAGCTAAAGCTACAAGTTAGTGTAGTGCGACCTCTGCACAGTGTTCAGCTAAAGCTAAAAGTTAGTGTAGTGCATCCTCCTCACAGTGTTCAGCTAAAGCTACAGGTTAGTGTAGTGCATCCTCCTCACAGTGTTCAGCTAAAGCTACAAGTTAGTGTAGTGCACAGTGTTCAGCTAAAGCTACAAGTTAGTGTAGTGCGTCCTCCTCACGGTGTTCAGCTAAAGCTACAAGTTAGTGTAGTGCGACCTCTGCACAGTGTTCAGCTAAAGCTACAACTTAGTGTAGTGCGTCCTCTGAATAGTGTTCAGCTAAAGCTACAAGTTAGTGTAGTGCGACCTCTGCACAGTGTTCAGCTAAAGCTACAAGTTAGTGTAGTGCGTCCTCCTCACAGTGTTCAGCATAAGCTACAAGTTAGTGTAGTGCGTCCTCCTCACAGTGTTCAGCTAAAGCTACAAGTTAGTGTAGTGCGTCCTCTGAACAGTGTTCAGCTAAAGCTGCAAGTTAGTGTAGTGCGACCTCTGCACAGTGTTCAGCTAAAGCTACCTGTAGAAGGTTGGTGGTGTTTTTCTGATCCTATCACTACCGCAGGCAGCTACATTATTTTAACGTTAGTGTAGTGCATCCTCTGCACAGTGTTCAGCTAAAGCTATCTGTAGAAGGTTGGTGGTGTTTTCCTGATCCTATCACTACCGCAGGCAGCTACATTATTTACACGTTAGTCTAGTGCAACCTCTGCACAGTGTTCAGCTAAAGCTACCTGTAGAAGGTTGGTGGTGTTTTCCTGATCCTATCAGTACCGCAGGCAGCTACATTATTTTAACGTTAGTGTAGTGCGTCCTCTTCACAGTGTTCAGCTAAAGCTATCTGTAGAAGGTTGGTGGTGTTTTCCTGATCCTATCAGTACCGCAGGCAGCTACATTATTTACACGTTAGTCTAGTGCGACCTCTGCACAGTGTTCAGCTAAAGCTACCTGTAGAAGATTGGTGTTGTTTTCCTGATCCTATCACTACCGCAGGCAGCTACATTATTTTAACGTTGGTGTAGTGCGTCATCTGCACAGTGTTCAGCTAAAGCTACAAGTTAGTGTAGTGCGATCTCTGCACAGTGTTCATCTAAAGCTACCTGTAGAAGGTTGGTGGTGTTCTCATATTACAGGCAGGCAGTTGATTTTGCTAGCTGCAGTATCAGTATATATATATATATATATATATATATATATATATATATATATATATATATCCCAGCTTAGTGCAGCTACATCTCACTGCAGGCCATTAGTATGTCTGGAATGCCAATAAGGAGAGGCAGACAGCCACAAGCCAATAAAAGAGGGCAAGCAGGCTCTGTGTCTAGAGGCAACAGTGCTGGTCATGGAGACGGTGCATCCTCATCAGCACGTGGCCGTGGGACACTCTTGGCCTTTTTTTCGGCAGCTGGCCACGTTGAGCCGCAACATGCGCAAGACTTGGTCGAGTGGATGACCAAGCCGTCCTCATCCTCCTCATCCTCTCTCACCCATGCTCAAGGTACTTTGTCTGGCAAAGCAGCTGCCAACGTGGCCTCTTCCCTCAGCTCAATGTCATCAGTGACTCCTTCCCTAGCCCCACCATGTCCTCCTGAGTAGTCCCTCGAACTGTTTGACCACAGTGTTGGGTACATTCTCCAGGAGGATGCCCAGCGTTTAGAAGGCTCTGATGATGATACTGAGCTAGATAAAGGCAGTAACGTGAGCACGGACAGAGGGGGTGCCTAAGAAGGACAGCAATCTGGCAGTCATGCTCCCCCTGCTGCAGCATACTGCCAGGTTTGCTCCAGTGATGAGGAGGGAGGGGATGATGAGGTCACTGACTCAATGTGGGTGCCTGATAGGAGAGAGGAGGAGGAGGAGGCACATCACCAAGGAGGCAGGATGCTCTCCAGGGGCCAGCCTAAGGGCAGCACACTGACTGCATCACACCGTAAAGCTCCGCATGTGCAGGGCGCTGCTGTCTCTGCGCGTTATTCCAAAAGTTCTTTGGTGTAGGCCTTTTTTGAGACGAGTGCGACAGATCGCACCTCTGCTATTTGCAACATATGTCTCAAGCGTATCTCGCGTGGCCAAAACATCTTCCGCTTGGGCACCACATGCTTGACCAGACATATGTTGACCTGCCATGCAGTTCATTGGCAAGCGTATCTAAAAGACCCACACCAAAGAACAAAGAGGACCTCTCCTTGCTCCTCATCAGCTGAGATCTCCAACCCCACTATACCTTCAGTCCTCTCTGAGACCTGCACTGCGAGGAATGAAGGTGTAGAATTAGGTGTGTCACAGCCAAGTACTTGTGGGTAATCTGCTTTCGGTACACCGACGTCAGATTGTACCAGGCAAATTTCCCTGCCCCAGCTGCTGCACCGCCGAAAGAAGTTCGCTCCCAGCCATCCACATGCCCAGCGGTTAAATGCTAGCTTGGCAAAATTGCTAGCACTTCAACTGCTACCTTTTCAGTTGGTAGACTCTGCCCCCTTCCGTGAGTTTGTGGAATGTACGGTTCCTCAGTGGCAGGTACCCAAACGCCACTTTTTTTCCACTCTACCGGCATGTGGAAGGCAATGTCCATGTCTCGCTGGACAGGGCGGTCAGCGGTAAGGTGCATATTACCGCTGACTCATGGTCCAGCAGGCATGGACAGGGACGTTGCCTAAGTTTCACGGCGCATTGGGTGACTCTACTGGCAACTGGGAAGGATGCAGGACAAGGTGCAGTAGTGTTGGAGGTTGTTCCACCACCACGCCTCCAAAATGCCACTATTAATGATTCTGACGCACCTCTTTCCTCCACCCCCTCCTCTTCTTCTTCCTCCATGGCCTCCTCCTGTGCTTTGTCCTCTGAACCAGTGGTGCTCCGTAGGCGTTCAAGGGGCTACGCAAGTATGCAGGCCAAAAGATGCCATTCGGTGCTTGAGCTGGTGTGCTTGGGGGACAGGAGCCACACTGGGGAAGAGGTTCTGTCAGCTCTGCAGGGGCAGGTTCAGAGGTGGTTGACGCCACGCCAACTTAAGGCAGGAATGATGGTTTGCGACAATGGCACCAACCTCCTCTCTGCCCTCCGACAGGGACAACTGACCCATGTGCCCTGTTTGGCTCACGTCCTTAACTTGGTGGTGCAGCGGTTCTTGGGCAGGTACCCGGGCTTACAGGATGTCCTGAGGCAGGCCAGGAAAGTCTGTGTGCATTTCCGCCGGTCATATAATGCCAGTGTTCGGCTGGCAGACCTCCAAAAGGAATTTAACCTGCCCAAGAACCACCTAATCTGTGACATGCCCACCAGGTGGAACTCAACGTTGGTCATGCTGCAGTGGCTGCACACGCAGCAGAGGGCCATCAATGAGTACCTGTGTGACTATGGCACCAGGACAGGGTCAGGGGAGCTTGTTTTTTTTTCCCCACACCAGTGGGCCATGATCAGGGATGCATGCACTGTCCTGTCACCATTTGAGGAGGCCATGAGGATGGTGAGCAGTGACAGTGCATGCATCAGTGACACTGTCCCCCCTGTCCACCTGTTGGAGCACACGCTGCGTGGAATAATGGACAGGGCACTTGAGGCAGAACAGAGGCAGGAAGAGGAGGACTTCCTTAGCTCTCAAGGCCCCCTTTATCCAGACAGTGTTCCTGCGTGCCCGCCGATCACACAGGAAGAGGATGAGGAGGAGGAGGAGGATTCTGTCAGTATGGAAGGGGAGCCTGGCACTCAGCATCAGCAGCAGTCTTTAAGAGATTATTTACAGTCCCAAGAAACACATGGACTTGTACGTGTCTGAGAGGAGGTGGCTGCGGATCATGTCGTCCTTAGTGACCCAGAGGACCGAATGCCTCAGCAAGCCTACGCTGCATGGCCTCCCTGATCCTGCAAAGCCTGCGGAAGGATCCTCATATTCGTGGTATCAAGGAGAAGGAACAATACTGGCTGGCAACCCCCCTTGATCCACGTTACAAGAGTAAGGTTGCGGACCTTATCTTGCCATTGCAGAGGGAGCAGAGGATGAAACATCTTTGGGGGGGCCTTGCAGAAAGGTCTGTGCAACACGTTCCCAGAGACTGGGAGGTTACAAACTCCTGTTTCTGGAAAACGTGTTGCTGAGGCTTCGGTCAGTCAAAGAAGGAGCGGTGGAGAAGGTGGCCGTCTGACGAAGCGTTCAGACAATTTTTTAGTCCGCAGTCCCAAGGAATGATCGGTTCCAGCAACTATCACCAGCGTCTGTTTTACATGGTGCAGGAATACTAGGGGCAAGATCTGACTTGGACACCTTTCCCACCGAAAATCCTCTGGGTTACTGGGTCTTGAGGATGGCTCACTGGCCAGAGCTTGCACAGTATGCAATTGAGCTACTGGCCTGTCCTGCATCCAGTGTTCTTTCGGAACGCACATTCAGTGCTGCTGGAGGCTTTGTAACTGATCACAGGGTGCGTCTGTCCACCAACTCGGTCGATCGACTGATAAAAATGAATCACTCTTGGATCACCACCAGCTACCAGGCACCTGATGCTGATGTAACTGAATACATTTTTTTTAAAATGTCAGATCCCTTCAAAGACTGCCTATGCTGATGCTGAGTGACTATCCTGTTATACTGAGTAATTATCCTCTTCCTCCTCAATGATCATGATGATAGCTTGAAAGAACATTTTTGGTTCTGGGCGCCGCCAGTCCTGCCACCAGTGCCTAAGGCCCCATTTTTCAGCCCCTGTTTAACAGGGGCATGTAATTACAATTTTTCATGCAATTCTTTGCAGCAGGGCTAGTTCCTGCGCTCCAACTAGAGCATATGTGAGGGGTTCCAGTATTGTGGCACCAGCACCAGTGCCTAAGGCCCAATTTTTCAGCCCCTGTTCAACAGGGGCATGTAATTACAATTCTTGATCTAATATTTCACAGCAGGGCCTGTTTCTGCGCCCACCAAGAGTATCTGTGAGGACTTACAGTGTTGTGGCACCAGCACCACCACCACCAAAGGCCCAATTTTTCTGCCCCTGTTCAACAGGGGCATGTAATTACAATTCTTAATCTAATATTTCACAGCAGGGCCCTGTGAGGGCTTACAGTGTTGTGGCCACAACAACACCAAGGCCCAAATTTCTGCAGAGTATATAGGGCAGGCCCCTACTTTCAAACATCCAACTTACAAAAGACTCCTACTTGCAAACCGAAGGAGACAACAGGAAGTGAGATGAAATCTACCCCTAGGAAGGGAAATTCTCTCCTGTAAGAGTTAATATGGGAAAAACTTTTCTCCTTTCCACTGATGCTTTATCACCAATCCTTGTTTCACAAAAAAACCCACATTTTCAAAAAACATTTGTCATTGGGACAAAAAGTGAGGTGAAATCTTCTGAAGAGGAGCACAGACAGCAAAACAAATGTCACAGGGGTGATAACCCTTCCCTAGGTTTTCCAAAAAGCTTAAAATAGATTTTTTGGCTGGAGCTAAACACGTTAAAAATGTACCAGTTCAAAATTACAAACAGATTCTACTTAACAACAAACCTACAGTCCCTGTCTTGTTTGCACCGCCTGTATACTGCTGTTCAAAGTATATAGGGCCTGGGGGCCCCACACTTTTCCTTTTTTAATTTGGGTGCGGGGTCCCCTTCACATCTATACAAGACCCAAAGGGCCTGGTAATGGACTGGGGAGTACCCATGCCGTTTGTCTCACTGATTTTCATCCATATTGCCAGGACCCGACATTACATTAAAGCCGCAAACAGTTTTAAATTACTTTTTTTCCTTTAAAAATGACATTTTGTGCAGGGACTGTTCTAAGCACGGGAAACGCGTGCCACTTTACAGGCATACTATAGACACCCCCCAGGTACGATATTTAAAGGAATATTTCACTTTTTTTTTTTTTACTTTCAGCATCATTAAAATCACTGCTCCCGAAAAAACGTTTTTAAAACTTTTTTTTTGCATTGATACATGTCCCCTGGGGCAGAACCCGGGTCCCCAAACCCTTTTTATGACAATACCATACAAATTAGACTTTAAAACGAGCACTTTTGATTTCGAACATTTGAGTCCCATAGACATCAATGGGGTTCTAACGTTCGTGCTAATTTTCGGTCCGTTCGCAGGTTCTGGTGCGAACCGACCCGGGGGGTGTTCGGCTCATCCCTAGTGAGAATATGAATAAAAAAAACCTACCATTATGGGTAAAGAAAAAAGTAATAATTAAAAGAAATAATAATAATTAAAATAATGCATTCTAATTAAAATATGGACCTGATAATAAATATGCATAAAATATATCCAAAGTATCAAAAATATTTTTTTATCTTACACTGATACATTGTTTTGTTGTTTAATAAACCACATGTAGCATACAGTAGGCACTTTTTTTCCTATACAACCCTATCTACCTAGACTGTCTCCTTGTGCAAAAATCATATATACAGTAAACAGAAGGAATTGGAAGAAGATGGGGAAAAAGGTGGAAGAATTGGCTTACCGTTACATAGGCTATCCCCTTTCAAATGATTGTAAAGTCTTGTTTTTTTTTTGTTTTTTTTTTAATAACAAACATGTTATACTTACCTCCACTATGTAGTTGGTTTTGCACAGGGCCTCTTCTGGGGTCCCTCTTCACTGCTCCTGGCCCCTCCCTCCTGACGAGTGCCCCAAAAAGCAAGCAGCTTGCTGTGGGGGCACCTGAGCCGAGCTGCAGCTCTGTGTGTCCATTCAGACACAGAGTTGCCGTTCAACCCCACCCCCCTATCTCTCCTGATAGGCTAACTCATTTTGATTGTGTCTCATCCAATCAAGAGGGAGAGTCCTGGATGGCTGAGGGACTTGTGGACATCGCTGGATAGAGAGGGTGCTCAGGTAAGTATTAGGGGGGTGCTGGGGCGGCTGTTCCACACAGAAGGTTTTTTTTATCTTAATGCTAGGGATGAGCCGAACACCCCCCTGTTCGTTTCGCACCAGAACTTGCGAACAGGCAAAAAATTTGTTTGAACACCGTTAAAGTCTATGGGACACGAACATGAATAATCAAAAGTGCTAATTTTAAAGGCTTGAATGCAAGTTATTGTCATAAAAAGTGTTTGGGGACCTGGGTCCTGCCCCAGGGGACATGGATCAATGCAAAAAAAAGTTTTAAAAACGGCCGTTTTTTCGGGAGCAGCGATTTTAATAATGCTTAAAGTGAAACAATAAAAGTGTAATATTCCTTTAAATTTCGTACCTGGGGGGTGTCTATAGTATGCCTGTAAAAGGGCGCATGTGTCCCATGTTTAGAACAGTCTGACAGCAAAATGACATTTCAAAAGAAAAAAAGTCATTTAAAACTACTCGCGGCTATTAATGAATTGCCGGTCCGACAATACACATAAAAGTTCATTGATAAAAACAGCATTGGAATTCCCCACAGGGGAACCCAGTACCAAAATTCAAAAAAAAAAATGCAGTGGAGTGTCCCCCTAAATTCCATACCAGACCCTTATCCGAGCACGCAACCTGGCAGGCCGCAGGAAAAGAGGGGGGACGAGAGAGCGCCCCCCCTCCTGAACCATACCAGGCCACATGCCCTCAACATTGGGAGGGTGCTTTGGGGTAGCCCTCCAAAACACCTTGTCCCCATGTTGATGGGGACAAGGATCTCATCACCACAACCCTTGCCTGGTGGTTGTGGGGGTCTGTGGGCCGGGGGCTTATCGGAATCTGGAAGCCCCCTTTAACAAGGGGACCCCCAGATCCCGGCCCTCCCCCCTGTGTGAAATGGTAAGTTGGTACTTACCCCTACCATTTCACGAAAAAACTGTCAAAAATGATAAAAATGACAAGAGACAGTTTTTGACAATGCCTTTATTTAAATGCTTCTTTCTTCTATCTTCTTTCTTCTATCTGCTTTCTTCTATCTTCTATCTTCCTTCAGTTCCTTCCTCCATCTTCTTCTTCTTCTGGTTTTTTTGGTTCTTCCTCCGGTGTTCTCGTCCGGCATCTTCCTCCGCGGCATCTTCTTCCCTTCTTCTCCTCGGGCCGCTCTGCATCCATGATGGCATGGTGGGAAGCTCCCACTGTGTGACGCTTCTCCTCTTCTGACGGTTCTTAAATAACGGGGGGGGGGCACCCGGTGATCCTGCCCCCCTCTGACGCACAGGGACTTGACGGGGACTTCCCTGTGGCATTCCCCGTGATGTCAGAGGGGGGCAGGTCACCCATTACATAACGGGTGACCCCGCCCCCTCTGATGTCACGGGGAATGCCACAGGGAAGTCCCCATCAAGTCCCTGTGCGTCAGATGGGGGCGGGGTCACCGGGTGGCCCCCCACCCCAGTTATTTAAGAACCGTCAGAAGAGGAGAAGCGTCACACAGTGGGAGCCTCCCACCATGCCATCATGGATGCTGAGCGGCCCGAGGAGAAGAAGGGAATAAGACACCGCAGAGTAAGATGCCGGATGAGAACACCGGAGGAAGAACCAGAAGAACCAGAAGAACCAGAAGAAGAAGAAGATGGAGGAAGAAACCGAAGGAAGATAAAAGATAGAAGAAAGAAGATCTCTCTCGTCCCCCCTCTTTTCCTGCGGCCTGCCAGGTTGCGTGCTCAGATAAGGGTCTGGTATGGATTTTTGGGGGGACCCACGCCATTTTTTAAAACATTTTGGCTGGGGTTCCCCTTAATATCCATACCAGACCTGAAGGGCCTGGTATGGAATTTAGGGGGACCCCCACATCATTTTTTTAAAAAATTTTGGTTCAGGGTTCCCCTGTGGGGAATTCCCATGCCGTTTTTATCAATAAACTTTTATGTGTATTGTCGGACCGGCAATTCATTAATAGCCGCGAGTAGTTTTAAATGACTTTTTTTCCTTTGAAATGTCATTTTGCTGTCAGACTGTTCTAAACACGGGAAACATGCGCCCCTTTACAGGCATACTATAGACACCCCCTAGGTACGAAATTTAAAGGAATATTACACTTTTATTGTTTCACTTTAAGCATTATTAAAATCACTGCTCCCAATAAAACGGCCGTTTTTAAAACTTTTTTTTGCATTGATCCATGTCCCCTGGGGCAGGACCCAGGTCCCCAAACACTTTTTATGACAATACCATGCATATAAGCCTTTAAAATTAGCACTTTTGATTTCTCCCATAGACTTTTAAAGGGTGTTCCGCGGCTTTCAAATTTGCCGCAAACACCCCAAATTGTTCGCTGTTTGGCGAACTAGCGAACAGCCGATGTTCGACTCGAACATGAGTTCGACTCGAACTCGAAGCTCATCCCTACTTAATACATAGAATACACCTTTTGCCTTTACAACTCCTTTAAGTACATCATAAATGCTGCTGCCAGACTCATCCACCCTACCAATCGATCCGTGTCTGCTACTCATTTCTGTCAATCCCTCCACTGGCTTCTGCTCACCCAATGAATAAAATTCAAAATACTAACAACAACTTACAAAGCCATCCACAACTCTGCCCCCCAGCTACATCACTAACCTAATCTCAAAAACCAACCTAATTGTTCTCTTTGTTCCTCTCAAGACCTCCCGCTCTCTAGCTCCCTCATCACCTCCTCCCTGCTCGCCTCCAGGACTTTTCCAGAGCCTCTCCCATCCTATGGAACTCCTTACCCCAATCTGTCTGATTATCTCCTACTCTGTTAGCTTTTAGACCATCCCTGAAAACCCTCCTCTTCAGGGAAGCCTATCCTACCCACACCTAACTGTATTTTCATTTTCTCCATCTGTCCATTCCCCACAGTTATTACCTTTTGTATCACTTGACCCTCCCTTCTAGATTGTAAGCTCTAACGAGCAGGGCCCTCTGATTCCTCCTTTTTTTTGAATTGTAATGTAACTGTACTGTCTGCCCTCATGTTGTAAAGAGCTGTGCAAACTGTTGGTGCTATATAAATCCTGTATAATAATAATACTAATAAAAAGGAGGAGGCTTAGCTCAGCAATTATTCACCTAATGTGACAGCGCCTCTACATCTCTTTTTAGGCTACCTGTCATTTTTTTTTCTTTTTTTGGAAGGTTCTGATTTGGTAAAGGGTGGGTAGCCTATGTCCATAGGATTCTAAATGTAATTTTTGTTACTGCCTGCCCTTCCCTCTGGCTATATGATTTACCCCTCCTCAATTTACTTCTGCCTGATCTTCCCCCTGCTTTGTAGAAGGACTGACTTCCTTTGGGAGTAGATTTCCCCCTGCAGCTATGCCTTCGGCGCCCTTACTATAATGAAAAAAAATATATATTAAAAATGCAAAAACAATTGGTTGCTGAGTGCCTAGGAGTAAAAAGAATATGCAGACAAACCAAAAGAATTGCAGACATGCATGTGCTCTCCTTAGTGCAGACCATCTAACGCATCAATACCAACAATACAAAAATTATATATTAGAATATTTATGAAAAAAAGTAAATAACATTATAATTGCAGCTTGGAATCTGCCACTCTAGGCCAACTCAGTCCAGGACAATTCTACTTGATTATATGGACAAAGAGGGGCTCAGAATGCCAAACTTGGGGGTGATTGTAGTGCAACTTTCTTTTGCAGTGCCAGATGGCAGGTGTTTCCTGCTACCATCAGAAGCTGAAATATCCAGTCAATGTACAGTATTTTTAGCTCTCAAACAATACACTCTAATGTTTGTTACAAGATAAAAATCTGCCTTATCTCTCCTTCTTACATTGCAGCCCAACCAAGCTGTCTACATACTGTCCAGCCGCTGAACAATATTTGTGACTATTGTCTGTAAAATAATACTCTCTAATTTCTTTCTCAAGGTAAACTCTGCCTGGTCTCTCCTTCTTACATAATGACCTTACGAAGCTGCTTACATACTGTCCAATCACTTAACAATATTTGTGGCTATTATCTCTCAGATAATACTCTCTAATTTTTATAAACAAAAACCTGTTTTGTCTCTTTCAATTTGCTGCCTATTAAAAGGCATCTATACTGTTCGGATTCTGGCCAATTTCTACCAAACACATACCTGATGTCTATATTTTGAATATTTTGGGAATAACCCCCCCACTCACTGACAACCCAACGCCCCCACACAGTTCCAAGCGCACAGACACCACACCTGCAACCCCCGCTCACTGACACCCCAACACCCCCACACTGATCAATCAGCACAGACACCTGAACTTACCACTCACTGACACCCCAATACCCCCACACTGATCCATCAGCACAAACACCTTCACCCTCTCACATCAACACCCCCACACAGTTCCAACCGCACAGACACCTGCACTCCCCACTCGCTGACACCCCAACACCCCCACACTGATCAATCGGCACAGACACCTTCACCCCCCACATCAACACCCCCACACAGTTCCAACCGCACAGACACCTGCACCCCCAACTCACTGACATCCCAACACCCCCACACTGATTCATCAGCACAGACATCTGCACCCCCCACTCACTGACATCCCAACACCCCCACACTTATCCATCAACACAATCACCTGCACCCCAACTCACTAATACAGCAACACCCCCCTCATTGTTCCAACAGCACTGACACCCCGACAACCTCCACACTGATCCATCAGCTCATAGAGATCTATCCTGACTGTAGTACTGGAGATCTTGGTGGGTAAGGGGATCCCTTTACCATCATGTTTCACTAAATACTGATTGCTAGTCCTGTCCAAACCCCAGGACTTGTTATTATATCCAATCCCTGACTGATCTCCTCCCCTGCCTGTACTGGGGTAACACATCCCAACTCTTCAGCTATCTGATCCCCCGACATCCACTTCCCAGTAATGTCTGCCTGAGGAGAAACTCTGACTGCTTAACACCCGAGGAACCCTACCCAGAAATCTCTCTGGTGTTTCTGGAGGATTCTGGTTTCTATCTGACCTGGATACAGTTTTCCTGTCTTCTGTTATATGGCGAATATTATTAGCTGTGTTTACATCCAGTAATATGTCTGCAGCTCCCTGTATATAGAAGTATACATTTACCTCTGTTATTATATCAGATAATGTGTGTAATGTGTGTGATATCCCAGCCACATCCAGACCCCCTCCATCATGGAGGAGTTCCTCATGTCTCTCTCTGTCCCCATTATCTCCATCCTCAGTATCACACAAGTCACCTGTGTCTGATTCCTGTAAGACAGTCAGTGGATCCGTCATGTTACACAGCTCCTCAATGTGACGCATCTTCCTGGACAGCTCCTTCTTCTTTATTTCCAGATCCCGGATGGAGATGGAGATCCGCTCTGCCCACCTGGAGATTTCCCTCAGGACTCTCTTCTCCAGGTCTTCCAAACATCTCCTGAGATCTCTAAACAGGGCAGTGACTCTCTCTGTGTCACCAGCTGCTTCTTCTTCTACTTTCCTCCTGTGTTCCTGCAGACTCTGGACTCTTTCCTCCGTCTCCTCTCCCTTTGTCAGAAGGTTCTTCAGAACATTCCTCAGTGTCTCCTTCTTCTTCTCAGAAGCCCCATCCAGTGACTCCATCTCATGTCCTTTATGTCCTCCTATCAGACAGCAGGAAACACAGACACAGATATCATCCTCAGTGCAAAAATACTTAAAAATTTCCTCATGGACAGAGCATTTCTTGCTGTCCATGGACAAGGTGGGGTCAGTTAAGATGTGTTCTGGGGACTTTTTTTGGACTCTCAGGTGTTTATCACACAGAGAAACCTCACAGTGCAGACAGGATCTAACAGCAGGTACAGGATAGTCCACACAGTGAGTACAGAAGACCCCAGACTATGTAGACTGCTAATGCTGTTTTTTCTTTCTTTATTACTTTTTTTTTTATTTTACTGGATCCAAAACCATCCACAGTACCCATTGGTACACTTGGGGTGAAAATCTGCAAAGTGCTGCAGTGATCAGGCCTCATGTCCTTTTTTTTCCTCCACCATCACTCCTGGTTTCCCTTCCATTGCTGTCTCCTTTTTTTGTATCAGTCTCTCTTTTCCTCCACTAGTACCACTAGTACCATAACTATTTCTCCCCCAGATTACAAAGACAGTTTGTCTTCCTGCTGTTTGGTCTTTAGTATCAGACCGGAAACTTCTTATACCTGTACCACCAAATAATAGTTTCTCCCCTTTTTATCTATTGTATTGTATGTTTCCCTTAAAAATGAAAAGGAGATCCATAGAATGATACTAATTGATTGGAATATTTATTTAATAGGAGTATTATTATTATTATACAGGATTTATATAGCGCCAACAGTTTATGCAGTGCTTTACAAAATAAAAGGGAGACAATACTGTTACAATACAATAAAATACAAGAGGTTTAAGAGGGCCCTGCTCAGAAGAGCTTACAATCTAATAGGGTGGGGCAGGTGGTACAAAAAGCTTGTAACTGTGGGGAATCAGCTGATGGAAGTGGTAAAAGATTAGTTGAAGGTGTGATAGGCTTTCCTGAAGAGATGAGTGTGACAGACCTAGCCGGGGGAGAGACTTTTGGAGGGGACTGAATGCTAGCCTCTTGCCGATAGATCGTGGGCCCTGGCATTTGGGGGAACGGTGCTCTTTGTGAGCTGTATGCCTGGGGACCCTTGAGGTGGTATTACTGTGGATTCGGGTTCTGGTCCCCCAGGACAAACAGACTCTGGGGACCCTGGATTTGCCATATTAGAAATAGTGGCTGATTCATAATGCTAGGACAAATACTGTTAGGAGATGCTGATGTCAATTCCAGCCACCTGTCTGTCTGATGCCTGCTAGAATGTGTATTGTAAAAAAGTCTAGTATGGGATCTAAGAGTCATTAGATCCCCATTGTTGTTGTCTCCTGCTATTGTGAAAATGTCCTGTGGTTGTACTTATGATAATGTATAATGTACTTTGTGAAGCTCGGTGACCACAAGTCTGGGCAAAAGGTCATGTTAGTAAACTAGCTCATGTTAATTAGGTTAATTAGGTTACAGGTGTATTGTTAGAGTAATATGAGCAGGAGGTATACACCTCCTCTTTTACTGTATAAAAGAGCCTGTACCCCTGTCAATAAAAGAGATTCCTGGTTGAACTTACATACAGCCTGCCTGGTGTTTGTTCTGAGCTACAGAACTGGATTAGAACGGCACATCAGCTGTAGTTCTGGTCCCGGAGGATCAGATGACCGAACCATCAGATGTTGCAATCTGCAATCTGATTCTATAGCTGCAGAGGAGTGTCGGGAGAGTGGAATCGAGCGAGCAGGGGCTCGTTACAATGAGTTTTCAGGGACTGCCTGAAGGCAGCCAGAGTAAGAGATAGCTGGATAGGTTGAGGTAGAGAGTTCCAGAGGATGGGAGAGGCTCTAGAGAAATCCTGGAGACGAGCATGGGAGGAAGAGACAAGGGAGCTTGAGAGATGGAGGTCTTGAGAGGACAGTTTGGGTGATATTTGGAGACAAGATTGGTGATATAGCTTGGGACAGAGATGTGAATGGCTTTGTATGTTGTTTGTATTTTGAACTTAATTTGCTGGGTGATCGGGAGCCAGTGTAGAGATTAGCAGAGAGGTGTGGAAGACACTGATTGGTTGGTAAGGTAGATGAGTCTGGCAGCAGCATTCATGATAGATTGAAGAGGGGATAGCTTGCAGAGAAGTAGGCCAATGAGAAGGGAGTTGTAATGCCACGTACACACGAGCGGAATGTCCATCAGAAAAAGTCCGATGGGAGATTTTCATCATATAATCCGACCGTGCGTATGCCCCATCTGACTTTTTCCATCGAAAATTCAGACAGACTTAGATAGAGAACATGTTCCAAATTATTCCGACGGAACTAATTACTATCGGGAAACTCGCTCATCTGTATGCTGTTCTGACGTACCAAAAACGTTGCAAGCAAGTACGAGACGGAAGCTATTGGCTACTGCCCATTGAACTTACTTTTTCTAGTCCCGTTGTACATGTTGTACGGCACCTCGTTCTGGACGGTCGGATTTTGGTGTGACCGTGTGTATGCAAGACAGCTTAAGCGGAATTCCGTCGGAACTCCGTCGGAAAAACCTTCAGAGTTTATTCCGACGGCAAAATCGGTCGTGTGTACAGGGCATAATAATCAAGACGTGAGATAACAAGAGAGTGAATGAGTAGCCTAATGGTTTCATTTGTTAAAAAGGGGCATATTTTAGAGATGTTACGGAGGTGAAGTCTACAAGCTTTTGACAACAATTGGATTTGGGGCTGAAAGGACAGGTGAGAATCTAGGATTACACCTAGTACCCTGGCATGAAGGGAGGGATTGATGGTTGCATTGTTGATTTTAATGGAAAAGTCATGGAGGGGGGGGCACGCAGTGTGTTAAAGTATAAGTAATTAATAATAAATGCACATCTTTTTGCAGGAAAAAAAAGTGCATTTATAATTTTTTGCATTACAGTCTGTAAGGCATTGCTACCACAATCAGCAGTTCATGGGCATGATGCCTGGATACTGCAGACACACTGGAAACAGTCTGTCCATATTTCGTATGGGTAGACAGTTTCTGAATGGTAGAAAGACTCAAAACACTACAAGAGTGCTCACCAACACCCTCACAGTCCATTGCAAACTATAAGCCTTCAGAGACAGGAAACTGTGAATGAATGACACAGACATGTGGGCGGAGCCCTGCATGGCCACTTTTTTTTTTTAACAATAACAATTTTATTGATATTATTCCAATAGAGGGTTAAGAATTTGTAAATGTAGAACACTGTCATCAAGGCTGTTTTTTTTATATATTGACAGCGGATGCAGGGAGAGGATCCTAGACTTGCTGTCACGGGGAGGAGGGATCGGAGGTTAGAGGAGGCAGGAACTGGAACACGTTACATGTTCCACCCTAAATACTGGTGGAACATATTCCAAAGGTGAACTTATCATTTAATTCATTGTGAATGGGCTACCAACTTACCTAACTAGACATGCAGTTTGTTTAGTTATGATTTGAGATTTCTGGTGATTCAGATGTATCCAAATCTCCAAATGGGCATAGTAATGAATGGCAATGAAGCCGAAAAAAGTTATAACAAAATTAACTAATTCATTTGTTTCATTGGAATGGCGTCACATGATGCAATTGTTAAATAATGTTTAGCTTCATCCCCTGCAGAGATCAGAATGAGCCCGAACATGGGAAAATCGCCAGGTAACAGCTCCACACCCTGCTTAGAATCACCATGAGTAGGGATGAGCCGAACACCCCCCTGTTCGGTTCGCACCAGAACATGCGAACAGGAAAAAAGTTCGTTCGAACATGCGAACACCGTTAAAGTCTATGGGACACGAACATGAATAATCAAAAGTGCTAATTTTAAAGGCTTATATGAAAGTTATTGTCATAAAAAGTGTTTGGGGACCTGGGTCCTGCCCCAGGGGACATGGATCAATGCAAAAAAAAGTTTTAAAAATGGCCGTTTTTTCAGGAGCAGTGATTTTAATAATGCTTAAAGTCAAACAATAAAAGTGTAATATCCCTTTAAATTTCGTACCTGGGGGGTGTCTATAGTATGCCTGTAAAGGGGCGCATGTTTCCTGTGTTTATAACAGTCTGACAGCAAAATGACATTTTGAAGGAAAAAACTCATTTAAAACTACTCGCGGCTATTGCATTGCCGACAATACACATAGAAGTTCATTGATAAAAACGGCATGGGAATTCCCCAAAGGGGAACCCCGAACCAAAATAAAAAAAAAAAATGACGTGGGAGTCCTCCTAAATTGCATACCAGGCCCTTCAGGTCTGGTATGGATATTAAGGGGAACCCCGGCCAAAATAAAAAAAAAAAAATGACGTGGGGTTCCCCCTAAATTCCATACCAGACCCTTCAGGTCTGGTATGGATTTTAAGGGGAACCCCGCGCCAAAAAAAAAAAAAAAAACGGCATGGGGTCCCCCCAAAAATCCATACCAGACCCTTATCCGAGCACGCAACCTGGCAGGCCGCAGGAAAAGAGGGGGGGACGAGAGTGCGGCCCCCCCTCCCTCCTGAACCGTACCAGGCCACATGCCCTCAACGTTGGGAGGGTGCTTTGGGGTAGCCCCCCAAAACACCTTGTCCCCATGTTGATGAGGACAAGGGCCTCATCCCCACAACCCTGGCCGGTGGTTGTGGGGGTCTGCGGGCGGGGGGCTTATCGGAATCTGGAAGCCCCCTTTAACAAGGTGACCCCCAGATCCCGGCCCCCCCCCCTGTGTGAAATGGTAAGGGGGTACATAAGTACCCCTACCATTTCACGAAGAAAGTGTCAAAAATGTTAAAAATGACAAGAGACAGTTTTTGACAATTCCTTTATTTAAATGCTTCTTCTTTCTTCTATCTTCCTTCATCTTCTGGTTCTTCTGGTTCTTCTGGCTCTTCTGGTTCTTCCTCCGGCATTCTCGTCCAGCATCTCCTCCGCGGCGTCTTCTGTCTTCTTCTCCTCAGGCCGCTCCGCACCCATGGCATGGGGGGGAGGCTCCCGCTCTTCTCTTCTTCTTTTCTTCTCTTCTTCTCTTCTTCATTTTCTTCTCCGGGCCGCTCCGCAATCCATGCTGGCATGGAGGGAGGCTCCCGCTGTGTGACGGCGCTCCTCGTCTGACAGTTCTTAAATAACGGGGGGGGGCCACCCGGTGACCCCGCCCCCCTCTGACGCACGGTGACTTGACGGGACTTCCCTGTGGCATTCCCCGTGACGTCACAGGGAAGTCCCGTCAAGTCACCGTGCGTCAGAGGGGGGCGGGGTCACCGGGTGGCCCCCCCCCGTTATTTAAGAACTGTCAGACGAGGAGCGCCGTCACACAGCGGGAGCCTCCCTCCATGCCAGCATGGATTGCGGAGCGGCCCGGAGAAGAAAAGAAGAAAAGAAGAAGAGAAGATGAAGAGAAGAGCGGGAGCCTCCCCCCCATGCCATGGGTGCGGAGCGGCCCGAGGAGAAGAAGATAGAAGACGCCGCGGAGGAGATGCTGGACGAGAACGCCGGAGGAAGAACCAGAAGAGCCAGAAGAACCAGAAGAACCAGAAGATGAAGGAAGATAGAAGAAAGAAGAAGCATTTAAATAAAGGAATTGTCAAAAACTGTCTCTTGTCATTTTTAACATTTTTGACACTTTTTTCGTGAAATGGTAGGGGTACTTATGTACCCCCTTACCATTTCACACAGGGGGGGGCGGGATCTGGGGGTCACCTTGTTAAAGGGGGCTTCCAGATTCCGATAAGCCCTCCGCCCGCAGACCCCCACAACCACCGGCCAGGGTTGTGGGGATGAGGCCCTTGTCCTCATCAACATGGGGACAAGGTGTTTTGGGGGGCTACCCCAAAGCACCCTCCCAATGTTGAGGGCATGTGGCCTGGTACGGTTCAGGAGGGAGGGGGGGCCGCACTCTCGTCCCCCCCTCTTTTCCTGCGGCCTGCCAGGTTGCGTGCTCGGATAAGGGTCTGGTATGGATTTTTGGGGGGACCCCACGCCGTTTTTTTTTTTATTTTTGGCGCGGGGTTCCCCTTAAAATCCATACCAGACCTGAAGGGTCTGGTATGGAATTTAGGGGGAACCCCACGTCATTTTTTTTTTTTAATTTTGGCCGGGGTTCCCCTTAATATCCATACCAGACCTGAAGGGCCTGGTATGGAATTTAGGGGGACTCCCACGTCATTTTTTTTTTTTAATTTTGGTTCGGGGTTCCCCTTTGGGGAATTCCCATGCCGTTTTTATCAATGAACTTCTATGTGTATTGTCGGCAATGCAATAGCCGCGAGTAGTTTTAAATGAGTTTTTTCCTTCAAAATGTCATTTTGCTGTCAGACTGTTCTAAACACAGGAAACATGCGCCCCTTTACAGGCACACTATAGACACCCCCCAGGTACGAAATTTAAAGGGATATTACACTTTTATTGATTGACTTTAAGCATTATTAAAATCACTGCTCCTGAAAAAACGGCCGTTTTTAAAACTTTTTTTTGCATTGATCCATGTCCCCTGGGGCAGGACCCAGGTCCCCAAACACTTTTTATGACAATAACTTGCATATTAGCCTTTAAAATTAGCACTTTTGATTTCTCCCATAGACTTTTAAAGGGTGTTCCGCGGCATTCGAATTTGCCGCGAACACCCCAAATTGTTCGCTGTTCGGTGAACTTGCGAACAGCCAATGTTCGAGTCGAACATGACTTCGACTCGAACTCGAAGCTCATCCCTAACCATGAGGCTCCAGCTCACAGCTCAGCCACCAAATACCAGAAAACGTGCACACTTAGCCCGGCAGCATGGCCACTTCATCGGCTGCCTCACAGGCCCCTGCGCATGCGGTTCACACACAGAGCCTGACACAGACAGAGCCAGCATGGAGCATCACCACACTAAATGCAGCTGCACAGCTTATTCCCAGCCTCAGCGACCTACACAATATACATGCTATCAAAGAAACAATGTCAGCTGCAATTTCAGACCTAAGGTATGACATCCAGGCCATTGCAGATAAAGTGCATGAAGTGGAGAAAGTCACTACCCACCATGAGACTCATATCCACAAGCCATATTGTGCGACTGATGCCCATACACTTCAACTGCAGGAGCTACACAGGCACACGGAAGACCTGGTCAACCGTGGACACAGGCACAATCTACAGGTGCGAGGTCTCCCAGAATCCATTGAACAGAACCAACTACTACCCACCACCATTATATCCATATTAAATGAGTTGTTGGACAAAACCCCCCCCCAACCACCACCGTGATCAAAATGGAACACCTGCATCCTGCACTGTGACCAAAACGTAGAGAGATAGACCCACCGAGAGATGTGGTATGCTATCTAAACAGTTTCCGCCTAAAAGAAAAGGTCCTCGAAAAGGCCCGAAATTGACCCTAGTTCTCCACCGGGATGGATTCGGCTGCAGTGTGATCTGCTTATACATGCCTGTTATTTTCTTACTTTGTAAGTGCATTATCTACCATAAACATTAAATTGGTGCTGTTTTTTTCCTTTCTGATTTTGTGAGAGAGAGAGGAGAGAGAGAGAAGGAGTGAGCGAGAGAGAGAAGGAGTGAGAGAGAGGAAGAGGAGAGAGATGTAAGAGAGAGAGAAGATAGAGAGAGGAGGCGGGAGAGAGGAGAGAAAGTGAGAGAAGAGAGAAAGAGGAGAGAGAGAGGGAGGAGAGAGAGGGGGGAAGAGGAGAGAGAGGGAGGAGAGAGAGAGGGGAGAGAGAGGGGAGAGGCGAGAAAGAGAGAGGATAGAGAGAGAGGAGAGAGCGACAGGAGAGAGAGGAGAGAGAGAGAGGAAGAGGAGAGAGAGGGAGGAGAGAGAGAGGGGAGAGAGAGGGGAGAGGCGAGAAAGAGAGAGGATAGAGAGAGAGGAGAGAGAGTGTGGAGAGAGAGGGGAGTGGTGAGAAAGAGAGAGAGAATAGAGAGAGAGGTGAGAAAGGGAGGAGAGAGGGGGGAGAAAGAGGGGAGAGAGAGAAAAGATAGAGAGAGGGGAAAGGCAGGCGAGAAAAAGAGAGGATAGATAGAGAGTGGAGAGAGAGGGGGGTGGGTGAAGGAGAGAGGGGGAGAGAGATAGAGAGAGAAGGAGAGAGAGATAAAGAGAGAGAGGATAGAGAGATGAGAGGGGGAGGCGAGAAAGAGAAAGGATAGAGAGAGAGGAGAGAGAGAGATGAGAGAGAGGGGAGAGGCGAGAAAGAGAAGGAGAGAGATAGAGAGAGAGGAGAGAGATAGAGAGATTGGGGCAGAGAGGTGAGAAAGTGAAGGAGAGAGAAGGAGAGACAGAGGAGAGAGAGAGAAGAAAGATAGAGAGAGGATAGAGAAAAAGAGGAGAAAGAGAGAAGGATAGAGAGAGAGGAGAGAAGGATAGAGAGAGGGGAGAGAGAGGAGAGAGGAGAGGGGGAGAGAGAGGGGAAGAGAGAGGGGGAGAGAGAGGGGAGAGAGAGAGAGAGAGAGAGAGAGAGGGAGAGAGAGGAGAGGAGAGAGGGGAAGAGAGAGGAGAGAGGGGGAGAGAGAGGGGGGAGAGAGAGGGGGGAGAGAGAGGAGAGAGAGAGGGGGGAGAGGGAGGAGAGAGAGAGGAGAGAAAGGGGAGAGAGAGGAGCGAGAGAGAGGGAGAGAGAGGGGAGAGGGGGAGGAGGAGGGAAAGACAGAGGGGGAGAGAAAGAGAGATAGGGGGAGAGAGGGGGAAAGTTGAGAGAGGAGAGGGAGGGGAGAGAGAGAGGGGGGGGAGAGAGAGGGGAGAGAGAGAGAAATGGGGAGGGGGGAGAGAGGGGGAGAATGAGGAGAGAGGGGGGCAGAAGTGAGAGGGAGAGACAGAGGAGGAGGGAGGGAGAGGGAGAGAGCAGGGGGGAGAGGGGGGAGAGGAGAGAGAGGAGAGAGTTGAGAGAGCAAGAGAGGGAGAGGAGAGAGCAAGCGAGAGAGGAGAGAGGGGGGATAAAGAGAGAGAGGAGAGAGAGGAGTGAGAGAGGAGAGAGGGGAGAGAAAGAGAGATAGGGGAGAGAGATAGAGAGAGAGAGAGAGAGAGAGAGAGAGAGGGAGAGAGAGTGAGGGGGGAGAAAGAGGAGAGAGAGGGGGAGAGAGAGAGGGGGAGAGAGGAGGAGAGAAGGGGAGGGGAGAGAGGGGGAGAGGAGAGAGAGAGAGAGAGGGAGGGGAGGGGAGAGAGAGGGGGTGAGAGGAGAGAGAGAGGAGAGAGGAGGGGGATAGAGAGAAAGAGAGAGAGAGTGAGAGAGGAGAAAGGAGGGGGGAGAGAGAGGAGGGGGAAAAGAGAGAGGAGAGAGAGAGAGAGAGAGAAGAGAGTAGAGAGCTGGTGTTTACCCATCTCCAAAACAGGATCTCTGGAGTTCAGTCAGAGTCCACCAAACATCTGATTGTTATTTATTCACTTTCTTCTTGTTTGTATGCATAATACGTTTATTCAAAATACGTGAAGTGTTTTTAATTAATAAAAGTAATATCTTACTTTGAACATTTTACTATGTACAATACTGTGCAGAAATTTTAGCCATCTGAGAAAAAAATGCCCGGTACAAATGATTTAAAATAGATATATTAAACTTTTTTCTTTTTATCAATTTTGCACATGCAAAGTGGACGAACAAAAGAAAAATCTTCATCGAATGATTACAATGACTCTTTTAATCACATTTGGCTTAACAAAAACAGCCTTATTTCCAAATGGTCCTCTAATAACACATACAGTCTTTGATTTCAGCAATATGTTTACAGTTCAAATTCGAATAGAATCCAATGTAAAATTAATTAATTAGACTATCAGAAATTCGGACAAATTTTGTTTCGTTATTTGGAGAATTCGGTAAAATTCACTTGTATTGTGTTTCGGGTATTCAGATATATCCAAATCCCAGAATTTTTCAAAAAATTGTCAGAATATTTATTCAGAACGAAATGAACGGCACATGTCTAATATTTGGGCCCCCGGCTTCCTTTGGAGGATTCCAGAAAGATAAAGTAAGCCATTAACCCCGTGATCTCCCTTTCCCATAATACATCTCTTCTTATACAGCACAGTAGTGCAGAGTGTGCATCTCGGAGCAACCAATCAGGTGGTGTGACTGTTGGCAGCACTGTGATGTATATTGGTGTTCAGCGTGTTCTCCGGTCTCACCTTTCCTTGTATTCTACATATTACCAGACTAATGTATGACGTGTCTCTGTAGAATATCATGCTATCTGATGGGGGAAGATGAGGAGAATGAGACAGGAGAACATGCTGAAGAGTGACATCTCAGTGCTGGTAACAGTGATACCGACACTGACACTACTACATCATTATATCAGTGGTGCATTCTATTCAATTCTATACCAAGCCAAAACTTTCCAATCCTAACTTAGGGAAGGATTGGAACACTTGGTGAGTTTTTCCTGCTATGTAAGGCTCCCTTAGAGATTTCCCCTCACTTCCTGTTCTGTTAACATTTTATCAGACAGGAAGTACCGGGAAATTAGGGACCCAGAAATATAAAAACCTGACAATAGTTCCAGCCTTCCCTTATTCTGCTAAAAAAAGGATTTTTATTTCTGTCTGTGTTGCTGTTGCATCCTGCTTCTAAAATGTTGTCACCAAGATAGGAAATGAGGGGAAATCTCTCTATAGGAATCCCCCGGCTAGCAGTAAAAACTCCATCCAAAATTAACCACTTCCGGTCCGCACTATAGCCGAATGATGGCTACGGCAGGGACCTACATTGCCGGGAAGCCGTCAATAGACGTCCTCCCCTTTGCACGCCCCCCCTGCAGGACGCGCGTGGCGCGCTATGATCACCCAGTCAATGAGACTCGGGTGATCACAGATCGGAGTAAGGAACTGGCCCCTTACCACGTGATCAGCTGTCAGCCAATGACAGCTGATCACATGATGCAAACAGAAGATCAGTAATCTTTTTTTTTCTCCTCACGCTGACAGCATGAGGAGAAATAAAAGACGGTCACCGGCTTCTGTGGAAGGGACATCGGACCCGAATAGGAAGAGGCACAGCTACTTCATCTGTGCCCACCAGTGCCGCCTGCCAGTGCCCACAGTGCATATCAGTGCCACCAATCTGTGCCCACCAGTGTATATCAGTGCCACCAATCAGTTCCACCTATCAATGCCCACGAGTGCCACCTATCAATGCCCACCAGTGGTGCCAATCAATGTCTCATCAGTGCCACCTAGCAGTGCTGCCTATCAGTGTCACCTACCAGTGCCCATCACTGTCCATCACTGCCACCCACCCATCAGTGCCCATCAATGCCAGCTATCAGTGCCACCTATTAGTGCCCTTCAGTGCCACCTGTCAATGTCCTTCAGTGCCCATCAGTGCCACCTCTCTGTGCCACCTCTCAGTGCCCACCAGTGCCAACTATCAGTGCCCAGTGCCACCTCATCAGTGCCCACCAGTGCCACCTCATCAGTGCCCACCAGTGCCGCCTATCAGTGCCCATCAGTGCCGCCTTATCGGTGCCCATCAGTGCAGCCTCATCAGCGTACATCAATGAAGTAGAAAAATTACCTGTTTGCAAAATTTTATAACAAAACATATAACTGTTTTTTGTATTTTTTTTCAAAATTTTTGGTCTTTTTTAATTTTTTTAACAAAAAATAAAAAACCCAGAGGTGATCAAATACCACCAAAAGAAATCTCTATTTGTGGGGAAAAAATTACAAGCATTTAATTTGTGTACAGCGTTGTATGACCGCGCAATTGTCGTTCAAAGAGTGACAGCACTGAAAGCTGAAAATTGGTCTGGGCAGGAGGGGGGTTTAAGTGCCCGGTAAGCAAGTGGTTAAGAAACACATTTTGGCTGGATGTACACTTTAACCACTTCAGCCCCAGACCATTTTGCTGCCAAAGGACCAGGCCACTTTTTGCGATTTGGCACTGCCTCGCTTTAACTGACAATTGCGCGGTCATGCGACGTGGCTCCCAAACCAAATTGACGTCCTTTTTTTCTCACAAATAGAGCTTTATTTTGGTGGTATTTGATCGCCTCTGCGTTTTTTAATTCCTGCGCTATAAACAAAAAAAGAGCGACAGTTTTGAAAAAAAAGCAATATTTTTTACATTTTGCTATAATAAATATCCCCAAAAAATCTATAAAAAAACAAATTTTTTCCTCCGTTTACGTTGATATGTATTCTTCTGCATATTTTTGGTAAAAAAAATAGCAATAAGCGTTTATTGATTGGTTTGCGCAAAAGTTATAGCGTCTACAAAATAGGGGATAGTTTTATGGCATTTTTATTAATAATTTTTTTTACTAGTAATGGCGGCGATCAGCAATTTTTATTGTGAGTGCGGCATTATGACGGACACATCGGACACTTTTGGTGCTATTTTGGGACCATTCACATTCATGCAGCGATCAGTGCTATAAAAATGCACTAATTACTGTGCAAATGTGACTGGCAGTGAAAGGGGTTAACCACTAGGGGGCGAGGAAGGGGTTAGGTGTGTCCTAGGGAGTGATTCTAACTGTTAGGGGGCGTGGCTACGAGTGACATGTCACTGATCACCGCTCCTGATGAGAGGAGCAGACAAACAGTGACATGGGCACTGGGCAGAATGGGGAGATGCTGTGTTTACACTGGCATCTCCCCGTTCTTCAGCTCCGTGACACGTTCGGGGGCACCTGGTGGACATCGAGTCCACGGGTCCAACGGGCACGGTCACGGAGCTCGCGGCAGGCGCGAAGGGCGGTAAATTCATAGTGACGTAAATATACGTCGATTTGCCTGTCCGTGTCATTCTGCCGACGTATATAGTCGTGAGTCGGTCCTTAAGTGGTTAATTGATAGTCACATTTTATTGTTGCACTAGTAAATGTCTAGATCACTGCTTCATATGTTTCCTTCATATGTTTCCTCTGAGATTGTTACAATTCTTTTTTTTTTTAGATTGCATGGAAGAGGAAGAAGGAAAGAGAGAAGAGGTGACCACATCCTATCCGATCACAGTGACTGCACTGCACCCTGTAAAAATTGACTGCATGTGGGGGAGGGGCAGAGAGTAGGGGCGGGGCAGAGGGAGGGAGACTGAGATAGATAGATAGATAGATAGATAGATAGATAGATAGATAGATAGATAGATAGATAGATAGATAGATAGATAGATAGATAGATAGATAGATGCCACACCCCTTCTCAGTGATCAACAGAAACGTGTTACTAACTGATACTGCAGAAATTTGACAGATATTCTACCCAATCACAGTGATCAGTGAATGAAACAGGGAGAAAACTCACTTATATTTATTTATAGTAAAATACCTGCAGGTCAGAGATGTAAGCCCCACCCACTGCCTTATTCAATTTGCTAAATATTCTACCAATCCCATCCCTCCTCCCTGTGCCATCACCAGTCTCTGGGTGGATTTCTCACATCTCCTGATTCCCCCCACAGATCTTTATACAACCTTCCCATACACCTAACCCAGCATGGAGGGGCTCAGTGAAGGTGGTGGTGAAGGTGTGGAGGTGTCGGATCGGGTCACACAGATCATAAAAGGAGATCCGCCCGGCCTCATAATCCAGATATATCCTGACTCTGTTACTGGAGATTTTGGTGGGTAAGGTGATCTTATTAGTGGCATGCCTCACTGAATACTTATTGTTGGTTCTATCCAAACCCCAGGACTTATTATTATTTCCAATCCCTGTCTGCCCTACTTTCCTGTCTATACTGGGGTAACACATCCCAATTCTCCAGCTATCTGATCCCCCGACATCCACTTCCCAGTAATGTCTTCCTGAGGAGAAACTCCGATTGCTCAACACCTGAGGGACCCTATCCCGAAATCTCTCTGGTGTTTCTGGGTGATTCTGGTTTATTTTTGACCTGGATACAGTTTTCCTGTCATCTGATATATGGAGATAATTATTAGCTGTGTTTACATCCAGTAATATGTCTGAAGCTTCCTGTATATAGAAGTATAAATTTACCTCTGTTATTATATCAGATAAACCTGTGTATAAGTCCCCTGCCACATTCAGACCCCCTTCATCTTGGAGGAGTTCCTCATGTCTCTCTCTGTCCTCATTATCTCCATCCTCAGTATCACACAAGTCACCTGTGTCTGATTCCTGTAAGACAGTCAGTGGATCCGTCATGTTACACAGCTCCTCAATGTGACGCATCTTCCTGGACAGCTCCTCCTTCTTTATTTCCAGATCCCGGATGGAGATGGAGATCTGCTCTGCCCTCCCAGAGATTTCCCTCAGGACTCTCTTCTCCAGGTCCTCCAGACGTCTCCTGAGATCTCTAAACAGGACAGTGACTCTCTTGGTGTCACCAGCTGCTTTTTCTTCTACTTTCCTCCTGCGTTCCTGCAGACTCTGGACTCTTTCCTCTATGTCCTCATTCTTTGCCAGAAGTTTTTGCAGAACATTCCTCAGTGTCTCCTTCTTCTTCTCAGAAGCCTCATCCAGTGACTCCATTTTATGACCTGTGTGTCCTCCAATCATACAACAAGAGATACAGATACAGACATCATCCTCAGTGCAAAAATACTTCAAAACTTCCCTATGTACGGAGCATTTCCTGCTCTCCATGGACAAGGTGGGGTCACATAAGACGTGTTCTGGGGACTTTTTGTGGACTCTCAGGTGTTTCTTACACAGAGAAACCTCACAGAGCAGACAGGATCTAACAGCAGGTACAGGATAGTCCACACAGTAAGTACAGAAGACCCCGGACTCCTCCTGATCTGGCTGAGCAGACAGGAAATTCTCCACTATGTTACGTAGTGTTATGTTCCTGTGCAGTGCAGGACGATCCCGAAACTTCTCTCTGCATTCAGGACAGGAATATCCTCCAGACCCCCCTTGTGTATCCAGAACACGATCAATACAGACCCGGCAGAAGTTGTGTCCACATCTCAGGGTTACAGGATCTGTATAAATGTTCAGACAGAGGGAACATTCCAGCTCGACTCTCAGATTAGCAGAGGTCATTGCTGACAGCAGGAGGGAGAAATGAAAGTCTCAGACACTGCAGAAGAATGCTGATGGGTTGGTCACATCCTCCTACACAGGGCGAGGCTGGGCCGATTCAGTAATGTTTGACATGAAGATCAAAGTACAGAGGAGGGAGATTTATCTCACAGTAATAAAGATGATCTTATCTCTAACAAAGATAAAAACAGACAGATTTGTGAAGAAGAAAGAACACATATACTAAATGCACTGAGGTGAAAGGTGACATGGCTAAACCTGCTAAAATGAAGTGTGGATATATAAAGCAGGGGCAGATTCGGGGGGGGGGCAACAGGGCAATTGCTCCCCCCGAGAAAATATTGCTGACTCTGAGGCTGAGCGCGCCCTGAGAATTCAGAGCCACAGTCGGGACAATTCACAGCCATTCTCAGCATTAGGAATTACTGCCCACACACTCGGGACTGCACTATCCGCCCCCTGTACCCCCCCAGCAGTTTTCCAGCCTCTCTCCTGCAGGCTGCTGCTTGAGTGGGAGGGAAGGGGATGTGCTTGACCCCCGAGACTGCACCCGCCTGGAAGAGGGAGGTGTGAGCAGCTGAGCAGAGGGAGCCGAGTGAATGTGAACTTCATGGAGGTGAGCTCAGCTAGCAGTACATCGTGGGTTAGTTTACAGGCACCTCTATGCTGAGTCTGCTGAGTTACTGCAGCTTAGCATAGAGGAGCTGTTAGCTGACAAATGGGATTGCATCTTTTCATGTGGCACAGTGAGAAATTGTGCTCATTAAAGCATTGTGACTGCCCCCTGCTGTGTGCCCTCCTGATCCTCCCAGTGTGTGCCCTCCTGATGCCCCCAGTGTGTGCCCTCCTGATCTCCCTAGTGTATGCATTTCTGACCTCCCCAGTGTGTGCCCTCCCAACCCCTCCCCCAGTGTATGCCCTCCTGACCTCCCTGGTGTGTGCCCTCCTGACCTCCCTGGGGTGTGCCCTCCTGAACTCCCTGGTGTGTGCCCTCCTGACCCTGTACTGTGCTCTCCTGACCTCCCCGGTGTGTGCCCTCCAGACCCTGTACTGTGCTCTGCTGACCTCCCTGGTGTGTGCCCTCCAGACCCCGTACTGTGCTCTCCTGACCTCCCCAGTGTGTGCCCTCCAGACCCCGTACTGTGCTCTCCTGACCTCCCTAGTGTGTGCCCTCCTGACCCCGTACTGTGCTCTCCTGTCATACCCGGAGTTTTCTCTCCTAACCCCATACTGTGCTCTCCTGACCTCCCTGGTGTGTGCCCTCCTGACCCCGTACTGTGCTCTCCTGACCTCCCCAGTGTGTGCCCTCCTGCCCCCCTACTGTGCTCTCCTGACCTCCCTGGTGTGTGCCATTCCAGACCCCGTACTGTGCTCTCCTGACCTCCCCGGTGTGTGCCCTCCAGACCCCGTACTGTGCTCTCCTGACCTCCCTGGTGTGTGCCCTCCAGACCCCGTACTGTGCTCTCCTGACCTCCCTGGTGTGTGCCCTCCTGACCCTGTACTGTGTTCTCTTGACCTCTCCAGTGTGTGCCCTCCTGACCCCGTACTGTGCTCTCCTGGCCTCTCTGGTGTGTGCCCTCCTGACCCCGTACTGTGCTCTCCTGACCTCCCTGGTGTGTGCCATTCCAGACCCCGTACTGTGCTCTCCTGACCTCCCCGGTGTGTGCCCTCCAGACCCCGTACTGTGCTCTCCTGACCTCCCTGGTGTGTGCCCTCCAGACCCCGTACTATGCTCTCCTGACCTCCCTGGTGTGTGCCCTCCTGACCCTGTACTGTGTTCTCTTGACCTCTCCAGTGTGTGCCCTCCTGACCCCGTACTGTGCTCTCCTGGCCTCTCTGGTGTGTGCCCTCCTGACCCCGTACTGTGCTCTCCTGACCCCCCAGGTGAGCTCTCCTGACCTCCCTGGTGTGTGCCCTCCTGACCCCGTACTGTGCACTCCTGATCTCCCCAGTGTGTGCCCTCCAGACCCCGTACTGTGCTTTCCTGACCTCCCCAGTGTGTGCCCTCCAGACCCCGTACTGTGCTCTCCTGACCTCCCGCTGGTGTGTGCCCTCCTGACCTCCCTTGTGTGTGCCCTCCTGACCTCCCTTGTGTGTGCCATCCTGACCTCCCTGTTGTGTGCTCTCCTAACCTCCCTGGTGTGTGCTCTCCTGACCCCCCCAGTTCTGTAAGCAACACCTTATTTTCTGGCAGTGCCCCTCCCGAGACTAGACTCTGGATCCACCCCTGATATAGAGTCTGAGTCTAACACAGTCATTCGGGATCTGGGATGGTTGGGGGGGTCTGGTTACAAGAAAGTAAGTGAGAGAAATATGTAGACTACTAATGCTGATTTTTTTCTTTATTACTTTTTTTTTGCTTTTTTTACTGGATCCCAAACCATCTACAGTACCATTGGTACACTTAGAGTGAAAAGTGCCAAACTGAACATGGCTCGTGGCTTTTTTTCTTCTCCACCATCGCTCTTGGTTTACCTTCCTTTGCTCTCTCCTTTTTTTCTATTGGTTTCTCTTTTCTTCCACTAGTACCATGCGTATTTCTCCCCCAGAGCACAGAGACAGTCTGCCGATACTAAGCATTTGCACGAGTATCGGTACTCGGGCAAATGCTCCGATACCTGATACTTTTAGGCTCAGTTCTTTCAGCTGTCAGCGGGATTCCACCACTGTCAGGGCTGGGCTCTCAGCCTTTCTTTCTCTGTGCTCAGGTTGCTCAGCTGTTGGTAATTGCCAGAACTTACCTGGCAGTGGCTCACCTGTTGATAATCTCCTGCTCACCAGTCACACAGCCAGCCCCTCCTGGCTATTTAAACTGCCTGGTTCATTTCATCAATTGCCTTTGCTTTGGTCAAACATACAGTATCTAGAGACTCTCTGCTATGTTCCTGTTGAAGACTTGCCTGGCTGACATTCCTTCTGGTTCCTGATCCTGTATGCTGCTCTGACTACGCTGATCTCTGGCTCCCCGATTTCCTGGCTTGTTCTGACTACCCAACCCTGGCTATGTTTTGACTACGTTTACCAGTTGTACCATTTTTACCATTTTTTTAAAAGGTGTGATTTTTACTGCATTTTCTGTCACCGTCTGTTACATGGTTCCTGACAACCACTGACAGCTGAAATGTAAAAAAAAAAAAAAAAAGCCGGCCGACACATCCTTAACAACCGATAACTCATTCAGCTGTCAGTGGGGTTCCCCTGTTGACAGCCGAAGTGTAAAGTGTAAATTTGAGCTGTCAAAAAAAAAAAGACAGCAATGTTTATCAACAACATTTCTCAGCCTCTGAAACAGAAAGATAAAAAGAAACCTTGTTTCTTTTTATATCTTTCTATTTATTCATCTACAGATCAAAGGGATGAACTTCCATCTGCAGATGAAGTCCCAACCTGTCAAGTGAAAAAAAAAATGCTTTGTTTTTTATTAAATGTTCTTCTGTTTAAGCCCTTATTAACCCTTAATTTACACTAACCAGCTTTAATTAACTCCTTATTCCCCTTCTCTATTTAATTATTATTTTCCTGCAGATTTTCCTGAGTCCACTTCTATTTTATAAACCATTTCTATTTTATAAACTTACAATAATTAAAAAATGTTTTTGTTTGTTTTGTTAATTTATATTTTTACACCTTTAACATATATTTACATGTTTCACATTGAAAAAAGCGCAAATTTAATTTGTAAACAACTTTTCAATGCTTTCTACCATTGCTGACAGCTGAAGTGTAAACAAAACAGTTGCAGTAGGTATCCATAATTAGTATTGGTGAGTACTAAAAAAAAGTATCGGCCCTCATACTCGTAAAAAAAATGGTATCGGTGGTGCGCATGCACGGGACTTCAGGGAAGACACTCTAACTCGGGAGCTCCGACCCACTCTGGCTGATTAAAGGCATCCCAGCCAGCAATCACGAGTGGCCCTGCTCCCACCTACCTGCCCGAACACCAGACATTCCGGTGAATCTGGACATATGCCGGGGGATCAGCCTAGGAACCTGAACCTGAAACGCGGCGGGTACCAAGGATTTTTCTCAGATACTGGAGAGTAACACTATATTTACTATATGCTTATTTGTATGTTTGCAAATTTGCTCTTCCTCTATTTTCGTAGATCATCACATGTGTGGTTGATCATTTTTTATATCCTTCAATAAACATTGGTTTTATATAACCTTGGTCATGTTGCCGGTAAAATCCCATCTTAGGGGGCATTTCCATTTTCAGTATAGGAATAAGCCCTATATTTTCACAAATTTTGAGGACAGCGAACGACTACTCCTCCAACTTTGGTTCATCTCTCAAGAGTTCCTCTTCGACTAGCCACCACAACTCCTCCAATAGGCCATCTTCAGGTAGCCCCCTGACACCAATTTGGAACAAACAAAAACCAAAGAGGCAACAAGACTCGAATTCCCCATGATGGGACCTACGGCCGGTGGACTCTCTGAAAATCCTTTTTGGACCGATGTTGTGTTTAAGAATCTCCTATTCAGGTCGCAGTTCTTCATTGTACCCCCCTTCATAGTTTATCCTTGATTCGCTGGACTACGTACCTAAGTTGATTTATCTAGATTCTAGATATAAAGCATATTCCCTTACCCTTACCCTGGGTCTGTGGCAGGTGGCACCAATAGTCACACCTTTCGATTGCACCTTCTAGGGGATATTTCTAGCATAATGTCTTTTCACTTGGCGAGTGCTGGTTCTCTCCCTCATCTTGCTACATTTGGGCTATATATCACAAGTATTCCTAGTTATTTTGTTTTAGGTAATAAGTTTAAATATCTAATGTTCATCATCTATTCTAGTTTCCTAAGGGCCTATCATACTTTAATATAGACTGGGGGACCTCTAGGCCAGAACAGATTAACTTGTCCCTTCTCCTGCTGTGACTCAGAGGTACTGTTAACCTTGGGTGACACAAGGAAAAGCAACCTACGTTTAGGTTTCCCTTACACTGTCCTCCTTCATTAGGGGTCGAGAGCAGGACTCGGCAGGTCCAGTCTCTGGGGACTCAGAACGTCATTGGTTCTGAACTCCCCCTTCTTCTCATTCTCCAATTCCACCCCCCCCTACTTTCTCCTCATCCTTTTTCTTTTTCCCCATCCCCTCTTTTTCTCTCTTCTCACCTTTTTTTCTTCCTTCTCTACCAGAGGCCTATGCGGACAACTCAACAACTCCCGAATGCCTTGCACCTAGTGCATAACTGGATAAACTATCTTGAGGTTCTTTCTACAGCTAATTGGTTATGTTTTCTCTACACAATGGTGTTCCCTTAACCTCCTGTCCAGTGGAATTAATTCCACTCCTTTAAATCCAACTGTCCGAGTTGCATCTCACAATACACAAGGCCTTAACTCTCTGATCAAGAAACGCAAGGCTTTCCAACATTATAACACCTGAGGCATTGATATTTTACTACTTCAAGAAACCCCTTTGCCTGGAAGCTATAACCCTTTGTTTCTCCACCATAAATATCCAATCTCCTATTTTGTCAATGCAGAAGCTAAGAAAAGAGGGGTAGCCATCCTTATCTTTAAAAAAATCTTATTCACTCATTCACAAACCAACAAAGATCGAGAGGGTCGATATATCCTAATCAAAGGGGATATTAATGGATGTATTTATTCCTTTATATCTTATTATTCCCCAAACCAAGGCCAGGCTGCATTCTTCTCATCAGTATTTCAGTCACTTGTTTCTCATTTTGAGGGGAGAGTAATAATGGAAGGGGACTCCAACATAACCTTTGATCAATTGCTAGATAAATCTGCAGAAGGGATCCCCCGCCTCAAAAGACCTCCCAAACAAAGTATTGTATTGCCCACCTTCTGCATTCTTTAAGAATAATAGACACATGGAGAGAACTAAACCCCACATCTAGAGATTACACACACAGCCCCCCATAGGACATACGCAAGGATGGATCATATCTTTGACCCTACTTCTGAGATTCACATAGTAATTCAGGCCTCTATTTATGATGGGACCTGGTTGGACCACTCTTTGGTACTCCTCAAACTAAATAGGGCCCCATCCTCTACTGCCCACCCCCCCCTGGCGCCTCAATGAGTCCCTCTGTGACCCAGTGAGGTGCAATATGCTAGACAAAGAACTCTGGGAATGCTTTCTACTAAATGATATAGACAATATATCACCAGGCTCTCTTTGGGGAGTGCACAAAGCAGTGATAAGAGGGAAACTCATCCAACTTGGCTCCCAACTGAAACTTGAACATCAGGCCGAGATAGCAAATCTGGACAAATAATTGAATTTACTCAGCAAAGACCACAAACGCTACCCCATAAATATATCCTTAGCTAAACTCAAAGCCGCAAAATTATCTTTAAATCTGGCTTTGACCTCAATTTGCATCCAAATTAACCCCTAAATTTCAGATGCAATCCCTCCCTAAAATTAAATCTGTATCAGGCTCCCTATCCCAAAACCCTAAACGTATATCAGAAACATTTCACTCCTTTTTTTCTAAACTCTACTCCAAAGAACACTCGAATGACCTCTATAAACTGGAGACCTTTTTAGAAGAGATTCCCCTCCCTAAACTCAAAGTAAATTATCGCTCCATCTTAGAATCTCACATCATGGAGACCGAAGTTCGGGGTGTTATTAAAGACCTGTAAAATGGCTCATTCCCGGGGCCAGATGGCTTCTCGACTTGCTACTACAAAACATTTGCCAATGCTCTCTCCCCTTACCTGGTCCGGCTCTTCAGCTCTCTAAGAAGTGGTCAACCCTTAGATTCAGCCTCGAATCTTGCATACATCTCCATGATCCCTGAGCCTGGCAAGACCCAATGAAGTAGGAAACTATAGACCCATTTCACTGATCAATAACGACTTGAAAATTATGACCAAAATCTTATCCAACAGACTAGCATCATTCATTGGTTAATATGTGCAGAGGGACCAGGTCGGCTTTATCCCAGGAAGGCACGGCCTAATGAAATCAGGTTGGGATGAAGGCCCCCCTCAGGAGGGATTGCTTTTATCAATAGATCTTCATAAGGCATTAAATACTGTCTCCTGGCCTTATATCTTTGCTATCCTTTAAAAATTGTGTTTTGACCCTCAATTTATGAAAGTCTTGGAAGCATTTTACTCATGCCCCATGGCACAATTTAGACATTAGGGGCATTACTCAGACCCCTTCCCTATAGAGAAAGGAACAAGACAGGGATGCCCTCTATTCCCACTCATCTTCACAATAGCTATAGAAACCCTTGCTATTGTTCTCAGACTTCACCCTTACATTCACAGAGTTCACTGTGGACAGGCTGTCCATAAGTGCGCCCTCTTTGCAGATGATGTTCTCTTTTATATAACATATATGTTATGAATGTTATATGTTATAACATATATATTATCCAAATATCTGGCCTTCATGTCAATATGTCTAAATCCATAGTCCTCAATGTATCGACCCCCTCGACCTTAGTAGAAAGCCTAATGAGCCACTTTTCCTTTTCCTGGAGTGCTTCCTCTATCCCTTACTTGGGTATCAACCTAGCCGCATCAATAGACCAACTCTACAAAATATACTATCCCCCTCTATTCAAAAAGTTATCGGTTGACCTCTCACGGTGGTCTTTATTTGGACTGTCCTGGGTGGGAAGAGTGAATGCAGTCAAAATGACCCTACTGCCACAAAATTCTATATTTATTCCGCTCTCTACCCATTCCCATGATTAAGCCACATTTAGCAAAATTGCAATCAGCTAACGTTCGCTTTATTTGGGGAAAAATTGGATATCTTTTCTCTAAACACATTTATATAGATCAAGGTTGAGAGGGGGATTAGGACCACCCAATCTTTGGTGGTACTATCAGGCGGCTCAGTTGGCTCAAATTTCTATTTAATTATTCCAGGGGGTTTAATCCCGACTGGGTAACAATGGAAAGACAAGCTGTCCCTAATTTCACTTTAGACTTCCTTATTTGGAGCTCTCCTAAATCACGCCCCTCTATTCTTTCCCCAACATTATCCCACTCGGTATCACTGTGTGACTCACTATACAAGTCTACCAAAATAGCTCCAACTTGGCATCTGTTTGCTCATATCTTCCATAATGCTCACTTTCCCCCAGGAAAAGACATTAAAGCCTTTCAATGGTGGTTGAACAAAGGGTTATAGCGAATTGGTCACTACTTCAACTCAAATGGGCCCCTCACACTTAGCCATTGCGTTAGTAAATTACAGATGCCCTCCTCCGAGAGATTCCACTTCTTCCAAATCTCTCATTTCTTACATTCCATCTGGGCCGATAAATTGGATCCCTTATTGCAGACAGTGGGAGAAAAGCGAACTTAGGACTTTAAATGGGACGCGAGGGAAGGTTTGCGCCCCATCCTTATAACATGAGAACGAGGGGTTGGGACTTTAAATGAGGTGCACATGATGGAACCCAATCACATTCACAGAGGTACAAACATATGTATGTTTATTAGGGACCAATGATCAACATGGCATGAAAATCGCACTGCAGACATCTGACATAAGAAGTAATAATATACAAAACAGCCGATGTGTATATATAAAACATGGCATAGGCAAGTAAAATTATGCATCATAGTCCCCTAAAACAATATCAGGTAGAATAAAAAACATCAAAAATTAGATCAATGTGTATTAGATGCATCAAGGTAGGCCAGACGCGTTTCATGGACTTTGGTCCACTCTTCAGGAGCCAGATGCGTCTGAGTTCTATAGAGATGTATAAAAAACAATATGGTTGCATGTAACTAACCAAGTCAACAAAAAATGGGGGGAGAAAAAAAGGGAAATTATTGGGCATAACGGGCCATGCCAAGAAATTACTCACATAGTAGCCAAAAATGGGACCGTGCGACAAGGAAAGCTAGGGGTCAGCCATGGAGCCCAACCCGGGAGCTGAGAAGGGGACCCAATGAGGAACACAGGACCACATATCCCAAGACCCCGCAACTGGGACGGACTTCTATACTGTGGGAGATATATGTAAAAGGTATCTATGATGATGCAAATAAAAGAAAAGAAGGGGGTATTGTGAACTAGTAATCAAAACATGATGGTGAAATGAAACACCAAAAGTTTACCTTGGTGTGTATACATAAGTATTGAACACCACACTTGTAGGGGGAAGTCAAGGTGTACATGAATAGTGTCGCCATGATCACTGGTAACCAGTAAGCGGGCAATGAGATGCAGGTCCAGCACAGAACGTCAGCTCTCCTTCAGCATCACGCCGGCATGACAGAGATGGAGAGACATCTCGGCAGACGCCAGAGAAGCTCACCGCGTGTCAGCCGAGCTGATATACCACAACGTCTGCACAGAGCGACGCCCAACCAGGACGTCACACACACATCGCTGGAGGCGTGGCGCCGATGCACAGTGGGAAGGTCCGCCCAGTCCCCCAGCCATAGTGGAGGGGAGGTGAGAGGGCGGGCACCAGCATGCATCGCAACTCCCGGGAAACAAAATGCCTGCCGACCCACCCGCAAAAACATCACATAGACCCAGTTTGGCCACAGAAAATCGCCTCAGGCGTAACAACATTCGCATAATTGGTCTACCTGAGAGAGTTGAGGGCCCCAGACCAGCTGAGTTCACTGAACAGTTTTTATCCACCTTGTTTAGTCTGGGCAGTATGCCACCCACTTTTGTAGTTGAAAGAGCCCACAGAGTCCCACCACTCCCTCCGAGACCCGGGGTCCCTCCACGTCCCTTCCTGCTACACTTACTAAACTACCGGGATCGTGACCGTATCCTGGCGGCGGCCCGAACCATGCCGGAAATCAAATATGAAAACATCAGACTGTCTTTCTTTCCAGATTTCTCCCAAGAGGTGCAGCAACGCCGCAAATCTTTCACAGATGTCAGACGCCGACTCCAAGAAAAGGGAATACGTTTTGGCCTTCTATATCCCAGCAGACTGAGGATCACTGACGGTGACACCACCCGCTTCTTTGATACCCCTGAAGCCGCTGCGACGTGGTTGGATACCCACTAGTGTCATATCAACAACTGGAACTTTGATGGCTGTACGACGACTACATACCCCACCTTCCTATAAGGATCCTCCTTTCTGTCCGCTGTTGATTTCCAGCACAATCCATTATCTGCTCCTACTTCTTTTTGCACTACTGTACCTTGCCATTATCCTAACCTTCTACTCGATACCCTTTGATGATGGAACTAAAGCTAGCATCTCCTGCCTGAGGAGCTCCAGCAGCTATCATACAAACTTTTGTTTTTTTTTGTTGTTTTTGTTTCTGTTTTTTGACCACTAAATGGTGATCCGTCCGCAGGCGATCCGGTTCCTGAGATGCCCCCCCCCTCATCGATCCGGAGATCACCACTCACACCCATGTTCCCTGTAGACAGACTCTGGTGGATGGTCATAATCCACTCCTGGATACCTGTTCTTTGAGACTCACCAGCTACAGGAACTGACGGAGGTGTACCCTCTGATTCTGGACTGGCATGTTAGTGTAGTGCACTGAGTTAAGGTTGCCACTACAGTTCTAAGGTTTCATTTTATTTTTGGGTAAAACTATCCCCAGCCTTCTCCCTCATTTTGGAAGAGAGATGGGGCATAGTAGGAAAGGCACATTGTGCCTGGGTCTATTTGAAATTGTTTTAAAGGTTTTTTTCTTTTTTTTCTTTTTTGGTGCAAGGTTTGGATAAGTCTAAATGCTGCTAACACATGGTGTGCTGTGTAAAGGATTTTGCTGCTCATGGTTCACTCCCCGATTCGCTCTCCCACTCATGTTAGTTGGTTCTCACCCTATAATATAGGTGGCTAATCCCCTTGCCGATTCCTTTACAGTCCTTTCCTGGAATGTCAGAGGTATTGGATCAAAATTCAAGCAAGCTCTCCTCTTCCAGTACCTAAAATCCCACTCCCCCCAACTCATTCTTCCTCAAGAGACCCATCTTATGGGCAGCAAAATCCTGACATTGAAAAAACCTTGGATACAGAGGGCTATCCATGCCATGTACTCTACATATGCAAGGGGAGTGTCGATCCTTATACACAAGAACTTCCCATGTGTGATTGAAGAGGTGTGCATGGATCCACAGGGTAAATTTGTTATTGCTGTATTTACACTCTGGTCTCACAGATATATTGTCTTTAATATGTATATCCCTCCACCTTTCTCACCTGTAATGTTATATGCGGTTATGGAAAAGATTGAACACTTTTGCCCTGGGAAAATTTTAAATTATGGGGGACTTTAATGCTATCATGTCCCCAGAATTGGATAGACCTGCTCCACCAAAGCATCATTGCATAGATCTCTCTGTTTGGGCTCAGGCAGTAGCCCTTGAAGAGATTTGGAGGTGGAAGCACCCTACCACCAGAATCTATTCATGTTTCTCAGCATCCCACAAAACTGCATCACGTATAGACCTGGCCTTTTCTAATCCCCCATTGTTGGCAGATGTGCTGGAGGCATCTTATTTACCAAGTGTATTGTCTGATCACAGCCCATTGGTAGTGACGCTTTGCTCTCCTGCATCCCGGAGTGCTGCACTGTGGAGGTTGGGGGCTCATTGGGTTTCCCATCCGGAAATAACTGAAATTGTACCCCCCTTGTTAGCTGATTTCTGGGAGCGGAACACTGGGTCCTCCTCCCCTGAGATCACGTGGGACGCGTTTAAAGCATATATGAGGGGACAATATATCTCATCTATTGCCCATATTAAAAAGAAACAATTAAAGGAGACCCAACTATTACAACAATCGGTGACAAATCATACCTCTACATACAGTTCAGATCCCACACCATTTCATTTTGACTCACTTATGGCAGCCCAGAGAGAACTGAATCTTCACTTGACAGAGGTCACACGACTTGCAGCTCATAGGGGCAGACAAAGAACTTTTTAACAGGGCGACAAAAATGGTCGCCTGCTGGCCATATTGATGCAGAATGACCAACCACTCACGCTTGTCTCCAACCTGCAGACTTCTGATGGGGATACGGTGACTTCCCCCTCGGAGATTCTGCAAACGTTTACTGCTTTTTACGAAGAGTTGTATACCTCCACGTTGCCATCTGATTTTCAGCCTGATCGGCTGCGGGACCTGTTAGATCCCTTGGCGCTGGGCTGGCTTTCAGAACAGGAGTGTGAGACGCTAGTTAGGCCATTTACAGCCCTAGAAGTTCTGAACGCCATTCAATTCTTCCCCACTGGCAAGGCACCGGGGCCAGATGGGCTTCCGATTGACTTTTAAAAGTTGCATGGAGACCTTCTGGCACCCCTGTTGGCCCAGTTATATAATATGTGCTTAAAACATGGCAAACTGCCCAACTCAATGTATCATGCATATCTGACTTTAATATACAAACCCTCTAAAGATCCAACCTCTTGCGCCTCGTACCGGCCAATTGCATTGCTAAATAACGACTTTAAAATTTTGACCAAATTACTTGCTCTAAGACTATATCCCCTACTACCTTCAGTCATTGATTCGGATAAAACTGGCTTTATGCCCCGTAGATCCACTGATGTCAACCTCAGAAGGTTATATACCAACATACATGCCCGACACCACAACACGGGTTCGAGAACTATAGCCTCACTTGACATAGAAAAGGCTTTTGACACCGTAGAGTGGCCTTTTCTTTGGGAAACATTGCGTAGAATGGGGTTCCCCTTGTTGTTTATTCAATGGCTCCAGGTATTGTACAAATGCCCCACTTCATCAGTGTGACTGGGGGGTGGACTATCAGCTCCCTTTAAGCTCACTAGAGGAAACCGGCAGGGCTGTCCTCTCTCTCCAGCTTTATTTGCCTTAGCTATTGAACCGGTGGTGGAGGCGCTAAGTACATCCCCACATATTAAAGGTCTTCGTATTGGCTTACTGGAGGAGAGGCTGGCCCTGTACGCGGATGACATGCTACTGTTCCTCAATGATGCTGGTCCATCCTTGCAGGGTGTTCTGAACGTGTTAGACACTTTCGCAGGGGTCACCGGACTAAAGGTTAACTGGTCCAAATCCATACTTTTCCCGATAGACCAGGTGGCCAAAACTACTTCCCCCCGGACTGTTCACTAAAATGGGTGGAAACTTTTAAGTACCTAGGGGTTCATATATCCACACAAGCATCAGATTTCATCTCACTTAACCTTACCCCTATGCTCGTGGACACTAAGACAAAACTTAAATCGTGGAGTAACTTACCCTTTATCAGTTTGGGGACGAGTAAATCTCCTTAAAATGAAAATTATCCCTAAACTCACATATTTGTTCCGTCACTCCCCTCAGTGGATACCTAAATCCTTTTTTAAAAAACTGAATCAATTGTTCTCATCTTTTATCTGGGGATCCTCACCACCCAGGTATCGGCTGTCGACCTTGATGCAGCCATCAACGCAGGGCAGTATGGCATTTCCTGATTGCTACAAATATTTTCTAGCTACCCAACTGGTGACAGCGGCCCGGTGGCTGAACCCCGACAAAACTAACTCATCCATAGTCCTAGAGGCCACAATAGTGGGCTCGTTGGAAGCCCTGCAATTTCTGATATTCAGAGGCCCTCGAGCCCCATATCCTTTGACACCCTCTATGCATACCACCCTGTGGGCTTGGCGGGCAGGCCTAGATATAGAAAAGTACAAATCAACCGAGATCTCTCCTAACACCGCGATCTGGCTGAACCCTACTCTGCCACACATTTACAAACTTCCCGACCCCTTCGCATGGACCAAATATGGTATAAAAATTCTTTCCCACATAGTGTCACAAATGTCATTATCTCCCCTTTCACACCTTTCTTCTATATATAACGTACCTCATCATTACCAATTTCGTTATCTCCAACTGTCACATGCTTTTGCTGCGCAGTTTTCTCGCGCTTCCTGCATCATGGTTCAGTCGGGGCTGGAGAAGACACTCAGAACTAAGTGTGCAGAGAAACCTACCTCACAGTTATGTGCGCATTTGGTCTATGTGTCTCTCCCACCTCTAGATAAACTCTGGTCTCGTTGGTAGCTTGACATCCCCTCGCTGGACAATGATGATTGGGATGATGTCTGGGATTTTCCCTTCAGCTCTTTAGTTTCTATGCGGGATCGGCTGATCCAATATAAGACTCCACATAGACTCCATAAAATGAACCCTACATGTTCCTCGGAGTGTTGGAGATGTGGAATCTCCCCAGGAGATTTCTCTCATATTTTCTGGCATTGCCCTAAAATTCAGCAATATTGGAGTGAGGTGATTGACATGGTAAATAGAGTCGCATCAACTACAGTACCACATGCCATGGAAGTCTGTCTTTTGGGTCTAATTGAAACACTTGTACCAACAATAGCAAAACGCACATTGGTCGGGTTATTGTTATTCTATGCCCGGAAAAACATTGCCATACAATGGAAGAAGCCCACCCCCCCTTCTTTGACACAATGGAAAAGTCTGGTTAATAATAACCTTCCTTTATATAAAGAAACATACTTCAATAGAGGGTGCCCGATGAAGTACAATAGAGTTTGGCGTACATGGTTAGAGGAAGTTGAAACAGCTTGTTGAGTCTCTAAAATAGCATGATGGGGGTTGAGATTAATAAAAGTATTGAGAGGTTGTTTTGCTACGACTGGGAGGGGGGACTCAACGTCTCAAGTGACCTCTAAATAGATACAAGAAGAAGCAAGCCACGGGTTTAGCTCAATATATGACAAATACAAATTATAATATTTTGCCATGTGATGTGTATGACACCATGTATAGGCACCATAGTTTTTGAGTTGTGTATGTATTGTTTGTCTTGAAAAATGCAATAAAAATATTAAAAAAAAAAAAAATCTACCTAATTACGCTGTTGAAGGTTTTAAACCAATTTCCTAGATATTTGTGTGGGGATCCCCCAGTGGGGTCTTTTTATCTCTATGTTATACATCCTTCCCCTAAGGGCTCTTAGAGATATGACTAACCATGTTTGTCAGGGCTTTTTTTCTCAAACAATAGGTGCTGGAACTTAACCATGGCCACAAAACCCCTCCCCCTACACACACCCTCCAAATCACATCAAATAGTGGGTGTGGTCAGTCAAATTTCCTGAAAACAGTAGGAGGGTCTTAAAGGGGCATTAAATACCAGGATTGCATTACATACAGAGTGCAGAGCTGTCACTTGTAAACACAGAAACCAGGCTTCTGTGTTTACAAGTGATTGTGGTGAGCAGGCACCAAAGGGTCTGAGTTCCACCAAGTTCCCCCTGAAAAAAAGCCCTGATGTTTGTATACCAAATAATAGTGCGCTAAACCTAAAATGTATAACTAGAAAATGCATTTCCTGGGAAAAATGCATGGGAATGCTGAATAGCTGAATTGCTAAAACTGCCCCCATCATATTGCTATCAAAACTGCCCCATCAGAATTGCCCCATAAAAATTGTCCCCATCAAAACTGCCCCCATCATATTGCCATCAAAACTGCCCCATCAGAATTGCCCCATAAAAATTGTCCCCATCAAAACTGCCCCCATCAAAACTGCCCCCATCAAAACTGCCCCATCATATTGCCACCTTTAAAACTGCTCCATTAAAATTGTCCCCATCAAAACTGCCCCATCATATTCCTCTATTATAAATCAGTACATGGTGTGTCTGTCCCCTCCCCCAGGCTCTGTAATCAGAGCTGAGATGCTCCAGTCACCTCCCCCCTGTGTATAACAGAAGCTTTGGTAACCATGGCAACAAAAGCAACACAGTACATTCTGATTAATGGCAAAAATTTCCTGAAATGACCTCTAAACAAAAAGCTTTTTCACAAAAACTGTAAAAGATATCAAAAGATATAGCCAGATAGCTGAATATTTTGTGAACATTTTAAAGTTTGTTTGGCGTCTGTAGGTGAAAGTATGAAGGAGCTGAAACTTTTGGGAGCGGAAGAAGATTTTAAGGATCTGAAGCATGCTCCCATTGACTTCAATGTTAAAAAAAAGTGATAAAAAGTTTAATATTTTAAAAAGTATAAATGGTAGAAAAAAAGTTGAAAAAGTCCCATCATCAGCTGAAAGAGACGAACATTTTAATAGTTGAATGGTTTTAATAGCTGAAAGTATGCAGAAGTTACGCAGAGCCAAAAAACGTACGGAATAATAAAGCAATAAAGAAATAAAAATAAATAAAATCGAATAACAATAGTGGGACTGCTAAAGCATTCCACTAATAAAATCGAATAACAATAGTGGGACTGCTAAAGCAGTCCCACTAATTAATAGTAACTTCCAGTAAATAAGTGAATATAATAGTGGCCAAATATAAATATAAATAAACATATGCAAAAGTCCACATGCACGAAAATAGTTCTTGAGTGCTGACAAAACGTGAATAAAAATCACTCCATTGACGTCAATTCCAGTCTAGTCTGGAAGCAAAAGTGAAAGATCAAAAAAGCTTTTTTATTTTTTTTTTAATCTTTTGCATTTAAAGGTAAAGAAGAGATTTTGGGTCTTTTTGACCGCAGATCTCTTCATCCTTTTATTATTATTATTATATTTATCTTTATTACAAGGGATGTTTACATTCTTTGTAATAGGAATAAAAGTGAAAAAAAAGAAAGAAAAGAAATGTAAATAGATAGTGTAAAAAATAAAAAATGGAATCAATGGGATTAATGGAATCAATGGGAAATAAAAAATAAAAAGTAAAATAAATAATAATTAAAAAAAAATGTAAAGCACTCCCACCCCTTTGCACTCACATGCAAAAGCGAACGCATACGTAAGTCAATCACGCATATGTAAACGGTATTTGAACTACACATGTGAGGTAAAGTTGGAGAGAGAGTAATAATTCTAGCACAAGACCACCTCTGCAAGGCCCTTAATGTGTCACCTATGTAGATTTTGTAGTACTGTAGTTTGGTGCCATTCCACAAGCGTGCACAATTTTAGAGCTTGACATGTTCAGTATCTATTTACTCGGCCTAACATCATCTTTCACATAATAAAAACATTTTTTAAAAATTCCAAAAAAATTGCATTTCAAAAACTGCGTCACCAATACCGTGTGACATAAAAAATTACAACAATAGTGAGGCCCGGAATGGAAAAGAAGAAAGGAGAAGTAGTGCAGGGCCGGGCATGACAGTGTGTTAAGGGGAGACAACGTAAGGGTTAACAGGAGAAGTGCTAAAGTTGAGTAAAGTTGAGGAGAGAGAAAGAAGGAGGCAGTTTTCCCACCCGCCCTCCCTATATGGTGTTTATGTTTGTTTGTTTTCTTTCTTTCAGGTATGTTGGAATCTGGTTATCATGGCAGCTGTGGATTGGCAGTGTTTTGTTGGTCTTTAATGGTGGCAGTAACTGTATGTGATGGAATGGGGTGGGGGGCTCATCGGTAGAATGTGCCCCTCTGGTCTATTCCAGCAGAAAGGTTAGCTGGAATACAGTAATGGAATGGTTGCAGTTCGGGAAGGGGATCCTCTCCGAGCTGGTGATACGGCTGGAGGCCTATCATGGTGAAAAAGGTCCCGCAGTGTATTGGTGGAACATGTGTTGGAGTTCAGGTACATTTGATCTCTAAGAATTCAGCTCTGCGCTTCTGCAGATCAGGTGAGTAGTCCGGGTAAAAAGAGATCTTCATCCCATTGTAGGAAATGTTCCCCATCTCCCTCACCTTCCGCATCAGCATCACTTTGTCATTATAATTGAAAAATGTCATCAATAATGGCCTGTGATGTCCTCCTGGTGGTGGAGCTCTAAAGGGAACTCGATGAGCTCTTTCTATTGAGAACAGCGGTGAGAAGGTCTCTTTTCAGAACAGTTCTATAAACCATTTTTCCAGGAACTCTATAGGGTTGGGGCCCTCACTTTTCTCAGGTAGCCCCATCAGCCTCACATTGTCCCTGCGAAGCCTATTTTCCATTTCATCCATTTTTGAAGCCTATATACCTATCTGCTTCCTCATGATTTCAACATGTTTCAGTGGGTGCAAGTCATCTTCCAGTTGTCAAAGACCAACAGACTGGGGTTAAACAAGTTGTTACGGATGTTATACTTTGTTATATTTTGATATTGTGTATAAAAAACCTGTAAACCATGCGCTTACTCCAAAGAAATCATAAATGTAAGCAGCTAACACAACATAATAGAAAATTTGCAATAAATCATATAAAACCAGGTGTAGCGCTAAAAAATGAGAAAAAATATTGCTATACTACATAAAATAATAACAAGATAAATTGTGAAAAATGGTGTTTTGTATGTTTTGTGAAAGTTCATACATAAAAGTCACCAAACGTGATGACAAGATGCAATGATGGCAATAAAGTCCAAAGCTAAATATGCAGGTGCAGTGAACATAGATGTTGCAATGGTGATGAATTCCAAGACATATACTCGTGAACATTTCTGAATATAATCCAATATTGTGCTGATAGACACTTGTGCACAACCACCACCCGAGATGACTGGAGGCTTACCAGAAAGTTGGGACCCACCGAGCATACGCTATATGGGTCAAACAGTCTTAGGTTGCTCACTGGCAATGGAGGTAGGATACCAAGGGCTGGTAAATGGTGAAGTTGTAACGTTGCTATCCCAAAGCAGTCTTCTCCATACGGAAGCTCGGACATCAACGGACATTACCCACATGTAATGAAGAAGGGGTTTTTAAGTTCTCTAAGGGGTGATGGCGATAGATAGAGAAATCATGCCATTCCTAAAGGAGGACGTGCCGTGACTGGCGGCTCCCGCGTGCATGCGCGGGAGTGACGTCATCACAGCTCCGGCCAAGCACAGCACCGGAGCCGCGATACCCGGAAGTAACTCCGGGACAGCATGTCGGCGGCTGGTGCTGTGTCGGGCACCGCAGCAGGAACTTCAATCCCAGATGAGTATTACATAATGAGCTAGTATGTTATACATACTAGCTCATTATGCCTTCTTCTTGCAGGTGCTAGTTTTTTTTTTTTTTTTTTCAAAAAGTGGGTTTACAACCACTTTAAGCTGACTTAATTATTCCCAAGTTACTTTGCCATGCAGAAATTCTTTGAATAACATGATAAGATTGGTGTAGGTACTGTATGGACTGAGACTATCAAAAACAAATTAATATTTATTTGACAAAAGTTACTTTATCAACACCATAAATAATAGTCAGATTGGGATATGCATAAGATATTTGCAATGAAGTTCTAAAATTTTCTTTGATAGCAGATGATATATTGGATTAAATTAACCACTTCAATACAGGACATTTTCACCCCCTTCCTGCCCCTTCCTTTCAGCTTTCAGCGCTGTCACATTTTGAATGACAATTGCGCGGTCAAGCAACACTGTTCCGATATGACATTTTGATAATTTTTTTCCCCACAAACGGAGCTTTCTTTTGGTGGTATTTTTTTTAAATCAGAAAGGTTTTTATTGCACAGAATATACAATGCACAGATCAGAGCACATGTTGTTCACATCCTAGGATTCACCACTCTGTACTCCACAGTAGCATTTATCAACATTGTAAAGGAGTTATAGGGAACCGCCAACCCAGTACTAGCAAGAATATAGCTCAATATATTGCTACAATCTAACGGTAGATCCAAAACAGAGTATAAATCCCAGAAAGTATATGCATGCGTACAATTAGATCTAAACATGTCACACACATTATAATGTTACTATAACCTTTAAGATAGAACATTGAACGTCAGTAATCTTTGGTTATGATGAGGAAGTACAACAGTTAAATAACGAAGAACCTTTGAATTCAGCTCATACAGTGCTATTACCCTTTCAAATCTCATCTTTAGGTTTATTGCAATTAGTATAATATAATATAATATAGTAAAACAATATACCCTGCCCTACAAACAAAACAGTATCTCCCTGTGTACCGTATACCCTTAAAAAAAAAACAGTTGTTATGTGGCAGTTAGGCTTGTATTTATCCTAAAAGTAGTCTATCTTTTATTAATTGATGAGGGGCCAGACCAGGGACATCTAACCATGCCTGCCATATTGAATAGAATTTTTGTGGGACTTTCCTGTGTTGGTAAGCAAGTTTTTCTTTGATTAAAAGTTTGTTGACACTGTCTACCCATTGCCCCCTGGTGGGCACTCGGGGAGTAATCCACCACTGGGCAGTTTTCGTGCCATGTACAAAAACCGTAGGTCCGCTGTACGAGTGGGCGTGGGCAGCAGGGCGCCCCCCTCCCCCAAGGCACCCACCCCCCATGTTGAAGGCATGCGGCCTGGTACGGCTCAGGAGGGGGGGCGCTCGCTCGTCCCCACCCCCTTTCCTGGCCGGCCGGGCTGCGTGCTTGGATAAGGGTCTGGTATGGATTTGGGGGGACCCCCATGCCGATTTTTCAGCGTAGGGGGTTCCCCTTACAATCCATACCAGACCTAAGGGCCTGGTATGCCCCTGGGGGGGAACCCACGCCGTTTTTTTCATTTAAAATTTGGCGCGGTGTTCCCGCCTCAGGATTCATACCAGACAGCTGTCAGCACTGCCTGTCACTCATCGGGAAAGGAAAACAAAGTTTTCCTTTCCCAATGAGTGAGCCAGCGCGACATGCACAGTACCCTGTCGCCGAGAAGCAGCGCGATGGTATCGCGCTGGAAACACAATCTCGCGGTCAGGTACTGTACCTAGCAATTTTTTAACAAAGGACCACAACATGATCAGTAATTTAACCGTAGGGGCTTCAGGATCTAGATGCAAGTACCCTGCCTCCAGACCTGCCACTGCTGAATGGTTCCCCCCTTTACGTGTAGTAGTCTAGGGATAGGATCATTTGGGTTTAGTAGTCCCCATCCTCCCAACTGCTGTAGCTGGGATGCCAGGTAGTATGTCCTGGGATGAGGGACCGCAAGCCCCCCTTCTTCCTTACTGTATTGCAGCGTTGACAATCTTATCCTAGCTATTTTTTTTCGCCATATTAGTTCTCTAAATTGGGACTCAATTCTGTCAAACCATCTCTTAGGTATCCATACTGGGGAATTATTAAATATATACAGCAATTGTGGTGCCCATACCATTTTAATAAGGCAGTTTACACCATGCCTTGCATTTTTCCCGAAACTTGTTCAGGAGGGGTACCAGATTCTGATCAATATAGGTAGATGGGTCTGAGGTCACCTGAATCCCCAGATAGCGAAACGAGTTCACCTTTTGTATCATCTCTGCACATGAGGGCAGCGGGGGGGGCCAGGGGGTCAAGTGGCATCAGCACCGACTTGTCCCAATTAATGGAAAAGCCAGATAATTCCCCAAAGTCTTTGATTAGGGCCATAACTGCCTGCAGAGTATCCTGTGTGTCTCCTAAATAGAGTAAAGTGTCATCCGCATACAATGACACTACATCCTTATCCATGCCCCTCTGAAATCCTACAATTCTTGCCCCCCCCCCAAATTTTTGCTGCTAATGGTTCCAGAGCCAGGGCAAACAGCAGGGGTGACAGTGGGCACCCCTGTCTGGTGCCTCTAAACAATGGGAAAGGCTCCGAAAGTTCCCCATTAATTCTTATCCTAGCAGTGGGCGCGGCATACAGGAGCCTGACCCAGCGAATAAAAGTGTCACCTATTCCCAGGCTCTGCAGCGTCTTCCACAGGTAAGGCCATTTGACACTGTCGAAGGCCTTAGCTGCATCCAGCGAGAAGATCGCTCTGTTACATGTGTTGTCTACTGGAAGTTGTAAGTTCAGATATAACCTTCTTATATTTTGGGCCGTGGATCTTGTGGGGATGAACCCGGATTGGTCCCTGTGTACTATCTTGTGGATTACTTTGGCTAGTCTGTTTGCCAACAGCCGGGCTAGCAATTTAATATCAGACGTCAACAATGATATGGGTCTATAAGATCCAGGGGAGCTTGCATCCTTACCCCGTTTTAATATGACAATAATAATCGCCTCATTCATTGAATCAGGAAAAGATCCCTCCCCAAACGACTCAGTATAGACTTTCAGTAATGTGGGAAGTAAGGTGCTGGCATAACGCTTATAGATCTCCGCAGGGAGGCCATCCATACCTGGTGATTTATTATTTTGAGTCTGGGATAAAGCAATAGCTAATTCCTCTTCCGTCAAAGGTGCATCAAGCATAGCCCTATCTTCTATTGGCAGGCTGGGGAGTTCACAATTCTTCAAGAAATCTTCAATTGCCTCGTCAGTGGGTGCCACCTTGGAGGTGTATAAATCAGCGTAAAAGTAGCTGAAAACCTTCGTGATGTCGGGGGTGGAGTATCTCAGGGTCCCTTGATCGTCGCGAATGGCGGAGATGAGGGAGGAGGACTGCTGTGCCCGCGCCTTTACTGCAAGCATGTGCCCAGTCGTTTCTCCCTCCTCAAAATGCGATTGTTGCAGAAAGAAGCATTTATTCTCCGCCAGTTGCAACGCAAGTTGCCCAGACATTGACTGCGCACTTAACCACGCTATCTTGGTGTCCTCAGTAGGGTTATTGGTATAATTGTTCTCAGTTTCAGTGACCATGCTCCTCATCGTTACCTCCCAGGCTTTAGTGTCTGTTTTGATGCGTGTTATTGTTTTAATAAGCTGACCCCTAAGAAAGGCTTTGGCTGCATCCCATACTATTCCCAGTTTGGCAGTGCCAATATTATCTTGCAGGAAAAGCTTGAGCGAGTTCCCTATGGGGTCTGGCTCGGTAAACAGCGATAGCCAGAAGGGGTTACGTTTTCAGATTGGGTGCCTGGCCCTGTTCGGCAGTGAGATGGTCACCCAAAATGAGGAGTGGTCAGAAATATGTCTATCTGCGTATCCTGAGTCTGAGACTAGTTGTATAATTTTATCATTCCCCAATCCCAAATCTATCCTGGACAATCCCCCATATGAAGCTGAGTAGCAGGAGTATTTTTTGTCGTCTGAGTGTTTGCACCTCCACACATCTATCAGTCCCATTTCCCCAAGCATTCTGGCAAAGGGGGTATTACCCTCAGTTTGATGTGTTGAGGGCATGTAGCCACGGGGATAGGTAGTTTATCTTTAAAACAATTTAGGAAATTATTATAATCCCCCATTGCCAGCAGGGGTACCTCTAGGTACTGAGCCATAAATCTTGCCAAGTGCCCAATAACCTCCGAGGAGTATGGTGGGGGTACATATACACTGGCCAGTATGCACGTTAAACCATAGATTGTACATAACAGGAATACATATCTACCTGCTGGGTCTATACTTTTTTTAGCACAATGAAACTGAATATCTCTCCTTATTAATATGCTCGTCCCCCTAGAGTAAGTTGAGTAGGTCGCATGAAATTGGTTCGCGTACAAGTGCGGGCTAAAACTAGGATTTGAGTCTGCGGAGAAATGGGTCTCCTGTAAGCAGACTATACCAGCATCCATTGATTTGATGTGTCTGAGGACTGCCATCCTTTTTACCGGAGTGCCCAGTCCCCTGACATTCCACGTCAGGATAGTTAGCTTAGCTGCCATGGTGGTGTATTTGGATCAATGTCAAGATCAACACATCTCCCACCAGGGCCCTGGTGATGTATACGAGCATAGCACAAGGAAAGCATACCTTGACATGCGCAATATGGTTATTATGAATACATATAGGAACCTGTACACAGGTCATCTGCATGTATGGCAAAGGCTGAATGTCTAATGGGTCAGGGTATAAGCATAGAAAATAATAAACCTTGAGATCAAAGTTAAGCATATCGTATAGCATAACTTGAAGAGTCAACAGGACTCGCAGCCAATTTGGCTGCAACATTAGCAGTTCCCACACAACAGGTGTGGGGGGGGGGTAAAGCCGTGGAAACTCCCGGTTAACCAACAGGTCAGTTCTCGCAGGGGTTTCACATCTGCGGCGAATGTGGAGCACTACTCTAAATGAGTAAGAGGCAGAGCAAATGTTCTCCCTTGTCCGCCTAGGCAAAGGATATGGGTAGATGAACAGTCCGCATCAGATAAGGTATTCAAATAAAAGATCAGAGGCCCAACTGCATTGTAAACAGCAAAAAAGGGGGGAGGCCAAACCGTGCCAACTTGTTGCAAACATGAGGCTCACCTCTCAGGCAGGCGCATCTCGTTGTGGTCTATTAGCTTTAAGGGCTCTGTCTTCACGATCTAGCCACTGTGCCGCCACGGCGGGACGATCAAAAAAGTGTGTTTCACCAAGTGCGACCACTCGGAGGCGGGCAGGATACAGCATCGCGTAGGACAGATTGAGTTCACGTAGCCTCCTTTTTACATCTATGAACTTTGCACGTTGTTTCTGCAGCTCAGCAGAGAAGTCGGGATAGGATAAGGATATCTTGGAGTTGTCAATAGCTAGCTTGCCTCCCATGGTCCTGGCTTTAGCAAGGATGGCATCCCTATCTTTGTAGTTGGGTAACTTAAAGAGAAATGCACGAGGATGGTTGCCTGGAGGTAGTGGGCGGGATGGAACCCTATGCACCCGTTTGACCGCAAAGAGCGGGGAAAATACTTCCTTACCGAATGTAGTAAGCAGCCACTGTTCAATAAAGGTGACTGGGTCTTTACCTTCCACTCTTTCAGGAAAGCCCAAAGCACAAACATTGTTGCCGCGCATGCGATTCTCCAAATCGTCGAGGCGAGCTGCGTGCTGGTCTGTGAGATGGCAATTATACTTTAGATCTCTCTGCATGGGTGCTAAGTCATCTTCGATCATGCTCACCCTGCTCTCTATAGCGGCCGTGCGCTCTCTTAATTTTTGCATGTCCTGTCTCACAAAGGAGATCTCAGCTTTAATTCCTTTCACTTCATCTGTTAATGTTGAGATGGACCTATTGCAAGTGGTTACTGCTGAAAGAATGTCCCTTAGAGTGGGTTCAGTGTGGTCTAGGGGCGGGGAGGGTGCCTGAGTTTCCTGGAATGAATGTCCAGCTGTACTCACTGCGGCCCAGTCTGGAGAGGATCCATCCGCATCCTCCAGTGGGATAGTATTATCCATCTCTGTCTGGCCCCCCTCCTCTTCACTAAGGTCAGATGTAGGGGATATCATCTCCTTGGATGTTTTAGTGCCATACAAGAGTCTCTGGGCTGCCTCCTTATATTTCTCCTTCTGCGAGAACTGTGGCAAGGCGCCATCTTGGGCCTGAGCTGTGTGTGGGTCTCCGCTGTCCTTACCCCGTCTTGGCATGATGTACGGCCGTCAGCAGGGCGATGGGGCAGAGCGGCAAGGTCTCAAGCAATGTGCAGTTTGGTTCGGGCTTGTCAGCGGCATGGATGGACGGTCCACAGGATGAAAGCACGGATTCTCGGCGGAGCAGAGGAGATATGCGTCCTTCTACATGCGCTGCATAGCCACACCCCTCCCTTTGATGGTATTTGATTATCTCTGCGGTTTTTATTTTTTGCGCTATAAACAAAAAATTTTGAAAAAAACAATATTTTTTACTTTTTGCTATAATAAATATCCCTAAAAATATATAAAAAAAACACATTTTTTCCTCAGTTTAGGCCGATATGTATTCTTCTATATATTTTGGGTAAAAAAAATGCAATAAGCGTATATTGATTGGTTTGCGCAAAAGTTATAGCGTCTACAAAATAGGGGATAAATTTATGGCATTTTTATTGTTATTTTATTCTTTTTACTAGTAATGACTGCAATCTGCGATTTTTGTCAGGACTGCAATATTGCGGCGGAAACATCAGACACTTTTGACACTATTTTGGGACCATTGACAAATATACAGCGATCAGTGCTATAAATATGCACTGATTACTGTATAAAGGAAAAAAAATCATGTAAAATTACTATCACTAGCGCCGGCTATAATGGATTGTCAGTCCGGCAATACACATCAAAGTTCATTGATAAAAATGGCATGGAATTTCCCCACAGGGGAACCCTGAACCAAATTTTTTTTTAAAAATGCATGGGGGTCCCCCTAAATTCTATTCCAGGCCCTTCAGTTCTAGTATGTATATTAAGGGGAACCCCACGCGAAAAAAAAAAAAATGGCGTGGGGTCCCCCCAAAAATCCATACCAGACCCTTATCCGAGCACGCAACCTGGCAGGCTACAGGAAAAGAGGGGGGACGAGAGAGCGCCCCTGGTCCTGAACCGTACCAGGCCACATGCCCTCAACATGGGGAGGATGTCCCCATGTTGATGGGGACAAGGGCCTCATCCCCACAACCCTTGCCCGGTGGACTTGTCCCAAGCTGTCTCCTGTGTTTTTTTACCAATTTTGACACTTTTTTGTGAAATACTAGGGGTACAATTATCAATTCACATGGGGGGCGGGTTCTGGTGGTCTCCTTTGTTCCAATAAGCCCCCCACCCGCAGACCCCCACAACCACCGGGCAAGGGTTGTGGTGATGAGGCCCTTGTCTCCATCAATATGGGGACATGGTGCTTTGGACCACAAAGCATCCTCCCCATGTTGAGGGCATGTGGCCTGGTACAGTTCAGGAGGGGGTGCGTGCTCTCGTCCTCCCCTCTTTTCCTGCGGCCTGCCAGGTTGCATGCTCGAATAAGGGTCTGGTATGGATTTTTGGGGGGAACCCCACGCCATTTTTAAAAAAATTTGGTGCAGGGTTCCTCTTAATATCCATACCAGACCTGAAGGGCTTGGTATGGAATTTGGGGTACCCCCACGCAATTTTTTTAAAATTTTGGTTTGGGGTACTCCTTAATATTCATACCAGACCCAAAGGGCCTGGTAATGGACTGGGGGGGGCCCATGCCGTTTTTTTCAATGACTTTTATCTGTACCACTTTACAGGCATACTATAGACACCCCCCAGGTTCGAAATTTAAAGGAATATTTCATTTTTATTGTTTCACTTTAAACATTATTAAAATCACTGCTCCCGAAAAAACAGACATTTTTAAAACTTTTTTTGCATTGATACATGTCCCCTGGGGCAGGACCCGGGTCCCCAAACACTTTTTATGACAATACCATGCATATAAGCCTCTAAAATTAGCACTTTTGATTTCTCCCATAGACTTTTAAAGGGTGTTCCGCGACCTTCGAATTTGCCGTGAACACCCCGAAATTGTTCGCTATTTGGTGAACAGGCGAACACCCGATGTTCGAGTCGAACTTACGTTCGACTCGAACACTGGGCTCGTCCCTATTATTCAACCAAGGTGTATAATGGCAGCTATCTAATGGAAGGTAACTGTTTCTGTGGACTGGATTAAAATCTGTTTGTGTCACCAATCTTTCTCCTTCTTTTGTTATCTCCTAATCAAGGAAATTTATTTTTTCGTCACTCACTTCCCCCAGGACAGTTTAACCACTTGCCGACCGCCTAACGACTATATACATCGGCAGAATGGCACGGCTGCGCAAAACAACGTACCAAAAATATGTAGAAGAATACATATCGGCCAAAACTGAGGAAAAAAAATGTTTTTTCATATGTTTTTTGGGGATATTTATTATAGCAAAAAGTAAAAAATATTGATTTTTTTTTCAAAATTGTCGCTCTTTTTTTGTTTATAGCGCAAAAAATAAAAAACGCAGAGATAATCAAATTCCATCAAAAGAAAGCTCTATTTGTGGGAAAATAAGGACGTCAATTTTGTTTGGGTGCAACGTCGCACATCCGCGCAATTGTCAGTTAAAGCGACGCAGTGCCGAATTGCAAAAAATGCCCCGGTCATTGGGCAGCCAAATCTTCCGGGGCTGAAGTGGTTAATATTTTTACTATTAGTATTTAAATCAAAGCAAAAATCTGTCAAGCTTTCTCTATCTCCAGCCCAAATAACAATAATATTATCAATAAATCTCTTAAAAAGTAATAGCTGTTGCGGTTTCCTATTATACAAAGCATCCTCCTTCCATTCAGCCATATAGAGGTTGGCCATGCTAGGCACGTATTTAGCGCCCATTGCTGTCCCCCGTATTTGTTTAGAAAAGGTCTTATCATACCAAAAGTAGTTGTGATCCAAACTATACTTTAGGCAATTAACTATAAATCTTCTTTGTACACATTTCAGCTCACTGAGTTTTCTGAGAACCCATTTAGTTGCTTGCGCCGTTTCTTCATGATCAATAAATGTGTACAATGAGGTCACGTCAGCTGTTGCTAGGTATACAGGTCCATGGGTAAGTTTAATGTTATCTAATAACTGTATCAGATGTTTGGAATCTCTCAGGTACAATTTGGTTTTTCTCACTAACGGCTGTAAAAACCAATCAATATGCTCTCCAATCCTCGCACCCACCGAATTGATCCCATTGACTATCGGTCTCGCCGGTGGGTTCACTTTATCTTTGTGGATCTTCGGAAGTGTGTATATTATAGGGATCCTACATGTATTTGGCTGGAGATACCTCGCTTCTTTTTTATCTATTTTATACTGTCATCGGGAGCAGTGATCACTGTCGTGTCACTGGTAGCCCAGCCCCCTCACAGTTAGAATCACTCCCTAGGACACACTTAACCCCTTCATCGTCCCCCTACTGGTTAACCCCTTCACTGCCAGTGTTATTTACACAGTAATCAGTGCATTTTTATAGCACTGATCGTTGTATAAATAACAATGGTCCCAAAATAGTGTCAAAAGTGTCCGATGTGTCCACCGCAATATCGGCGTCACAATAAAAATTGCAGATCGCCGCCATTACTAGTAAAAAAAAAATAATAATAAAAATGCCATAAAACTATTCCCTATTTTGTAGACGCTATAACTTTTGCGCAAACCAATCAATATACGTTTATTGCGATTTTTATTTAGCAAAAATATGTAGAAGAATACGTATCGGCCCAAAAATTTTTTTTTTATAGATTTTTTGGGGATATTTATTATAGCAAAAAGTAAAAAATATTGCTTTTTTTTCAAAATTGTCGCATTTTTTTGTTTATAGCGCAAAAAATAAAAACTGCAGAGATGATCAAATACCACCAAAAGGAAGCTCTATTCGTGGGGAAAAAAGGACGTCAATTTTGTTTGGGTGCAACGTCGCACGACTGCACAATTGTCAGTTAAACGACGCAGTGCCGAATTGCAAAAAATGGCCCAGTCATTGGCAGGGAATTCTTCCGGAGCTGAAGTGGCTAAACTCAGTCAGTCAGGATCTCACTGAATACATGAGTTACTTACTTTAGCACCATTAGGACATAATGTTGAACTGTTTTATATCCAATTTTTAAGTCTGTCATATCCTTTGTTGGATTCCTGTTATTTTTATATAATTTTCTCTATGACTGCTTTTATAAATTATCCACTAGATGTCGCCAGTCATTTTAAAATTTTAGATGGGTGTTGTATTATTTAGACCCACCAGATGGCGGTGTCCTATATCAGAATAGGTGTTCGTATATGATTATCATTACGTACATTAGGAACTTTTTTTTCTTCGTATTTTTATACTTCTTTAGGCAATATGGATGAATGCATTTATTGTTTAGTGATTATGTTATTTATAGATCTGAAATGTATAGTTGAAAATGAATTGTTCAGATGAGTATTGTTACCATGACAGCGGACCTCGCTATTTAAACTGGCATCGTACACTTGACTCCATACTCTTTGATGAAGTCACGTGTTCAGTGACACAACGCGTCAGGGAGGAACCAGGTGTCGTCACGAGACCGGAAGTATCCTTGTGTTTGAAGCTGTGCTGCTGAAATTTTAACCGTGAGTTACTAATTTGTCCTTTTAATAATTTGTTTTGATTACTACACCATGGAACCCCTATTTTCTTATTGCATGTAATCTGCCTTCTGATGAGTTTGGAAACTGATCTCTGAGTCAACGTTCTCTGGTCTTGTATACCCCCTGGATACTTATTGAGTGCTCTAGAGGCTTGGATTGACCTGTAAGGATCTATGAATGAGGTGAGAGGCTGGGGCAAACCATTAGCGCACTGTGGATGGCGGAACTTCTTGGATGAATTGGACTTCTTTATGCACATGCACTTTATTCTATGAACGGATTGGAGATTATGATTATTTACCTTCTGCACTAATTATCACTTTTTAGCGCTCATTTGCACTTTTTGCACTTATTGCACTTTACCTTTGGAAATTACTGTCCTTGCACCTATTGAACTGTTTTTTGTACATATTGAACAGCTTTTTTGCACATTATTGTTGATATATATGTCCGTAGATTTACCTTCTTATATTTTGTACTTTAGTTTATGACTGATTATTTATTTATTATATACTAGTATTGAGTGAGTGCCACATTTTTATGCTTTTAATTTTCTTTAGTGTGAGAACACCCTCTTATGTTGGCAGCTACCCATTAGCACCCCCCTTCTTTTGTTGGTTTGCGCATTAGTATCTCAGCCTTTATTATTACATACCGTATTTATCGGCGTATAACACGCACCGGCGTATAACACGCACCCCAAGTTTAGGAGGGAATTTTAAGGAAAAAAAAACTTTTTGGAGGGAAGTTTAAGGGAAAAAAACTTACATTTAAATGCCCATCATTGCAGCCTTCTCAGTGCAGCCTTGCCCCAGTGCAGCCATGTCAGTGCAGCCATGTCAGTGCAGCCTTGTCAGTGCAGCCTTCCCCAGTGTCCATTGCAGCCTTGCCCCAGTGCAGCCTTGCAGCTCGCAGTTTGAAAATCCTGTGATCCCCTGCGATCCTGAGCTTCAAAATCACCGACCGCGATTTGAAAATGGCGCTGCCGGCGCCTAAATACACAGAGCCGGTCCTCGGCTCTTCTCGGCGGCTCTCGTTCACTTTCGGCTCCACTCGTAGTCCCGCCCGGGATGGGCGTGACTGTGAGCGGAGCTATCCGAACCTAGCCGAGTACACTCGGCTAGGTTCGGGCGGCGCTCGAGTGAAGCCCGAAAGTGGCCGAGAAGGGCCGAGGTCCGGCTCTGTGTATTTCGGCACCGGCGGCACCATTTTCAAATCGCGGTCGGCGATTTTGAAGCTCAGGATCGCAGGGGATCGGCGTATAACACGCACCCGCGATTTTCCCCTGATTTAAGGGGAAAAAAGTGCGTGTTATACGCCGATAAATACGATATGTCTTTATTCACTTGTGCTGCAACCATGGAGATCTTTGGATTTTTAGAAAATAGAACTATTGATTTAGATAATATCTTTGAGAAACAGGAAGTCAACCAAGTAGGAGATATTGAGAATTGTTTTCGGAAAATGGGCCATTTGATGGAGAAAAAGATTAATACTTGGTGGGATATAGCAACCCGTGAAAATTATATTAAAGATAAATGAATACTGTTGTGCTTATTAAGGAAAGTTTTCATGCACGGTATTTATGATTTAAGTAATTTTTAACGATGATATTTTTAAGATACAGGTTCAATCTATTATGACCACATTCTAAAAATATGAAATTTATTCACCAGACATGTAATCGTACAAAATAGTTGTATATATTGGTTGAAATAAACAAACATTACATAAAATTTTAAATACCGATTGCGTTACATAAAATCTTGAATATCAATTAAAAACACCCTCTAAATTGGAGTGTAGTACCTTTGACATGAGACAGCAATGATGAACTTCCCTGTAGAATTAATAACCTTGTGAAATGACAATTAGACAGAACGTCTGTATTTCACAAATTCAACCGTTACTATACTGCAGGTAAGTAAATGGTTAACAACGTAAGAAAAAAAATAGTCGTTTGTTATGTCATGAAATGGAAGCTATGAAAAAATTAAAAATAAATTGAAAATTGAATCTTTAGAGAAAAATCTACAAGGCGGTTATTGATTCGAGAGAATAATTATCAATTGTATAATAATCAATCAATATTTAAGAGAACACAAATGAACAAAGATAAAATCAACACAACATAATTGAAAAAATGTCAAATTAACTGCGCAACAAAAGAAAATCGTAACCATCTATGCTGCAGAGTCCTATGTATGACACAAACATACAAAAAATCGAATAAGAAAAAAATTTTTTTGACTCGCGCTTGAAACAAAAAAAAAAAGGGGGGGCTAACGTGTATAAGGCTGAAATATCCCAGCCTGTTGAATATATGTGTCAGGTTGGGAGATGAGTCCCACCTCCCCTTAAAAATTGTGTGACCAATAGCAACTCAAATTAATACGTAAAAACAAAGAAAAAACACTTAAAATTGCAAAATAAGTAAGCTAATTTGAAGAAAAATATAATATAAAAATATAAAAAAAGGGAAAAAAGTCCATGTACAGAAAACACCAAAATGTGCTGTGATTAAACCAAAAAGTGTCCAATTGTATATAGTCCTAGATGTGTGGGTCCACCACCATGAATGAAGTGCCTGGCCGCTTACCGGAACCCCATGACCCCCCGTTACAGAGGGTCTAAATGGGCATTGATGTCCTGCTGCTTCCGACAACCTGGGGACCCGAAGGGAGACTGGATTGGAACCTCTGGAGTTGGTGGTACTGTAAAAGCTGTGTCACAGGCAAAGCTCAGCCCTCAGTGGAGTATAAACGTCATATAGGGGAAAACAGAAGAAGGCTCCCATAGTGTAAAATCACTCATGTTTATTTAAAAAAATAGTAAACACTCACATTAAAAAAGCACTTGTCCTCTGATGAGAGGCAGTCTGTGACACCGGCCGGAGTGTACACAGGCCGCCCGTCCTACTGGAGTACCAACGACAGAGGGAGGTGACGCGAAGACACCGCTCAGCCCAGGGCTGAGCGGTGTCTTCGCGTCACCTCCCTCTGTCGTTGGTACTCCAGTAGGACGGGCGGCCTGTGTACACTCCGGCCGGTGTCACAGACTGCCTCTCATCAGAGGACAAGTGCTTTTTTAATGTGAGTGTTTACTATTTTTTTAAATAAACATGAGTGATTTTACACTATGGGAGCCTTCTTCTGTTTTCCCCTATATGACGTTTATACTCCACTGAGGGCTGAGCTTTGCCTGTGACACAGCTTTTACAGTACCACCAACTCCAGAGGTTCCAATCCAGTCTCCCTTCGGGTCCCCAGGTTGTCGGAAGCAGCAGGACATCAATGCCCATTTAGACCCTCTGTAACGGGGGGGGTCATGGGGTTCCGGTAAGCAGCCAGGCACTTCATTCATGGTGGTGGACCCACACATCTAGGACTATATACAATTGGACACTTTTTGGTTTAATCACAGCACATTTTGGTGTTTTCTGTACATGGACTTTTTTCCCTTTTTTTATATTTTTATATTATATTTTTCTTCAAATTAGCTTACTTATTTTGCAATTTTAAGTGTTTTTTCTTTGTTTTTATGTATTAATTTGAGTTGCTATTGGTCACACAATTTTTAAGGGGAGGTGGGACTCATCTCCCAACCTGACACATATATTCAACAGGCTGGGATATTTCAGCCTTATACACGTTAGCCCCCCCCCCCCCTTTTTTTTTGTTTCAAACACAACATAATTACCCGTTCCAAAATGGCTACTGGTCTGAATTGCTGGTTACCAGAGTTTTTTTAGAATGGCTTCCATGGCTTTCAAGATGGATACTCTTAAAGAGGAATTACTTCTTGCGACCTCCGAGTTCCAAAGCATAAGGTGTTCAGGAATCTTCATGAATGTAAAAGTGTGAGTTGATGAATGATGTATGTGTCTGCGTGTATGATTGATGGTAATCAGGTGTTTTTGAATGTTCTTGAGTGTTCCTTCATGGCATCTCTCTTGCTGCTAAATACCATCAGACAATCAGATCCTAAAATTGATAATAGGCTCAACCCAAAAGGTATGGTTTCTTTTCCATTGGTTAAGGAAAAATCTGATGATTTACTTTGGTGAAATTCAGGTAATATCACCTTAATATCACAACCACTAGGCATGTTTGAAAGCAGAAAAATGTGTTCTGAACTATCTTTTAAATAATATGTTCTATTTTCATAATGTGTATCAGTTTTTATATTGGTGCTGAAGAATATATATTATTTCTATTTTTTGGGGATTCTGGTAACAGGCATCATATACAATACTTTCAGTATAATTTTGATCAATCAATCTCACATAAAATGGTTATATATATATAGATAAATGTATATCTTGTATATCTTATAAAGACTGGTCTATCTAGGAAAAACACATGATATATATATATAAATCAATACAGTTATAGCCACAATTCATATGTCTTTCATAATACTGATTGGCTTTTTAAAACAATTCTACTTATAATTTGTTCTACATCAAAATCTTTATATTTTTACCTTACGACAGAATTATCATTGGGTCAGTAGACACTAAAATCATAATTGTATTTATGACCTGGAATCTAATATATAATTTAAATGGCTTATAGCCACATGTATTTTAAAATATCACTGAGTAGACAGTTTGCAATTAACTTTGAACAGACTCAATGAATATTTAGAGATGGTTTAGCTGTACACACAAGTCCTAGAGTCTAAGTAATGGGATCCGTTAGACAAGGGTGATTTCTATGTGATAACAGTCTAGTTACCTATGTGTAACTTTTTTCTGTTTGTCTTCCTTAAGCCACTATTGTTCAAGTGACTTTGTTTCAACATAGGGTTTATATATTTTAGAATGGTTGATCCATTGAAACTTGGAAAACATATGAAGTCACAAAGACCCCTAGTCCATCTGTCCTGAGGCCCAACTGGCTCCAGCTGGTTCTGGAATATCTTCTTCAATATCTTCAGTTGTACGTTCTCAGTCCCCTGGATCCGGAACTTACTATCTGTCCTAGGAGCAATACAAAAGTTGAAATCTCCTGCCATGATCAGCCTCCTTTCTTAAACTCCATTAGTTTCTTCATAACTGTTTTTAAATATTTTATTGGGTTCTTATTTGGGCAATAAATATTTGCCAGGGAACAATCTACTTCATTCAGTCTTCCTCTCAGAAACAGGTAGCGCCCTTCAGGGTCCGCTAACCTCTCCTCCAGGGTAAACCTTACCCCTCTGGCAAACCCCAAAGTAACTTCCTTTGCTCGTTTTGTTGTGGAGTCTCCATAAAACCATTTTGGAAAGTCCTCTGAGTTTAATTCAAAATTTGTTTCCTGGCAGATGTGAGTCTCCTGCAAAAAGACTACATCACCGGAAAGTTGGTTAATTTCTTTTAATATGTTGTATCTTTTTATAGGCCTCGCACATTATACGTCAGAAAGTTCAATAGTGTCATCTTTTCTCGCTGCACACCTCACTCCCAGTCCAATCTTCTTTATACAGCCCGGCCCCTGGGTCTGGCTGCTTATGTTCGCTTATCAGCGGTTTCTTTCTTAGTGGGGGTCCAGCGAGCAAAGAGGAATAATCAACTTCACAGCAGACCTTTATTTGATTGTGAGAGGTACCTCTTCTATCCCACCCTTCCCCACCCCACTCCCTCCCCTCCACCCTTGGGGGAGTTTTGGTTACCCCTTAGCCAGTGGATCCAGGGCTTTCCACTCCCTCCAGCCTTGCTATTCACTCCCCTTGAGGATAGACTTTTTATCTCACGAAGGATTTCCTTTCCTCCCCTCCCTCCCCCCTCCCTTGCCCCCCCGCCCTTCTTTTGGGGAATTTTGATCATACCATGACCAATGGATCGAAGGCTATCCCTCCCTCTCCTGTCCTTTGATTCTATCCCCTAGAGGTTGAGATCTGTTTTTGAACCCCACCCAGAGCTGTTGCCCCATCTACTTGAAGGTGCCCCCGAAGCCCGCTCTGCTCCCCCATATACCAGTTCCATCCTATTTCTTTCTTTTTTATCAGGCGATGTCCCCATGTTCAGGCTTGTGACCGAACCATCCCACACTCTGCTTGAGTGCTTCCGTCAGTATATCACTTCCTCCAGTCTGAACATAGACATCAGATATTATAGCCACCTATTGCAACCAAGAACTAGACGGGACTAGCTCAGCTGCAAAACTGGAACTCTTTAATGAACAAGAATACATACTTAAAAAGTATGTCAGTCACCACATGACCAATAACCCAAATGTTTACCTAAAACATCACACAATGGTTTAGATAACGAGGTAGGGCTGACTCATGGCTAATCCCCCTCTATCAACTACTAGCTGACAATGATATAATTAACTTAGCACTTAAACCAGCCTAGGTGAAAAGACTGCCCAGCAACAAGGCTAAAACAAAGTACATTACACATTGCAATAGTGTGCTCCAAAATTTAATGAAATCCCAAATGCCATTAAATGAAAATAAGATGTAACCATTATATATTTGTCATTGAAAATATGAAATATGAACAATTTCAATTGATAGGAGATTATTGTACATTCCACATTGCTCCTTGGAATACAAAATAAACCTGAATGAGTTTGTATGTGTTGGGTTGTGGGTGAAGTCCTCTTTCTTCCATGCAGTAGAATGCATAGGTGCTTATGTCCCTTTGCAGATTACTATGAGGTAAAGGAGCCCGTATCTCCAACTCTGCAAACAGGTGCAATTTACTCATTTACAGTTATTAGAGCTTATTTCCTTCTTCTGTTTTCTGTTGCGACTGGTTGCTATGGCTGATAGAAAACTGGTGGAGATCTTTTATGAGTTGATAATTGTAGAATAAGAAGATTCCAAATGGAAGTTTTGAGATTTTCTCATTTTAGGTCCCAGAAAGCCCTGAAGGAAAAATGGTCTTCTGTTGTACACCGTTGCAGAATAGCAGAGGGATATCAGGAGTATTCTAATGTCCAGGATCACAGATCACCAAATTTCCTTCTCACAGATATACTTAAAGCTCGAAGAACAATTATATGTTTCCCAGTGATCTCCGTACGTAATCTGAACGCAGTCTTTCTCTTTTTCATCACTATGACCAGGCAAGTCAAGGGACTTATCATCTTGCCAGAACCTGCCAGAGACAAGAGATATTAGTAACCAAGACTAGACTAATGATGAACAAAACCCATGGTGGGACCCAGCCAGCCAAGATGGCTTTAGAATGTTCCTAAAAAAAGGATAAAAGGATATTTATGTAAAAGGACTGCTAACAATGACAAATCTGTAAAAACGTGATAATGAGATATTTTGCAAACATGTTGAGATTTTGAAGAAGGACGGGAAAGTGTCTTACGTTGGCGTTGACTCATAAGAAGTCCCATCCACCCAGGCCCAGGTTCCATTCTCCTCTGCAAGACCGATCCAGAAGACATCCGATTGTGAAAAATCCCGCAGGAAATTCTTAAGGAAGACAAAAGACAGAACTTAAGAGACTGCTGATAGTTTCCAGTGTTCATCTTATTACTCTGGCACAATTTACAGAGCCTATAGTCACATCAGGTTCTATCTCAGATAACATCCCTACAAAAAAATACATTATTATTATTAGTAGTAGTAGTAGTAGTAGTAGTAGTAGTAGTAGTAGTATCTGTATTGTTATTATTATCATCCCCACATCAACTTATCATAATAATAATACTAAAATTATTAATATGATCTGTATTATTATTATTATTATTATTATTATTATTATTTGTATTAACATTATTATTGTTGTTAATATCATCTGTATCAGTATTATTAGTATCCCCCAAACAAACATCCCCACAACAATAACAGATTATATTATTATTATTATTATTATTATTATTATTAATCAGAATAATAATAACAATATTGATATTATTATTACTATGATTATTAATATTGTTATTATTATTATTATTATTCATTAGTTTCCATATTTTTAAATACCAATACAAATAATAATAATAATATAATATTGGTATTTATTACTATGTTTATTAATACTATATTTATATAAAAAAAAATGCCATAAATTTAACTTCTGTATATAGTCCTGCTTTATTAAGTTGACAAAGGGTGAAAACTGTTGAAAATATGAGCACTATTTGTAGTCTTTTTGGTCATTCACCCCTATAACTGAACTAACATAATGTTCAATATTTACAATGCTTTATTTGATTGCAAAATAGTTGCACATAAAAAAATCTCTATAAAACAATTAAAACATATAGGTGGGCCCCTTTTTGAAAACAATTTAGGCATAGTTTGCATATATAGCATACTGCATATACCACACATTAGGTCACCATAAAAAGTCTTTGCGGAGGATTGTCTGGAGGTAATCCTATTATGCACTTGACACTTTTGCAAAGTCTTTATTTAGTGACCTAGTGCATGTTATATGTGTTATTTATGAGATCTTTGCCTAAGACCTCATGTGCACGAGGCATATAGCCCCTGTTCATGAGGCACTGGCATTTAGCTGACGCTGGGGGGGCACATGGGCACCATCCGGCTCCACTACCTGCAAACTCCATTAGAGTCTGACAACTGATCCAGCTGAACAGGGCTGGGTGATGCACATGGTGCTATGTACACGTAGGGCAGTATGGGCCAAGGGACGAGTGCCCAGAACACAAGCAGTCTCTACTATGGGCATTCATCCCTGAGTGCATACTGCCCTAAAAGGAAAATTTAAAAAAAATGACAGGAGTCAAACACGCTTTGGGGACAACCAACAGGGCTTCTCACAATCATGGCTAAGTGCAGATGCTGGAACTCAGATGCTGGAACTCAGGTGTCTTGATTAGCACTAAGGCTACTTGGGTGCAAACAGCCGAACTTCCCAAGACGGGTCACAAAGACCATGGATATTTGGGATGTGGAGAAAATAGATAAAAAACTCCCATGGGGAAGTAAGCCAAAATATTTAATGGATTAAAACGGGCTTAAAAACCACATTACCCACTTATGGGTTCATGCAGCCAAACAAGCAAACAAAAAACAGTTACGAGCGGAAATGGCGTGCCACGTTCGTTTGCGTCCGACCGGTTTCGTCATGCGTTCTGAGCGCCACCTCATTTGCTAAGCTTTGTGGAAAATTTCCTTTGCAAAGTGTAACCTCCTTTACATAGTGAATGGCCAATTAGCCTTTAGTAAATAAACCCCAGTGTCTCCAGAAGGTTAGACACGCCACATGACCTTTACAACCCCCATATACTTGCTTTACTCCCTTTATCACAACCCTCACATCTCTTGCTTCTCTGCAACCCATGACACTACCCAGCACTTTTGGGGTATGAAGGAACCCCTCTGTGATGATGCCCAGGCCTAGCAGCCACTCTCTAGTCCTCCTAGCATATAGTAGTAAAGGCACCACACCAAATTATTTTTTTATTATTAAAAGATTAACAAGATAAGAAAACCAACACATTTTAGGGGTTCACAACCTCCCTTAATCGGGGCTTGTATGTTATTTCACTTCAGGAATGCCTGGGCTTACACAGGCTTCAACGTTTTTGTGTATTTCGCATCCAATATTAGCACTGACTGGTAATTTTTATATGCTACTTTACCTGGTGGTGGTAATATCGGCTGCAAAATATACAAGCCCCGATGAAGGGGGAGAACCTTAGAGATGCGTTGGCTTACTTATCTCCATCTCCATTGGTGTGGTCCCCATACTGCTATCTACTGGATTTACCCCAGCTTTGTTTGGAGGTTTTTTTGCTGTATGGGAGAAGCTTTAATTAGGCTACTCAGTGTAGCATCTTCTCAGATAGGTTGCTAGTTAGGTTAAGCAAATTTAGCTGGTGATTACTGTGGGCTGCTCTGGGCTCTGCAGTCTGCAGGTTTGATTGCTTCTCCCTGTCTGGAAAAAAAACCCCCGCCACTCCAGGTGAGATAAGGAAGCCTAATGATCCAGAAGGTGCTCGCCTCGGCTCTCCTCAGCTCGCCTCCGCACACAATGAAATTAGAAGAAATGGTCGCACACCACTGTAGACCAAAATCCTCTTTATTTGGACATCCCAAAAATTAAATAATTAATAGCTGCGCTAAAAAATGTGAGACAATATCACATTGATGTGATAACAGTGTAAACCGTGCAAAAATAAATATACAATAATAATACAGAGTAAATGATAACAAGAAAAAAATATTTAGGAAAAAAATTATAAAGCATAATAGTCCAAAGTGCAAAAAAAATGCCGTGAGCTGAACTCAAATTGGGAGCGTGCAATCTTCCATCACCAGTGATTGTAAAACACCAAAAGAAATGCGCGTTTACCAGAGGCAAGCAGCAATAAGCTATGAAGGGGTTAATATGGCGCACAGATGTAGCCGAGTACATATAACTAAAAATGGTGGGGGGAAGGGGGTGGGTTGGGGGTTCCTGAGAGGGGGAACTTGGTAGTGGTAGTTAATGTTTCACAACAAGTTCAGGTATTAGTCCATGTAAGTATAAAATAATGCTGAATAAATGGAAGGCAGCCAGTCTATAAAAGCTAGAAGAAGCTCTGGAACAATAAAAAAGAAAGAAGGACGGCGCCCTATTTGAGTTGCTAAAAACCAGCATATAAAGTAGTTTCATCCGTGTGCTCTCGGGGGATGTGGGTGTCACGGGCCGGTGGGGGGGTTCCTGGGATGTGAGTCCTGTGACCTGGGTCCTGGTAGCTGTTCCGGTGGTGCCGAGGGTCCTCAGAGCCTCTGGGCGGCCAGGATGTCGGTCATTGATCCTCCGTTGAGCACAGTGCTGACCTGCGTCTTTACTTCCGGGAGCGGGGTGAGGTGGGCGGTGCTTCACGTTCGGAGCATGCGTGCTCCTTCATCAGGCTATGCTGGTGGCCATATTCAGTGTGGGAATTTATACCATAGGCAATGGGAGGGGTAGAGAGGTGATTGAGAGGAGGGCGGGACTATGTATAAAGATTGGGCGCGTAGGTAACCATGGAGATGGGGTGTACACAATGTGGAAGGGGAGTGAAAGGAGACGGGGAGTGGACGTGGCGGGGAGTTAGGAGGGGGGGAAAGGAGATATGCAAATGAGTATGTTGTGGTAAGAACATATATGTGTGTATATGGATCGTGGGGTAAGGAGAAGGCGGTCATTATGAAGAGGAATGTTGTATTATGTTGTATTGATCATAGTGGATGGGAACAAAAAAAAACAACAAAAAAAAAAAAAAAAAAAAAAATATATATATATATATATATATATATATATATATATATATATATATATATATATATATATATATATATATATATACACCTAACTATATATGAGAAGGGAAGACAAAAATGCAGAAAACGGTATATAATTGAAGAGGTATATAATTATAGGGAGAGATTGGTGGTATATATGACAAGAAATGACGCAATGATGGAAAAGGAATAAAACATGTACAATGTATATACGTGTGTAAACATAAAGAACCATTTATATAGGATCCTTTCACACACATATACACATATATACACATTTAAATGACGCGTAAGATTGGGACAAAAGGAGGGGGGGTGTGTTTCCAGACGGGTATTTGGGAATAAGAGGAATGTTATGGGGAATACTGGGAAATGAATAAAAATAATAATAAACATACAAATACAAATAAATAAAAATAATAGTAATAAAAATAAAGATAATAGTGACAAAAAATAAAGAAATTAAAAATAAAAATAAAAATATTTTTTTTTTTTAAATAAAAATAAAAATGAAATAAAAATAAAAATAAAAATGGTATGTGTTATACACTAGGGCTATGTGGATAGGGGTAATGGGTGGGATACAGGTATACACTCACACTAATGTACAGGTATACCCATACACGTGTTCCACGTAGACAGTAAGTTAATAGGGCAGTGACTAGATGATGGATAAACAGGTAGGACAATGGATGAAACAATACGCGGTGAATTGAGATGATGTGATGAGGCAGGGATGTGGTTGGGGTCACAGCAAAATGTTAATTTCGATGCCTTCATTGAGGCCTCCTGGCGATAAAGTGTCTAGTGTGTATATCCAGTAGTTTTCTCTTTCACGCAACCTTTTGTAACGTTCAGCGGTAGGGAGGGTGGGTGGAATAGACTCAATAACCCACACGCGTAGCCCTGAGGATGTTTGTCCATGATGTTCTTTAAAATGTCTCGCTACGCTATGCTTGACAATGCTCTTCTCTACAAGGTTACGGTGCTCACCAAACCTTTTGCGGAGCGGGCGTATAGTGCGGCCTACGTATAGTAGGCCGCAGGGGCATGTAAGGCAATAGACCACATGATCTGAACCACAATTTAAGAAGTCAGGGATGACATATAGTTTACCCTTATGATGGAAGTCTTTTTGCTTATGTGTAACATGAGCGCATGTGAGGCAGAGGGACTTCCTACATTGATACATGCCTTTGATGTTAAAGAAGGTTAACGGGGCACTGGCGGTGGGGCGTGCTGTTTTCACTTTGTTGCTATTTGGGCCTTTATATTCTTAGCCCGTCTGTAGGTGACCAGTGGTTTATCACTTATGGTGGGTTTTAGATGCGGATCCTCACGCAGAATGGACCAGTGTTTGGTGAAGATCTTTTCCATTTGCTTAAATCTGTTGTGGTATTGTGTCACAAATCTGACGGGTTGGGTATTGTCGTCTGTACTGGTTTGTCTCTTGTCCTTCGTGTTTTCACTGAGATAGTATTGAAAGGCATCTTCTATGATGTGGTCTGGGTAACCCTTGTCTTTGAATTTGGCTTTGAGTAGTAGGCCAGGTGTTTCATAATTCTGTAGGCGCGTGCAATTGTGTTTTAGGCGGCAGAACTGGCTTTTTGGGATGTTTTTAACCCATCGTGAGTGATGGCAACTGTTAAAGTGTAGGTAAGAATTGCCTGAGGTGGATGGTGTTTTCATAGTGGAAGAGTTCCAGATCCAGAAAGCTTGCGGCTATATACCCAGCCAGGGCCTTTCCAAAAGATGTCAGAAAACACACTGCCATGGACACTGATCTGGGATCGGTATAGATGCAATGGGTGGATGGGGCCCTCCGGTGCCATAACATCAGGGCATGAAAGAAAAAAGGCTATCCATAGTGTAATAACGTAATGAATGTTTAATTGTAAAAAAGGAATAACACTTACAAAGTGGAAGATAAAAACAAGCACGAAATAGCTGGCCGGCTTGCGAACACCCGTGACTCCCCGGGAAACGAACACCCGATGCGTCAGTACGTCCTGACCGCCCTACACATGTTTTGTCATAGGTTGACGTCATCTGGTTCACAGGCGATGCACTGACGCATCGCGTTTATATAACATACAGGTAAAAACCAAGCCTCGTTCTGAGGTGAGGACAGAGGCAGGTCAGATCCAAACATGGCGGACCAGAAATGATACGGTCCACCATTTTAACTAATGGCAAAATGATATAAATAAAAATAAATATAAATGTTGAAAATACTAAAAGTAATAAAACTGAAAACATAAGTACATGGACATAAATAGGGGTAATATTAGGGATGATACCAACCCTTGTCTCACGGTAAGGTGAGAGAGGGCAGGAAAAGAAAAAAAATTACAGGCATCAGAATGCTGGGTAGAGGTGTTTTGCACACTTCACGTGCACTTAGTCATTACCTGCTTCTCCCTGTCTTCTGGAGGTTTCCAGAATGTAGTGGAGAGTCAAATGAGCAGCTTGTATCTTTATATGGTTCCAGGCAATTCCTGGGGGAGTGTGTCCAGATGGTAGCTGGGGAGTGCATAAATAGTCTGGAGCCTGAGACACAATTTCTTTTACCAGTAGAAGAGGTTTCCAGCCAGAAGGGCTGATGCCCTTCTGGGTAGCCCAGCTGAAGATTCTGCTTGTGGTAAGTGAGGCCCCAGCTATGCACAGCTGAAAGCCTATCCTGCTGCAAACTCTCTTGACACTAAAAGAGGGGTTTCACTGGGTATCTGGTCTGGAAGCTTCACTGTGGAATGCCTGGGAACCAGTGGCGGCCTGTCCATTAGGGGCGCACGAGCGCCGCCCCCCCATCCGTGCGTCCGCCCCCTGATCTACATACAGGACGCTGGATGCATAGATTCCAATGAGTGGGAGGGTGTTTTTTTTTAAGCATGTGATTAGAGTCAGAGGCTCTAATAGGCCTCAAAAAAGGGTGGGCTCAGGGTGCGGAGCACTGCACTCCGAGCCCACCCAGTTGTGTGACGGTAGCAAATTAATATTTGCTATTTTCACACTAAATCTCCTCCCCGCCAATCAGGAAGCGGGTCTGAGACCTGTTTCCCGATTGGCCAAAACGTCAGGCGATCCTATTGGATGCCTAGGAGATGGAGGAGGAGAGAGGACACTCACGGCAGAAGGTGGTGGAAAGGACACCGGAGCTTGCAGCCCACCGCCAGCCATGCGCCACTCTGAGGACACTGGAGCAGCTGCCCGCAATTCACCACCCGCCACCTAGAAGGGGTAAGTTCGGGACTGACTGGCAGATGGGGGAGGTGGGTTGTTTGCCGCCCCCCCACAAAAAAAAACTGCTGGGAACACAGTGAGTACCTACCTGAGTGAAGGATCCTAGTGACTGTTGCTGCTCTTAACCCCTGGTGCACTAATACTAAGGCTTGCTTGGACTGGAACATTGCTTATGTTGTCCCAGTGCTGTCTCAGGTTAGTTATGATATTGGAATGAAAAACCAAAAAGCTACAAACAGTGTTGCCATTTGCATCAGATATATTGTCTGGGTCTTTCCCTCTTTGGACTAAACAAGCACACTCCCAGAATAGATGGGTCAAGATTGTTGCCCATTTCCAAGTGATAGCAAGAAATTAAAATGACCAATGGAGGTCTAGCCTCAGAAGAAGTGTTCCGCTTCATAATGCTCAAAGTGTATGAGTATGTCATCATCAGACACATATATCTTTATCAGCGGTGAGGGGAGGAAGAAAACAGAGGCAAAGCAGCTCATAAATTACCAACAGCTGCTAAAAATGATGTAAAACCAAAAAGAAATAAAAATTGCTGCACTAAAGGTGACAAAACAAAATATAAAAATGAGCTGCCAGCACACCATGTATAGGATACACTATACCAATGAACAATAAAACACAAAAAGTGCAGCACTTAAACAAGTGAAGTCTATATTAGTTATAAGGTGATTGGCTCCAAGTGGCCTCCGTGTCCCTGATGACATAATTTATGATGAAACGCGTAGGATAGATCTGGAAGCCATGATGTCAGTGCACATGCAAGCGTACCCTCTAGGATCCTCTGAATTGTAGTCTGAAATGTCTTTCCATGTATAGCGTTCATGTGAGTGTTTTTAGGTCAAAAATAAGAGAAACAAATTGTTACCCCAGCTCCACTGCTAATATAAAAGTCCACGAACTGTGATCCAGTGCTCTAGCCAGGATGTTCAGGCCCCATAGATACGATACTTAAATCAGGAAGGCTGGCAACTCTGATTTTCTTGAATAAAAGTACTTTATTAGTTACATGGGTACACGGGTACAGGCTATACGCTGATGTGTTTCGGCTAAGAAGCAATGCTTTGATAAAGGCTTCCTAGCCGAAACACATCTGTGTATGCCTGGCCTTGACTGAATGGTGGATTAAAGTGGATCTGTGATTTACCTCATTCCATGGTGCTCCATAATGATGGCAACAACCAACCTTTGCTGACTTCTCATTTGGGGGTCACAATCTCTCTGGTAAGCCTCAGAGTGGTTGGGCGAACATAAGGTAGTGTCTGCTTGCACTTGTTGTGGTTTTAAAGAGGAAGAATACACATATTTGTTTTTTATGAACTCACTGGTGGAAGCTATTTACAGATGATACTGTGGACTATTATGTGACCATATATATTCACCTCACCTGTTTACTGTGGACTATAATGTGATCATTTACAGTTACTTCACTTGTTTAAACGCTGCACTATTTGTATTTTATTGCTAAAAATTATGAAAATAAACTTTTTGGAACAAGGCACCAGAAGTTTGGTGACGCCAGCAGTAAGCAAACCACTGTGACCTGGGTTGAATCCTGGCATGAGACAATTATGTTGTGCAGTTGTGGACTTTCTGTTAACAGAAGTTTACACAGACAGGTCATACTTGAGCCTTTCCATTCCCCATAGTGGTTCTCACCACTCTTACCATCTCATCCTCCATATTAATGACCACCAGGTGAGCCGTCTTGTTCTGACAGTCTTCTTTGGCAGATTTCCATGATTTATAACTCGATGACTTGGAGTAGCAGCTGAGAATGTAGTATGTCCATCCCGCACTACACAATGAACCTGAGAAAAAGAGAGAGTGAAAGAAAGAAAAGAGAGAGGCGAGGAAGAGGCAGGAGACAAAGAGAGAGAGAGAGAAAATGAGAGATAGGGGGAGAGAGGGGGAGAGAGAAAGGGGGGCAGAGAAGTAAGGGAAGGGGAGAGAGAAAGGGAGGGGGGAGAGAGAGACAAAGGGAAAGAGAGAGAGGGAAGGGGGATAGAAAGAGAAAGGGGAGAGAGAGAGGGAGAGAGAAAGGGGGAGAGAGAGGGGGGGGAAGGGGGAGAGAGGGGGGAAGTAAGAGAGGGGGAGGGAGAAAGGGGGGAGAGAAATAAGAGAGGGGGAGAGAAGGGGAGAGAGAGAGAGAGAGAGAGAGAGAGAGGGAGAGAGAAAGAGGGGAAGAGGGAGAGAAAGAGAGAGAGAGAGAGAGGGTGTAAGAGAGGGGAAGAGAGAAAGGGGGAGAGAAATGAGAGAGGGAAGGGGGGAGAGGGGGGAGAGAAGTAAGAGAGGGGGGATAGAAATAAGAGAGGGGAGAGAGAGAGAGAGAGAGAGAGAGAGAGAGAGAGAGAGAGAGAGAGAGAGAGAGAGAGAGAGAGGAGAGAGAGAGAGAGAGAGAGAGAGGAGAAATAAGAGAGAGGGCAAGAGAAAGAGAGAGGGGGAGAAAAGTAAGAGAGGGGGAGATATAAGAGAGGGGGGAGAGAGAGAGAGAGGGGGGGGAGAAAGGGAGAGAGAGAGAGAGAGAAGTAGAGAGGGGGAAGTAGAGAGGGGGAGAGAAAGGGGGAGGGAAAGGGGGGAGAGAGAGAGAAATAAGAGAGGGGGCAAGAGAAAGGGGGGAGAGAGAGAGGGGGAATGAATTAAAAGAGGGGGAGAGGGAAAGGGGGAGAGAAATAAGAGAGGGGGAGAGAAAGGGGGGAGAGAGAGAGATAGAGAGAAGTACGAGAGGGGGAGAGAGAAAGGGAGGGGGAGAGAGAGGGGAGTAGAAGGGGGATAGAAAGAGAAAGGGGAGAGAGAAAGAGAAGGGGGTGAGAGAAAGAGAAGGGGGCGAGAGAGAAAGGGAGGGAGAGAGAGAAAAAGTAGGGGGAGAGAGAGAAAGTTGGAAAAGAGAAGGGGGTTGGGGGAGAGAGAGAGAGAGAGAGAGAAATACAAACGGGTGAGAGAGAAAAAAAGTTAGGGAGAGGTGTAGAGAGAGAGAGAAATAAGACCAAGAGGAATGAGAAAGAGATAAAGAGGAATACGAGAAGCAGAGAGGGAGAGAAAGGGAATAGAGAGAGAGAGAAAGGTGTGATAGAAGGGGGGAGAGAGAGAGAGAAGTGGGCAGGTGGAGAGAGAGAGAAAGGGAATAGAGAGAAAAAGAAAGGGGGATAGATACAGAAATAAGGAGAAGAGAGTGATAGAAAAAGAGTGGAAGAGAGAGAGGGAGAGAGAAAGATAAATAGGAAGAAGGGGGAGAGATAGAATGAGGGATAAAGAAACAGAGATGGAGAAGGTGGAAAGAGAGAGAAAGAAGGGGGAGGGAAATAACAGGGGAGAAAGAGAGAGACAAAGAGTGAGAGAAACAAAGAAAGCAAGAATGAGAAGGGGGGGAGAGAGAGAGAGAGAAAGAGAGAGTGAGAAGATCCACTGTTGAGGGGAGAGAATCTATTGATGCTGGCTGCTGGGGGATCTATTTTTGCCAGCGGGGGTATTTTGTTGCTGGAGAATATCTATTGTTGCTACGGGGATGCATCTTGTTCCTGGGGGGTGTCTATTGTTGCTGGGAAATATCTATTTTTGCTGGGGTTGGGGGTCTATTATCATTAACCAGTTTGATACAAATTACTTAAAGTGGAGCTCCACCCAAAAGGAGACAATCCCCTTGTTTGCTTCCTCCCCCTCCGCTGCCACATTTGGCACCTTTCGGGGTGGAGGGGGGTCGGGTACCTTCCCCACTTCCGGGAGACTTCGTCACTGCCAGGTCCCCCAGAAATTCGGCCCTCCTCCTTCCCCCACCGCCGGGCCATTCACAAAGCGCAGCACGCTTCGGCGCATGCGCAGTAGGGAACCAGCTGTGAAGCCACAAGACTACACTGCCGGTTTCTCTCACAAGGAATGGCAGCACCCCGAGAGATGATTGAAAAATTGGCTGGGGTGCCGACATCACAGGCTCCCTGGACAGGTAAGTGTCCTAATATTAAAAGATAAACTTACTGCCACTTTTCTGCATATATACTGCCATTTTCCCCACAGCTCCCAAAGCTCTCTGAATGTTGTTGGAAAGAGAACCTGTAACACAAAGAAGGATGGTTTATTGGAACCGTCTCCTATACACACATTCACTGAGAAGGTGACAGGTCCTCCTTTTTAGCTATGCAGACTGAATCAGTTAACATTTTGGTTTTATTTATATAGTGCTCACATATACTGCAGCAGTGCACATCACGCTACACATCAAATATACTGTGCATTCATTGCTACAATACAGAAAGTAACAAAGACACAAAAGTGTATGGGGGTCCTGTTGATGACCGTGAATGAGAGATAGAAAAGCTCTGAACTTGGTAATGGAGTGGTCCTGTTTCTGATTTGGGTTTTTGTCTCTCCAGAACACAAAGACTCTGGGAAGCTAGGCCCGGGATCCATGTTAAGGACCTAGATGCCACGTTTCCAGCAATGACTGTTCCACACTGTGAGACTCATAGCAGATGTTAATCTCATCAGCTCAAGCCACCTGTCTTTCACCCCTTGTTAATTGTGCTAATTAACTCACCTATTGTCTGCTAGCAAACTACTGTGGGGATGTTGAACTTATGACAATGTGTAGTGTACTTTGTGAGCTCGGTGCCGGCAGTCTGACCTGGAATGAAATCTCTGATTAATCACAACATTATCTGGGTGGCTAGTTGTTTAATTAGCGTAATATTTATAGTAGCCCTCAAATTTTCCACTCGCCTACTCGCAAAATGCGAAAATGGTCTCTGGCGAGTGAGGGGGGGGAGGGCGAGCACTGCCGACAGGCAGATTTGAATGGGAGCTGTTCTCCCAGAAATCGCCCCTGGGGAAGAGAGAGTGGAGGAAGAGGTGAGCTGGCCGGATCACAGAGCGGGGATAGCCCATCATAACAGCTTACATTAGAATTGCCGTCCGCTCGTGGACGCACACAACACCGCCTCCTGACCTGCGCCTGTGACAGACAGAACGCTGGTCCTATGCTGGGATGTTTTCTGTCTGTCACAGGCGCAGGTCAGGAGGCGGGGCTGTGTGTGACCACGAGTGGAAGGCAATTCTAATGTAAGCTGTTATGGCGGGCTATATCCGCCCTGGGATGATCCAACCACCCTCTCTCTTCCTCTGCAAAAGTCACACTGCAATGATGGGCACAGTTGTGGCTGCATTGGTGGGCACTGGTCACACTGCAATGATGGGCACAGTTGTGGCTGCATTGGTGGGCACTGGTCACACTGCAATGATGGGCACAGGTGAGGCTGCATTGGTGAGCACAGGTCACGCTGCAATGACGGGCACAGTTGTGGCTGCATTGGTGGGCACTGGTCACACTGCAATGATGGGCACAGGTGAGCTGCATTGGTGAGCACAGGTCATGCTGCAATGATGGGCACACGTCACATTGCAATGATGGGCACAGTTGTGGCTGCATTGGTGGGCACTGGTCACACTGCAATGATGGGCACAGGTGAGGCTGCATTGGTGAGCACAGGTCACGCTGCAATGACGGGCACAGTTGTGGCTGCATTGGTGGGCACTGGTCACACTGCAATGATGGGCACAGGTGAGGCTGCATTGGTGAGCACAGGTCACGCTGCAATGACGGGCACAGTTGTGGCTGCATTGGTGGGCACTGGTCACACTGCAATGATGGGCACAGGTGAGCTGCATTGGTGAGCACAGGTCATGCTGCAATGATGGGCACACGTCACATTGCAATGATGGGCACAGTTGTGGCTGCATTGGTGGGCACTGGTCACACTGCAATGATGGGCACAGGTGAGGCTGCATTGGTGGGCACTGGTCACGCTGCAATAACGGGCACAGGTGAGGCTGCATTGGTGGGCACTGGTCACGCTGCCCTGATAGGCACTGGTCACTCGGCATTGATGGGCACTGGTTACGCTGCATTGATGGGCACAGGTCACGCTGCATTGATGAGCATAGGTCATGCTGCATAGAGGTGCACAGGTTACACTGCATTGATGAGCACAGGTGAGGCTGCATAGATGGGCACAGGTCACGCTGTAGTGATAAGCACAGGTCATGCTGCATTGATGAGCACAGGTGAGGCTGCATAGATGGGCACAGGTCATGCTGCATAGATGTGCACAGGTCAAACTGCATTGATGGGCACAGGTGATGCTGCATAGATGGGCACAGGTGAGGCTGCATAGATGGGCACTGGTGAGGCTGCAGTGATGGGCACTGGTGAGGCTGCACTGATAAAGTTATTGTTCATATTTATTTTTGTAACTTAATTCTGCATGAAACATTTAAGTGTCATTTAATGAGATAATTTATGAGGGTGTTTAGGTGCGGAATTAGGGGCGGGACAGGGTAGGGGTTGGGTGGGGCAACTGGTGGCGAGTAACGCTTAAGGCATGGCTAGTAGACCAGGACTTGAAATTTTGAGCCCTGATTTATAGTACATGTTGGCTAATTTGACTAAAGCTGGCCATACACCTATAGATTATCTGCAGATTTTCTATGGTTAGATGGAAAAAGTGGGAGATTCCTCCATCCACACAGTTTAGCGAACGTGGAGAAATCTGTTGCACTTTTTTCATCTAACCATAGAAAATCTGCAGATAATCTATAGGTGTATGGCCAGCTTAACTCTTGGAGGATCCTCTATGATGAGATTAGCCATAAGTCAGCTCTACCTCGTTACATAAACCATTGTGTGATGTCTGGGGTAAACATTAGTTTTTATTGTTCATCTGGTGTCATTCCTTTGGATTTTACCTCACATCTTGTCTGTGTACGATGTTTGGGGTAAAAAATGGCTGGTATTAGCTCTCGATCTGCTCGGAACGGTTTGGAGGGTAGGAGGAAGGAGGCACCTAGTCGGGGTTCCCAAGTGGTTCTGTCACAGTACTTTCATGTGATTTGGGTAGAGTCCCCTATATTACAAATCACTGTCAATATATACACATATGATTGACTTACTTCTTTCCTTCTTATAAGCTGCTAGTTGTAAAGAAATGTTAGATACTGCAAAGAAAAAATGAATACATTGTTATCTTTGAAGAGGAATATAAATTTTATAGTAAATAACATGAATTGTCATCCACATGGCAGGCTCCTTCTCCTCCTCCCTAGCATTACATGACAATCCCAATGGCCATGTCACAGGAAGATACATTCCTTTTTTCCATGCTCAGTCACCTCGCCAGCAACACATAACGTACAGCCGTGGACAAAACCTTTGAGAATGACACAAATAAACATTTTTACAAAGTCTGCTGCCTCAGGTTTTATGATGGCAGTTTGCATATCCTCCCGAATGTTATGAAGATTGGTCAGGTCAATTGCAATTAACTGCAAAGTCCCTCTTTGCCATGAAAATAAACCTAATCCCATCAAAAACATGACATTTGAAGGACAGATACCTCCAGTTTTTCCCAACCTATTATAACATAACCTCCAAACCCCCCCCCAATTACCCGAAAAATGACGTGACAAGGATTTGGAGTGAAATGGCCTTATGCAGCGTACACACGGTCGCACGTTTCGACCAGACTTGTCCGACGAACGCCGACGGACCAAATCCGGCAAACAATCTGATCGTGTGTGGGCTTCACCGGACCTTCAGCGGACTTTTCCAGTCGGAAATCTGACGGACTTTAGATTTGAAACATGCTTCAAATCTTTACGTCGTAACTCCACCAGGCCCAGAAATTCGCTCGTCTGTGTGCTAGTCTGACAGACAAAAACCGACGCTAGGGCAGCTATTGGCTACTGGCTATCAACTTCCTTATTTTAGTCCGGTGTACGTCATCACGTGCGAATCCGTCGGACTTTGGTGTGATCGTGTGTAGGCAAGTCCGTTCGTTAAAAAGTCAGTCGGAAGTCCGTCAAAAGTCCGTAGAAAGTCCGCTGGAAAGTCTGTCAGACAAGTCCAGTGGAAAAGTCTGCCCGTGTGTACGTGGCCTTATGGCCTTTTATTTAACAATTAACGTAACATAAATAACATTTAAAATAAGCATCAACCAAAACTTCTCTTTACCCTGGTGGTCTTTGAGGGCAACGACACACAACTTGGTCACTGGGAGAAACTTCTTTAAAAACTTAGGCCTCCAGTCGCAAGACACCGTCTCGGAGACGGTACTCCACATCCGCAGTGACCTACATTTTTCCCCCCTTCCTGGTTAAACCCCTTGTTAACTGGAAGGTACCCGAGAACCCCATACCACAGATGGGTCCTAACCATGCTATATACCAGCCTTCTTCTCTTCATCCAAAGACCCACCACTGCCTGGCTGTTATGACTGCCTCACTGTAATACTGACCAAAATATCGGGAGGGTGGGTGGGAAGCTTCTCACCTCTCCACTCCCAACTGACGTCACTACTTCCTCCTTCCAACTAAACTTCCCCAGGACCCCTCCCAGCTCTTATCAACCCCTTTTTCTTAAAAGGGCAACATTCCTAAACTACCCCTGCCTGTCCTGCTGTCCGCCTATGTCATGCCGTCCCTTCCACCCATTCTTTTTATTCCTTTACTCTGGGACTCCCTTTTCAACTGCATTTGTGCAGAAGGCTTCAGGGTGCCCAAGAAAGTCCAGAAAGCACCAGGACCGTCTCCTACAGTTGATTCGGCTGAGGGATCGGGGCACCACCGGTGCAGAGCTTGCTCAGGAATGGCAGCAGGCAGGTGTGAGTGCATCGGCACACACAGTAAGGAGAAGACTTTTGGAGGGTGGCCTGGTGTCAAGAAGGGCAGCAAAGAGGCCACTTCTCTCCAGGAAAAAACATCAGGGACAGACTGATATTGCGCATAGTACAGGGATAGGACTGCTGAGGACTGTTGGAAATCAGGGAGGTAAGGTGAGGTGAGTGGCTGGTGAGGCACTGGCTAGTATGAGAACCAGATACACACAGGTTACATACGCCGCGATCGTTAGAGCGAGAACGATAATTCTATTACTAGACCTCCTCTGTAACTCTAAACATGTAACCTGTAAAAAAATGTAAAGCGTGTCGCCTATGGAGATTTTTAAGTACTGCAGTTTAGCGCCATTCCACGAGTGTTTGCAATTTTAAAGCGTGACAAGTTAGGTATCTAACATCATCTTTCACTCTTTCACATTATACAAAAAAATCTTTAGTGTTTTTTTTTTTTTTTATTCATGAAACAGTTTCTTTCCAAACAAAAAACATGTTTGAAAAACTGCTGCGCAAATACCGTGTGACATAAAAAGTTGCAATGACCAACATTTTATTCCCTAGGGTGTCTGCTAAAACAATGTATATAAAGTGTGGGGGTTCTGAGTAATTTTCTAGCAAAAAAAAAAAAAAAAATGATGATTTTTACCTGTAGGAGAGAAGTGTTAGAATTGGCCTGGGTGGCAAGGGGTTAATGACCATAAGTATTATTATACAAATAATTATTATATATTGTTTTTAAGGTAATTTATTATATTTTCAAAATCTGTGCTCGAGCAGGTGGCGTAACGGACAAATTACTGAAGTTTGAAGTTATAACTTCCAACCAGTAATTTCACAGTAAATAGAGAAATAATAAATTATTATCTTATAATACATAGCATAATAATATATGATTTAGCTTGTACCTTTTCAGCTTTTTGTACCTTCTCGCTCTTAACTGTGTGAGAAAAACATGGGATTGTGGGTAAATCGTATACACATAAACACATGTTTTTTCCTTCTAGTTAAGAGGGCTGGGCTGGAAGGGAGCATTTGTCTTTTAGACACGCCCCCTTCTATGACACTGCAGTGAGAGGTGTGCCTCCACTGCAGCATTTTTATTAGAAAGCTTGGGCCAATGGTGCTTTACCATTGGTCCAAGGCTCCAAGCTGTCAGTGAATCTCAATGCCTCTGACCAGAAGTGAGGAGAGACACTGTGAGCTCATCCTCTCAGTCTGCTGCAAACAGAGTGTGCCAGCTTGTATTTTAACTGGCCGCTCTGTACGTAGCTTCTGACAGGCTGAGCAAGGAGCCCGTATCTCCGGAACCATAGGTCGTAGAAGCCCTACATTTTGACCAGTGGTGGGGTAGGACTTCAGCTAATTCTGAATCAAGAAGCTTGATCATTTTTTGTTTTTTTTTGTTTTTTTTTTCATGTTTAGGCTGGGAGAGCGGTACGGGCTTCAGGAACATCCCAGGATTTGGTGACCCCGGTGGACCCCTGGCTCTGCCTCAACTGCCTCCCCTGACTGCACGTCCCTGGGGGAAAGTCATTTTCTCTGATGAATCCCCATTCTGATTGGGGCATCTGGAAAAAGCTTTGTCTGGAGAAGAAAAGGTGAGCACTACCATCAGTCCTGTGTTATGCCAACAGTAAAGCATCCTAAGACCATTCATGTGTGGGGTTGCTTCTCAGCCAAGGGAGTGGGCTCACTCACAATTTTCCCTAAGAACACTGCCTTGAACAAAGAATGGTACAAGCCAATGAATGATGGGGGAAGGTCAGGGACAGTCAGGCTGGGAAGGAAAGGGGCTAGATCAGTGGTTCTCAACCTGGGGGTCGGGACCCCCTCGGGGGGTCAAATGTTGATTTTCCAGGGGTCACCGAATCCTGGGCTGTTCCTGAAGACTGCACCGCTCTCCCAGCCTTTTTTGCGGCCGCCCAGCAGGGCTGTCCCTGGAGCCTGTGACTGCCCGGTTGGGCTGTTCCTGGAGCCTGTGGCCGTCCACTCAGCCTCTTCGCAGCCGCCCATTCAGTTCACGGCATGGCTGGGGGGGCAGAGACTAGCGGTCAGCTGACTGGTGAGGAATGTGAAGTGGGAGGGGCTGGAGGAGACCCTATCTCCTGATTTCGACATAGGTGTCACTGCTGAGACACCACAAAGTTGGAGACACAGTGAGTAACACTACCTGTGATTACAGTTGCCATTAAAAGTCCCCACTACAGTTCTCAGAGGACCTTGCTCAAGAGCACCTAAGTTGGCTGATCAGAACTCCCCCCAGCACTGCCACTCATGCCATTCCCCCCACCCTCCACCAAGTAGTAAGAGAAGGAATGAAAATAGAGAATACATGTAAGGGAAAGGAAAAGAGGGGGAGGAACAAAGAAAAAGGGAGAGGAAGAGGAAGAGAAAACAAGAAAGACAGCTAGAGAGAGGGATGGGGAAAAAAAACAAGAAATTAGGATAGAAAGAGATAAAAGGGAAAGAAAGGAGAACAAAGAGAAAGAGTGGTACATCCTAAAATGTACCATAAAGGGTTTTAATACAGTACGAGGGACTCAGGGAGCGCTAAATGTCCATGGGTTAGGGGCGCAAATTACTTGTCTTGCCTTGGGTGCCGACAACCCACGCTACGAAAATAATTTTACTGTTAGGGGTCCCCACAACTTCGGAAATTGGGCACTAGTAGGTTGAGAAACACTGGGCTAGATGATTCTGGGATGTCCTCGAGCCAGGAAATGAGGGCGGGGCTCTATCTGACTTGCTGCAGCTTCTAATGCACGTTGTGAAAAGCTCACAGTGTCCAGTGAAATCAGAGGAAGCCGTTTCAGTACGGGAGAGGAGCCGGTACACCTGTGCAAGACTGGAGGGGAGGCCGGAGTTCAGATTTAATTTGGATTTTCTGCTATAAATCATTGCATGCACGGCCTGCATAAGAAGTCATTTGCAGAAGTAGCTGTATACTGGCCTATTAACCACCACCTACCTTTATCCTCCAGATGTGACTGTGTCCTGGAGAGACTCTTATCTGGGGAGAAAACACAGAATATCAGAATAAGAGAACTCCGAGACCTTCCCAGGCTACAGGTATAAAGTTATGTAATTTCTTTAATCAGAAAATTGATGATTAGCATGCATGTACCACCTTACTAGATAAGTACTAGGTTAGTGTTCTGCCTCCAGCAGGATACCGTAGCTGTACGTCGGTACTTTGATGTAGAATACCAGGGATATGGCACCAGATAGCTGCCATAACCCCGGTATTTTCTGAAATGGCGGGTGGTCCGCTTGAAGATAAAAGATCACTTTTATCGGCGGTGGGAGAGGAGCCCGCCCCCCCTCCTGCCACGCTGTGGTCGTCTCGGTTGTAGCGGAGACAATTGCGTCCCTTCCCCTGACAGGCATGGAGCCAAGTGAGGGAATGATGGCCCCCACCCGGCACCATAACATTGGATGACGGAAGTGACGTCCAATGGTCGTAAAGGGGAATTTTTTTTTTTTGGTAAAAAAAAAGTCATTTAATTTAATTTTTTTTTTTTTTTTGCATTTTAGTGTGAATGTGTGATCTGAGGTGTTTTTGACCCCAGATCTCACATTAAAGAGGACCTGTCATGCTTTTTTTCTATTACAAGGGATGTTTACATTACTTGTAATAGGAATAAAGTGATCCAAAGATTTTTTTTTTTTTACATTTTGTAAAAAAAACAAAAATAAATTAAAAAAATAACAATAAAAAAAAAATGTAAAGCACCCCGTCCAGCCGTGCTCTCGTGCCGAAGCGAAGGCATACGTAAGTCACGCCCGCATATGTAAGCGGTTTTCAAACCATTTGGAGGTATCGGCACAATTGATAGAGTGGGAGCAATAATTCTAGCACTAGACCTCCTCTGTAAATCAAAACTGGTAAATTTTTAAACTTCACCTATGGAGATTTTTAAGGGTCAAAGTTGGCCGCCATTCCACAGGTGGGCGCAATTTTGAAGCGTGACATGTTGGGTATCAATTTACTCGGCGTAACATTATCTTCCACACTATAAAAAAAAAATGAGGCTAACTTTACTGTGTTCTTATTTTTTAATTCAAAAAGGTGTATATTTTTACAAAAGAATTGCGTTTGTAAGACAGCTGCGCAAATACCGTGTGACATAAAGTATTGCAACGACCGCCATTTTATTCTCTAGGTTGTCTGAAAAAAAAAAAAAATATATATATATATATATTGTTTGGGGGTTCTAAGTAATTTTCTAGCAAAAAAAAAAACTGGTTTTGACTTGTAAACAACAGATCTTAAAAGGAGGCTTGGTCCTTAAGTGGTAAATTACCGTATTTATCGGCGTATAACACGCGCCGGCGTATAACACGCACCCCAAGTTTAGGAGAGAATTTTAAGGAAAAAAACTTTTAGGAGGGAAGTTTAAGGAAAAGAAACTTACATTAAAATGCCCATCAATGCAGCCTCATCAGTGTTCATCTGCAGCCTTTTCAGTGTCATTGCAGCTTTGCCCCAGTGCAGCCTTGTCAGTGCAGCCTTGTCCCCAGTGCAGCCTTGTCAATGCAGCCTTGTCCCCAGTGCAGCCTTATTAATGCAGCCTTGTCCCCAGTGCAGCCTTATTAATGCAGCCTTGTCCCCAGTGCAGCCTTATTAATGCAGCCTTGTCCCCAGTGCAGCCTTATTAATGCAGCCTTGTCCCCAGTGCAGCCTTATTAATGCAGCCTTGTCCCCAGTGCAGCCTTGTCCCTGCAGCCTTGTCCCCAGTGCAGCCTTGTCCCTGCAGCCTTGTCCCCAGTGCAGCCTTATCAATGCAGCCTTGTCCCCAGTGCAGCCTTGTCCCTGCAGCCTTGTCCCCAGTGCAGCCTTATCAATGCAGCCTTGTCCCCAGTGCAGCCTTATCAATGCAGCCTTGTCCCCAGTGCAGCCTTGTCCCTGCAGCCTTGTCCCCAGTGCAGCCTTATCAATGCAGCCTTGTCCCCAGTGCAGCCTTGTCCCTGCAGCCTTGTCCCCAGTGCAGCCTTATCAATGCAGCCTTGTCCCCAGTGCAGCCTTATCAATGCAGCCTTGTCCCCAGTGCAGCCTTGTCCCTGCAGCCTTGTCCCCAGTGCAGCCTAGTGTCCATGCCTCCTGCTGCTGCCGCCGCCGCCATACACATAGAAGTAGTTTTAAATATGGCGCCGCGGAGTTCGGAGAGACTCGGCGCCGGCGGAAGTGAACGAACGCCGCCGAGATACACATAGCCGAGGGTTCTCGGCTCTTTCCGGCGCCGCTCACAGTCCCGCCCAGTCCCGCCCTATGATGGACATAACACAGGTCCAATGGCGGGACTGGGCGTGACAGTGAGCGGCGCGGGAAAGAGCCGAATACACCCGACTATGTGTATCTCGGCTCTGTGATTTCGGCGGCGCTCGTTCAGCACCGCCGAGTCCTTCCGAAGTCTGCGGCGCCATATTTGAAACTACTCGCTATGTAAATGTCGGCGGCGATCGCCGACATTCACATAGCGATAGCGGGGATCGGCGTATAACACGCACCCACGACTTTCCCCTGATTTTAAGGGGAAAAAAGTGCGTGTTATACGCCGATAAATACGGTAAGTTGTTTGCCTGCAATATCAAATTAAACCACAAGATGGAGCCAGTGTTAAATTTACTGTTTTTGCAGAAACTAGAATGGCACTCGGTCTGGCTTATTGCAGAATAGGAGGGTTTAACTGTATGTCAAGCTACACACAGGGAAATGTTTAGAGAGGAACAGACTAATTAGGTAAATGTAGTCCTTAACTCTCCTGTAATCAGTAGAGCTGCTTGTGATTGCTCTGCTCTGCTGTGAGTTTCACAGGCTGTGAATTTGGTTACCCCCCCCCTAGGGTGTCCAAACTACGGCCCTCCAGCTGTTGCAGAACTACACTTCCCATGAAGCATTGTAAAACTCTGAAATTCACAGACATTACTAGGCATGATGGGAATTGTAGTTCCTGAACAACTGGAGGGCCGTAGTTTGGACACCTGATGGGGGGGGTGCAGTAAAAAAATGCCAGGGGGGGGTAGAGGATGGGAGGTCAGCTTGGCAGTGTTAAGGAGGTCAGCAGGGTGGAGGGCATGGGTCAGCAGTAGGTAAGGCAGAGATAAGAGGTTGCTAGTAACTCATGCAGAGTTCAGAGGTCAGTAGTAGGTGAAGCAGAGGACAGATTTTGCGAATACACTGCACACATACACTACATTGTCAAAAGTATTGGGACACCTGCCTTTACACACACAGGAACTTTAATGGCATCCCAGTCTTATAGGGCGTACACACGGTCGGACTTTGTTTGAACATTCCGACAACAAAATTCTAGGATTTTTTCCGACGGATGTTGGCTCAAACTTGTCTTGCATACACACGGTCACACAAAGTTGTCGGAAAATCCGATCGTTCTGAACGCGGTGACGTAAAACACGTACGTCGGGACTATAAACGGGGCAGTGGCCAATAGCTTTCGTCTCTTTATTTATTCTGAGCATGCGTGGCACTTTGTCCGTCGGATTTGTGTACACACGATCGAAATTTCCAACAACGGATTTTGTTGTCGGAAAATTTTATATCCTGCTCTCAAACTTTGTGTGTCGGAAAATGTCCGATGGAGCCCACACACGGTCGGAATTTCCGACAACACGCTCCGATCGGACATTTTCCATCGTAAAATCCGACCGTGTGTACGGGGCATAAGTCTGTAGGGTTCAATATTGAGTTGGCCCACCCTTTGCAGCTATAACAGCTTCAACTCTTCTGGGAAGGCCGTCCACAAGGTTTAGGAGTGTGTCTATGGGAATGTTTGACCATTCTTCCAGAAGCGGATTTGTGAGGTCAGACACTCATGTTGGGTGAGAAGGCCTGGCTCACAGTCTTCGCTCCAAATCATCCCAAAGGTGTTCTGTGGGGTTGAGGTGCAGGCCAGTCAAGTTCCTCCACCCCAAACTCGCTCAGAGTTGTCCCATAGCAACTGTTATTTTGGCTGTGTGCTTGGGGTCGTTGTCTTGTTGGAAAATGAACCTTTGCCCCAGTCTGAGGTCCAGAGCACTCTGAATCAGGTTTTCATCAAGGATGTCTCTGTACATTGCTGCATTCATCTTTCCCTCGATCCTGACTAGTCTCCCAGTTACTGCCGCTGAAAAACATCCCCACAGCATGATGCTGCCACCACCATGTTTCACTGTAGGGATGGTATTGGCCAGGTGATGAGTGTTGCCTGGTTTCCTCCAAACGCTTGCCATTCAGGCCAAAGGAATTCAATAAGACCAGAGAATTTTGTTTCTCATGGTCTGAGAGTCCTTCGGGTGCCTTTTGGCAAACTCCAGGTGGGCTGTCATGTGCCCTTTACTGAGGAGCGGCTTCAGTCTGGCCACTCTACCATACAGGCCTGATTGGTGGAGTGCTACAGAGATGATTGTTCTTCTGGAAGGTTCTCATCACTCCACAGAGAAACGCTGGAGCTCTGTCAGAGTAACCATCAGGTTCTTGGTCACCTCCCTGACTAAGGTCCTTTTCCCTCAATCACTCAGTTTGGCCGGGTGGCCCGCTCTAGGAAGAGTCCTGGTGGTTCCAAACTTCTTCCATTTACAGATGATAGAGGTCACTGTGCTTATTGGGACCTTCAATTCTGCAGACATTTTTCTGTACCCTTCCCCAGATCTGTGCCTCCATACAATCCTGTCTTGGAGGTCTACAGACAATTCCATGGACTTCATGGCTTGGTTTGTGCTCTGACATGCACTCTTAACTGTGGGACCTTATATAGACAGGTGTGTGCCTTTCCAAACCATGTCCAACCAACTGAATTCACCACAGGTGGACTCCAATCAAGTTGTAGAAACATCTCAAGGATGATCAGAGGAATCAGGAGGCACCTGAGTTTCATTTTGAGTGTCATGGCAAAGGCTGTGAATACTTATGTACATGGGATATTTTTATTTTTAATAAATTTGCAAAGATTTCAAACAAGCTTCTTTCATTTGTCATTATAGGGGATTGTTTCTAGAATTTTGAGGAAAATAATCCATTTTGCTGTAACATAACAAAATGTGGAAAATATGGAGCCCTGTGAATACTTTCCGGATGCACTGCATGCTGTTGCAATAAATATCCCCTCTTCAGCCTGGGTGTATCAGGGAGCGTGGGGCAGCTTGGAGAGTCGTGGGCTCTGGAAACACGGGGCCTGAGAAAACACGCCTCCTTCGCTGTAAGCCCTACATACAGCTTGTGTCATTTCTTATTTTTTTATGCAATAACAAATAGAACATAAATGATAATTACAATAAAGATACTCACGGTAAATGAAGAGGAAGCTTATGAAGATGACCAAAGCAAGGAAGGCCAATAATAAGAGGACCCCCAGGATCAGTATCACCAGGTGATTTGTACTCCTGGCAGTCGGAATCTCTACAGACAGAGAGGATAGTGAATAATCCTGGGTGTATCAGCCGGTATAATAACCCTCCAGAATTCTTATCTCATGTAAAGACATTTTATATCATCCCGAAACATCTGTGTGCTCCACCTCACCATACAAACCTCTTATATTGGGCGAACATGACATTGATGTGATAATCTGCTGAATTATGGATCTTCCACTATGACTGTATATACACAATATTGTCAAAAGTATTGGGACACCTGCCTTTACAAAGAGGTCAGGACTCTGTGCAGGCCAGTCAAGTTCCTCCACCCCAAACGCGCTCAGCCATGTCTTTATGGACCTTGCACTGGTCCAAATCATTTGTCGGAGGGGGGATTACATTTTTGTTTCAGGGGTTGGGCTTGGCCCTTTAGATCCAGTGAAAGGAAACTCTCAAGGCATCAGCATACCAAGACATTTTGAGGCCAGGACTGTGTGCAGGCCCGTCAAGTTCCTCCACCCCAAACTCGCTCATCCAAGTCTTTATGGACCTTGCTTTGTGCACTGGTGCGCAGTCATGTTGGAGCAGGAAGGGGCCATCCCCAAACTGTTCCCACAAAGTTGGGAGCATGAAATTGTCCAAAATGTCTTGGTATGCTGACGCCTTAAGAGTTCCCTTCACTGGAACTAAGGGGCCAAACCCAACCCCTGAAAAACAACCCCCTACACCATAATCCCCCCTCCACCAAATGATTTGGACAAGTGCACAAAGCAAGGTCCATAAAGACATGGATGAGAGAGTTGGGGGTTGAGGAACTTGACTGGCCTGATGTGAACTAGAAGGCCTGGCTCGCAGTCGCTCTAATTCTTCCCAAAGGTGTTCTATCGGGTTGAGATCAGGACTCAAGTTCCTCCACCTCAAACTCGCTCATCCATGTCTTTATGGACCTTGCTTTGTGCACTGGTCCAAATCATTTGGTGGAGGGAGATTATGGTGTGGGGTTGTTTTTCAGGGGTTGGGCTTGGCTCCCTTAGTTCCAGTGAAGGGAATGCTTAAGGCGTCAGTATACCAAGACATTTTGGACAATTTCATGCTCTCAACTTTGTGGGAACAGTTTGGGGAATGGCTCCTTCCTGTTCCAACATGACTGCGCACCAGTGCACAAAGCAAGGTCCATAAAGACATGGAGGAGCGAGTTTGGGGTGGAGGAACTTGACTGGCCTGCACAGAGTCCTGACCTTAACCCGATAGAACACCTTTGGGATTAATTAGAGCGCCTTCTCATCCAACATCAGTGCCTGACATCACAAATGCGCTTCTGGAAGAATGGTCAAACATTCCCATAGACACACTCCTAAACCTTGTGGACGGCCTTCCCAGAAGAGTTGAAGCTGTTATAGCTGCAAAGGGTGGGCCAAGTCAATATTAAACCCTACGGACTAAGATTGGGATGCCATTAAAGTTCATGTGCCTGTTAGGGCAGATGTCACAATACTTTTGACAATATAGTGTGTGTGTATATATATATATATATATATCATCCAATTTTATAATATACATTGTTTTTAGGCGTGAAACTAATCCTGCAGCAGGGCAACCAATGAGATGCTGGCTTTTATACAGACATAGTAAGAGGTGATATCTGATTGGTTGCTCTGGTTTATAGATCCAGTATTGCAGTATTAGTAGACATGTGTCCTATAAATGGAGACTCGGGTCCTCAGCTGTCTATAATGAACGAAGAGGACCCCCCCCCCCATTATAATAACTTACCTTTGGCTTTTTCTGTATTCTTCTTCTCCTTCTTTCTCTTTAAATCAAGATCACTTATATTGACATACGTATTTTCCTGAGAAGATTGCCCTGTAGATGAACATAGACCATCATATAAGTACTTTAGATTCCAGGGAGGATATTTAGGCAATGCGATCGATATAATGGTGCAATAAGTATACTCCCCACTCAACATTCTTTTCAGTTTTGGGCTTTGTTGACAAATGCTTGCTCCTGCCTGCAGCAGACTGATGACATCATCTCAGCCTAGGCAAAGTCACTGACTGGGGTCCAAAATTGTGTGAAATATGATAATATTGATGTATGTTGTGACATGTCAGGAGTTCATTAATGAAGACTTGTAAAGTTGCTGACCGATCCACCTTGTTGTTTCACCAGTGATACATACCATGGAAATATAAATGCAGGGCTTTCACATAATAAACCAAAATCCTTCACAGTCTAAATAGTGGTATTTAGAGTTGAAAGAAGCACCTAAAAAAAAATGCACTTTACCACAATGGGTGATGAAAGATATCCTCCACCGGCATCACAGCACTCAGGGCCTCTTACCCTCAATTGTGGACCACCAGATTAGAAGTGGTCAACAGCACTCAATTCAACATCAACTACGATCAAAATACCCAAAATGGCCTCCTGGTAGCTTTAAATCTTCTGAAATGGACACTCCACCAAAGGGGCACCAAACCATGCAAAGGTCAGGGAGCAGAACACAAAAATGCCTCATTGTGTCGCATTAAAGGCCATTCAACATTTATTTAGGCACACCTGAATACTCACAAGCAATAAAGATAAAAGCAGCATGTCAATCCAAACAGTAGGAGTGTTTCTAACCAACAAGATGGCTGCGATCCCCAATGCATGGCGATGTCAGATGTCCAGGCTCCACCCAACGCGTTTTGTCGTGAAAGGACATAATCAGGGGCGTGGTCACCAGTCCGCACAGCACTTTATATAGGATGGAGGCTGGATATGATGGCCCTCCATCTGAATTGTGCTCCAGGGTCCGGAAGATCGTAAGTATCCGGGACCAGAGCGATCAACATTACATATGAAACCGGAACTGGAAATGTCAAGACAGTCCTCATTGAATAATAAACAAAACAACTTAATTTGGAGCAAAAAGGGAACTCGGACATATAAATTATAAAAAACAAATACATTAAATCTGATATAAAAAAGCGGTGTTCCGGCCAAAAATAAAAAATAAAAGCCAGCAGCTACACATACTGAAGCTGCTGGCTTTTAATAATAGGACACTTACCTGTCCTGGAGTCCCTCCATGTCGGCACCGCAGTTGATGTTTCCAGGTAAGGGAACCCGGCAGTGTAGCCTTTCGGCTTCACACCAGAAACCCCACTGCGCAGACGTAAGGCTCCACTCCTCTCTCCTATTGGCCCGGCGGCCGGGGGAGGGGAAGGGAGCACTGCGGTGACGTCACGGACCACGGCCCCGACTCCCAGAAGTGGGAAAGGATACCTGGCAAAGACAGGTATCCTGTCCCCCCTCCCCCCCAAAAGGTGCCAATTGAGGCACCGGAGGGGGGGAGGTATCAGATGAACAGAAATTCCACTTTAGGGTGGAACTCCACTTTAATGTTTAGTTGTCGTAGGCCAAAAAGACCCCGTCTGCCCACACTGTTAATCGCGGAATAATGGCGCCATCTTGTGCTTAGAAAAGTTCATTACTATCTAAAAAGTATATATTTAAATGACATTGTAATTAAAGAGGTTGTTCTTTTATACTTTGTACTTATAGGCAGGGGCGTTGCTAGGTCTACAAAAGATCTGGGGCTAGAGCCCATAGCAGCGTAGTAAAGAAAGTCATACGCTTGGGCGGGCATACACATGTATATAATATACGTGTGTGTGTGTGTGTATATCCCCAGACAGCCCCCCACTTACATCAGGGTCCCCAGAGAGCCCCCTTTCATAAGGGTCCCCAGAGAGCCCCCCTCACATCAGGGTCCCCAGAGAGTCTCCTCCTTACATCAGAGTCCCCAGAGAGCCTCCCCCTTGCATCAGGGTCCCCAGAGAGCCCCCCACTTACATCAGGGTTCCCAGCGAGCCCCCCTTACATTAGGGTCCCCAGAGAGCCTCCCCCTTAAATCAGGGTCCCCAGAGAGCCTCCCCCTTAAATCAGGGTCCCCAGAGAGCCTCCGCCTTGCATCAGGGTCCCCAGAGAGCTCCCCACTTACATCAGGATCCCCAGAGAACCTCCCCTCCCCTTGGGGACCCCTGCAGAGACTCGGGGCTAAGGGCAACCGATTTGCGGTTATAGCCGCAAAAGCCACCCCCTAGCGACGCCACTGCCTATAGGTAAGCCTATAGAAGATCTCCCCTACACTTGGGCAGTCACAGGTTCTCTGATGTCATCAAGTTCAATGAAGAGCTCATAGTTTTTCACTGGATGTGAGGACTACGAGGAGGAGTCCACTACTGGCATGTAAGCGATCGCCGGCTGCTGTGAGAGCAGAGGATCTGGCACACTGTGTGACCGGACTCTGGAGTTCCCTTGATTGTTGATAGCTGTGGGGGATACACCTGTGGAACCCAACCAAGTAGGCTGAACAGCTGATGTGGTTATACCCGTAGTGAGGGGTGAATGCTCACTGATGGGCATATAGATCTTGGGAGGTCTTAATATCTGGTAAGCAGATATATTTGCCCTATCTATCCTGTGGGGAGCACTGGGTGTCTTCACTGATTAAATATTGGATCAACACCCCTTCAAGTTCATTGGATGTCTAGTTGGGATTTTTGGACTATTATGCCCCCCCCCTTTTTTTTTATATAATAGCTGGACTATATGCACTTTATTTAAATAAGGCTATGATTGACAGCTCTACACATTGATTTAGCTAGAATTAGGCTTACCTATAGGTACTGTAAATATCTCCTAAGCATGCGCTCTGAAGAAACGGCCACCCGTGCCGTTACTTCAGAAGTCAGTGCCTTGACCGCGGCTCCAGAAGGAAGATGGGCAAAGATGGATGCGGCCTGCAGCTGGGACAACGCGGGCTTTGTTTGCAGGTAAGTGTCACATAATAAGCTAGTACTCATTGCATACTAGCACATTATGCCTTTACTTTGCAGGGAAGGGGGAAAGAGGAAAAAAAAAAAAAAACAGAGTTTACTTCCTCTTTAAAAAAAATTTATATTAAAAAACATATAAATTCAATAATATCAAAAGACATTCAAATTCATATAATTACAAACAAATAATGAATTATGTGAATAAAAACCTTAGGAGGAGAATTTAACTATTGTTTATAAAAGCATTCACATCCCACTTGATATTGAGACCAAAAGGTTTGTATGACCTTAACAAATGCATCAACTGAGTTTCAATTTGTCAATCACTACGAAGGATGTCCCACTGGGATTTCTATTATGACATAAAGCATAATGCTTAGACAAGATGTGATTAGGGAAGCCCTTACGTATATTTGCAATTTGTTCATTTAATCACGTTTGTAGTATGCGAATAGTGCAGCCTACATATTGGAGGCCGCATGGACATTGTATAAAATATACTACAAAATTGAAGAACTTTCTGGATGGGAGGGTTTTTATATAGGAGAGGACTTCCTGCCTTTTTCCCAGTGTCCAATCACCTGTAGATGGCGCATAACCCTGTGAGTAAGGAATAATAGCGCTGCCGTCCTCTGAGTCCCGTGATGTACCCCCCCAAAAAAATGGATTTTACAGGTAATATGTTTATTTATTTATTTTTTTTTTTTATGAACAGTATTTATTAGAATTACAGAGATGATAAGAATTCAATTTATTATTACAAAGCACGTCACCAACAGCTGGTGTTATCTTGGAAATCGTGAAGGATGTGCTGATCCGTTTTCTGAAAGTCTAGAAGGAACTAAAATATCTGTTGAAATAGGAAGATAGAAAATACGAAGGAAGCAAAAGAGGAAGTGCCTGAAATGAGGTGACCATGAAATATAGACAAGACGATCGGCGTGTGAGAACATGATTCATAAGATCCAATCTCATAATAGAAAAATATTGATGACCTTTCAGTAATTTATTCATGTTGAGTTGTAAAGTTATTTCTATCAGTTTACCACATAAAGAAATTCTTAGTAAAAGGATGATGAGTTACATTAGGCAGATTGGTATTTAGATTTTATATTAGCTTATCTTATCCTTCTTCTCTTACCTATTATTTTTTCTGCAATTTTTTTCATAATTTATTTTTTCATTATTTAACAACTTCCCGCCCGGCCTATTGTAATATGATGGCCGAGTGGGAGCAGCATTATCCTGGGAGGACGTCATATGATGTCCTCCTAGGATATCGCCATGGGCCACGCTCCAGCGTGATCAGTCACCTGTTGTGTCAATGGGACATACCCAATGACAGATCACTGCACCAGCCCACTGTTGTTATCATGTGATCGCTGTGGCTCTGTCCTCCCACCCACCCCAAAGCACCTTGTTAATGGGGACAAGGGCCTCTTACCCACAACCCTGGGCTGTGGTTGTGGGGGTCTGCGGGCAGGGGGGGTTTATTGGCATCTGGAAGCCCCCTTTAACATGGGGGTCCCCAGATCCCACCCCCCCCACTTGAATGAGTAGGGGTACCCCTACCCATTCAACCCCCCCCCATACCCAATGACAGATCACTGCACAAGCCCACTGTTGTTATCATGTGATCGCTGTGGCTCTGTCCTCCCACCCACCCCAAAGCACCTTGTTAATGGGGACAAGGGCCTCTTACCCACAACCCTGGGCTGTGGTTGTGGGGGTCTGCGGGCAGGGGGGGTTTATTGGCATCTGGAAGCCCCCTTTAACATGGGGGTCCCCAGATCCCACCCCCCCACTTGAATGAGTAGGGGTACCCCTACCCATTCAACCCCCCCCATACCCAATGACAGATCACTGCACAAGCCCACTGTTGTTATCATGTGATCGCTGTGGCTCTGTCCTCCCACCCACCCCAAAGCACCTTGTTAATGGGGACAAGGGCCTCTTACCCACAACCCTGGGCTGTGGTTGTGGGGGTCTGCGGGCAGGGGGGGTTTATTGGCATCTGGAAGCCCCCTTTAACATGGGGGTCCCCAGATCCCACCCCCCCCACTTGAATGAGTAGGGGTACCCCTACCCATTCAACCCCCCCCATACCCAATGACAGATCACTGCACAAGCCCACTGTTGTTATCATGTGATCGCTGTGGCTCTGTCCTCCCACCCACCCCAAAGCACCTTGTTAATGGGGACAAGGGCCTCTTACCCACAACCCTGGGCTGTGGTTGTGGGGGTCTGCGGGCGGGGGGGGTTTATTGGCATCTGGAAGCCCCCTTTAACATGGGGGCCCCCAGATCCCGGCCCCCCCACTTGAATGAGTAGGGGTACCCCTACCCATTCAACCCCATCCCCAAAAAAAAACAGTGTAGTGTAAAAAACAAAACGGGAGCCAGTTTATGACAAGTCCTTTACTAAAAAAAAAATAAAGTGTCCCTCGATGTAGATTCATTGTCAAATCATGATGCCCACCGCGCCGATGGACCCAGAACAAAAAAAAACACGCCACAATGAAGGCTAACCGTTGCCTGCCTGCTCCTCTGTCTGACAGTTCTTAAGTAGGTAAGGGGCGGAGCCACCCATGACGTCACCTGGGGACAAGGTGTTTTCAGGTGGGGTGTTGAGGGCATGTGGCCTGGTAGGGTTCAGGAGAGAGGAGCGCTCCCCCTATCCTGGCCTGCCAGGCTGCGTGCATCCCCAAAAAGACTTGCAGCTGTAATTGCAGAGAAAGGGGGTTCTACAAAGTATTGACTCCGGGGGGGGGGGGCTGAATACAAATGCCCCCCACACTTTTCACATATTTATTTGTAAAAAAAAAAAAATTGAAAACCATTTATCATTTTCCTCCCACTTCACAATTATGTGCCACTTTGTGTTGGTCTATCACATAAAATCCCAATAAGATACATTTACGTTTTTGGTTGTAACATAACAAAATGTAGAAAATTTCAAGGGGCATGAATACTTTTTCAAGGCACTGAAACTTGATAATATTGTATCTCAGGCACATAACATAGGAAGTTATCAGCTCAGAAGATTATTTTGGCAGGATCTAAAGCTAATTTTTTTTTTTACAGTTATTGAACAGATAACACTTCCATTGATATATTTAACAGACCAAAGGCAGCAAATAAGAGGAGCTCATTGTTTACACGCGCTTTAACCATTTGCTGGCCGCATAACTTAGTTATATGCACACAGTTAACTCTTTGATCACCCCTGACGTTTAACACCCTTCCCAGCCAGTGTCATTAGTACAGTGACAGTGCACAGTGACAGTGAACAGTGACAGTGCATATTTTTAGCACTGATCACTGTATTGGTGTCATTGGTTCCCACAAAGTGTTAAAAGTGGCAGCTGTTGTCAGACTGCCCGCCGCAATATCACAGTCCCGCTAAAAGCTGCTGATCGCTGCCATTACTAGTATTAAATTTTTTTTTAATAATAAAAAAATTCTATTATATATATACAACTAATCAATATACAGTTATTGTGATTTTTTTTTTAATCAAAAATATGTAGCAGTATACATATTGGCCTAAATTTTTTTTTTATGTTTTTATTGGATGTGTTTTATAGCAGAAACGAAAAAATATTGTTCTTTTTTTTTTTTTTTTTTTGCTAAATTATCAGCCTTTTTTTCTTAATTGCGCAAAAAATAAAAACCACAGAGGTGATCAAATAGCACCAAAAGAAAGCTCTATTTGCGGAAAAAAAATGATATAAATTTAGTTTGTGTACAGCATTGCATGGCTACGCATTTGTCAGTTAAAGTAGCGCGGTTCTGTATTTAAAAAAAAAAATCTGGTCATGAAGGGGGGTAAATCTTCTGGGGGGGGGGGGGGCTAAGTGGTTAAGGATATTAAACATTATTTTGTCAGGATTCCCACCTCCCTCAATATTCATCAATGATCACATCTATGACCTACCTGGCTCCATCTTCAGATGTTCGGTTCCCCTCATCGCACGCCGCGGACAAACCCGATTCCGTGCCCTGAACGTTCTGCTTCTTCAACATCTGTTTGTTGTTTTATTTATAATTTTCTTGTAAGTAGATGTTACTCCAGTCTGTGTTTTAGTTTTAGGAACTCAAAATGCTACAAAAAAAAAAAAGAGGAAGTGTGTGGAGTTCTGTAATATTCTGTATATCATTACCACACAGAAATGTGTGCCCGCTCGTGGACAGGATATTTAAAGTGGGAACTACTCCGCATCTGAGCGCCACAACCAAAGAACTTTATTTCTTTCATTTTTAACCCCTTCACCCCTAAGGGTAAAATAAATCTTAATGCCTAAGCACAATTTTGTAAAAAAAAATATATAAATATAGAGCTCGCAAACATAAAAAATACATGTGAAGAAATATACCCGTATTTATCGGCGTATAACACGCACCCCAAGTTTAGGAGGGATTTTTAAGGAAAAAAAAAAACTTACATTTAAATGCCCATCAATGCAGCCTTGTCAGTGTCCATCTGTACCTGGTCCCTGATTGCAGCCTTGTCCCCCATTGTAGCCTTGTCCCCATTGCAGCCTTGTCCCCCATTGTAGCCTTGTCCCCATTGCAGCCTTGTCCCCCATTGTAGCCTTGTCCCCATTGCAGCCTTGTCCCCCACTGTAGCCTTGTCCCCCATTGTAGCCTTGTCCCCATTGCAGCCTTGTCCCCCATTGTAGCCTTGTCCCCATTGCAGCCTTGTCCCCCATTGTAGCCTTGTCCCCCATTGTAGCCTTGTCCCCCATTGTAGCCTTGTCCCCATTGCAGCCTTGTCCCCCATTGTAGCCTTGTCCCCCATTGTAGCCTTGTCCCCATTGCAGCCTTGTCCCCCATTGTAGCCTTGTCCCCCATTGTAGCCTTGTCCCCCATTGTAGCCTTGTCCCCATTGCAGCCTTGTCCCCCATTGTAGCCTTGTCCCCCATTGTAGCCTTGTCCCCATTGCAGCCTTGTCCCCCATTGTAGCCTTGTCCCCCATTGTAGCCTTGTCCCCATTGCAGCCTTGTCCCCCATTGTAGCCTTGTCCTCCATTGTAGCCTTGTCCCCATTGCAGCCTTGTCCCCCATTGCAGCCTTGTCCCCATTGCAGCCTTGTCCCCATTGCAGCCTTGTCATTGTCCATCTGTAGCATTGTCCCCCATGCAGCCTTGTCCCCCATTGCAGCCTTGTCAGTGTCCATCTGTAGCATTGTCCCCCATGCAGCCTTGTCCCCCATTGCAGCCTTGTCCCCATTGCCGCCATTTCAGTGTCCATCTGTAGCATTGTCCCCCATTGCAGCCTTGTCCCCCATTGCAGCCTTGTCCCCCATTGCAGCCTTGTCCCCATTGCAGCCATGTCAGTGTCCATCTGTAGCATTGTCCCCCATTGCAGCCTTGTCCCCCATGCAGCCTTGTCCCCCATTGCAGCCATGTCAGTGTCCATCTGTACCTTGTCCCTGATTGCAGCCTTGTCCCCCATTGCAGCCATGTCAGTGTCCCCCATTGCAGCCATGTCAGTGTCCATCTGTACCTTGTCCCTGATTGCAGCCTTGTCAGTGTCTATCTGCCTTGCCCTGTGTCATTTGCAATGGCTTTTAAAAATGGCGCCGCCGTTCTCGGGCGCTCCCGGCCATCCTCGGCGGCTCTCGGCGGCTCTTGGCCGCTTTCGGCCATTCTCGGCGGCTCTCGGACGCTTTTGGCTTGCGAAAGCGGCCGAAAGCTGCCGAGAATGGCCAAAAGCGGCCAAGAGCCGCCGAGAATGGCCGAAAGCAGCCGAAAGCTGCCGAGAGCGGCCAAAAGGCTCACAATCGGTGGGGGATCGGCGTATAACACGCACCCACGATTTTCCCCTGATTTTAAGGGGAAAAAAGTGCATGTTATACGCCGATAAATACGGTATATAATAAACCAACACAAAGTCCAAAACAGGTAACTCAAGGTGCTCCAATCCAAAGTTTATCCAGCTTTGGATATGTTGTAGTGCTAGTTCCACTGGGTTTGGGGTTCCTAGCACCAAGTGGCCCAGAGATACGGGGCCCCAAAGTCGGTCAACTGTGTCCATCTGCAGCAATGTCATTTCGGGACCCTTTGGGTCCAGAGACCCCAAATTTTGGCTGCAGCTAGGGGGCATCTAGGAACCCTTAACTACCGAGTTTGAAGTTCAGGGGACCTATGGCTGCAAATGGGCACAGTGAGGCATGAAAATGGGCACAGTGAGGCTGCAAATGGGCATTTACTCCAGTCAATAAGTTTTCCCAGTTTTTTGTGGTAAAATAAGGTGCCTCGGCTTATATTCGGGTCGACTTATACTCGAGTATATATGGTACTTACAAAAAATTGGATTAAAACAAGCATTGAGCATGGAGCAGATCGTATGAAGCCGTTGTTTGTAGTGTGCGTTCCAAATGACCGGAACTGACGTCAGAATTCCCGGAAACAGCACAATTTTGCAACTTTGAACTGTGTTAGTAAAACTGTACATATCATCACAACTACTTTGTTCATCCGGGTGCATTATACCGCGTTTTTTTTTTTTTTTTTCAGGACAAATTGGGATTTTATTTGGTGGTAAATGGTTATAGATATCTACTGATTTGTTTTTACAGTAATTATTATAATTTTATGATCAAAGAAAAACTGGCCAAAAAAATTGTAAAAAAAAATATTTTTTTTCAAGTTAGGTTCACACTGATGCAAATTGGATGTGGGTTTTTTTCTCAGTGGAACCGTTTCACACGGCTCTGTGGTGGCCGCAGTCTGCATTGTAAAAGGATCCTGTGCGTCTTTGGTTCCGTTTCAGGTGCAAATTTAGGCAAATATTCAGACCTGATTCGCACCAGAATCGCTGTATAAGTGTGAACCCAGCCTTAAAGTCAGCTGTATGTTTCTTGCAACCAACACAACTTTCCGCTAAAGAACAGCCCAAAAAAAATTCTCCTGCTCCTAACGATCGCAACAACACCACACATGTGGATGTCAGTTGTTGTTTGTACCCGTAGTACAGCCCAGAAGCACTGACACTGACCCTAATACCATGTACACACGACCGGACTTTTCGACAGCAAAGGTCCGACGGAACAAATCCGGCAGACAATTCGATCGTGTGCGGGCTTCATCGGACCTTTGCTGTCGAAAAATCAGACGGACTTTAGAAATAGAACATGTTTCAAATCTTTATGAAGGACTCGAGTCCTATTGAAAAATCCGTTCGTCTGTATGCTAGTCCGACGGACGAAAACCCGCGCTAGGGCAACTATTGGCTACTGGCTATCAACTTCCTTATTTTAGTCCGGTGTACATCATCACGTACGAATCCGTCAGACTTTGGTGTGATCGTGTGTCCGTCGAAAAGTCCTTCGGAGTTCAGTCCGTCGAAAAGTCCTTCGGAGTTCAGTCCGTCGAAAAGTCCGCTCGTGTGTACGCGGCATAGTACATATTAAAAAAAACAACAAAAAAACTTTGACCCTGATCTTGATCCAAACACTAAACCTGGCACTGACCTAGATCAAACCTTAACCCTTTCATGACTAAGCCTATTTTTGAAATTTGGTGTTTACAAGTTAAAATCCGTATTTTTTGCTAGGAAATTAGTTAGAGCCCCCAAACATTATATTATTTTTTAGCAGAGAATCCAGAGAATAAAATGGCGATTGTTGCAATATTTTATGTCTCACGGTATTTGTCCAGCGGCGTTTTAAACGCAACTTTTTGGGAAATTTTATTTAAAAAAAAAAAAAACAAACAGTAAAGTTACCCCAATTTTTTTGTATAATGTGAAAGATGATGTTATGCCGAGTAAATAGATACCAAACATGTCACGCTTTATAATTGCACGCACTCGTGGAATGGTGACAAACTACGGTACCTAAAAATCTCCATAGGCAACGCTTTCATTTTTTTTTTTACGGTTACCAGGTTTGAGCTACAGAGGAGGTCTAGAATTATTGCTCTCGCTCTGACGATCGCGGCGATACCTCACATGTGTGATTTGAACACCGTTTACATATGCGGGCGCGACTTGCGTATGCGTTTTCTTTGCTGCGCGAGCTCGCGGGGACGGGGGCGCTTTCAATTTTTTTTTTTAATTATTTATTTTATTTATTTTTAAATTTATAAATTGTGTTTTTAAAAAAAAAAAAAATTTTGATGACTTGTATTGCTGTGACAAGGAATGTAAACATCCCTTGTGACAGTAATAGGTGGTGACAGGTCCTCTTTATGGAGGGATCGGGGGTCTAAAAGACCTCCAATCCCTTCTTTGCACTTCAAAAACAGCGATTCTGAGTACTGTATATTTTTTTTAAACCGGCGCCTTCGGCATCCGAGTAAACGGGAAGTGACGTCATGACGTCGCTTCCGTGTTTCCGTGTTTACGATTAGGAGGCTGGAACGAAGCCGCCCACGGCTTCGTTCCAGCCCGTCCCCAACCGCCGATTGGTCATCGGGTCTACCGATTAAACGGGAGGCCCGGTAAGAGCAGCGGGAGGCGGCGGGTGGGGGGCTCCTCCCGCTCCTCCGGTATAGCAGCCGAGCGGCTTTTAGCCGCATCGGTTGTTATAACTGGATAGCCGATTGCTGGCTCTAAAAAACGATACCGGGATAATGCCTGCAGCTGCGGCCATCATCCCGGTATAACCACGCACATCTGCATACGCACGGCGGGAAGGGATTAAAGCCACCCAAAATTGGAACTTCCGCTTTAAGCACTCCTCGCCCCCTGACATGCCATCTTTTGCATGTCATTTTTTTTTTGGGAGGGGGGTATTGGGTAACTTCTTTTTAGTAGGACTTCCTGTCCCACTTCCTTCTTCCTCTTCTCGGCCGCCTAGGCGACTCCTCCTCTCGCCCTAGGTGGCCCCTCCCTGCCAGCGATCTTCTGGGACACAACTCAGGTCCCAGAAGATTAGCTGGCCAATGGCCAAATGCAGCGCAGCTCGCGCATGCGCAGTGAGCGCTGGCCGCGAAGCCGTAAACTGTCACGGCCGGGTGCCCACAGTAGATATGAGGGCGCCGAGGAGAGGTGGGGGAGAGGAGCGGGGGCCCAGTGGGGCCCGAATCGCTGGACCGTGGGACAGGTGAGTGTCGGTTTATTAAAAGTCAGCAGCTACGCTTTTTGTAGCCGCTGACTTTTAACCACTTCAGCTCCGGACCATTTGGCTGGCCAAAGACCGGAGCACTTTTTGCGATTCGGCACTGCGTCGCTTTAGCTGACAATTGCGCGGCTGTGCGACGTGGCTCCCAAACAAAATTGACGTCCTTTTTTTCCACAAATTGAGCTTTCTTTTGGTGGTATTTTATCACCTCTGTGGGTTTTTATTTTTTGCGCTATAAACAAAAAAAGAGCGACAATTTTGAAAAAAACGCATTATTTTTTACTTTTTGCTATAATAAATATCCCCAAAAAATATATAAAAAAACATTTTTTTTCCTCAGTTTAGGCCGATACGTATTCTTCTACATATTTTTGGTAAAAAAAAAAATGCAATAAGCGTTTATTGATTGGTTTGCGCAAAAGTTTTAGCGTCTACAAAATAGGGGATAGTTTTATGGCATTTTTATTATTCATTTTTTTTTATTAGTAATGGCGGCGATCAGCGATTTTTATCGGGACTTCGACACCATGGCGGACACATCAGACACTTTTGGTGCTATTTTGGGACCATTCACATTTATACAGCAATCAGTGCAATTAAAAATGCATTGATTACTGTGTAAATGACACTGGCAGTGAAGGGGTTAACCACTAGGTGGCGCTGTAGGGGTTCAGTGTGTCCTAGGGAGTGATTCTAACCGTGGGGGGGAGGGGCTATGTGTGACACGACACTGATCACCGCTCCCGATTACAGGGAGCTGTGATCAGTGTCACTAGGCAGAACGGGGAAATGCTTGTTTACATCAGCATCTCCATGTTCGTCCTCTCCGTGAGACGACCGCGGGTATCCCCCCCGGACATTGAGTCCGCGGGACTCGCGATCACGCTGCTCCCGGCAGGAGCGCGCGCCGGCAAGCCAACTCTTAAAGGTCAACGTACAGGTACGTTATTCTGCCTGTACGCGCCCTTCTGCCGCAGTATATCTGCGTGAGGCAGTCGGGAAGCGGTTAATAAACTAAAAAACGGGTGGAACTCCGCTTTAATCCAGGTATTCATTTATTTATTTTTGCTACATGCATTTTTTTTTTCTTTCTCTGCAAGGAAAGAGAGAGATACAATGTATCTTTCTCGTTAATTCACAGAAAACACAGGGGGCGGGCTTCACAGTGACTGATCACTGCGATAGCCAATCAGAAAAAAGTTTAACCACTTTGGCTCTCACACCTGGTCACCCCTTACGGACCAGAGAATCAATTTTCAAATTTCTGCCTGTTTATTCAGCGATAACTGTGTCATTACTTAAGATAACAACATATATTCTTTTTTTTTTTTAAGGACGAACAAGGCTTTCTTTTTGTGAATATTGTCCTGCAACAATGACTTTTCTTTCACAATCCTTATGCCCCGTACACACGATCGGAAATTCCGCCAGAAAAATTCGGAGGTGAGCTTTTGCTCAGAAATTCCGACCGTGTGTATGCTCCATTGGACTTTTGCTGGCGGAACTCCAGCCAGCAAAAGATTGAGAGCAGGTTCTCAATTTTTCGGCCGGGGGGGGGGGGTGGGGGCAAGTGGTTAAGGATATTAAATATTATGTTGTCAGGATTCCCACCTCCCTCAATATTCATCAATGATCACATCTATGACCTACCTGGCTCCATCTTCAGATGTTCGGTTCCCCTCATCGCACGCCGCGGACAAACCCGATTCCGTGCCCTGAATGTTCTGCTTCTTCAACATCTGTTTGTTGTTTTATTTAGAATTTTCTTGTAAGTAGGTGTTACTCCAGTCTGTGTTTTAGTTTTAGGAACTCAAAATGCTACAAAAAAAAAAAGAGGAAGTGTGTGGAGTTCTGTAATATTCTGTATATCATTACCACACAGAAATGTGTGCCCGCTCGTGGACAGGATATTTAAAGTGGGAACTACTCCGCATCTGAGCTCCACAACCCAAGAACTTTATTTCATTCATTTTTAACCCCTTCACCCCTAAGGGTAAAATAAATCTTAATGCCTAAGCACAATTTTGTAAAAAAAAAAAATATATAATTATAGAGCTCGCAAACATAATAAATAAATGTGAAGAAATATATATATATATATATATATATATAATAAATCAACACAAAGTCCAAAACAGGTAAGTAAAGGTGCTCCAATCCAAAGTAAAGAGAAGAAAGGTGCTTGAAATGATTGAGGTGCACAACACCCCCTTGTGTGTCCCCACTCACCAGATCCACATGACCCCCAGCTTTTCAGTCTGGTGGGTCAGTTAAGGCTTGGTATGGATGTCTTTGAGATGGTGTGTAGGAGGTCAGGTCAGCAGATCCAGGGTTCCTTGGTGAAGAGTTTGAGCCAGATAGACACGTACCCAGAAGTAAAAAATGGAACTTATAGTGAAGTACCTTAAAAAATGGGTTTATTTAAACAAAAGATGGGTACCGTATATACTCGAGTATAAGCCGAGTTTTTCAGCACATTTGTTTGTGCTGAAAGTGCCCCCCTCGACTTATACTGGAGTCAAGCACCTTTCTGGTTCAAAGAATGACATTTTCTGAACCGACTTTGGGGCCCCGTATCTCGGGATCAATTGGTGCTAGGAACCCCAGCTTTGGATATGTTGTAGTGCTAGTTCCACTGGGATTGCACACAAAATTTGGGGTTCCTAGCACCAAATTTGGTGTGCCAACCCAGTGGAACTAGCACTACAACATATCATAGCTGGGGTTCCTAGCACCAAGTGGCCCGAGATACGGGGCCCCAAAGTCGGTTCGGAAAATGTCATTCTCTGCTGCAGAAAAGTGCTTGACTTCTAACCGTAGGGGGGAGGGGCTATGTGTGACACGACACTGATCACCGCTCTCGATTACAGGGATCTGTGATCAGTGACACTGTCACCAGGCAGAACGGGGAAATGCTTGTTTACATCAGCATCTCCCCGTTCTTCCTGACCGTGAGATGATCGTGGGTATCCCCACGGACATTGAGTCCGCGGCAGGGGCGTTGGGAGGGGGTGGCTAGGGGGGGCTGAAGCCCCAAATTGGTCCCCGAAAAGCCCCGAGTGTCAAGAAGGCACAGTTTAATTGTTAGCCCCGAGCGCCGCCGGCCGCTGACGAGCGGGGACCGATCTGATCCGCCGAGTGCGGCCGAGTGTGGCCGAATGACATACAGGTCCCGCCTTATGGAGCTATGATGGACATCCCACTGGTCCAATGCTGGGACCGCGGGACGTGTGACGTCCATCATAGGCGCTGCACGCTCCAGAAGGCGGGAATTACAATCCGCCGCGCCACATCACTGAGATCCCCGCTCCCCGCTCCGATAGATCAGGGCAGCGGAGGAGCGATCTGGCGAGATGTGCCAGTGACTGCACCGATTGTTGTAGAGGAGGCGGGGATGATGAGGATAACCTGAAGAGGAGCTGTGCTGGGGGCGGATGACAGAGTGAAGAGCTCCGGATCTCTGTGTGTCTGATCATGGGCACCGGAGTGTGCAGCAGGAGGCAGAAGAGTCTTCTCCATACCGCCTTGTGCCTGCTGGCCGTGCTGGGACTGGGAGGCAGGCTCTACTTTGTATATCTACGTGCAGGACAAAGCCTGGAGCTCCAAGGTCCAGGCGATGAAATTCAAGCAGTCTCCTCTCCTCTGGCTGCCTGCTGTGCCACATGATGCGTGGGCTGCACACCTCACACTACAGCTGAACTGAACTGCAGGACACCTGGACACATGGAGTCTGTCTCCTGGTCAGGTAGGTGAGGTCAGTGTATGTATGTCACGGTATGTTAGGTAGGTCAGTGTATGACAGGTCAGTGTATGTTAGGTAGGTCAGTGTATGTCAGTGTATGTATGTCAGGTCAGTGTATGTTAGGTAGGTCAGTGTATGTTAGGTAGGTGTATGTATGTATGTCAGGTCAGTGTATGTTAGGTAGGTGTATGTATGTATGTCAGGTCAGTGTATGTTAGGTAGGTGTATGTATGTATGTCAGGTCAGTGTATGTTAGGTAGGTGTATGTCAGGTCAGTGTATGTTAGGTAGGTGTATGTATGTATGTCAGGTCAGTGTATGTTAGGTAGGTGTATGTATGTATGTCAGGTCAGTGTATGTTAGGTAGGTGTATGTATGTATGTCAGGTCAGTGTATGTTAGGTAGGTGTATGTATGTATGTCAGGTCAGTGTATGTTAGGTAGGTGTATGTATGTATGTCAGGTCAGTGTATGTTAGGTAGGTGTATGTCAGGTCAGTGTATGTTAGGTAGGTGTATGTATGTATGTATGTCAGGTCAGTGTATGTTAGGTAGGTGTATGTCAGGTCAGTGTATGTTAGGTAGGTGTATGTATGTATGTATGTAAGGTCAGTGTATGTATGTCAGGTCAGTGTATGTATGTCAGGTCAGTGTATGTTAGGTAGGTGTATGTATGTATGTCAGGTCAGTGTATGTTAGGTAGGTCAGTGTATGTTAGGTGTATGTATGTATGTCAGGTCAGTGTATGTTAGGTAGGTGTATGTATGTCAGGTCAGTGTATGTTAGGTAGGTGTATGTATGTATGTCAGGTCAGTGTATGTTAGGTAGGTGTATGTCAGGTCAGTGTATGTTAGGTAGGTGTATGTCAGGTCAGTGTATGTTAGGTAGGTGTATGTCAGGTCAGTGTATGTTAGGTAGGTGTATGTATGTATGTATGTATGTCAGGTCAGTGTATGTTAGGTAGGTGTATGTCAGGTCAGTGTATGTTAGGTAGGTGTATGTATGTCAGGTCAGTATATGTATGTCAGGTCAGTATATGTTAGGTAGGTGTATGTCAGGTCAGTGTATGTTAGGTAGGTGTATGTATGTATGTAAGGTCAGTGTATGTATGTCAGGTCAGTGTATGTTAGGTAGGTGTATGTATGTATGTATGTCAGGTCAGTGTATGTTCGGTAGGTCAGTGTGTGTTAGGTAGGTGTATGTCAGGTCAGTGTATGTTAGGTAGGTGTATGTATGTATGTATGTATGTATGTCAGGTCAGTGTATGTTCGGTAGGTCAGTGTGTCAAGTAACTGAGATTAGTGGTCAAGTAAGCTTACCCCCCGCCACACAACCCCAGTGCTCAGACCCCCCCCCCCCCCCCCATCGGTGCCAACATCGGACTTCGGGCTGAAGCCCCTGGTCTTTTTGCCACCTAGCAACGCCCCTGGTCCGCGGGACTCACGATCACGCTGCTCCCGGCAGGAGCGTGCGCCCGCAAGCCGCCTCTTAAAGGGCAACGTACAGGTACGTTATCTGCCTGTACGCGCCCTTCTGCCGCTGTATATCTGCGTGAGGCGGACGGAAAGCGGTTAATAAACTAAAAAACGGGTGGAACTCCGCTTTGATCCGGGTATTCATTTATTTATTTTTGCTACATGCACTTTTTTTTTCTTTCTCTGCAAGGAAAGAGAGAGATACAATGTATCTCTCTCGTCCATTCACAGAGACAGAAAACACAGCTTCACAGTGGCTGATCACTGCAATAGCCAATCAGAGGCTATCACAGCGATCAAGTGACCCGGAATCTGGTCCCGGTCGTTAGTACGGGGGGCCCGGGGCTCATGGTGAGACCCCGGTCTCTGTGCTGCAGCACAAAGGAAGGAATGCAACTATGAGGCCCCCGCAGCAAAAAACCCAGTGCAGAGAAACTGCGTATTTGTGTGACATCTGCGCCAAGGGGTTAATATTTGAAGCAAACTCTCCCCCACCCATCCACGTCTCCATTCTTTATTTTGTTGAGAAATCACTTTGAAAAACACCCCTTAGTATTTCTGGCCATGGCCAGCTTGAGTAGGGGCAGAAGATTCATGTAGCATTTACTTCCTAAAATCCACCTGCCCTTAGTTTAGGTATGGAGGCAGGAGGGTGTGCATGGCTGAGAAAGCCCCACCTCCCCCCCGAAGACTCCTGGGACGTGTGACATCATTTTCCTAGGCAAGAAACCAGGAAGTAACTGAAGAAATGTAAAAAAAAAAAGTTTGACCTCTTCCGCTCTCACATCTGGTCACCCCTTATGGACCAGAGAATCAATTTTCAAATTTCTGCCTGTTTATTCAGCGATAACTGTGTCATTACTTAAGATAACAACATATATTCTTTTTTTTTTTTAAGGACGAACAAGGCTTTCTTTTTGTGAATATTGTCCTGCAACAATGACTTTTCTTTCACAATCCTTATGCCCCGTACACACGATCGGAAATTCCGCCAGCAAAATTCGGAGGTCAGCTTTTGCTCAGAAATTCCGACCGTGTGTATGCTCCACGAACTCCAGCCAGCAAAAGATTGAGAGCAGGTTCTCAATTTTTTGGCCGGAAAAAGTTCAGATCAGAAATTCCGATTGTCTGTACCAATTCCAACACGCAAATTCCTACTGCCCACAAGTGCCACCTACGAGTGCCCACCAGTGCCACCTATTAATGACCACCAGTGCCACCTATTAATGACCACCAGTGCCACCTATCAGCGCCCATCAGTTCTGCCAATCAGCGCCCATCAGTTCTGCCAATCAGTGCCCATCAGTGCCTCATCATCAGTGCCACCTATCAGTGTTGCCTATCAGTGCCACCCATCAGTGCTGCCTATCAGTGCCAATGTTTCTCTTTTTTCAGTGTGATATGTGTAAAAATACGTAAAAGGTGTAAAAATATTATTGAACAAAGCAAACAAAAACCGAAAAAAAGTTTACATATGGACAGCGCAGACGCATGCACGGAGACTCCTAAGATGGTGGCGTAAGCCCGGAGCACTGCCGGCCACACAGCGACGATAGCTGCAGTATACGGCTTCCAGGCTCCCCGCGAACAACGGGGGACGACAGGGGAGACTTCAGAGGTCCGGTTTCATGCCAGGCAGACAAGCCAGGAGAGCGTTGGGACCCCAGTTTAAGTCCGTGGACGGCCTGGGACATTCCCAAGATGGCGGCCGCTGCACAGCCACAAGACCAGGCCGCAGAGGACTCCTCCATCTCACAGCCAGGCACGTGATGAAACCGGCCACCCTCCCATACACCCCTCTGATGTCAGGCCCTGCTCCAGCCGGGGATACCCCATCACCAGTCTCTACAGTATGCCTGATAGAGCGCTCCATAGGGCCCTATGGGATGTCCTCATCTGCAGCTTTCCCTACTCATCCAGACTCCATTACAGCTCAATGTCTCAGAACTTTTCTCCAAAATCTCAGAGATGCTTGACAGGGGCCTGACGCAAAATGCAGACAGGATCACAGGGGAAATTATGTCAGATTTCCAGAACCCGAGCACCAGAATTGAGCATGTAGAACATAAGCTGGACATTACTATCTCCAGAGCAAACTAAAGTCCGGACCATTTGCACTTCATGCAGGAGCAGCTTGAAGCAGCCCAGGCCCGGATTGACGATCTCCAGAATCGTTCAAGGAGGGACTACTTTAGGATCAGAGGGATACCTGAATCAGTTACTGATGTCCTGTCTGCCATCCAGGAAGTTATTAAATACCTGATCCCCTCTGTCTCAACTCAGGAGTTGGAACTGGATAGAGCCCACAGATCCCTAGGCCCTCCCAGGAAAGATGGTACCCCGAGAGACATTGTGGTGAAACCACACTATTTCTCCATTAAGGAAGAAGTGATGAAATGTTCCCGCCAACAGGACCATATTCAGTATCAGGGTCAGGATGTTCAGATTTTTGCTGATATCTCCCCTTTCACCATTCAAAAGAGGAGATCTTTAAAACCCCTCCTTGCTACTCTCACCAAGAAGGATATCAAATACCGCTGGGCATTCCCATTTGCTCTGAAATACTCCTACAAGGGTAAACAGCATGCAATACACAGCTTCCCTGAGGGCAAGCGCCTATTTCTGGACCTCAAACTCATCTCCAAGGATTCAGAGATGGATACGTCCAACATTCAACAGGGGTCTGCACTACAATGCACTACACCTCAGAGCCCCACTTCACCACTGTAGGGAAAGGCCAAGCCCAAGAGAGTCAAGGTTAACTTGCCCCCCTGATGTGAGTACACCAACTTTTTTGTCTGTTTTGTTCTCCTCCCACCTCTTTTTTGTCCAGGCTAGAAGCATCGCCTGAGAGCTCTATCCGAATCTGGATAGGACTTGCCCACTACTTCCCTGAATGTTGCTGATCCCCCACCGACATTGACCCTTTTTTTTTTTTACATCCCAACTAGTACATACCCCGCCCAACCCCCCCCAGAAAGTGTTCTCCCCAGTTGGACATGTTAGTCTATATCTCCACATAGGGAGCCTGTTAGCTGTTTCCGCATTAATGCATGTTTAAAAGTTATTTTAACGCTGTTTAGGGCCGGGGCTGATGCCTTGCGCCCCATTCTACTACCCAGACAGGAATTTTCCATCTCTTGGTGGTGGGATTATAGCCCTGCATACTGGCTATACAAAGGTTTCTGTTCTGATTGAGAGGAGGAAGACCTTCTCCTTCCCTCAGTCCGGGCCTGTCACAGGCTTTACGCTCTTCAAGATGTTGCTGACATGTTTCTTCTTTCTCTTTTTTTTCCTGGCTAATCTCTTTTCTTTTTCAGCCTGCCTACTGATGTTTTTCCCCTGCAAGGTGTCTTTGGATATCCTACAAGTTCCATGTGCGACCTATTTTCCCCAGCCTCCCATTAAGAATGTGGTAAGTGACTGTGGATTGAATGGCTTTCTGTTCCTTATGCTCCATGGCTACTGACAATACTCCACTGCCTCCTTTACGTATAATCTCCCACTCAGGGATTTATTTCTCCTATAAAGAGACGGAAGGCCTTTCAGGTATACCGATCTTGTCATGTGTACTCCTCCTGCAGGAACTCATTTTCCAGTGCGGTACGCCCCCTCTTTCCTTCATGTACATTTCCCTGTGTTTTACTTGGCCAATGCCGAAGATAAGATGAGAGGGGTGGTGATTTTATTTTCTAAACACTGCAAGTTCTCCGTACAGTTAGAATACAGGCACCCGGAGGGAAGATTTATCCTTGTAAAAGGTACTATTGATGACCATCTATAATCATTCATATCCTACCATGCCCCCAATAGAGGCCAGACAAGGTTCTTTCAACAAATGTTCCATACCCCAGGTCCACTGATAGAAGGCATCACAATTATGGGGGGTGACTCTAATATAGCTTTCGACTCAGGCCTTGACAAGTCCAAACGCATCCATTCACTACTGATTAGACCTAGTAAAGCTAGTGTCCAAATAGCGCGTCTGATTTTCCAGTCCCACCTAGCTGACATTTGGAGAGAATTGAACCCGTCTACTCGGGACTTCACCCATTTCTCAAATCCACACCAATCTTACTCGCGCTTCGACCACATCCTTCTCTCAACTCGTCACATTCTGTTAGCCCTTGCATCCAAAATCTTAGATGTGACTTGGTTGGATCACTCCATGGTCCTACTAACATCGCGCAGAGACGTTCCTAGACAACACTCCTCCCATTGGACTCTCAACCAGTCCATTATGAATGACCCCATCAGGGTTACAGAAATACAGGGGGTTCTGCAGGAATACTTCCGCCTCAATGACGTGGGGGATGTTTCTGCCGAGACTCTCTGGGCAGCACACAAAGTGACTATCAGGGGTAAACTGATACAAATTGCGGCACAACAGAAGAGGGACAGGTTGGGATACATAGAGAAACTTGAGAGGGAGTTCTGTGACCTGCTCAAGCAACATAAAAAAGACCCTGCTAAGGTCCCTGGGCATATTTTAGATGCTGCTCGGGCGGCCCTGAACTTGGCCCTTACAGCACAGGCCGAGAAATACATTAGATGGACTGGGGCTAAATTTTACCAGAGACGAGACAAAATAGTACCATTGCTTGCTTCAAAACTATCCCCCAGATTTTATTCACACTCATTACCCAAAATCAGACAGGCTGACGGCACTCTTACCCTGAACCCACAACGCATTATGAAGGCCTTTCAGGACTTTTACAGAGATCTTTATAGAGCAGACAAACACACAAACCTTAATCGAGTAGACGAGTTTCTGACAGATCTAAACCTACCAAAGTTATCAAACGATCACAGAGTAGAAATGGAAGCTCCCGTTTCTGTTGCGGAGGTTATTAAAACTTTAAAGGGGAGAACGGCACCAGGGCCTGATGGGTTCTCAACGCCCTATTACAAAACATTCACTAAAATCTTGACCCCATATCTTACTAGATTCTTTAACTCAATGATTAAGGGCACCCCTATTGGAAACCAACTCAATATGGCGTATATTTCTGTAATTCCCAAGCCCGGCAAAGACGTGAGTCTTATAGGGAGCTATAGGCCTATTTCCTTGATTAACAATGACCTTAAAATCTCAACTAAAGTTTTGGCAAATCGTCTGGCGTCGTTTATAGGCTTCTATGTCCACAAAGACCAGGTCAGTTTTATTCCTGGCAGAGAGGGACCAGACTAAGTGCGAAAGGCGGTGGACCTTATTTCCGTATTGCAATCAAATTGGGCGGGGGGACACAAACAAGAGGGCATGTTACTATCGCTAGACCTTCAGACGGCCTTACACCTGGTAGAAAGGCACCTTTCCTCACTCCTCTTTTCTTCCCTTCCTTCTCTCCTCTTTATTTTCTCTTATTCTTTGCTCTCCTAGTAGTTTTACAGACGAGTCCTCATGATACGACTCTGGTTCATTTCTTTCTGTTTAAGATTATGAGTCCTATTGAGAATCAACTGTGTTTCTGCTCTAAACCCACATTTTTTTCTGAGATATATCCAGGACATGATATCCCAGGAGGTCGAGGATACATTGCTACATCTCTAGGAGACCCCCCTGGGAGGGTGCAGGCCACGGGGGGTTGGGGCCCAGCTCCTCACTGGACACAGTGTGTTTCCTTTAGGGGTGTTTGGTGGAGAGCGGGGTCCTGAATGTTCCCCGGTACAAAGGTATTCTTCCCGTGATTGTGTTCTGTTGCAGTATACCTTACAGGAGCACTTTTGACTTGATACTCTCCTAATGCATGACTTGTTTACCAATCAACTTCTCATGGTTTCATTATACGACTTCATTGTTATTTTGGATGTTATGTTATATTTTTTCTGTAAAAAAATAAAAATTTTATTGGCAAAAAAAAAAAAGGTTTACATATTAGGCAATAAAATAGAAAAAAAATTGCCAGGAAAATTATAATTGAATGGAGAAGGAGAATAAGGAATTAATTAGTGCTGATTAGAGCCCTTTCATACTGGGACATCCCGGCGTTAGCGGTAAAGCGCTGCTAGTTTTAGCTGCGCTTTACCGCTGTTATAGCGACGTTTTGGCTCCGCTAGCTTAGTGCTGCTTTCAAAGCACTTTTAAGGCACTTTGAAAGCGGCGCCCATTCATTTCAATGGGCAGGGGTGATGCAGGAGCGGTGTATACACCGCTCCTCCACCGCCCCAAAGATGCTGCTTGCAGGACTTTTTTTTCTGTCCTGCAAGCGCACCGCCCCAGTGTAAAAGCACCTGGGCTTTTACACTGGGAAGGCATGAGAGGCGCCCCAGTGTGAAAGGGGTCTAAAGAATTGATAAGGGGTACAACAGAGGAACATTTAACTAAAAAAAAAAAAAAAAAAAAGATTTACTTCTCGGGTTGCTTTAACTGACTTTATCTGCAGATGGAGGTTCATCCCTTTGATGTGTAGATGAATAAACAGAAAGATACAAAAAGAAACAATTTTTTTTGTAACCTTCTGTATTCTCAGCTGAGCACTGTTGTTGATAAACATTGCCAGAATTTTTTACAATATTAACATTTAGGACATGTGCTCAGGGTTGACCCCTATAAAGTGCTGTAAAAAGACAATACTTATCACAAAAGTTCTTTTAAAGAGTGATGTGATATCCAACAGGGTCCATAGGAAGTTCAATTTTAAGGTAACACAGGACCAATGGAAGGGACTGGGCCAAGAGTGGAGGTCTGTAATGCTTGTATTAACAGGGTTAAAGCTTTTCTCAAGAGCAGTGTCGACTCTGTAATAAATGTATGAAAAGACAGAACGAAAAGTGCCTCTAAGTGTAGCATTTAATAGGATGAGGATGGCAAGGACAACAATATAAAACTCACAAGTTGGAGATAGATGTGATATACATTTGTATTACCAGCTTCTTTATGTGTTATCCCCGCCCACTCACCTAGATTGACAATGGAATCTATTCTATTTAAATTTGGCTCTTCTCTATCCCCGTTACACTTGAAAAAGGAGCGTGCATGCCCAGTAGGGGCCCCACGGATGCTCTGAAACGCGTTGTGTTTACAAGCCTTTCCGGTGACGTCACACGCCATCCACGGCACTCCGCTCCATGCTGCTACCCATACTAACATATCCGCACAGACTTTGCCAGCTTATCTCTCTGTGACACCGCAGTCCCTGTTCTCCTGGAGTGGCGCGCTGGACATCTCCCATCAGGACGCTTCCATCTTACAAATGAGCCTTAATTTTATCTCCATCTTGTGAGTTTTATAATGTTGTCCTTGCCATTCACAGTCTATTAAATGCTACACTTAGCGGCACTTTTCGTTCTGTCTTTCCATGCTGTATTTATTAAAGCTCTTGCTGCCGGGACCTTCTCTATGTACTCAGCAATGCAACTGTGATTAATCAGAGCTGAATTGCCATGTACTGTGACAGACAGGGGGGACACCAGTAGCAGGACAGAAGGACTGGACATAATAGACCCACTCCATGTACAATGATGACATTTTTCAGATGTGTCTAGCACGCCTAGAGTCTGCAACTGGTTAAAACAAGTAAATATAATGTAGCCAAGTCCCGGGGCCCCTAGTTAGGAAGGTGCTAGCGTGAGGATTTTTCTGATAGAGTAGGAAAATTTAAGCAGGCCTAGCTTTTGTCTAGGCCTGTTTGTTTTTGTTCTGGGCTGGAAGTAGCTCAGGGCAGGGCTGGGTTACTCACAGGTAGCATCACTGTCACCTCCCTCTTCCTTCTAAAAGGTGCTGGAAAGAGAGGAGGAGAGGAGAGGTGGAGCTACCTGGGGTAGTTTGAGGAGCCTCGACCAATCCCCAACTTGGACTGACAGGGGGCAGGCCTCCTCAAATACCTAGGGTCAGCCCAGCTAGGGAGGAGTTTTCGGGTGGAAAACCTGGAGTGAGAGAGTGTGGAGGCTGTTGGGGCCCACAGGGAGCTCCCCAGTCTGGGGGGGGCTGACCTTGGGCTGGGGCTCGACTGCATCCAGGAGGAGAGACGAGATTCTGGAGGAGAGGCAAATGAGAGAGCAAGTAGAGGACAGCCGGAGAGAACACTGCTAAGACTCCAGGGAGGACAACTGGGAGGGCTGGTGAGTGAACACAGTCGGGAGGACTGGGGGGGGGCGGCACGCCTGAGAGAACTGGCAGTTTGCAGTTTGTGATGGGTGCAGAACCAGAAGAGAGGACTGTGGGAAGGGCAGTGGAAAGAGGTAATTGCAGCCAGGCTGGCTGGCAAGGTCTGAAGAGAGCTATCTGGGAGTGGTAGCTGAATAGAGGACAGCTAGCACCTGAACTATTTCTACGCAACCGAGGCCCAAGGTCCCTGCCCGCAAAAAGGAAATCCACTGAGACCTGGCTGAGTTAGTGCCTAACCATGCAGTGCTAGCTAGTCTGGTAGAGTAACAGTCTGCAGCAAGGGAAGTGCCGGTGGAGTAAATGTCTGCAGCAAGTGAAGTGCTCTCTAGGAGTGAAGGAAAAGAGATCTAAAGCAAGTGTTTGTGCTGGAGAGAAGACTGAAGTGTATATAGTATTTGCAAGCAAGTTACACTGAATCTCCTGGGCATCCCATAATTTCCCTTTCCCATCCATGTTTAATCCCCTCAAATAAAAAAACAAAACAAAGCTTATGGACTGTTCTGTGTCTGAGTGCCTGAGAGATGGATGCCGGGCTGGGCTGGGCAGGGTGACAGCTGAACCACAATATTCAGCAACCCCTACGGGGGCATGGCTACATACAACATACCCCTTACTTGTTGGAATGAGGTGTGGCATCTGGGTGCCACATTATTGTGAAAGGAGGGGCTTCAAGATTCCAAGAAGCCCCCTGCCCATGATCTCCCACAATCACTTGGCCAGGGTTGTTTGAAAGAGGCCCTTGTGATTGTAAACATGCGGACTGGAGTGGTTGCGGAAGGGGGAAACCACTGCAAGCTCACATGAGGGACTAGTATGTATTTTTTATGGGGGACTGCATGTTTTTTTCTGCATTGAGTTGCCAATGACATCCATTCCAGATCCGCATTAAGGATAAGAATCCGGTTTGTATTTTTAAGGTGAACACCATGCTTTTTTTGGGGGGGGACACTCTTTCCCATCTATACCAGATCCTCATCAAGGATAAGCATACCTCCCAACTTTCTGAGATGGGAATGAGAAACACCTATTGGCAAAAGTATGTAGGCATAGGACACACCCCCTGCCACACCCCCTTAAAGGAGAATTGTACAAAAAATGATTGGTTAAACCCACATGTGATTTGTTACCATTACTATTCCTTTATATTGGCTTTTGAAATTTACAAATGCAGCAATTTAGAAATTGGATGAAAGGTTTAGCATTTTATATACAAAATACACTATATTACCAAAAGTATTGGGACACCTGCCTTTACACACACACATGAACTTTAATGGCATCCCAGTCTTAGTCCGTGGGGTTCAATATTGAGTTGGCCCCACCCTTCGCAGCTATAACAGCTTCAACTCTTCTGGGAAGGCTGTCCACAAGGTTTAGGAGTGTGTCTATGGGAATGTTTGACCATTCTTCCAGAAGCACATTTGTCAGGTCAAGCACTGATGTTGTACGAGAAGGCCTGGCTCGCAGTCTCTGCTCTTATTCATCCCAAAGGTGTTCTATTGGGTTGAGGTCAGGACTATGTGCAGGTCAGTCAAGTTCCTCCACTCCAACCTCGCTCATCCATGTCTTTATGGACCTTGCTTTGTGCACTGGTGCGCAGTCATGTTGGAACAGGAAGGGGCCATCCCCAAACTGTTCCCACAATGTTGGGAGCATGAAATTGTCCAAAATGTCTTGGTAAGCTGACACCTTAATGCCCTGTACACACGGTCGGACATTCCGACGGAATATGTGCGATCGGAGCTTGTTGTCGGAAATTCCAACCGTGTGTGGGCTCCATCTGACTTTTTCAATCGGAATTTCCGACACACAAAATTTGAGAGCATGCTATAAAATTTTCCGACAACAAAATCCGATCCTTTAAATTCCGATCATGTGTAGACAAATCCGACGGACAAAGTGCCACGCATGCTCAGAATAAATTAAGAGATGAAAGCTATTGGCTATTGCCCCGTTTATAGTCCCGACGTACGTGTTTTACGTCACCGCGTTCAGAACGATCGGATTTTCCGACAACTTTGTGTGACCGTGTGTATGCAAGACAAGTCTGAGCCAACATCTGTCTGAAAAAATCCATGGATTTTGTTGTCGGAATGTTCGATCAATGTCCGACCGTGTGTACGGGGCATAAGAGTTGCCTTCCCTTTTATTCCAGTAAAAGTCACGGGGACTTTTTCGGAGGTCCAAAAGAGTCCCCTTCATCAGGGCTTGATTGACAACAATGTGGTTAGGCTAGAAGAGAACTGGACCTTTAATGGTTATTTTTCCAGTGTGGTTGCAAGCACAGGCCTTGGCTGCCAACTTCACATACTTTTGTTTGCACGCAAAATTGTTTCTTCATGGACTGGGACTTCTCAAAACTTGAGGATTGAGCTGCACATAACATCACTTGATTTACTGACTTCTGCCACAACCTCAAACTGTCCCATTTTAAGAAATATTTTTGGGAGAACCCAAAAAATAGTCAATGTGTTTTGAAGGTCCAAGAGCGCCCCTTTCAATAATGCTTGCTTGGCAACAATGTGGTTAGACTAGAAGAGAACTGGACCTTTAGCCTGGATTCACACTAATGCAAATTTACAGCGGGTTTGATGCGTTTAGGAACACACAGATTCACAGGTCATGTAAAAAACATAGTATTCCATGGCTTTGGTTCACATCTATGCACTGGGAATTTGGTGCTAGAAAAAAAAGGGTCCTGTGCGTGTTGACTGCGAGTGCGATGCAAATTCCTATGGTGCAGTGCGAATTTTATCTTCATAGGCTTCAATTAAACTTGCAGTAAACTTGCAGCACACAGTTCACATCTCTGCGAATTTTGCACTGTCTGCCTCCTGAAATTTGCGGTAAAATTGCAGTAAATTTGCGGTAAATTTGCACCTGTCCACCTCAAAACGCAAGGCAAATTCGCACCTCACACAGGAAAAAAAATGGATCAAATTCGCAGTACATCGCAGTAGTGTGAACCTAGCCTTGATGTTATTTTTCCAATGTGGTTTCAAGCATAGGCCTTGTCAGCAGATGGCTTGGCCGCCAACTTCACATACATCAATCATTTCGTTTGCACGCAAAATTATTTCTTCACGGACCAGGACTTTCCGAAACTTGAGGCGTGAGCTGCAGATAACATCACTTGATTTACTGACTTCTGGCATGACCTTAAACTGTCCCATTTTAAGAAATATTTTTGGGGATAACCCAAAAAATAGTCAATGTGTTCCGGAGGTCCATAAGTGCCCCCTTCATCAGGGCTTGATTGCCAACAATGTCCCATTTTAAGAAATATTTTTGGGAGAACCCAAAAAATAGTCAATGTATTTCAGAGTGCCCCCTTCATCAGTGCTTGTGTGGCAACAATGTGGTTAGACTAGAAGGAAACTGGACCTTTAATGTTATTTTTTCCAGAGTGGTTGCAAACACAGGCCTTGTCAGCAGATGGCATGGCCGCCAACTTCACATACTTTTTCTTGCATGCAAAATTGTTTCTTCACAGACCAGGACTTCCCCAAACTTGAGGAGTGAGCTGCACATAACCTCACTTGATTTACTAACGTCTGCCACTACCTCAAAATCTCCCATTTTAAGAAATATTTTGTGGTAACAGGCACACATTACACTAGATTTAAACAAAACCGTCCAATCTTTTTATTAACTCTTTCACTGCCAGATACATTTTTGCATGTTTTTTTTTCTTTTTTACATACATTTTTTTTTAACCACTTGCCGACCCGCTTAATTGTAAATATATGTTGCTACTTTGATGTTAAATACCAGAGTTACAGCAGCAGCTAGTTGCCATAACCCCAGTATCTTTTTTTCATTAGGCGGCCGACTTTCAGATAAAAGTGGTCCCAGCGGCGGATTCGCCACAAGATCACTTTTGGCCAGACTTGTTGGTTGGAGGCTAGACGGTGGGGACCTTGAGTGGAGAGTGTGGACAAGTTTTTCTTTTGACTGCTGGTGATTACTGTGTTGCATTTTAGGTTCTTTTTGGGGCTTTTCCTTGCAGCTTTTTAACACTTGTTTCTGGCACTTTTTAAGCAGCCTTTTTTCTTTTTTCCTTCAGCTTACTAATTAAGGGGAGTTGGTAATTGGTCACAGGTGCTTGAGGCCTATATCAATTTCTATAGAACTTATTTTGAGCCTGCTCATCTTTGAACTTGCTGGAACTCTGTCCAAGTGGAACTGGACTAAGTGGTGAGTTAAAAACTAGAGTTAGTGGAACTGGACTAAGTGGTGAGTTAAAAACAAGAGTTTAAAACAGGAGGTTATAACAGGGGTCATAGTACCTGTGTAGTGTGAGTACCTGAGTGTTGTCTGAGTAGTGTGTGTGGATCGTTAGTACTTGTGTATTGTGAGTGCATGTTGGTCTGTGAGTAACTGTGTATTGTCTTGATGAGTACCTGTGTATTGTATTGTTAAGTAACTGTGTATTGTCTTGTTGAGTATCTATGTATTGTCTTGTTGAGTACCTTTGTATTGTCTTGTTGAGTATTAGTGTCAGGAAGCTAGTTGTTAGGTAATTTGGACAGGGTATAATCCCCAATCCTCATTAAATTAATAGGTTCGATGCCCGGTGGGTGTGGAGAGGCGACTCGGTGTACATCTTGCGGCATGTATGCATTCCTTGATCATCCGATCGAGGGTGAATACTACTGTGCAAAATGTAAGCACACTGTTTCCCTGGAAGCCCAGGTTTTGAATCTGGGGAAGCAACTGTCAGCACTGAGAAGTCCCTCCATACTAAAGGAGAGCCAGGAACATACACGGCAGGTGTCGGCAAGTGCCAGCACAGAGGCGGGTGGAGACAAAGAGGTGCAGACACTAGAAAATAGTAGATGGGTGACAGTCAGGAGGGGTAGAGGGGGAAGTGCCAGGGAGGCCGACCCAGGACTGGAGCATCCCAATAAGTACGCTCCATTGAGTGACATTGGTGAAACCAGTCAGGGACCAGCACTACTGGAGCTGAGGGATGCCCCTAGCTGAACTCCTCCAGTAATAGTGGGGGGGAAGCGAAGGGAAAGGAAAGACATATTCTGGTGGTAGGGGACTCAATTCTTAGAAGGACAGAGAGGGCAATCTGTAACAAAGACCTGAAGCGCCGAACTGTATGCTGTTTACCAGGCGCTTGGGTTCGGCACATCACGGATCTGATAGACAGATTACTGGGAGGGGCTGGGGTAGACCCGGCTGTCATGGTGCACTTTGGCGCCAATAACAAAGTCAGAGGCAGATGGAGTATCCTTAAGAATGATTTTAGGGACTTGAGAGCTAAATTGATGAAAAGGACCTCCAAGGTAGTATTCTCAGGATTTCTCAGGTACATCGAGCCACACCAGAAAGGCAGAGGGAGATTAGGGAAGTAAACAAGTGGCTGAGGAGCTGGTGTACTAAGGAGGGGTTTGGGTTCCTGGAGGACTGGACCGACTTCTCAGTCGATCACCAGTACTATAGAAGGGACGGACTGCACCTAAATGAGGAGGGTGCAGATCAGCTGGGAATGAAGATGGCCAAAAAATTAGAGGGGTTTTTAAACTAGGTGATGGGGGGAGGGTCCAGAGGTAGAGATAGTCAGCGCGGAACATATTCAAGAGGGTAGTATTGGGGGCATTAGTGATAGGTTGAACAAAGCACATAAACCCAAGGTTCGTTTAGTAGCAAGTCCTAGTTGCAATCTTGGAGCACTCAATAAGAGGATATTATGCGACTGGTCTAAACTATGTGGCATGTTTACCAATGCCAGGAGCCTGACGGACAAGATGGGTGAATCAGAGATACTGTTGTACGAGGAGGATTTGGATTTTATGGGAATTTCAGAGACCTGGTTCAACAGCTCTCACGATTGGCTGGTAACCATTCAAGGCTATACCCTTTATCGCAAGGATAGAGAGGTTAAAAAAGGGGAGGGGTATGCCTATATATCAAGAATAATGTATAAGTGAATGTGAGAGATGACATCACTAAGGGAGCTAGGGAGGAGAGGATGTGGAATCTTTATGGGTAGAGCTCCAAAGGGAAAATAATACTAGGAGTATGCTATAGGTCCTCTAACCTGAGGGAGGAGGGGGAGACAGATCTCCTATCACAATTTGGATTAGCAGCAAGGATGGGAAGTGTTATATTAATGGGGGATTTTAATTATCCAGACATAGACTGGATGGAGGGAACCACGCATTCATCTAATGCCGTGTACACACAACCGGACTTTTCGACCAAACTGGTCCGACGGAATGAATCCGTCGGACAATTCGATCGTGTGTGGGCTTCATCGGACCTTTTCTGTCGAAAAATCTGTCGGACTTTAGAAATAGAACATGTTTTAAATCTTTCTGACGGACTCGAGTCCGATCTAAAAATCCGTTCTTCTGTATGCTAGTCCGACGGACAAAAAAGGAAGCAAGGGCAGCTATTGGCTACTGGCTATGAACTTCCTTATTCTAGTCCGGTCGTACGTCATCACATTCGAAATGATCGGAGTTTGGTATGATCGTGTGTAGGCAAGTCCGTTTAGTTGGAACTCCGTCGAAAAGTCCTTCGGAGTTCAGTCCGATGAAAAGTCCGGTCGCGTGTACACGGCATAAGGCTCGCCAGTTCTTGCAGGACAATTTTATGGGTCAGATGGTAGACACACCAACTAGAAATAAAGCATTACTGGATCTAGTGATTACCAACAATACAGACCTGATCACGGATGTGGAAATACTGGGCAATTTAGGTAACAGCGATCACAGGTTAACAGGCTTCAGTATAAATCACACAAATAGGAAACATAAGGGGAATACAAAGACACTAAATTTCAAAAGAGCCAACTTCCCTAAACTACGAGCCTTGTTAGAAGGCATAAATTGGGATAAAATCTTAGGAACAAAGAACACGGAGGAGAGATGGGTTTGCTTTAAGAGGATAATAAATAAGGGCATTAGCCAATGCATCCCATTGGGTAATAAATTTAAAAGAGCAAACAAAAGTCCTGGATGGCTTAACACCAAGGTAAAAATGCATATAAAAGCAAAGGAGAAGGTCTTCAAAAAGTACACGGTTGAAGGATCATCATCAGCATTCAGACTTTATAAAGAATGCAAGAAGAAATGTAAGGGTGCATTTAAGATGGCTATGATAGAACATGAAAGACACATAGCGGAGGAGAGCAAAAAAAATCCCAAGAAATTCTTTAAGTATGTGAACAGTAAACAAGGGAGGACAGACCATATTGGCCCCATAAAGAATGAGGAAGGACATCTGGTTACAAAGGTTACATCCTGTCTTAGGGTGGTGGGGCTGCCCAGTCTTTCCTGACCGACCAGACTATATGCAAGGATAAGGGTTTGGCTACAATATTACATTGTTCTGTTATGTAAAACCACATACTGCTTTAAGGCATCCCCTGAGCATAATATTTAAAGGAATTGTATATGTGTGTGTGTTGCCCTTTAAGCCACGGGAAAATACTCTCTTTCTGCTGAACGGTATATGTAAATATTCTTTATTGCATTGGTACATGTTCCCCATAGCAGTGCCCAGGTCCCCATGCCCTTTTTCAACAATAGCTTGCTTATTAGCCTTTAAAAATGCAAGAAAAATAACTAGTTTTGCTTCCTATAGACTTCAATGGGGTGTGCCACTAATTTCAGGGTCTGCAGACTTCCCTCAATGAACCTCCTGCAGACTGAATCCAGGTTGCTCATTCCTACATGACTTCTGCTGCAGGGGTAGGCATCCTCGGCCCTCCAGCTGTTTTGAAACTATAAGTCCCATGAGACATTGCAAGACCCTGACAATCACAGGCATGACTCCTAGAGGCAGAGGCATGATGGGATTGTAGTTTAACCACAGCTGGAGGGCCGAGGTTGCCTACCCCTGCTCTACTGTATTGTGCCACATCAAACCAGTCTTGCCGTCCCTACCTTTGTTTGCTTGGCCAGGGCAGGGACAGCCTTATGTGAAAAAAAAAAATATTACATATATAATAAATATGGCGTGGAACTGCCCAGACCATAAAATGGAGGGAGGGGGCTGTTTTCGCAAGTTCTTCCAGAAAAATATTTAGTAAAAATATATATATACAGTCAGGTCCATAAATATTGGGACCTCGACACAATTCTAAACTTTTTGGCTCTATACACCACCACAAAGGATTTGAAATGAAACAAACAAGATGTGCTTTAACTGCAGACTTTCAGCTTTAATTTGAGGGTATTTACATCCAAATCAGGTGAACGGTGTAGGAATTACAACAGTTTGTATATGTGCCTCCCACTTTTTAAGGGACCAAAAGTAATGGGACAATTGGCTGCTCAGCTGCTCCATGGCCAGGTGTGTGTTATTCCATCATTATCCCATTTACAATGAGCAGATAAAAGGTCCAGAGTTCATTTCAAGTGTGCTATTTGCATTTGGAATCTGTTGCTGTCAACTCTCAATATGAGATCCAAAGAGCTGTCACTATCAGTGAAGCAAGCTATCATTAGGCTGAAAAAACAAAACAAACCCATCAGAGAGATAGTAAAAACATTAGGTGTGGCCAAATCAACTGGAACATCCTTAAAAAGAAAGAACGCACCGGTAAGCTCCGCAACACCAAAAGACCCGGAAGACCACGGAAAACAACTGTGGTGGATGACCGAAGAATTCTTTCCCTGGGGAAGAAAACACCCTTCACAACAGTTGGTCAGATCAAGAACATTCTCCAGGAGGTAGGTGTATGTGTGTCAAAGTCAACAATCAAGAGAAGACTTCACTAGAGTGAATGCAGAGGGTTCACCACAAGATGTAAACCATTGGTGAGCCTCAAAAACAGGAAGGCCAGATTAGAGTTTGCCAAACAACATCTGAAAAAGTATTCACAGTTCTGGAACAACATCCTATGGACAGATGAGACCAAGATCAACTTGTACCAGAGTGATGGGAAGAGAAGAGTATGGAGAAGGAAAGGAACTGCTCATGATCGAAAGCATACCACATCATCAGTGAAGCATGGTGGTGGTAGTGTCATGGCGTGGGCATGTATGGCTGCCAATAAAAATGGTTCTCTTGTATTTATTGATGATGTGACTGCTGACAAAAGAAGCAGGATGAATTCTGAAGTGTTTCGGGCAATATTATCTACCTCATATTCAGCAAAATGCTTCAGAACTCATTGGACGGCGCTTCACAGTGCAGATGGACAATGACCCGAAGCCTACTGCGAAAGCAACCAAAGAGTTTTTTAAGGGAAAGAAGTGGAATGTTATGCAATGGCCAAGTCAATCACCTGACCTGAATCTGATTGAGCATGCATTTCACTTGCTGAAGACAAAACTAAAGGGAAAATGCCCCAAGAACAAGCAGGAACTGAAGACAGTTGCAGTAGAGGCCTGGCAGAGCATCACCAGGGATGAAACCCAGCGTCTGGTGATGTCTATGCATTCCAGACTTCAGGCTGTAATTGACTGCAAAGGATTTGCAACCAAGTATTAAAAAGTGAAAGTTTGATGGATGATTGTTAATCTGTCCCATTACTTTTGGTCCCTTAAAAAGTGGGAGGCACATATACAAACTGTTGGAATTCCTACACCGTTCACCTGATTTGGATGTAAATACCCTCAAATTAAAGCTGAAAGTCTGCAGTTAAAGCACATCGTATTTGTTTCATTTCAAATCCATTGTAGTGGTGTATAGAGCCAAAAAGATTAGAATTGTGTCGATGTCCCAATATTTATGGACCTGATTGTATGTAGGCAGGTGCAGTCTACTTTCTCCACTGTAGGTGGGGCTCATCCTCAGCTGCACTGCAGTTGGAGAGGAAGGCAAGGGGAACATGGTTCCTCTATGGGTGCTCAACCTGTGGCCCTCCAGCTGTTGCAGGACTACAAGTCCCATGACTTGCAAGGACCTTGAGGCATTACAAGGCCGACAAGTACACGCATGAATCCCAAAGCCAAAGGCATGATGAGACTTAAAGCGGTTACAAGGCTCACAGGTGCGATTATAGACCTTGATAGGTCTTTGGATCTAGTAAGAAGATATTTTTGCCTGATCTGTCTAAACACTGGGTGTTTGCACTGAATTTTTGAGGACTTTGCACGTTATATCACTTTATGGACTTTGGTGTCAGAATATTTATTATATACACGTTAATATATTGTATGTCAGATTCCTATTGATAACAGTACTGTAGTTTTGCAACAGCTGGAGGGTTGAGCACCTATGCATGGATTCCTTGACCACTGGGGAAGCTATCTGGTTGGATGCTGCTACTCCATGTGACTCTCACAGTCATCTTGGGTCAGGCAGAGCCTATTTAACCCCTTCAATACTGGACACTTTCACCCCCTTCCTGCCCAGGCCAATTTTCAACTTTCAGCGCTGTTGAACTTTGAATGACAATTGCGCGGTCATTAAACATTGAACCCAAACATTTTTTGAGACAGATAGAGCATTCTTTTGGTGGTATTTAATCACCCCTGGGTTTTTTTATTTTCTACTAAACTAGCGAAAAAAGACAGATAAAAAAAAAACAAAAAAAAAAAAATGTTTTCTTTGTTTCTGTTATAAAATTTTGTCAATAAATAATTTTTCTCCTTCACTGATGGGCACTGATGAGGCGGCACTGATGAAGCGGCACTGATGGGCACTGATGAGGCAGCACTGATGAGGATGCACTAATAAAGAGTACAGCACTGATGGGCACTGATAGGCGGCACTTATGGGCATCGATAGGCAGCACTGATAAATGGCACCCATAGATGGCACTGATGGGCACTGATTGGCATCACTGATGGGCACTGATTGGCAGCACTGATGAGCAATGACAGACATCACTGATGGGCACTGGTGGGCATCACTGGTTGGGCTGCACAGATAATCAGGGCACTGATTATCAGTGCAGATGTCCCCACTGAGGAATGCCGCTTATCGGCTGTCAGCGTGAGGAGAGGAATGGCGATTACGGGCATATCCTATTTACAGTGTGATCAGTTGTGATTGGACACAGCTGATCACATGGTAAAGAGCCTATATCATAGACTCTTTACTGTGATCGATGATGGGAGGGACACACTCCTCCGCCGAGGAGCACACCATCCCGGGGGCGCGCACAAGCAGCCCGTTCTGAAGGATGTCATATAACATCCAATCAGAATGGTCAACCTGATATAGGCTGGGCGGGAAGGTGTTAAGACCTTGGCTCCCAGGTCTGGTGGGCTTTTGACGAGTGGGTACAGTAGGGGCAGGTACCCTGCCTGGTAAGGACAGAACTAGCAGCAGGGAAAGGTTCCTGATGAGGGGGGCTCGCAACTTCTTTGGACACTGATGGGCACATACAGTTCCACTTGGGCACAAGACGGCCAGGCCTCATTCTGCCCCTCCTAGCATGGTGTCATGAATCTGCAGCAAAGTTTCATGTCTTGTATGTCTGTTTGCTTACCTCTCTAGTCAGTGTATCAGCTTAGGGGGCATGCCCTCACACCTGTGTGTTTAAGTATCTTCTCTCAGCGTGGCTCTATCCCAGCCTCTAACAGGAAACACTATTTAATGCCACGCACTGCAAGCTAGCCTTGCCCGAGCAACAGTTGTGTTTAGGCTTCTGTGTAGCGGCCTGCTGTATGTTTATCTCTAACTTCTGTGTACCGACCTTGGTGTGTTCTTCTGACCATTCCTGTCTGCTAGTTGCCCCCGATCTTGGCCTGCCTTCCTGACCATCCCTGTCTGCTAGTTGCCCCGACCTTGGCGTGTTCTCCTGGTTCTCCTGACTATACTGTGTTTAACCCTAAACTGCTGCTTCTGCTCTGTCCACCAGGGCCAGTCCATGAGCATGAGCTGAGGGACCCTGGGGGGGGCTGTGACCTGGAGTCAGCTGCAGCAGAATCCATCCTCACCAGAAGAAGCTCTGGTGAAAACCTACTGGCTCTTAGATTCCGCGCCCTGGGGAATCTTACACTCTGAAGGGCCGTACACACGATCGGACTTTCCGACTGCAAATTTTGGATGTCAGGCTGTTGGCGGAGAATCTGACCGTGTGTATGCTCCATTGGACAATTGTTGTCGGACTTTCCGCCAACAAATGTTGGCAAGGAGGTTCTCAAATTTTCCGCGGACAAATGTGTGTTGTCGGATTTTCCGAGCGTGTGTACACAAGTCCTTCGGACAGAAGTCCAAAGTACAAACATGCATGCTCAGAAGCAGAAGCTGTCTGTCATGTAAACTAGCGTTTGTAATCGAGAGTTAGCATTCGTGACGTGGCGAATTATGAAATCTCCAAAAGCAGCACACAATTCTCTTCTTCTTTAATGGGATAATAATGAAGCTGCTTTGCTGGAGATACTGATGGAGTTGTTGCAAACAAATTTTCAAAGGCTTTTTTTTTCTAGTCTTATCAAGAATAATATTATTATGTTTTTTGTTTTTTTTTATTTGGGCAAATTACCACAACACCATTATCCTGTAGTTTATAAGATCAAAGATACAACTATGTTGGTCTTCCTTGTCAAATTTTTACACTGTATTTTTCATAATATAACTGCCTACTCCCAAACTGTCATTTGAAGTAAAACACACAGCCAAGTATTATTTTCCACAATTTTTTTATTGTGCATTAAAAAAAAAGAAAACAAATAAATTTAGACATGCTATCTGCCAATAGAACTTAAAGTGGAGTTCCACCCTAAAGTGGAACTTCCGCTCATCGGATTCCTCCCCCCCTCCGGTGCCACACCTTTCAGGGGGGAGGGGGTGCAGATACCTGTCTAATACAGGTATCTGCACCCACTTCCGTGCTTAGATAGCCGCAGAATAGCCACAGATACCCCCCCCCCCATTGTGTTCTGGGAAACACACAGTTCCCAGAACACTGGGGGGACCAGTGAAGACGCGCAGAGGGAACCGGGCAGTGGAGCCGCAACGCTTCACTTCCTGATTCCCTGACCGAGTGATAGTGGTGGGGGCAGCCGAGAGACGAGTGATCGATCGGCTTCGGCTGCCGACATTGCTGGACCCTGGGACAGGTAAGTGTCCATTTATTAAAAGTCAGCAGCTGCAGTATTTGTAGCTGCTGGCTTTTAATATTTTTTTTTAAGGTGGAGCTCCTCTTTAACCAAAAAGTGCATTCTATGCATCCAAAAATATAGAAAATATACCAAATCAAATCATTATTCAACCCAAAAAAAAATCGTCAAAGCAAGAACTCCAAGGCCAATAATAAATAACACGTTATCTCCTCCAATTCCGCAACATGGCTGGTTGACGAACGGCTGTTTATAAGCGAAATGAAAAGCACGAAATGAAAAGCGCAAAATGAAAAGCGTGAAATGAAAAGTGCGAATCAACACTCACCAAACTTCTACTAACTCGAAATTAGCAGAAGGAGCCCAAAGGGTGGCGCAAAAGAGCTGAAAAACCACGTAGTGCGTCTTGTACATCACTACGTTTGTAATTGTTGGCCAACAATTGTGAGACCGTGTGTATGCAAGACAAGTTTGGGCCAACGCCCCCTTCGGACAAAAGTCCACGGTTTTGTGGGCCAACAACCCGATCATGTGTACGAGGCATAAGTCCCTGTTGGGTTTGTGTCGGTGGAGCTTCTTTTCTGAACCACCAGGAGCTCAATCCGCAGAACTCAGCCGAAGAGTCCACAACCTTATGCCGCGTACACACGACCGGACTTTACGGCATACTTTGCCCGGCGGACTTTACGACGGACTTTCCGAATGAACGGACTTGCCTACACACGATCAACCAAAGTCCGATGGATTCGTACGTGATGACGTACACCGGACTAAAATAAGGAAGTTGATAGCCAGTAGCCAATAGCTGCCCTAGCGTCGGTTTTTGTCCGTCGGACTAGCACACGGATGAGCGGACTTTTTGTCTGGACTCGAGTCCGCCGGATAGATTTGAAACATGTTCCAAATCTAAGTCCGTCAAACTTTTGATAAAACAAAGTCCGCTGGAGCCCACACACGATCGAATTGTCCGACGAAATCCGGTACGCCGGATCAAGTATGGCGTAAAGTCCGATCGTGTGTACGCGGCATCTTAACCCCAGCGGTGTACATCCGTCACCTGGCCTCAGGTGACCTGACACCGTGTTGGAACTGTCGGGCCTTCCCGTGTTGGGCTGTCTTCCCACCGGGGTTTGTGGTGAACCATCTTTGCATTGCAATAAAATTTTAAAATATAGAGGTTGGGGGAAAAAAAAAGGTTTGGTGCTGTACACAACATTTGATAAAAAAAAAAAAAAAAAAAAAAGGAACAACCAAGGAAGAGAGCAAAACAGAGTTTTGGTTCCAAAACAAGTTGCTACTAATAGTCACAGAATTGGATACACTTCCCCTTTTTTCTGTTTATTTTTAAAATAAATTTAATGCGCACTTCTTCACGGGTTTAGAACAGAAGACCGGTGCAGTCCCGGAAGACGGAGAATGCAGAGCAAGGGGAAACCCGTTCATCCTCAACGTAAAACAAGGAACAGTGAAGATCTGGAGGTGGAGTCGGGTAAGATTGAACTTTAAATTTTAAATGTAATTTTTTTTTTTTTTTTTTATCATTTAAATCTTGATGTGGCTGAGATGGTAAATGCGTCTTTAGTGTGTTTAGTAGTTTAGTGACATTAATTTGACATTTTCCAGCATGACTCACTCCCACTTGGAGGTGTATCTAAAAACATTTCTTTTAACCACTTCAGCTCCACGAGATTTTACCCCCCTTCCTGACCAGGCCATTTTTGTTGCTATTCAGCACTGCGCTACTTTAACTGGTAATTGTGCGGTCATGCAACGCTGCACCCAAATAAAATTGATTATCATTTTTTTTTTCACACAATTAGAGCTTTCTTTTGGTGGAATTTGATCACCACTGGGTTTATTTTACTGCAATATAAATAAAAATGACCAACAATTAAAATAAAAAATAAAAAAACAACCTTTCTGCTATAAAATATTCAATAAAAAAAAAAAAAAAATTGATAAAAAAAATGTCTTCATAAATTTTGGGCAAAATGTGTTCCGCTACATGTCTTTGATAAAAAAAATTTAAACGCAAAATCCAAAAAGGTGTATATTGATTGGTTTGCGTGAAAGTTATAGCATCTACAAACTGGATTTTTTTTTTGTTTTGTTTTTTTGTTTATACTACTAATGGCAGTGATCAGCGACTTATAATGGGACTGCAATAGTGTGGTGGACAATCTGACACTAATTGACACTGCGGGGGGGGGGGGGGACTGACTAACTGACACTGACATCTTCAGTGACACTAATACAGTTATCAGTGATAATACAATACACTGTCACTGTACTAATGACACTGGCTGGGAAGGGGTTAACAGCTAGGGTGATCACGGGGGTTAAAGTGGTTGTAAACCCCTTACAACCACTTTAAAATATATATAAGCCTAGATTAAGGCTTACCTGTAGGTGCAAGAAATATCTCCCAAACCTAAAAGGTTTAGGCAATATTTGCAGGAATAGCGGCACTGAGCGTGCCGCTTCTAATGGCGATAATGCCGTCAGTGGCGGCACCAGCGCGCATGCGCGGGAGTGACGTCATCGCGGCTCTGGCCAGTCACAGTGCCGTAAGCCGCGATACCCGGAAGCCACTCCGGGATAGATGGCGGCGTCAGAGGTGGTGAATGAGGGCCGATTCGGGGGTCTCGATCTATGCTATGCATACTAGCTCATTATGCCTTCACTTTACAGGCATACTGTAGACACCCCCCAGGTACAAAATTTAAAGGAATATTTCATTTTTATTGTTTTATTCTTCAGGGTCTCTTCTTTCAGAAAACATATACTTTTTTTGGGAGGGAGCTTATAAGTAATCCTCAGACCTAAAATGTGCATTTTGATGTGTGCAAAAATGGCAGCAAAAGGGTTAATGTGAACAGCTGTGGAGGGGTGCATTTATGTTCACTTTTTAAGCTAAGAACATTTTCAGCAAGTACATATCTTTTGATCCTAGAAGAAATGTAGCATCCTTGGCACTTTCTGTGAGCTGAACTGAATAATGTTATATTCCTTCTGTAAACTATAAATCTGCCACCCCATAATTGAGGTGAACAAAGGCAAATCCCTTTCTGATCTGACCCAGTGTTGTTACTGGGAAATCCAAAAAGACCCAAAAAGTCCTGGTAGTGTGGTACTTGAATGGGAGGAGCACCCAGTGTCCAGAATATTGTGACCCTTAAATGCAGAATACAATGGTTTATTGAAAGTATAAAAAATGTACAGATCAAGCTAACACGTTCCCGGGAAACTGCCTCCCCCTTCTTCAGGGGTGATGGTATGCTCAGGGAGATGGGTGGGTTCCACGGTGGTACCAGAATTTCTGTTGGTACATGCTGGGAGATGGGTGGGTTCCATGGTGGTACCAGAATTTCTGTTGGTATGCACTGGGAGATGGGTGGGCTCTGTGATGGTACCAGAATTTCTGTTGGTACCCTGTTTCCCTGAAAATAAGACCTAGCGTGATTGTCAGTGTTGGCTGCAATATAAGCCCTACCCCCCAAATAAGCCCTACCCTGTTTCCCCAAAAATAAGCCCTACCCTGAAAATAAGACCTACAAGGACTTTAACTAGGGCTTATTTGGGGGGTAGGGCTTATATTACAGCCATCACCGACAATTACGCTAGGTCTTATTTTCGGGCAAACAGGGTATATGCTGGGGAAATTCTGTTGGTACGCACTGGGAGATTGGTGGGTTCCATGGTGGTACCAACATTTCTGTTGGTTATGTGGAGAGGCGACCCCAGGTCACGGTGTGTATTAGCACCTTCAGCCTGGTTTTTGCAAAGACAGGCATGAGGATTGCACATCTGTGGGCTGGGTTTATATTCCCCTCAGGAAGAGAGCTCAGGGCTCGCACTTGGGAACAGCTTCACCCTACAGGCAGGTGGCTGGAGTCAGGAGGGCTTTCAGGTGGAGACGGCTCCAAGAAAGAGAGACAGGCGCCTGAGAGTGTATGTAAGCAAGTAAGCTCCAGAAGGGAGTTTGACTAAGAGTGAGTGAGCCAGGAGGCTGAAGTTTTTCTGTTATACAATGATGGTGGAACCCCCTGTGAGGGAAGACTTTCTGTGAAGTTTGTTTCGTTTAAAAAAAATTGGGCTGCCACTCCCTTAAAAATACAGACTGGACTGACCGGTGTTCCTGAAAACACATACACCACCTGAGCATAATCACCCCAGATCGTTACAGTACACGCTGGGAGATGGATGGGTTTCATGGTGGTACCAGAATTTCTGTTGGTATGCACTGGGAGATGGGTGGGCTCCATGATGATACCAGAATTTCTGTTGGTACACACTGGGAGATGGGTGGGTTCCATGGTGGTACCGGAATTTCTGTTGGTACACGCTGGGAGATGGGTGGGTTCCGTGGTAGTACCATCATTTCTGTTGATATGTGCTGGGAGATGGGTGGGCTCCATGATGATACCAGAATTTCAGTTGGTACACACTGGGAGATGGGTGGGCTCTGTGGTGGTACCAGAATTTCTGTTGATATACACTGGGGGATGGGTGGGTTCCGTGGTGGTACCAGAATTTCTGTTGGTATGTGCTGGGAGATGGGTGGGCTCTGTGGTGATACCAGAATTTATGTGTGTACACACTGGGAGATGGGTGGGTTCCGTAGTGGTGCCAGAATTTCTGTTGGTATGTGCTGGGAGATGGGTGGGCTCCGTGATGATACCAGAATTTCTGTTTGTACACACTGGGAGATGGGTGGGTTCCGTAGTGGTGCCAGAATTTCTGTTGGTATGCGCTGGGAGATGGGTGGGTTCCATGGTGGTACCAGAATTTCTGTTGGTACACGCTGGGAGATAGGTGGGCTCCATGGTGGTACCAGTATTTCTGTTGGTACACGCTGGGAGATAGGTGGGCTCCATGGTGGTACCAGTATTTCTGTTGGCATGCACTGGGAGATGTGTGGGCTCTGTGGTGGTACCAGAATTTCTGTTGGTTCACGCTGGGAGATGGGTGGGTTTCGTGGTGGTAGCAGAATTTCTGTTTGTATGTGCTGGTAGATGGATGGGCTCCGTGGTTATGCCAGAATTTCTGTTGGTACATGCTAACAGAGGTGAACGGGTTCTGTGGTGATACCAGAATTTCTTGTAATGACAGAATGCCAGCTTGTGTGATGCAAAGGCAAAAAGCTAGGAGGTAGTAGGGGTCAATTCTTTTATATACCTGTACCCGTGGACTGAAGCTCTCATTTTAATAGAAAAAATTAAAAAATGTAGCCTCGTGTTTCTGTATTTGGACCAACTGGCTAGCATATTATTCTGCTACTGGCCAATGTTTACTCACCCATAATTGAGGGCTGACACTCTAATTTTTATACTCTTCATTTGCACCTCTTGTGTATGTATCTTATATAGTATATAGTATATCTTGTATAGTACAAACCAGAAATCACTTCAAAGCAACGGATAGGAATGCTTACTTACATTCCGTTGACTAGTTGCCATCACAAGTCATGGCTTTGCAATATTCCAAGAGGCCAATTTATCCGCCAGCGTCGTAATTGCACTTCTGATGATGATTTTTTAACACAGTCACATGTTTTGGCAACTCGATTTAAAGAGAAAGGATACACGCAAGCTATGGTGGACTCTCAAATTGCCAGAGTACTGTCCACAGATAGGAATACTATTGTGGCTGATAAAGTTAAATCTACGGAAGTAGATGATAATGCGACCAGTTATCGTATTATACTTGACTACAACATTCAGTATAAAAAACTGGAGCAAATTATAGCTAGACACTGGCCTATTCTAAAAGGTGATCGTACCTTAGGATCTGTCCTACCTCAGTACCCACGGTTTATTTATTGCAAAGCCCCCTCCTTACGTGACCGGTTAGCACCAGGGGTTATTGATCCACCAAAAATAGGGACTAATAGGTTGTTTGGTTTCTTGTCAGGTTTTTACGCGTGTGGCAAATGTGCCACTTGCAAGAAAGCCAGCAAAAATATCAAAAGGCGGAAAGAATTTGTTTCAAATGTCACACATAAAAGTTATCAAATTGAAGGCTTAATTACGTGTACGTCTGTGGGGGTAGTCTACATGCTGGAGTGCGACTGTGGCCTCCAGTATGTGGGCCACACTTCCAGAGCATTACATGTCAGAGTAGGCGAACACATTAGTAATATTAAACGGGGGGTAAAAACCCATAGTGTGTCTAGGCATTTCCGCCTTTGTCATCAGAGGGACCCAAAATGCCTTCAGTTCTGGGGGATAGAAAAAGTTCCTTGCCATTGGAGAGGTGGCCCTTACATCAGACAACTGAGCCGTAGAGAATCCTTCTGGATCTACGAGACCAAGGTCCTATCCCCAGCAGGAATGAATGTTGATTTTAATTTAAATTGCTTTATTTCTAATAGATAATTTTTATTTTTTATATTTTTTATATTTTATATTTTATATTTTGTATTTTATTCATATATGTTGTTATTATGTTATGTATTATTGTTTCCAATTGAGCATGTTTATTTGACTGTGTCAAGGTGATGGCCGTGGTCTGATGTCATTTTTTATCATTTTTTAATATTTTCTTTCTATGCGATTTTTTATGCGATTTTATACCTGAATTGCAATCTGTAATTAGGCAATAAGCTAGCCATTTTTATACTTCCTATGAGGACTTGCATGTCCCGGAGTTGCTCTTAGGTGTATTCCATTGAAGTGTTATGAGCCTGTACAATACACTTCTGACATGAGATATTGCATATAAGTACAATGTACTAACCAGTTCTCCACTCTGTATGGGGGCTGAATTTTTATTGTTAATGATACATTCCCTTGCATCCTGTGTGACGTGCTGTGTTCATTGAGTCCCGGGATTGCTTAATTGGTTCTGTGATTGGTAGTTCGCTGTTACCATGACTATATATAAACAAAGCGGGCCGTCTATGCGCATCCCGTCCCACGCTGAAGAAGTCCCGCCCACGGACGTAACGCGTACGGGGGCCAGGAGCGCATGACGTCACCCGCAGTCATCAGCTTATTCGACGCGATCACACGCTGTACAGCCGACACTCGGTTCTGAGTGCCGGTCTTTGTGAGTGCAACTTTTTTACCTTGCTTTTATCTAATAAATATACAAGCAGAGAGCACTATATGTGTTATTATTTTTTGCATATACTACTTTCCATAATCCGATGAGTGCTGAACGCTGAACACAGGGCTATCACCACTTGGATCGCTTTATCCACCAGATGGTATATATGCTGTATGACCTGTTTCAGGTCGAATGTTTCAGGTGAGGGGCCATCCATGTGCGGTGAAGGGATCACAATCACTTTGAGATTTAACCCCTGTCGTCTTGAGTGTTCACTGGTGGTCCTACCTCCTCACTTCATCTGTTCCATCTGTTTCATCTGATTTATTGTTTCAAGGACATTTATATTTGCGCAGCACTGTTTTGCTTTTTATCTTATGGTATTGGCTGTGTAGTGCTCTCATTATCTTACCCTCTATTAAAGATAGATAAACAAACCAAGACTTGTTTTTATCTGGCCACTTTATCTTGTTTTTTTTTCACCACCGGATATTTCCTTAAAACTTTCTTATCTTACAGGTTTGCTAACTCTTTTCATTTTATGTGCTCACATTTTCTTGCTCTTCCTCTTCCTTTCTCTTCCTCTCTCTGTAGATATATACAGTTGTGCTCAAAAGTTTCCATGCCCTGGCAGAAATGGTGGAGTTTTGTCATTCATATTGAAAATATGACTGATCATGTAAAAAGAAAATGTCTTTTACAGTGCAACCGGAAAGTATTCACAGTGCTTCACCTTTTCCACATTTTGTTATCTTACAGCCTTATTCCCAAATGGATTAAATTCATTATTTTCTTCAAAATGCTACAAACAATACCCCATAATGACAACGTGAAAGAAGTTTGTTTGAAATCTTTGCAAATTTATTAAAAATAAAAAACAAGTATGACGCTACAAGCTTGGCACACCTATTTTTGGGCAGTTTCTCCCATTTTTCTTTGCAGAACCTCTGAAGCTCCATCAGGTTGGATGGAGAGCGTCGGTGCACAGCCATTTTCAGATCTCTCCAGAGATGTTCAACTGGGTTCCAATCTGGTCTCTGGCTGAGCCACTCAAGGATTTTCACAGAGTTGTCCCATAGCCACTCCTTTGTTATCTTGGCTGTGTGCTTAGGATCGTTGTCCTGTTGAAAGATAATCCTTTGCCCCAGTACAGAGCGCTCTGGAGCAGGTTTTCACCAACAATGTACATTTCTGCATTCATCTTTCCCTCAATCCTGACTAGTCTCCCAGTTTCTGCTGCTGAAAAACATCGCCACGGCATGATGCTGCCTCCATGCTTCATTGTAGGAATGGTATTGACCAGGTGATGAGCAGTGTCTGGTTTCCTCAAGAAATGATGCTTGCCTTTCAGGCCAAAGAGTTCAATCTTTGTTTCATCAGACCAAAGAATTTTGTTTCTAATGGTCTGAGAGTCCTTCAGGTGCCTTCAGGCAGGCTGTCATGTGCTTTTTACTGAGGAGTGGCTTCCGTCTGGCCACTCTACCATAAAGGACTGATTGGTGGAGTGCTGCAGAGATGGTTATTTATCTGGAAGGTTCTCCTCTCTCCACAGAGAAATACTAGAGCTCTGTCAGAGTGACCATCAGGTTCTTGGTCACCTCCCTGCCCAAGGCCCTTCTTCCCCGATCACTCAGTTTGGCAAGGCGTCCTGCTCTAGGAAGAGTCCTGGTAGTTCCAAACTTCTTCCATTTACGGATGATGGAGGCCACTGTGCTTATTGGGACCTCCAATGCTGCAGAAATGTTTCTGTACCCTTCCCCAGATCTGTGCCTCCATATAAACCTGTCTCGAAGGTCTACAGACAGTTCCTTGGACTTCATGGCTTGGTTTGTGCTCTGACATGCACTTTTAGCTGTGCGACCCTCGATAGACAGGTGTGTCCCTTTCCAAATCATGTCCAATCAACTGAATTTACCACAGGTGGACTCAAATCAAGTTGTAGAAACATCTCAAGGATGATCATTGGAAACAGTATGCTCCAGAGCTCAATTTTGAGTGTCATGACAAATGCTGTGATACTTCTGTACATGGGATTTTTTGTTTTTTACTTTTAATAAAGTTGCAAAGATTTCAAACAAACTTTTTTCACATTGTAATTATGGGGAGTTGTTTGTAGAATTTTTGAGGAAAATGAGTTTAATCCATTTTGAAATAAGGCTGTAACATAACAAAACGTGGAAAAATTGAAGCGCTGTAAATACTTTCCGGATGCACTGTATTTAAAGGGGAAGTCCGCTCTAACACTAAAATCTCCACATCTACAGGCATCCAAGATCTAAGACTAACCTATCTAGCCCTGTAAAGAAGAAACCGCTATGCATACCTTTTTTTGTCTCCAGCAGGGAAAGCCCTGCAGAGGAGACAGCCGACCATGTCTGGGAACGAATGGGGAGTGACGTCACCCATAGACTTACTATGGGGCTTCCGTTGTCGGCTGCCTTTTCTGTACCCGTCTCTACAGTAAAGCCGCCACTTACAACTTAGCATGGGACCGGGTTGGCTCCATTAAAGGCATGTATAGCGATTTCTTCTTTACAGGGTTAGGAAGGTTAGTCTTAGATCGTGGATGCCTGTAGATGTTGAGATTTTAGTGTCAGGCGGACTTCCCCTTCAAGGATAGTGATCATATGAAGCCGTTTATATCACATAGTTGTTTGGTTCCTTTTTAAAACATAATGATAACAGAAATAACCCAAATGGCCCTGATGAAAAGTTTTCCTCCCTGGAATGTTTGGCCTTGGTACAGACACAGAATGTGGCACACACAGGTTACGATGGCAATTAAAGATTCATTTCCTACATCTATAGCTTTTTAAATTTCAATTATTGTCTGTGTATTAATAGTCAATGTGTTTGTTAGCTCGCATATGGATGCACTGAGCAGGCTAGATACTGAGCCATGGGGAGCAGAAAATAACTATTAAAAGACCTGCGTAACAAGGTAATGGAACTTTATAAAAATGAAAAAAGGATATAAAAAGATATTCAAAGTCTTGAATATGCCAGTCAGGACTGTTCAATCACTTATAAAGAAGTGAAATATTTGGGGGTCTCTTGATACCAAGCCCAAGGTCAGGTAGACCAAGAAAGATTGCAGCCACAACTGCCAGAAGAATTGTTCGGGATACAAAGAAAAACCCCACAAGTAACCTCAGGAGAAATACAGGCTGCTCTGGAAAACAGTACTTGAACACATATTAGCTGCATGGTCGAGTTGCCAGAAATAAGCCTTTACTGCGCCAATGCCACAAAAAGCCCAGTTACAATATGCCCAACAACACCTAACACCTCACACGGGGCAAAATGTTCATTTTTAGTTTTGCCACCTCCCCAAACCAAGAAAAACAAGATTCTTCCCAGGGTCTTCTTCTGCTTTCTTTCTGTTTCTTTCATAAAATTTTGCTAATTAATAATTTTTGTTATAGCAAAAATTACACCGCAAAATACATTCTGCTACTCTTCCACATGTGTGAGACACAGCCTGGCCACATAGGGAGGCCCAACATTGAAGTAGTACCTTTAGGCATTCTAGGAGCATAAATTACACATCTCATTTCATTCCTACCCATCACACTTTTGAAGGTCATTGAGCACCAGGACAGTGGAATTACCCACAAAATTACCCCATTTTGGAAAGCAAACACCCCAACATATATTCTATACGGCATGGGCTTCCAATAGGTACTCGGTTACTCTGATGGGCTGCAGATAGGTACTCGGGTACTCTGATGGGCTGGAGACAGGTACTCGGGTAACTTGATGAGCTGAAGACAGGTACTTGGGTACTCTGATGGGCTGGTGACAGGTACTTGGGAACTCTGATGGGCTGGTGACAGGTACTCGGGTACTCTGATGGCCTGGTGACAGGTACTCGGCTACTCTGATGGCCTGGTGACAGGTACTCGGGTACTCTGATGGCCTGGTGACAGGTACTCGGGTACTATGATGGGCTACAGATAGGTACTCGAGTACTCTGATGGGCTGGTGACTGGTATTCGGGTACTCTGAAGGGCGGTGACAGGTGTTTAGGTATTCAGTACTCATATAAACTGTGACAGGTACTCGGGTACTCATATGGACTGTGACAGGTACTCAGATGGACTGTGACAGGTACTCGGGTACTCATATGGACTGTGACAGGTACTCGGGTACTCAGATGGACTGTGACAGGTACTTGGGTACTCTAATGAACTGTGACAGGTACTCATATGGACTGACAGGTACTCAGATGAACTGTGACAGGTACTTTGATGGGTGGTGACAGGTCCTCTTTATTGGGGGGGGGGGCAATCAGTGTGATTGGTGTACACTGTAAGCGGTAACGAGATGTTACCGCAATCTCCTTCTCACACACGATCGGTGTGTGAGGAGGAGAACCGTGGTTTGTTGACATTTAGTGATCGTCTGTGAAAGGATCACAGCCGATCACGTGGTAAACAGCCGCCGGCCAATGGCTGTTTACCAGCGTCGGTGACGAGCGGTGTTCCCGGGAACACGCTGCCACCGACGTGCACACGCAGCACGCTCGGGATCGCGCACATGTGCCATGCAAAGTGGGGCTTTGACTTCATCACGGCCGATCTTTTGGTGGTATTTAATCACCAGTGGGTTTTTTATTTTTTGTGCTATAAATAAAAAAGACAGTACATTTTGTGAAAAAAAAAATGCCTTTTTCTTTGTTTCTGTCATAAAATTCTGCTAATTAGTAATTTTTCTTCATAAATTTTGGCCAAATTTATACTGCTACATATATTTGTTAACAATAACCCAAATTAGTGTATAGTATTTGGTCTTTGTGAAAGTTATAGAGTCTACAAACTATGGTGCCAATCACTGAAAATTGATCACATCTGATCAGGCCTTCAGTACATCAGGTGTATCTCATTTCTTGAGACACTAACAAATCAGGAAAGTACAAATACCCCCAAATGACCCCTTTTTAGAAAGTAGACATTCCAAGGTATTATGTAAGTAGCATGGTGAGTTTTTTAAGTTTAATTTTCTCCCACAATTCTTTACAAAATGAAGATTTTTTTTTTTACAAAATTGTCATATTATCAGGTTATTTCTCACACAGAATATGCATACAACAAATTGCACCCCAAAATACATTCTGCTACTCTTCCCGAGTATGTGAGACTTTTACACAGCCTGGCCACGTACAAAGGACCAACATTTAAATAGCACCTTCAGGCGTTCTACGATCATAAATGATACATCTCATTTCTTAACCACCTATTACATTTTTGAAGGCACTGGAGCACAGGACAATAGAATTGCCCACAAAATGACCCCATTTTGGAAAGCAAACACCCCAACGTATAATCTATGAGGCATAATGAGTCTTTTGAACAGTTCATTTTTTTCCAGAAGTTTTGTGAAAACACATTTTTTTTTTACACAAAGTTGTCAATTTATAAGATATTTCTAACACATAGCATGTATATAGCAAAAATTACACCCCAAAATACATTCTGCTACTCTTCCACATGTGTGAGACTTTTACACAGCCTAGCCACATACAGAGGCCCAACATTGAAGTAGTACCTTTAGGTGTTCTAGGAGCATAAATTACACATCTCATTTCATTCCTACCCATCACACTTTTGAAGGTCCTTGAGCACCAGGACAGTGAAATTACCCACAAAATTACCCCATTTTGTAAAGAAAACACCCCAACGTATATTCTATGCAGCATGGGCTGCCAATAGGTACTCGGGTACTCTGATGGGCTGCAGATAGGTACTCGGGTACTCTGATGGGCTGGGGACAGGTACTCGGGTAACTTGATGAGCTGCAGACATGTACTCGGGTACTCTGATGGGCTGGTGACAGGTACTCGGGTACTCTGATGGGCTGGTGACAGGTACTCGGGTACTCTGATGGGCTGGTGACAGGTACTCGGGTACTCTGATGGCCTGGTGACAGGTACTCGGGTACTCTGATGGCCTGGTGACAGGTACTCGGGTACTATGGTGGGCTACAGATAGGTACTCGAGTACTCTGATGGGCTGGTGACTGGTATTTGGGTACTCGGTACTCATATGAACTGTGACAGGTACTCGGGTACTCATATGGACTGTGACAGGTACTCATATGGACTATGACAAGTACTCAGGTACTCGGGTACTCAGATGAACTGTGACAGGTACTCGGGTACTCATATGGACTGTGACAGGTACTCGGGTACTCAGATGGACTGTGACAGGTACTCGGGTACTCAGATGGACTGTGACAGGTACTTGGGTACTCTGATGAACTGTGACAGGTACTCATATGGACTGACAGGTACTCAGATGAACTGTGACAGGTACTTTGATGGGTGGTGACAGGTCCTCTTTATGGGGGGGGCAATCAGTGTGATTGGTGTAGACTGTAAGCAGTAACGAGATGTTACCGCAATCTCCTTCTCACACACGATCGGTGTGTGGGGAGGAGAACCTGGTAACATCTCATTACCACGGTTTGTTGACATTTAGTGATCGGCTGTGAAAGGATCACAGCCAATCATGTGGTAAACAGCCGCCAGCCAATGGCTGTTTACCAGCATCGGTGACGAGCGGTGTTCCAGGGAACACGCTGCCATCGACGTGCACACGCAGCACATGTGCCGTGCAAAGTGGGGCTTTTGACTTCATCACGGCTGATCACATGGTAAACAGCCATGCCCAATGGCTGTTCACCCCCCTCGGTGGCGAGCGGTGTCTCCGTGACATGCCGCTACCAAAGGTACAGGGATGCGCGCACACAATCGCATGCATTCCCTGTTTAAATGGACGGACGTCATGTGATGCCCGCCCCAAAACGAGAGCATGGCCCGTATGGCCAGCGGGCGGCAAGCGGTTAAAAGAAAAATGCTTGAAATATATCACTCTGTGTGTAACGCATCTATACAGTATCAAATATATGAGCTTCCCTTTTTTTTTAAATTACTGAAATAAATGAACTTTTTGATGATATCCTATCCTAACTGTATGAGATGCACCTGTATATATATTTATTTATTTACAGTATACTGTATATATATATATATATATATATATTAGGGTTTCAGTGGGGTTCCCCTGGTGACAGCTGAAGTGTAAACGAGGCCCTGGCTATTGGAGTTGTCAAAAAAAAAAGCAACCAGGCAATATTTATCAACAACATTGCTCAGCCGCTGAAACAGAAAGATAACAAGAAACATTGTTTCTTTTTTGTATCTTTCTGTTTATTCATCTACAGATCAAAGGGATGAACTTCGATCTGCAGATGAAGTAAGTTTGTAACAAGCTGTCAAGTAAAAAATATTTTTTTTTTCCAATGAAATGTTCCTCTGTTTAACCCCTTATTAAATCTTAGAAATTATTAGTTTACTGAAAGGGTGGTTGATGCTTGGAATAAACTGCCAGCAAAGGTAATGAGAAAGTCAACAGTAAATGGCTTCAAACATGCTTGGGATAAACATAGATCTATACTAAGACAATAAAGTTAATGAAAAAACAAAACAAACAAAAAACAAAAAGCCAAAAAAAAGGGCAGACTCGATGGACTACTCTGTCTTTTTCTGTCGATTCTATGTTTCTATTAACCCTTAATTTACTCCAATCAGCCTTAATTAACTCCTTATTCTCCTTCTCCATTTAAATATTATTTTTCTGCAGATTTTTTTTCTGTTCACTTTTTTCTGTTCACTTCTATTTTATAAACTACTAATAATTAAAACTTTTTTTTGGTTTGCTTTGTTCGTTAAAATTTTTACACCTCTAACATATATTTACATGTTTCACATTGAAAAAAGCGCAAAGTTAAAACAAAAAAATATTTAATTTGTAAACAACTTTTTAATGCTTTGTACCATTGCTGACAGCTGAAGTGTAAACAAAAAAGTTACCGGTAGGTATCGGTAATTGGTATTAGCAAGCACTAAAAAAAAGTATTGTTACCCATGCATGTTGTAAAAAAAATGGTATCAGTGCATTATATATATATATATATATATATATATATATATATATATATATATATATAAATTTCAAAGCGGAAGAACAAGAAAGCATAGTTACATAGTAGGTGAGGTTGAAAAAAGACACAAGTCCATGAAGTCCAACCTATGTGTGTGATTATATGTCAGTATCACATTATATATCCCTGTATGTTGTGGTCGTTCAGGTGCTTATCTAATAGTTTTTTGAAACTATTGATGCTCCCCGCTGAGACCACCGCCTGTGGAAGGGAATTCCACATCCTTGCCGCTCTTACAGTATAGAACCCTCTACGTAGTTTAAGGTTAAACCTCTTTTCTTCTAATTTTAATGAGTGGCCACGAGTCTTATTAAACTCCCTTCCGCGAAAAAGTTTTATCCCTATTGTGGGGTCACCAGTACGGTATTTGTAAATTGAAATCATACCCCCTCTCAAGCGTCTCTTCTCCAGAGAGAATAAGTTCAGAGCTCGCAACCTTTCCTCATAACTAAGATCCTCCAGACCCTTTATTAGCTTTGTTGCCCTTCTTTGTACTCGTTCCATTTCCAGTACATCCTTCCTGAGGACTGGTGCCCAGAACTGGACAGCATACTCCATACTCCAGGTGAGGCCGAACCAGAGTCTTGTAGAGCGGGAGAATTATCGTTTTATCTCTGGAGTTGATCCCCTTTTAAATGCATGCCAATATTCTGTTTGCTTTGTTAGTAGCAGATTGGCATTGCTGAGCCTATCATCTACTAGGACCCCCAGGTCCTTTTCCATCCTAGATTCCCCCAGAGGTTCTCCCCCCAGTGTATAGATTGCATTCGTATTTTTGCCACCCAAATGCATTATTTTACATTTTTATACATTGAACCTCATTTGCCATGTAGTCGCCAACCCCATTCATTTGTTCAGATCTTTTTGCAAGGTTTCCACATGCTGAGGAGAAGTTATTGCCCTGCTTAGCTTAGTATCGTACACAAATACAGAGATTGAACTGTTTATCCCATCCTCCAGGTCGTTTATGAACAAAATAAATAGGATTGGTCCCAGCACAGAACTCTGGGGAACCCCCCTACCCACCCCTGACCATTCTGAGTACTCCCCATTTATCATATAAAGAAAGCAGTACAGAGCATAAAGTAAAATACAATAAGTGAAAATAAAATGAATATAAACTAAAGTCCAAAATACATATATTGCAAGTAATAATCCAGTGATTCCTCCAGTGACTCAGGTGACATATGGTAAACGCAAGGTGACTGTAGTGACAAACATGGACCTCCACCTTCGGTGACACCAGCTGCTCACCTTAATAGATGGACCCCTGAGTGAATCAGTCAGGTCAAAATCAGCGGTTCCCTCACAGGGACAATACCAAAGGGAGACAGCAGCAGCAGTAGCAGCTTACAGAAAGTCAGCTTTCAGTGACCAGCAAGTAGGCAGATAATTCACATGTAAAAGAGGTAGGAAGAAATCTAGTGCTCTCTGTATAGTACTAAAAACATTTATTAAAATATGCAGGAGCACTCACATTACAATGCACTGTACCCCAGTGCGGAGGATGAAAGCGTGGATGGAATGGATGTCCCAAGACAGGATGGACGAGCGGAGCGCGGGTGACGTCACGATCGGAGCACGTACACAAATGCTGTACGCGTTACGTCCCTCAAAGTGGGCGGGACTTCCTCAGCGGCGACGGCTGAGCGTGAGAACACCCTTTAAATACAAGTCCGCTCCTCCCCTTCAGCCAATGGGCTCGAATGTGTGACCATCTCTATGGTAACCCGGCCTAACTAATTAGAAACAGGAAGTGACTTAAAAAGCTCATCCCGAGCGATCTATGGGCTTGAATATGCCCATCACTATGGTAACCAGGATCAAACCAGGAAGTCACTATGTGCATGAAATAGCCATATAGCAAGGCTGATAATAAAACCACCTATAGACTGATGCCGCAAAGACACAGCTATATAACTAAAAATTATGAAGAACAATAAAACGTGAGTACAGTAAATAAAGATTAAAATAATTATAGAAAAATAATTATAGAAAAAGCGACGTAAACCCCGCGCCTCCGCTCAACATCCTGGGTCATCCAATCCCATAATACAAAATACATATAAAATAAACATTAACATTTAAAACAATAATACAGAGAGCTTTTACTAGCGATCAGAGATAAAGCAGTTAACATTGAACTCAACGTTTAAGCCTCCTGGAACAAGAACCTTAGTCTTGTGAATCCAATGAGATTCTCTACGACTAATTTGGCGTAGAAAATTGCCCCCCCTCCAATGCTTATTAACTCTCTCTATACCCCAGAAGCTTAAACCCCTGGGGTTCTTGGGAATAAACTGACTAAATGGGATCTTGAATCTCAAAATAAGAAAAAGAAAAAATATATGAGAGACTCTGATGATTTTAGGAGTGAGAATATTTTTAAGTGGCAGGCTGCTCCCCCTCCCAATCCATCTGGGACTAACTCTCAAACTGTACATAATAATACAATTAGCACCTCAGGCCCACCCCCTGCCACACCCAATTCTTATGGTCATCCCCCACCAGCCCCCCCCTTAAGAGGAGGTCGAGGAAATAGAGGGAACTCGAAGAGAGGTGGAGGTAGAGGGAGGGGCCCCCCACATATCCCCGGTAGAGAGAATTATGACCATTCACATTTCCAGCAGGATTATGGGTCACCCCGGGGATGGGATAATCAGAAACATGGTTCACACTCTTATTATTATAATGACAGTAGAAGAGACCCACCCCAATATACGCATGGAGGTCAATTACCTTTATCTAATAGATTTGCCCCACTACAGCAGGTTAATAATGAGGGAGGGGATTTTTTAGGGGCTCAGAGTGGACCGGGGAGAGGGTCGCAGTCCTACCAGCCCAACCCGGGAGAGTGGTGGAAATATCGACCACAGACTCCGCCCCCACAAATGGCAGGCCCCCCTCGAAAAAGAAAAGAGAGAGAGGAACTAGAGGGGGTAGGCGATTACAAAAAACAAAGACCCCATTAGGAACAGGGATTTATAATTTGAGCAGTATTGTTCTGAGCGAGAGCGAGATTCAAGTCCTAGATAAGGGGCTGAAGTTCGCTCCCGTTCGGAATTTGAGTAAGTTTGATACTTATGTCAATATTCATAAATTTGTTCGACATCTCAACATGAAAAAGCATTTTCTGTCTAATTCTAGTAGATCAGCCACTATTGTAGGAGGTCACCACTCCAATTTACGCAATAAATCGACTTTCAATCCTCTCAATGCTGATAACAAGTATCTTGAAGTATTCAAGAACATGTTGTTGAACATGATCTGGATAAAATGAAAGTTAGGAAGGCTGTTGACCCACTACCTATTAGACAAGGTATCAGATCCTTGGAAACAAGGAATGATATCATCATCCGCCCTGCGGATAAAGGAGGGGGTCTGGTGATCCTAGATAAGTCCAAATATATGGAAGAACTTAACAGGCTACTGGCAGATCATGATACTTATCAAGTTCTCAACAAGGACCCTATGTTGGCCTATAAGGATGAGCTCCATTGGCTAATTGAGGAAGGAAAAAAGGAGAATGTTCTCAGTAAGAAGGAAGCTTCCTATCTGGATCCTCTCTTCTGTAGAACCCCTATCATTTACTGCCTCCCAAAAATCCATAAGGATATTAACAACCCCCCTGGGAGGCCCATAGTAAATGGTATTGACTCCATATCTTCTAGGTTAGGTCAATATATTGACCATTTCCTTCAGCCTTTGGTCTTCAAAACGGAGGCCTTCCTTAAGGATACAAAACATATAATTCAAATCATTGAATCTGTCAGTTGCTCCCCTTCCAGTATATTGATTACAGCCGACGTAGGGTCCCTGTATACTATAATTGGCCATGAGGATGCTTTATCCTCTGTCCAATGGGCCCTATCTATGTTAACTGATCTCCCTGAAAAACATAAAACATTTCTGTTGAGAAGTCTGGCCTTCTGTTTGGCTAAGAACTATTTTTGGTTCAATCGCCAATTCTTCCTTCAAAAAAGGGGCGTTGCGATGGGCGCTCGTTTTGCTCCCAGTGTGGCCAATCTTTTCATGGCCCACTGGGAGGAAGACGTAGTGTTCAAGCAACGACCCCCCGAGTTAGTGTGTTACAAACGGTACATAGACGACCTTATCATGGTCTGGGACGGGGATCAATCCAGCTTGGATTCCTTCATCCAGAAACTTGATAATAACACTAAGAATATCCAGTTGTCATGGAACTTCAGTAAAGAAAAAATAGTGTTCCTTGATCTTGAAATCTGGAAAGGTGATGAGGGGTTTAGACTATGCAACTATCTCAAACCTACAGACCGGAACTCTTACATTCCCCTGGGGAGTTGTCATCACAAATCATAGCTTTGTAACATCCCCAGGGGACAATTTGTTAGACTCAGACGGAACTGTACACGAGATAGTGATTTCCTCTCTCAATCCGCCTTACTTTCATCTAGGTTTGTAGAAAAAGGATATGACACACACATTAAGTAGTGAGGTTGAGAAGGTTATGGCTATGGACAGGACCTCTCTGATAGCTGATAAAATCAAGAACACTAGTTCAGATGTCTCGAATTTCAAAATGGTACTGAATTACAACATCCAGCACAAACAATTTGAAAAACTTGTTTTAAAGAATTGGCCAATTCTTAAACAGGATCGTGTGCTGGGTCACCTATTGCCACCCCGTCCGTCGTTTATTTATAAAAAGGCTCCATCCCTACGGGATCGCCTAGCCCCTGGCGTGGTGGATCCCCCTGTGCACTCTGAAAGTAGACTCTTTTCCTTTCTCTCAGGATTTTATGCCTGTGGGCGGTGCACAGCCTGCAGGCATTCCAAGTGCAATAACAAGAGACGTAAAAGTTTTAAAGCCACCTCCACAGGTAAAGAATATAAAATAGAACAACTCATAACGTGCACTACGGTCGGGGTTGTCTATATGCTACAGTGTGAGTGTGGCTTACAATATATTGGTAGGACATCCCGTCCTTTACATGTTCGCTTAGGTGAGCATGTTAACAATATTAAAAAAGGAATAAAAACACATAATGTCTCAAAGCATTTTAAATTGGTACACAATCAAAACCCCAGGGGTTTAAGCTTCTGGGGTATAGAGAGAGTTAATAAGCATTGGAGGGGGGGCAATTTTCTATGCCAAATTAGTCGTAGAGAATCTCATTCACGAGACTAAGGTTCTTGTTCCAGGAGGCTTAAACGTTGAGTTCGATGTTAACTGCTTTATCTCTGATCGCTAGTAAAAGCTCTCTGTATTATTGTTTTAAATGTTAATGTTTATTTTATATGTATTTTGTATTATGGGATTGGATGACCCAGGATGTTGAGCGGAGGCGCGGGGTTTACGTCGCTTTTTCTATAATTATTTTAATCTTTATTTACTGTACTCATGTTTTATTGTTCTTCATAATTTTTAGTTATATAGCTGTGTCTTTGTGGCATCAGTCTATAGGTGGTTTTATTATCAGCCTTGCTATATGGCTATTTCATGCACATAGTGACTTCCTGGTTTGATCCTGGTTACCATAGTGATGGGCATATTCAAGCCCATAGATCGCTCGGGATGAGCTTTTTAAGTCACTTCCTGTTTCTAATTAGTTAGGCCGGGTTACCATAGAGATGGTCACACATTCGAGCCCATTGGCTGAAGGGGAGGAGCGGACTTGTATTTAAAGGGTGTTCTCACGCTCAGCCGTCGCCGCTGAGGAAGTCCCGCCCACTTTGAGGGACGTAACGCGTACGGCATTTGTGTACGTGCTCCGATCGTGACGTCACCCGCGCTCCGCTCGTCCATCCTGTCTTGGGACATCCATTCCATCCACGCTTTCATCCTCCGCACTGGGGTACAGTGCATTGTAATGTGAGTGCTCCTGCATATTTTAATAAATGTTTTTAGTACTATACAGAGAGCACTAGATTTCTTCCTACCTCTTTTACATGTGAATTATCTGCCTACTTGCTGGTCACTGAAAGCTGACTTTCTGTAAGCTGCTACTGCTGCTGCTGTCTCCCTTTGGTATTGTCCCTGTGAGGGAACCGCTGATTTTGACCTGACTGATTCACTCAGGGGTCCATCTATTAAGGTGAGCAGCTGGTGTCACCGAAGGTGGAGGTCCGTGTTTGTCACTACAGTCACCTTGCGTTTACCATATGTCACCTGAGTCACTGGAGGAATCACTGGATTATTACTTGCAATATATGTATTTTGGACTTTAGTTTATATTCATTTTATTTTCACTTATTGTATTTTACTTTATGCGCTGTACTGCTTTCTTTATATGTTAATTTATGGGATTTGATAAATTTACCCTCAGTATCACAGCTGCTATTTAGTTAGGTTAGTGGTCCGCGCTGGTTGATTTTTGTTTATACTCCCCATTTATCACCACCCTCTGAACTCGCCCTTGTAGCCAGTTTTCAATCCATGTACTCACCCTATGGTCCATGCCAACGGACCTTATTTTGTACAGTAAATGCTTATGGGGAACTGTGTCAAATGCTTTTGCAAAATCCAGATACACCACGTCTACGGGCCTTCCTTTATCTAGATGGCAACTCACCTTCTCATAGAAGGTTAATAGATTGGTTTGGCAAGAATGATTTTCATGAATCCATGCTGATTACTGCTAATGATACTGTTCTCATTAGTACAATCTTGTATATAGTCTCTTATCATCCCCTCCAAGAGCTTGCATACTATTGATGTTAGGCTAACTGGTCTGTAATTCCCAGGGATGTATCTTGGTCCTTTTTAACCCCTTCCTGCCGAGCGTACGCAGATGTGCGTACTCGGCTTTCCGAGATTATACCGGGATGATGCCCGCAGCTGCAGGCATCATCCCGGTACCATGTTGTAGAGCGGGTGATCGGCTATCCATGTATAACAACTGATGCGGCTAAAAGCCGCTCGGCTGTTATAACGAAAGGAGTGGGAGGGGACGACCCCCTCCCACCGCCGCTCTTACCGGGCCTCTCGATCCACCGGGAGGCCCGATCGATGATCCACTGCCTCCGGTGGCTGCTGACAGTCTGGAACAAAGCCGTGCATGGCTTTGTTCCAGCCTTCTAATTGTAAACGCAGAAGCGACGTCATGACGTCACTTCCCGTTTACTCGGCTGCCAAAGGCACCGGTTTTAAAAAAATATACAATGTTCAGAATCGCCGTTTTTGGCGATCTGAATACTGTGAAGTGCAAAGGAGGGATCGGGGGTCTAAAAGAGTACCTGTCACCACCTATTACCCATTCCTTGTGACAGCAATAAAAGTGATCAAAACATTTTTTTTTTAAAAAACACAATTTCTAAAAATAAAAATAAATAAGAAAAAAAAATTTTTTAAAGCGCCCCCCTCCCCATGAGCTCGCGCAGCAAAGAAAACGCATACGGAGGTCGTGCCCGCATATGTAAACGGTGTTCAAATAACACATGTGAGGTATCGCTGTGATCGTCAGAGTGAGAGCAATAATTCTAGCACTAGACCTCCTCTGTAACTCTAACCTGGTAACCGTAAAAAAATTGAAAGCGTTGCCTATGGAGATTTTTAGGTACCGTAGTTTGTCACCATTTCACGAGTGCGTGCAATTATAAGGCGTGATATGTTTGGTATCTATTTACTCGGCATAACATCATCTTTCACATTATACAAAAAAATTGGGCTAACTTTACTGTTTGTTTTTTTTTAAATTCATGAAAGTGTCCCTTTTCCCAAAAATTTGGGTTTAAAACACCGCTGCACAAATACCGTGCGATAAAAAACATTGCAACAATTGCCATTTTATTCTCTAGATTCTCTGCTAAAAAATATATATATATATATATATATATATATATATATATATATATATATATATATATATAAATGTTTGGAGGCTCTAAGTAATTTTCTAGCAAAAAATACGGATTTTAACTTGTAAACACCAAATGTCAAAAATAGGATTAGTCATGAAAGGGTTGGTGTTACATTGGCTTTTCTCTAATCAGCTGGTACCATTCCAGTCAGTAGACTGTCAGTAAAAATTAGGAACAATGGTCTTACAATTTCTTTACTGAGTTCCCTAAGTACCCTCGGATGCAAGATCTGGTCCCGGTGATTTATTAATGTTAAGTTTCCCAAGTCTAATTTTAATTCTGTCCTCTGTTAACCGTGGAGGTGCTTCCTGTGATGTGTCATGAGGAAAAACACTGCAGTTTTGGTTACTGAAGCCCCCCGATTCCCTCGTGAAGACTGAGGAGAAGAATAAATTCAATACCTTCGGCATCTCCCCATACTTTGTAACCAGATGTACATGAGCATTTAAAAGCAAAAGTGTAAGCCAGAAACATAAAAAAAAATATGCGGTAATAATAAAAACAAGATGGTATAGTCAGATAAGAAGAATTCTCAGAATTCAAAATTAGCCAACACTATTTCATATGTAAGGTGTGCAAAACAAGAGGAAATGAAGTAACGTGAGAATTCTTACAGAAAGAGTAATACAATTTATGTTTTATATCCAGTGAGTAGAATCTGCATGAATGTGATGTGCAACACAGTCCATCATTTTCTGGTATGCATTTCAAGCACAAGTAAACAGGAGGAGTTATACAAATCTCAACCAATGAACAATGACTAGTATTAAGTTAACCTTTTTAGTTCGCCTTTTATTAGCCCTTTGAAATAAAGGACAGAAGCACTCTCTCTCAATAGCAGGTTTACTCCAGAGTAGATGTCATATACATACGGATACAGGTTACAGGATTACAGTGTACACCAGTCCACGACTCAAAAGGGTGTGGCAGTTACAAATATATTTCTTCAGCTTTTTATACAGATACAGTTAAAAATGGCAGCCTATGTATGGCCTGACACCAACAAACAAGTCACCTCCTACAAATCATCTTTAACTGATTATTTCTATATTACATATGGTCATACTGACCTCTAGATTAGGGATGGGCCGAACACACCCCAGTTCGGTTCGCAGCAGAACATGCGAACAGGCAAAAAATTTGTTCGAACACGCAAACACAGTTAAAGTTTATGGGACACGAACATGAATAATCAAAAGTGCTAATTTTAAAGGTTACTATGCAAGTTATTGTCATAAAAAGTGTTTGGGGACCCGGGTCCTGCCCCAGGGGACATGGATCAATGCAAAAAAAAGTTTTAAAAAACGCAGTTTTTTCTGGAGAAGTGATTTTAATAATACTTAAAGTCAAACAATAAAAGTGTAATATTCCTTTAAATTTCATACCTGGGGGTGTCTATAGTATGCCCTTTAAAGTGGCGCATGTTTCCCGTGTTTAAAACAGTCTGAGAGCAAAATGACATTTCTAAAGGAAAAAAGTCATTTAAAAGTGCTAACGCTAGTGACGGCTATTAATGAAAAGCTCTACCTCCCATGGGAGGCACACGTCATATGACGTGTCCTCGCAGGTGACAGTTCTTTTAGAACTGAGGGCAGGGCCACACGTGACGTTGCTGGGTGACCCCGCCCCCTCTGACGCACAGGGACATCCCTATGGCTTTCCCCGTAGCATCAGAGGGGGCGAGGCCACCCAGTCCGCCCCCTCTGATGCACAGGGACATCCCTATGGCTTTCTCTGTAGCGTCAGAGGGGGGCGGGCCACCCGGTCTGCCCCCTCTGATGCATGGGGACACTCTTATGGGGAAAGCCATAGGAGTGTCCCCGTGCGTCAGAGGGGGGCGGACCGGGTGGCCCTGCCCCCCTCTGATGCTACGGGGAAAGCCATAGGGATGTCCCCGTGCGTCAGAGGGGGCAGGGTCATCTGGCAACGTCACGTGTGGCCCCGCCCTCAGTTATAAAAGAACTGTCACCTGTGAGGACACGTCATATGCAGTGTGCCTCCCATGGAGGCAGAGCTTTTTTTTTTTTTCGTACTGTCGACGGAAGTGAATGGACTATGTGGGACATTTGATTTTTTTTTTATTTTTTAATAAAGGACTTCCCCCCCGGTGTGTGTTGTTTTTTTTGCAATTTTGACACCTTTTTGTGAAATGGTAGGGGTACAATGTACCCGTTACCATTTGAAACGGGGGGGCGGGATCTGGGGGTCCCCTTGTTAAAGGGGGATTCCAGATTCCGGTAAGCCCCCCGCCTGCAGACCCCCACAACCACTGGGCAAGGGTTGTGGGGAAGAGGCCCTTGTCCCATTCAACATGGGGACATCCTCCCCATGTTGAGGGCATGTGGCCTGGTATGGTTCAGGAGGGGGGGCTCTCTCTCCCCCCCTCTTTTCCTGCCAGGTTGCATGCTCGGATAAGGGTCTGGTATGGATTTTGAGGGGGACCCCCGCGCCATTTTTTTTTTATTTTGGCATGGGGTTCCCCTTAATATCCATACCAGACCTGAAGGGCCTGGTATGGAATTTGGGGGGGACCCCCACACATTTTTTTTTTTAATTTTGGTTCGGGCTTTCCCTTAATATTCATACCAGACCCAAAGGGCCTGGTATTGCACTGTGGGGAAATCCCATGCCGTTTTTATCAATGAACTTTTATGTGTATTGTTGGGACTGACAATTCATTAATAGCCGGCACTAGCGCTTGCACTTTTAAATGACTTTTTTTCCTTTAGAAATGTCATTTTTGCTCTCGGACTGTTCTAAACACGGGAAACATGTGCCACTTTACAGACATACTATAGACACCCCCCAGGTACGAAATTTAAAGGAATATTTCACTTTTATTGTTTCACTTTAAGCATTGTTAAAATCACTGCTCCTGAAAAAAACGGCCGTTTTTAAACCTTTTTTTTGCATTGATACATGTCCCCTGGGGCAGGACCCGGGTCCCCAAACCCTTTTTATGACAATAACTTGCATATTAACCTTTAAAATTAACTTTTGATTTCTCCCATAGGCTTTTAAAGGGTGTTCCGCAGCTTTCTAATTTGCCGCGAACACCCCAAATTGTTCGCTATTCGGCAAACAGCCAATGTTCGAGTCGAACTCGTGTTCAACCCGAACAGACAGCCCATCCCTACTCTAGATTATATTGTCATACTTAATCAATCTTATAGTGACACATAGAGTGCTTTCCAACTAGGGTTGTTATTGCGTTTTGTTCTTTCCGAGAAAAAGGGTCAATTAATTCGACCCTTCCTGACTAATGACACCACTAAGCAACTTATTCACTCCTTGATTATTTCCCATCTTGACTACTGCAACTCTCTCCTTAATGGCCTACCCTTAAGCAGGCTATCCCCCCTTCAGTCTATTATGAATTCTGCTGCTAGACTAATACACCTCACTAACCAGTCCATGACTGCTACTCCTCTCTGCCAATCCCTTCACTGGCTTCACCTACCCCACCGTGTAAAATTCAAAATGCTAACCATAACCTACAAGGCCTTTCACAACATCACCCCCATCTACATCACCAACCTTATCTGCAGATATCGCCCAAATCGCCCCCTCCGCTCCTCCCAGGACCTCCTGCTCTCTAGCTCCCTTGTTACCACCTCCCATGCTCACCTTCAGGACTTCTCCAGAGCCCCTCCCATCCTCTGGAACTCCCTGCCCCGGTATGCCCAATCAGCCCCTACCCTGTCCACCTTTAGGAGATCCCTGAAAACTCATTTATTCAGAGAAGCCTACCCACACCCACCTAATAACTGTCCCTGGGCCACCCCCATCAAATCATTCTCTGCAGCTATTACCTTTTGTACCACCACCCCCTCCCTTTAGAATGTAAGCTCTACGAGCATGGCCCTCCTGTACCTTTTGTATTGAACTGTACTGTAATTTTGTTGTCCCCCCTCTACATTGTAAAGCATTGTGTAAACTGTTGGCGCTATACAAATCGTGAATAATAATAATAATAATAATGTACCGCCAAGCTGTCCAGACTTTACTTGACAGGACCCTTCCTTTCGCAATATTTCTCAATATTTCCTAATACACAAAAACAGTTTGGAACATATGAGAGGGGGAACACCAGACTCCTAAGAACCAATGAAGTATATATAGTTTAATAATAAGGGGAACTCATGACCACAACGCACACAAGGACTCCCGTTTTTACCGTTGGCGTGAATCCTTATTCTGCATTGTTCAGAGAACAACGCATACCCGGATTATTCTACCATTTATGAGGATAGGAGATTATCTGCAGAGACACGCCATAGCCCCTCCACGTGCTGATCATACACACAGAGCGACACGAGCGTACATCCCCCATTACCGATAATGTCTTCGCAGAGTGAACACATCCCCCCAGACGATCGTCTGTGCATTGCACACGGGCACTTTGCTGGCTGACATATCCCCACTCTGCATACACTTCTCTGCATCCTCAAGAAGATTTCCATTACCAAAACGGGTCTCAACCAGCATCAGTCTGCCCCAGTCAGCTCTTTAGAGCATGCTGCAGGAGAACTACCACTGGGAGACACTATGACAATACATATTAAATACATCTTGATAAAATTTACACAACAAGAGATACAAAGTAACATTTTTTATAAACATGGATCAGATGGGAGATAGAGAAATACAAAGTAACATTGTTTATAGACATTGATTATGGGGTATCCTATTATCCCTGCACCAAGTTTCCAGGTCTGAGTACTTGCTGTTCCCATTCTGAGGGACTTCCACCATATCTGCACTGAGTTCCAAGGTCTGCACACTTGTTGTGTTTATTATGTGGTATCCCTGCAACAAGTTCTCTGCTCTACACACCTGTTGTGCTCATTATGAGGGGCCCTCACTATCCTCGTGCTGACTTTTTGGTTTACGCACCTGCTTTGCACATTTTGAGGGATTTACACCATCCCTGTGTTAAGTTCATGGCTTTGAACACCTGCTGGTTCCCATTATGAGAGGTTCCCATCATCTCTGGTTCCTATGTTTGCATACTTGCTTTTCCCATTTAAAGGGGTTCCATCTCTGCCTACCCATTATGAGAAATCCCAACATCACTCTTTTTTTAGGCACTATTTCACTAGCAGTAAAAAAAAGAAGCTTAATACATACATAATGAACAGACCTTTAACATTTTTTTTTAATAAATTAGCTAGTTTTAAATTAGGGAATGTTTTAAATTGACAGGTACTCGGGTACACTGATGGGTTGGTGACAGGTACTCAGGTACTCTGAGGAGTTGTGACAGGTACTCAGGTGCTCATATGGTCTGCAGGTAGGTACTCAGGTAATCTGGGCTGGGAAATGGTACTCGGGTACTATCATGGGCTGGTGACAGGTACTTGGGTACTCTGGGCTGGAGACAGGGGCATTAGGTACTCTGATGGTCTGCAGTTAGGTACTCAGGTACTCTGGGCTGGTGACAGGTACTTGGGTACTATGATGGGCTGGTGACAGGTACTTGGGTACTATGATGGGCTGGTGACAGGTACTTGGGTACTCTGAGGGGTTGTGACAGGTACTCGGGTACTCTGATGGGCTGGTGACAGATACTCAGATGGGCTGGTGACAGGTACTCTTTATTACTGGGGGCAATAAGTATGTTTTACTTTGTGCTATGATCGTAACTAGCTGTTACAGCAAACTCCTCCTCACACACGATTGATGTGTGAGGAGAAGAACCCGGTAATGGCTAGTTACCATGGTTTGTTTACATTCTGTTATGGGCTGTGATAGAACACAGCCGATTATGTGGTAAAGAGCCAATTTTATTTCATTGGCTCTTTACCCTGATCGGGGATGGTCTGTGTAAGAGTGACATGCTGCATCCCCGATCGCCACTCTGCGCGCCCCTGGAGGTGTGCATGAGTGGCGTGCACAAGGACAGTGCTTGTGACCGGCTGTGATTAGACACAGCTGGACATGTGGTAAAGAGCGCAGGCGTGCGAGAGCAGTGAAAACGGGCGGACGTCATATGACATCAACTCGGAGGAAGATGTCCCTGCTGGCGTCATTTCACTATGGCCTGGTATTAAAGTGGTTAAAGGAGAAGTCCAGCCAAAGCTCGTTTGCACTCCTGTGACCCCTTTTCAACAGAGAGCGAGCTGAAGTCCGCTCTCTGCTCATAAAACAGAAATTCATTCGGTACTGCGTCATCCCAACAATGGGAGTCTGGAACCGCCAGTTAGCTGGACTGACACCCATTTCAGCCTCTCAGCGAGCCACTGAGAACCTAAGATGGTCGCTTCACCCCTCCACAGCGTTTCCAATGAGTGTGGAGGCAGAAGAGCAGAGAGCTGCGACTGACAGTCTACAGCTCTCTGCTCATGGAGCTCTGAAAACTGAGTGATTGGCGGTGTTCGATCGTTCGCTTCTCAGTGCAGAGGCACAAGGGGGACAAATGCAGCATTGGTCCGGATGTAAATTGAATTGCGATTTAAATCCTTCTAATCTGCAGTTGACCTCCTGACCTGGACTTGACTTCCTTTTAACCTAGAGTTGACCAGTTTTTGACTTGCAGTTGAGCTCGTTCTGATTTTAAGTTGACCACCTGATAACCTGCAGCTGACCATCTTCTAACCTGCAGTTGACTTCCTTCTGACATGGTGTTGACCTCCTTCTGACAATCCCTTTTCTATAAGCCAAGAAAATGGCCAGAACTATTATTTAACATTTGGCTCCCATTTACTTCAATGGGGTTCAGATTAGACACATGAACTTTAGTCATGTTCGGTGAGACTACCACAAATTAAACCCAGGTATGTTGAGCTCATCAGTTATTATGGGGGATCCTATAATCCCTGCACCAAATTTCCAGGTCTGAGTACTTTCTGTTCCCATCCTGAGGGACTTTCACCATATCTGCACTGAGTTCCAAAGTCTGCACACTTCTTGTGTTTATTATGTGTGGTCCCCACTATCCCTGCAACGAGTTCTCGGAGGATTGATGTGTGAGGAGGAGAACCTGATTGGCGGCGTTCGATCGCTCAGTTCTCAGTGCAGAGGCACCAGGGGGACAGATACAGCATCGGACTCTTCTCTTTTAAGTATGCTCTTTATGCCGAAACACATAAGCATTTTATCTACTCCTGTGCAAGAAATAAAGATATTCATATGGATGCTGGAGTTGCCGGTGTTCTGCCGAGAAAGTTCCGCTCGGCGTATAAGTTCCCCCCTCTACTGCGCCTGCGCTGTAGGTATCGGCGGAAACAGCCGAAGCAGAACAGCTGAAAATCACCTGTACACGGCGCCTGTAAGAGGGCCCCTCGCGGGCTCGCTTCGCTCGCCACGCTTCGGGCACGGCCTCGCTGCGCTCGGCACTTTTAGATTCCCCCTCTAGGTCCACTTGGATGGTGGGGAAGGAACCTGGACCCAGAGCGCAGGCGCCGTGTACAGCTGATTGAAGCATTTGAGCTTTGGCTATCTCCGGTGGCTGAGAGTAGTATGTACTGCGCAGGCGCTGCGCCTGCGGAGTACAGGGGGGAACTTATCCGCCGAGGGAACATTCTCGGCAAGACACCGGCTGCTACTTTTGCTTTATGCTCCTTACCTCCATCTAGTGGCCATAATATGGTATGTGGCCATAATCACCCCAAGCGCATTAGTGTAGCCGCGCAGGGTGCCACCGCATCAGTAGCGACAGGGCAGGTTGTGTTTTCTCCCCCCGATGCTGTGTTGGTGGAGAGTAAGCTGAGCTCCACTGCCTGCTCTCTCTCTCTGCTATCGTGGCACAGCCAGGAGACAAAGAGGGAGGCATGTGTGTCTGCTCCCTCCTCCCATCTCTCTCCCTGCAGCAGTGTTACACAGGGGAGAGAGCAGAGCACACCTCCCTCCCCCTCCCTCTCCCTCCTGGATGATGTATGGCAAAGGATTAGGGGAAATGTAGTCCAGAAGGGTGGGGGTGCCTTGAAAACTCATTCAGCTGCAGACTCTAATGGCCACTATTTTCTTGCCCCAAGGAGGAGGGGATACTGAATCTTTTTGTGGGGATTCCAAGAGATGCTAGGGGCAGAATCACTATTAAAGGATAATGGCACCCAAACATATGCGGCACATTGTGCGGTGATTGCCATGTGATTTGGAATCGCAGACAGAATCATTGCAATTCTACCCACGATTCCCAATTGAAAATTGTGAATGGGGCCTAAGGTTGGAGCCAGCAAATAAGGACCTGCTACAAGGGGTTAAGAAGCTGAGCTGCATGAATGTTTCATGTGTGTGCGGTCCAGGAACAGATCATGAGGACCAAGAATTCCAGAACCTGCTGACTGCCAGGCCAGTGGGACCAAATTAGTCTCCTGCCAGGAGTGGTGAGCTGAACTACATATCTTAATCTCTCACTACTAGAGTTGGGCCAAACAACCCCTGGTTCGGTTCACATCAGAACTCCCAAATATGTAAAAATTTCAGACCTAAGCTGCTACCTTTTATTAGAGTCTATGGAACCTGAACTTGTCCCCATTTTGAATGCTCATATGTAAGTTATTGCTCATAAAAAGGGTATGAGGGCTCGGGTACTGCCCTGGCATCAATGCAAACGTTTATTTTTTTAAAATCATTTTGACAGGAGCAGTGATTTTAATCATTCTTAACCACTTGCCTACAGGGCACTTTCACCCCCTTCCTGCCCAGACCAATTTTCAGCTTTCAGCGCTCTCACACTTTGAATGACAATTACTCAGTCATGCAACACTGTACCCAAATTAAATTTGTGTCCTTTTTTTTCATACAAATAGAGCTTTTATTTGGTGGTATTTAATCACTAGTGGGTTTTTTATTTTTTGTATCTATAAAAAAAAAAATACTGAAAATTTGGTGAAAAAAATGCCCTTTTCTTTGTTTCTGTCATAAAATTTTGCAAATTAGTAATATTTCTTCATAAATTTTGGCCAAAATTTTTATGGCTATATATCTTTGGTGAAAATAACCCTAATTAGTGTATATTATATTAGTCTTTGTGAAAGTTATAGAGTCTACACGCTATGGTGCCAATCAATGAAAATTGATCACACCCGATCACACCTGATGTACTGAAGACCTCATTTCTTGAGACACTAACAAGCCAGGAAAGTACAAATACCCACAAAATGACCCCATTTTGTAAAGCAGACACCCCAACGTATAATCTATGAGGCATAATGAGTCTTTTGAAGGGTTAATTTTTTTCCAGAAGTTTTTGGAAAATGTGGAAAAAAAATTTTTTCCACAAAGTTGTCAATTTTTAAGATATTTCCAACACATAGCATGTACATAGCAAAAATGACAGCCCAAAATAGATTCTGCTACTCCTCCTGAGTATGGCAATACCACATGTGTGAGGCTTTTACACAGCCTGACCACATACAGAGGCCCACCATTGAAGTAACACCTTCAGGCGTTCTACAAGCATAAATTACACATCTAATTTCCTGACAACCTATTATATTTGAAGGTCCTTATATTTCTAACACATAGCATTTACATACCAAAAATTACACTCCAAAATAAATTCTATTGAGGAAAGGGTGAAAAAAAAAGTATTACCTGTGGTTTTAGTAGTGTCCCCAGAGGAGAGAATTGGTCCAAGCAGCAGGCAGCAGGTGGCAGGCAGCGATGTGCCTAGCAACAATAGTAATTATCCAGGCAGCAGGCAGGAATATTGTCTATAGTCAGCACAAGGATATCGTCAGCACAGCCAAAGCATTTGTCCATAGAAAGTGTCCTGGCAGAGACAGCCAGCACAGCCATAATATTGGTCCTGGTACACCGTTACCTGCCTGCACTCATTATTGTACTGCTCTCCAGCCCTTCATAACCATACTGCCTCTTGCTACAGCTAATTACTTCCATAGTCCAGGTAGCAGGCAGATGTGTGGTCAGTTTATGCTGCAGACAGGGGGATGGCGGCAGTAAATCAGCAGTAGGGATGAGCTTCGAGTTTGAGTCGAACCCATGTTCGACTCAAACATTGTCTGTTCATCGAATTGCAAACATTATGGGCCGTTCGTGCCAAATTCGAGTGGTGTGCCACGGCCCATAATTCACTGGGGCACCGCAGTGCATTGCTGGCTGATGATTGGCCAAGCATGCACTGTGACCTGCATGCTTGGCCAATCAAAGCGCCGTCTGTACAGAGAGCCGTAATTGGCCAAAGCCAGGGTGGCTTTGGCCAATTATGGCTCAGGGGGTTTAGTACACGCCCTACACTATATAATGCTGCCTGCGTGGCGGCCTTTTGTAGTGTGTTGCGGCGGCAGAGAGAGATAGACAGAGAAAGAGACAGTGTCATTTGATTTAAGTTAGATAGAGTAGGCAGGCGAGTCAGTTAGCTGCACTTACAGTGTATTGTGTATATATATGCATCCCAGGTGTTGTATATATATTCAGGCAGGTGTTTTTACAGTATTTACAGTTAGTGTACTGTGTACCCTACACAGTTGCACCTACAATATAGCTACCTGAAGACAAGTGCTTGTGTTCTTCTTCTGATCCTATTAATACCACAGGCAGGCAGCTTGAACTATTTACAATTAGTGTACTATGTACCCCTGCACAGTTGCACCTATAGCTACCTGAAGACAAGTGCTGGTGTTCTCATTCTAATAATACAACAGGCAGGCAGTTGATTCTGCTAGCTGCAGTATAATCAGTATATATATATACATCCCAGTTTTGTGCAGCTACATCTCACTGCAGGCCATTAGTATGTCTGGAATGCCAACAAGGAGAGGCAGACAGTCACAAGCCAATAAAAGAGGGCAAGCAGGCTCTGTGTCTAGAGGCAACAGTGCTGGTCGTGGACACGGTGCATTAACTAAATAAAAAGTGTAGCGCTATGATGATGAAACAGATGTAGGGTGTAGGACAGAAGGAAGCCTGTTTACATTTGAAGAAACCAATAACTTCATCTGATCCAAAACCTATATATGCTAAATAATGCCGTGAATATGGATATGACATCCAATATCATCACTCGTGTAAATAAGAAGATGCTCTATCTCGCTAGGAAGAGCAGAAAACATCAAAAAGAAACTGAATGTATATAAAGGTTAATATTAATTACAACATCCAAACTAATCAGTGATAAAGAAAATATATAGTGTCAGAAGTGTCCATAATGTGAATGGATGAAACTCCCAAATAAACAATATAAACATATTAGTCCATATGTTATACGGTGTGGTTGGCCCAAATTAAATCCCAGGCGGGTGGCATCACAAGGAACTATCCAATTTTCAGTAAAAGATGGAATACTCTTACCGACTTTGATGGACTCACAGGCCTTTGGCGGTGAGTCAACTAGGCTTGTACTGTCTTATGATGGATGACAGTGACAGGATGGCTTGTACTCCCGAAGGGTTCTCCCTCAGATGGGGGGCTAGGAATCCGCCCAAAAAGGTCTCCGCAGTCTCCGTCTTTGTCAGCATGCATGGACCATATATGAGGAAAAAACAAGGAGCCTCCACATGGTGTAAATCCAAAAAAACTATTTTTCCAATAGCATTTATTAGATCACTCAAGATCCTCAAACAGTCCAACAAAGTTAAAATTAGCAGAATCGATTCAGGTAATACAAAGTAGATAAAAAGTTGGTAAGCGTGGTAAAAGTGGCTGGGTACAGCAAAGAAACCCGACCGGTTTCGTCTAAAAAGACTTCGCCTGGGGTATATGCTGTCCTGCCACCTCCACGCTTTTATACATACATAATATTAATCCATTGAAAACAGCTGTTACAGCGTCGTGCACGCTGACTTCCTGAAACAAAGGCGTGCGTTCCAACCTTAGTCATGTGTTATCGAAATTAGCCAATGGGGAGACGAAATATTGGGTCCGCCTCTACCCACCAAGCCTCGATGTGGATAACGTCACGCTATGCGCACTCATTGGACAGGAGAGTGCGTTCCTCAGTAAATCACCCAATCGGAGCCAACGCCGTATGACGTACACACGACCAACATCATGTGGTAACGTCTGACGTGCTGGTAGGTGTACATCATTGTATTATACCGGAAGTAGAACACACATCGCGGAGGCTGTTGGAGCGCAAATGCGTTCCAAAAGGGTCATAGAGGAAGGAAGTAGTAAATGTACAAGTTAAAATAAAATAAAATAAAATTACGGCTATCATTATACTCTGCCGCAATAGTAGAAGTGTGACCCCAGATTTGGAGTGTAATTGGATACCCCGTTAATTAAACTAAACTATCAATTCTGGAAGTCAGTAAGCATTACGGCAGCATTATACTTATTCTTAAATATATACACATATGTATTGAATATGCATACACATATATATACTTTAATACTCATCTCAAATTATATCAAGTCATGGCATATATGTGATTAATGTCCCTGGAAGGAACAGGGAACCATGCTAGAAATCCATATTAACAATATTTCTCTAATTAATTTAAAATTATAAAAAAAATATATATAAAAAAATTTTTTTTTTAATTTTTCTTGAGCATAATGTTAATGGTAGAACTAATCTCTATATGTAAGGGGCCACCTTATATTAATTGAAAATGAACCCACAAAAGTGTCCTGACATAAATGGGGTTGATTTCAACCAATAATATTATCAGTATAGCTAGGAGTAAATGAATAAAAGGAAAGAATCAAGATTGATTGATGAATGAATTGATGTCCCACTCAACATTCAACCCATATGGCGTGAAACATCTTAATTGATGAATCCAAAAAGTTTCAAGCCTTGATACTCCTCTTATGCATGACTCTCCTCTCCAGTGGGGGGTAAATTTGTCTATTATTTGGAACTTAGTGCCAGTGGGATCTCGATTGTGACAAACTAAATAGTGGTTGGGAACACTATGATTTGTACGTCCCTTTTTAATAGATTTAATATGTTCATTGACCCTTATAGCAAAAGTACGGATGGTCCGCCCCACATACTGCTTCCCACAAGGGCAAGTGATGAGATATACGATGTATCTCGTGGAACATGTAACAAAATGTTTGACCAAATATTCTTTCCCCGTGATGGTTGATCTGAAGGTATCAATCTTCCGAGATTTAAGTGTATTGTATTTACACACCCTACATTTTCGACATGGAAAAAAGCCCTTCATATTTTGGAAAAATGAAGGGACAACTGGGGGGTCAGTTACATTGGGTGCAATTTGTCCCCTAAGGGGCATAGCCCCTCTGTAGATCACCCCAGCTTGTTCCGGGAGCACTGGTCCAAGGACGATATCGTTTTTCAGAACATTCCAGTGCCTACGGAAGATATCCTTAACTTGTTTGTGTTGAGTTGAAAAATTCGTAAGGAAGGACCATTTATGTTTATTTTCTACAATGGGTTTAGGTTGTTCAGAGATAAGTGAATTCCTATCTACTAAAGCGACATTATGTATCACTTCATCTATCTCTGATGCATCATATCCTTTATCAATAAATCTCAACTTCAACACATCAGCTTGGTTAAAATAATCGGTGAGTTTTGAGCAGTTGCGTCTGATCCGCAACATCTGACTCCTGGGAATAGATTTTAGCCATGCTGCGTTTCTATTCCCAGGAGTCAGATGTTGCGGATCAGACGCAACTGCTCAAAACTCACCGATTATTTTAACCAAGCTGATGTGTTGAAGTTGAGATTTATTGATAAAGGATATGATGCATCAGAGATAGATGAAGTGATACATAATGTCGCTTTAGTAGATAGGAATTCACTTATCTCTGAACAACCTAAACCCATTGTAGAAAATAAACATAAATGGTCCTTCCTTACGAATTTTTCAACTCAACACAAACAAGTTAAGGATATCTTCCGTAGGCACTGGAATGTTCTGAAAAACGATATCGTCCTTGGACCAGTGCTCCCGGAACAAGCTGGGGTGATCTACAGAGGGGCTATGCCCCTTAGGGGACAAATTGCACCCAATGTAACTGACCCCCCAGTTGTCCCTTCATTTTTCCAAAATATGAAGGGCTTTTTTCCATGTCGAAAATGTAGGGTGTGTAAATACAATACACTTAAATCTCGGAAGATTGATACCTTCAGATCAACCATCACGGGGAAAGAATATTTGGTCAAACATTTTGTTACATGTTCCACGAGATACATCGTATATCTCATCACTTGCCCTTGTGGGAAGCAGTATGTGGGGCGGACCATCCGTACTTTTGCTATAAGGGTCAATGAACATATTAAATCTATTAAAAAGGGACGTACAAATCATAGTGTTCCCAACCACTATTTAGTTTGTCACAATCGAGATCCCACTGGCACTAAGTTCCAAATAATAGACAAATTTACCCCCCACTGGAGAGGAGAGTCATGCATAAGAGGAGTATCAAGGCTTGAAACTTTTTGGATTCATCAATTAAGATGTTTCACGCCATATGGGTTGAATGTTGAGTGGGACATCAATTCATTCATCAATCAATCTTGATTCTTTCCTTTTATTCATTTACTCCTAGCTATACTGATAATATTATTGGTTGAAATCAACCCCATTTATGTCAGGACACTTTTGTGGGTTCATTTTCAATTAATATAAGGTGGCCCCTTACATATAGAGATTAGTTCTACCATTAACATTATGCTCAAGAAAAATTAAAAAAAAAAAAATGTTTTTATATATATTTTTTTTATAATTTTAAATTAATTAGAGAAATATTGTTAATATGGATTTCTAGCATGGTTCCCTGTTCCTTCCAGGGACATTAATCACATATATGCCATGACTTGATATAATTTGAGATGAGTATTAAAGTATATATATGTGTATGCATATTCAATACATATGTGTATATATTTAAGAATAAGTATAATGCTGCCGTAATGCTTACTGACTTCCAGAATTGATAGTTTAGTTTAATTAACGGGGTATCCAATTACACTCCAAATCTGGGGTCACACTTCTACTATTGCGGCAGAGTATAATGATAGCCGTAATTTTATTTTATTTTATTTTAACTTGTACATTTACTACTTCCTTCCTCTATGACCCTTTTGGAACGCATTTGCGCTCCAACAGCCTCCGCGATGTGTGTTCTACTTCCGGTATAATACAATGATGTACACCTACCAGCACGTCAGACGTTACCACATGATGTTGGTCGTGTGTACGTCATACGGCGTTGGCTCCGATTGGGTGATTTACTGAGGAACGCACTCTCCTGTCCAATGAGTGCGCATAGCGTGACGTTATCCACATCGAGGCTTGGTGGGTAGAGGCGGACCCAATATTTCGTCTCCCCATTGGCTAATTTCGATAACACATGACTAAGGTTGGAACGCACGCCTTTGTTTCAGGAAGTCAGCGTGCACGACGCTGTAACAGCTGTTTTCAATGGATTAATATTATGTATGTATAAAAGCGTGGAGGTGGCAGGACAGCATATACCCCAGCCGAAGTCTTTTTAGACGAAACCGGTCGGGTTTCTTTGCTGTACCCAGCCACTTTTACCACGCTTACCAACTTTTTATCTACTTTGTATTACCTGAATCGATTCTGCTAATTTTAACTTTGTTGGACTGTTTGAGGATCTTGAGTGATCTAATAAATGCTATTGGAAAAATAGTTTTTTTGGATTTACACCATGTGGAGGCTCCTTGTTTTTTCCTCATATATGGTCCATGCATGCTGACAAAGACGGAGACTGCGGAGACCTTTTTGGGCGGATTCCTAGCCCCCCATCTGAGGGAGAACCCTTCGGGAGTACAAGCCATCCTGTCACTGTCATCCATCATAAGACAGTACAAGCCTAGTTGACTCACCGCCAAAGGCCTGTGAGTCCATCAAAGTCGGTAAGAGTATTCCATCTTTTACTGAAAATTGGATAGTTCCTTGTGATGCCACCCGCCTGGGATTTAATTTGGGCCAACCACACCGTATAACATATGGACTAATATGTTTATATTGTTTATTTGGGAGTTTCATCCATTCACATTATGGACACTTCTGACACTATATATTTTCTTTATCACTGATTAGTTTGGATGTTGTAATTAATATTAACCTTTATATACATTCAGTTTCTTTTTGATGTTTTCTGCTCTTCCTAGCGAGATAGAGCATCTTCTTATTTACACGAGTGATGATATTGGATGTCATATCCATATTCACGGCATTATTTAGCATATATAGGTTTTGGATCAGATGAAGTTATTGGTTTCTTCAAATGTAAACAGGCTTCCTTCTGTCCTACACCCTACATCTGTTTCATCATCATAGCGCTACACTTTTTATTTAGTTAATGTGCACAAATACAGTCGTTTTGTAGTGTTGGCTGCTTCATTTGTTGGATTGGCGCGGTATTCCATTTATTCATTTTGTGGACACGGTGCATCCTTATCAGCACATGGCCGTGGGACATGCTTGTCCTTTTTTGCGGCAGCTGGCCGTGTTGAGCCGCAACATGCAGAAGATTTGGTACAGTGGATGACCAAGCCGTCCTCATCCTCCTCATCCTCTCTCATCCAGGCTCAGGGTACTTTGTCTGGCAAAGCAGCTGCCAACACGGCCTCTTCCCTCGGGTCAATGGCATCAGTCACTCCTTCCCTAGCCCCACCATGTCCTCCTGAGGAGTCCCCCAAACTGTTTGACCACAGTGTTGGGTACATGCTCCAGGAGGATGCCCAGCGTTTTGAAGGCTCCGATGATGATACCCAGCTAGAGGAAGGCAGTAACATGAGCCCAGAGAGAGGGGGTGCCCAAGAAGGACAGCAATCTGGCAGTCATGTTCCCCCAGCTGCAGCATACTGCCAGGTTTGCTCCAGTGATGAGGAGGGAGGGGATGATGAGGTCACTGACTCCACGTGGGTGCCTAATAGGAGAGAGGAGGAGGAGGAGGCACATCACCAACGAGGCAGGATGCCCTCCAGGGGTCAGCTTAAGGGCAGCACTCCGACTGCATCACACCGCAGAGCTCTGAATGTGCAGGGCGCTGCTGTCGTTGTGCGTTATTCCAAAAGTTCTTTGGTGTGGGCCTTTTAGCCTTTTTGCTATTTGCAACATATGTCTCAAGCATATCTCGCATGGCCAAAACATCACCCGCTTGGGCACCACATGCTTGACCAGACATATGTCGACCTGTCATGCAGTTCGTGGGCAAGCATACCTAAAAGACCCACACCAAAGAACAAAGTGGACCTCTCCTTGCTCCTCATCAGCTGGGATCTCCAACCCCACTATACCTTCAGTCCTCTCTGAGAGTGTAGTGCACAGTGTCCAGCTAAAGCTACAAGTTAGTGTAGTGTGTCCTCCTCACAGTGTTCAGCTAAAGCTACAAGTTAGTGTAGTGCGTCCTCCTCACAGTGTTCAGCTAAAGCTACAAGTTAGTGTAGTGCGTCCTCCTCACAGTGTTCAGCTAAAGCTACAAGTTAGTGTAGTGCGTCCTCCTCACAGTGTTTAGCTAAAGCTACAAGTTAGTGTAGTGCGACCTCTGCACAGTGTTTAGCTAAAGCTACAAGTTAGTGTAGTGCGTCCTCCTCACAGTGTTCAGCTAAAGCTACAAGTTAGTGTAGTGCGACCTCTACACAGTGTTCAGCTAAAGCTACAAGTTAGTGCACTGCGACCTCTGCACAGTGTTCAGCTAAAGCTACCTGTAGAGGTTGGTGGTGTTTTCCTGATCCAATCACTACCGCAGGCAGCTACATTATTTTAACGTTAGTGTAGTGCATACTCTGCACTGTGTTCAGCTAAAGCTATCTTTAGAAGGTTGGTGGTGTTTTCCTGATCCTATCACTACCGCAGGCAGCTACATTATTTTTAACGTTGGTGTAATGCATCCTCTGCACAGTGTTCAGCTAAAGCTACAAGTTAGTGTAGTGCGACCTCTGGACAGTGTTCAGCTAAAGCTACCTGTAGAAGGTTGGTGGTGTTTTCCTGATCCTATCACTACCGCAGGCAGCTACATTATTTTAACATTAGTGTAGTGCGTCCTCTGCACAGTGTTCAGCTAAAGCTATCTTCAGAAGGTTGGTGGTGTTTTCCTGATCCTATCACTACCGCAGGCAGCTACATTATTTACACGTTAGTCTAGTGTGACCTCTGCACAGTGTTCAGCTAAAGCTACCTGTAGAAGGTTGGTGGTGTTTTCCTGATCCTATCACTACCGCAGGCAGCTACATTATTTTAACGTTAGTGTAGTGCGTCCTCTGCACAGTGTTCACCTAAAGCTACCTGTAGAAGGTTGGTGGTGTTTTCTTGATCCTATCACTACCGCAGGCAGCTACATTATTTCAACATTAGTGTAGTACGTCCTCTGCACAGTGTTCAGCTAAAGCTATCTTTAGAAGGTTGGTGGTGTTTTCCTGATCCTATCACTACCGCAGGCAGCTACATTATTTACACATTAGTCTAGTGTGACCTCTGCACAGTGTTCAGCTAAAGCTACCTGTAGAAGGTTGGTGGTGTAAAAGTGGACCTCTCCTTGCTCCTCATCAGCTGGGATCTCCAACCCCACTATACCTCCAGTCCTCTCTGAGAGTGTAGTGCACAGTGTCCAGCTAAAGCTACAAGTTAGCGTAGTGTGTCCTCCTCACAGTGTTCAGCTAAAGCTACAAGTTAGTGTAGTGCGTCCTCCTCACAGTGTTCAGCTAAAGCTACAAGTTAGTGTAATGCGACCGCTGCACAGTGTTCAGCTAAATGTACAAATTAGTGTAGTGCGTCCTCTGAACAGTGTTCAGCTAAAACTACAAGTTAGTGTAGTGCGTCCTCTGAACAGTGTTCATCTAAAGCTACAAGTTAGTGTAGTGCACAGTGTTCAGCTAAAGCTACAAGTTAGTGTAGTGCGTCCTCCGCACAGTGTTCAGCTAAAGCTCCAAGTTAGTGCAGTGCGACCTCTGCACAGTGTTCAGCTAAAGCTACCTGTAGAGGTTGGTGGTGTTTTCCTGATCCAATCACTACCGCAGGCAGCTACATTTTTTTAACGTTAGTGTAGTGCATACTCTGCACAGTGTTCAGCTAAAGCTATCTTTAGAAGGTTGGTGGTGTTTTCCTGATCCTATCACTACCGCAGGCAGCTACATTATTTACACGTTAGTCTAGTGTGACCTCTGCACAGTGTTCAGCTAAAGCTACCTGTAGAAGGTTGGTGGTGTTTTCCTGATCCTATCACTACCGCAGGCAGCTACATTATTTTAACGTTGGTGTAATGCGTCCTCTGCACAGTGTTCAGCTAAAGCTACAAGTTAGTGTAGTGCGACCTCTGCACAGTGTTCAGCTAAAGCTACCTGTAGAAGGTTGGTGGTGTTTTCCTGATCCTATCACTACCGCAGGCAGCTACATTATTTTAACATTAGTGTAGTGCGTCCTCTGCACAGTGTTCAGCTAAAGCTATCTTTAGAAGGTTGGTGGTGTTTTCCTGATTCTATCACTACTGCAGGCAGCTACATTATTTTAACGTTGGTGTAGTGCGTCCTCTGCACAGTGTTCAGCTAAAGCTACCTGTAGAAGGTTGGTGGTGTTTTCCAGATCCTATCACTACTGCAGGCAGCTACATTATTTTAACGTTAGTGTAGTGCGTCCTCTGCACAGTCTCCAGCTAAAGCTATCTTTAGAAGGTTGGTGGTGTTTTCCTGATCCTATCACTACTGCAGGCAGCTACATTATTTACACGTTAGTCTAGTGCGACCTCTCCACAGTGTTCAGCTAAAGCTACCTGTAGAAGGTTGGTGGTGTGTTCCTGATCCTATCACTACCGCAGGCAGCTACATTATTTACACGTTAGTCTAGAGTGACCTCTGCACAGTATTCAGCTAAAGCTACCTGTAGAAGGTTGGTGGTGTGTTCCTGATCCTATCACTACCGCAGGCAGCTACATTATTTACACGTTAGTCTAGAGTGACCTCTGCACAGTATTCAGCTAAAGCTACCTGTAGAAGGTTGGTGGTGTAAAAGTGGACCTCTCCTTGCTCCTCATCAGCTGGGATCTCCTATTCCACTATACCTCCAGTCCTCTCTGAGAGTGTAGTGCACAGTGTTCAGCTAAAGCTACAAGTTAGTGTAGTGCGACCTCTGCACAGTGTTCAGCTAAAGCTACAAGTTAGTGTAGTGCGTCCTCCTCACAGTGTTCAGCTAAAGCTACCTGTAGAAGATTGGTGGTGTTTTCCTGATCCTATCACTACCGCAGGCAGCTACATTATTTTAACATTAGTGTAGTGCGTCCTCTGCACAGTGTTCAGCTAAAGCTATCTTTAGAAGGTTGGTGGTGTTTTCCTGATCCTATCACTACCGAAGGCAGCTACATTATTTACACGTTAGTCTAGTGTGACCTCTGCACAGTGTTCATCTAAATCTACCTGTAGAAGGTTGGTGGTGTTTTCCTGATCCTATCACTACCGCAGGCAGCTACATTATTTTAACGTTGGTGTAGTGCGTCCTCTGCACAGTGTTCATCTAAAGCTACCTGTAGAAGGTTGGTGGTGTTTTCCTGATCCTATCACTACCGCAGGCAGCTACATTATTTTAACGTTAGTGTAGTGCGTCCTCTGCACAGTGTTCAGCTAAAGCTATCTTTAGAAGGTTGGTGGTGTTTTCCTGATCCTATCACTACCGCAGGCAGCTACATTATTTACACGTTAGTCTAGTGCGACCTCTGCACAGTGTTCAGCTAAAGCTACCTGTAGAAGGATGGTGGTGTTTTCCTGATCCTATCACTACCGCAGGCAGCTACATTATTTACACGTTAGTCTAGTGTGACCTCTGCACAGTGTTCAGCTAAAGCTACCTGTAGAAGGTTGGTGGTGTTTTCCTGATCCCATCACTACCGCAGGCAGCTACATTATTTTAACGTTGGTGTAATGCGTCCTCTGCACAGTGTTCAGCTAAAGCTACAAGTTAGTGTAGTGCGACCTCTGCACAGTGTTCAGCTAAAGCTACCTGTAGAAGGTTGGTGGTGTTTTCCTGATCCTATCACTACCGTAGGCAGCTACATTATTTTATCATTAGTGTAGTGCGTCCTCTGCACAGTGTTCAGCTAAAGCTATCTTTAGAAGGGTGGTGGTGTTTTTCTGATCCTATCACTACCGCAGGCAGCTACATTATTTACACATTAGTCTAGTGTGACCTCTGCACAGTGTTCAGCTAAAGCTACCTGTAGAAGGTTGGTGGTGTTTTCCTGATCCTATCACTACCGCAGGCAGCTACATTATTTTAACGTTGGTGTAGTGCGTCCTCTGCACAGTGTTCAGCTAAAGCTACAAGTTAGTGTAGTGTGACCTCTGCACAGTGTTCATCTAAAGCTACCTGTAGAAGATTGGTGGTGTTCTCATACTACAGGCAGGCAGTTGATTTTGCTAGCTGCAGTATCAGTGAGACCTGCACTGAGAGGAATGAAGGTGGAGAATTAGGTGTGTCACAGCCAAGTACTTGTGGGCAATCTGCTTTCGGTACACCAATGTCGGATTGTACCAGGCAAATTTCCCTGCCCCGGCTGCTGCACCGCCAAAATAAGTTCGCTCCCAGCCATCCACATGCCCAGCAGTTGAATGCTAGCTTGGCAAATTTGCTAGCACTTCAACTGCTACCTTTTCAGTTGGTAGACTCTGCCCGTTCCGTGAATTTGTGGAATGTGCGGTTCCTCAGTGGCACCGCTTTTTCTCACGGAAGGCGATTCCGGCTCTCTACCAGCATGTGGAAGGCAATGTCTTGGCCTCACTGGACAGGACGGTCAGCGGTAAGGTGCATATTACCGCTGATTAATGGTCCAGCAGGCATAGACAGTTACCTAAGTTTCACCGCGCATTGGGTGACTCTGCTGGCAGCTGGGAAGGATGCAGGACAAGGTGCAGTAGTGTTGGAGGTTGTTCCGCCACCACGCCTCCAAAATGCCACTACTAATGATTGTGACACACCTCTCTCCTCCACCCCCTCCTCTTCTTCTTCCTCCATGGCCTATTCCTGTGCTTTGTCCTCAGAACCAGCGGTGCTCCGTAGGCGTTCAAGGGGCTACGCAAGTATGCAGGCCAAAAGATGCCATGCAGTGCTTGAGCTGGTGTGCTTGGGGGACAGGAGCCACACTGGGACAGAGGTTCTGTCAGCTCTGCAGGGGCAAATTCAGAGGTGGTTGACGCCATGCCAACTTAAGGCAGGAATGGTGGTTTGCGACAATGGCACCAACCTCCTCTCCACCCTCTGACAGGGACAACTGACCCATCTGCCCTGTTTGGCTCACGTCCTTAACTTGGTGGTGCAGCGGTTCTTGGGCAGGTACCCGGGCTTACAGGATGTCCTGAGGCAGGCCAGGAAAGTCTGTGTGCATTTCCGCCGGTCATATAATGCCAGTGCTCGGCTGGCAGACCTCCAAAAGGAATTTAACCTGCCCAAGAACCGCCTAATCTGTGACATGCCCACCAGGTGGAACACAATGTTGTGCATGCTGCAGCGGCTGCACACGCAGCAGAGGGCCATCAATGAGTACCTGTGCAACTATGGCACCAGGACAGGGTCAGGGGAGCTTGTTTTTTTTCTCCATGCCAGTGGGCCATGATCAGGGATGCATGCACTGTCCTGTCACCATTTGAGGAGGCCACGAGGATGGTGAGCAGTGACAGTGCATGCATCAGTGACACTGTCCCCCTTGTCCACCTGTTGGAGCACACACTGCGTGGAATAATGGACAGGGCAGAACAGAGGCAGGAAGAGGAGGACTTCCTTAGCTCTCAAGGCCCCCTTTATCCTGCAGAAGGATCCTCGTATCAAGGAGAAGGAACAATACTGGCTGGCAACCCTCCTTGATCCACGTTACAAGGGTAAGGTTGCGGACCTTATCTTGCCGTCATAGAGGGAGCAGAGGATGAAACATCTTCGGGAGGCTTTGCAGAAAGGTCTGTGCAACGCGTTCCCAGAGACTGGGAGGTTACAAACTCCTGTTTCTGGACAACGTGTTGCTGAGGCTTCGGTCAGTCAAAGAAGGAGCGGTGGAGAAGGTGGCCGTCTGACCGATGCGTTCAGACAATTTTTTAGTCCGCAGCCCCAAGGTATGATCGGTTCCAGCAACCATCGCCAGCAACCATCGCCAGCATCTGTTTTACATGGTGCAGGAATACCTAGGGGCAAGATCTGACTTGGACACCTTTCTCACCGAAAATCCTCTGGGTTACTGGGTCTTGAGGATGGATCACTGGCCAGAGCTTGCACAGTATGCAATTGAGCTACTGGCCTGTCCTGCATCCAGCGTTCTTGCTGAACACACATTCAGTGCTGCTGGAGGCTTTGTAACCGATCACAAGGTGCGTCTGTCCACGACTCGGTCGATCGACTGACCTTCATAAAAAAGAATTAGTCTTGGATCACCACCAGCTACCAAGCACCTGATGCTGATGTAACCAAATACATTTTTTTTGAAATGTCAGATTTCAGGCCCAATTTTTCAGCCCCTGTTTAACAGGGGCGTATAATTACAATTTTTGATGCAATTCTTTGCAGCAGGGCTAGTTCCTGCGCTCCAGCTAGAGTATCTGTGAGGGGTTGCAGTGTTGTGGCACCAGCACCAGTGCCTAAGGCCCAATTTTTCAGCCCCTGTTCAACAGGGGCATGTAATTACAATTCTTGATATAATATTTCACAGCAGGGCCCGTTTCTGCGCCCACCAAGAGTATATGTGAGGACTTACAGTGTTGTGGCACCAGCACCACCACCACCACCAAAGGCCCAATTTTTCTGCTCCTGTTCAACAGAGGCATGTAATTACAATTTATGATCTAATATTTCACAGCAGGGCCCGTTTCTGCACCCACCAAGAGTATCTGTGAGGACTTACAGTGTTGTGGCCTCAGGACCACCACCACCACCAAAGGCCCAATTTTTCTGCTCCTGTTCAACAGAGGCATGTAATTACAATTCTTGATCTAATATTTCACAGCAGGGCCCTGTGAGGGCTTACAGTGTTGTGGCCACAACAACACCTAAGGCCCAAATTTCTGCTAAGTATATAGGGCAGTCCCCTACTTTCAAACATCCAACTTACAAACGACTCCTACTTGTAAACGGAAGGAGACAACAGGAAGTGAGATGAAATCTACCCCTAGGAAGGGAAATTCTCTCCTGTAAAAGTTAATATGGGAAAAACTTTTCTCCTTTCCACTGATGCTTTATCACCAATACTTGTTTCACTAAAAACCACAAATTTTCAAAAAACATTTGTCATTGGGACAAAAAGTGAGGTGAAATCTTCTGAAGAGGAGCACAGACAGCAAAACAAATGTCACAGGGGTGATAACCCTTCTCTAGGTTTTCCAAAAAGCTTAAAATAGATTTTTTGGCTGGAGCTAAACACTTTAAAAATGTACCAGTTCAAAATTATAAACAGATTCTACTTAACAACAAACCTACAGTCCCTGTCTTGTTTGCACTGCCTGTATACTGCTGTTCAGAGTATATAGGGCCTGGGGGCCCCACACCTTTCCTTTTTTAATTTGGATGCGGGGTTCCCCTTAATATCCATACAAGACCCAAAGGGCCTGGTAATGGACTGGGGGGTACCCATGCCGTTTGTCTCATTGATTTTCATCCATATTGCCAGGACCCGACATTACATTAAAGCCGCAAGCAGTTTTAAATGACTTTTTTTCCTTTAAAAATTACATTTTGTGCAGGGACTGTTCTAAGCATGGGAAACACGCGCCACTTTACAGGCATACTATAGACACCCCCCAGGTACGATATTTAAAGGAATATTTCACTTTTTTTTTTTTTTACTTTAAGCATCATTAAAATTACTGCTCCCGAAAAAACGCCCTTTTTTAAAACTTTTTTTGCATTGATCCATGTCCCCTGGGGGCAGGACCCGGGTCCCCAAACCCAAATTATCGTTTAAAATGAGCACATTTGATTTCGAACGTTCGAGTCCCATAGACGTCAATGGGGTTCTAACGTTCGTGCGAATTTTCGCTCCGTTCGCAGGTTCTGGTGCAAACCGAACCGGGGGGTGTTCGGTTCATCCCTATTCCCTAGGTTTTCCAAAAAGCTTAAAAATAGATTTTTTTTGGCTGGAGCTACACTTTAAAAATGTACCAGTTCAAAATTACAAACAGACTCTACTTAACAACAAACCTACAGTCCCTGTCTTGTTTGCACCACCTGTATATTGCTGTTCAGAGTATAGAGGGCCTGGGGGCCCCACGCCTTTCCTTTTTTTAATTTGGGCGCGGGGTTCCTCTTAATATCCATACAAGACCCAAAGGGCCTGGTAATGGACTGGGGGGTACCCATGCCGTTTGTCTCACTGATTTTCATCCATATTGCCGGGACCCGACATTACATACTAGGTGTGGTTGAAAAAAGACCATCAAGTCCATCAAGTCCAACCTATGTGTGATTATATGTCAGTATTACATTGTATATCCCTGTATGTTGCGGTCATTCAGGTGCTTATCTAATAGTTTCTTGAAGCTATCGATGCTCCTTGCTGAGACCACCGCCTGTGGAAGGGAATTCCACATCCTTGCCGCTCTTACAGTAAAGAACCCTCTACGTAATTTAAGGTTAAACCTCTTTTCTTCTAATTTTAATGAGTGGCCATGAGTCTTTTTAAACTCTCTTCTGAGAAAAAGTTTTATTCACATATTGTGGGGTCACCAGTACAGTATTTGTATATTGAAATCATATCCCCTCTTAAGCGTCTCTTCTCCAGAGAGAATAAGTTCAGTGCTCGCAACCTTTCCTCATAACTAAGATCCTCCAGACCCTTTATTAGCTTTGTTGCCCTTCTTTGTACTCGCTCCATTTCCAGTACATCCTTCCTGAGGACTGGTGCCCCGAACTGGACAGCATATTCTAGGTGCGGCCGGACCAGAGTCGGAGAATTATTGTTTTATCTCTGGAGTTGATCCCCTTTTAAATGCATGCCAATATTCTCTTTGCTTTGTTTGCGCCAGCTTGGCATTGCATGCCATTGCTGAGCCTATCATCTACTAGGACCCCCAGGTCCGTTTCCATACTAGATTCCCCCAGAGGTTCTCCCCCCAGTGTATAGATTGCATTTATATTTTTGCCACCCAAATGCATTATTTTACATTTTTCTACATTGAACCTCATTTGCCATGTAGTTGCCCACCCCATTAATTTGTTCAGATCTTTTTGCAAGGTTTCCACATCCTGCGGAGAAGTTATTGCCCTGCTTAGCTTAGTATCGTCTGCAAATACAGAGATTGAACTGTTTACCCCATCCTCCAGATCGTTTATGAACAAATTAAATAGGATTGGTCCCAGCAAAGAACCCTGGGGAACCCCACTACCCACCCCTGACCATTCCGAGTACTCCCCATTTATCACCACCCTCTGAACTCGCCCTTGTAGCAAGTTTTCAATCCATGTACTCACCCTATGATCCATGCCAACGGACCTTATTTTGTACAGTAAATATTTATGGGCAACTGTGTCAATTGCTTTTGTAAAATCCAGTTACACCACGTCTACGTGCCTTCCTTTATCTAGCTGGCAACTCACTTCCTCATAGAATGCTTAAGAAACCCACAAGCATTGAGTGAGCAAGTAAAAAGGAAAAGGTTGGGACTTTAAATGAAGCCAATGGTTTGCAAGCCGACACATGAGCGGTGGGTCAACAAACGTTATTAATAGTTAAATACAAACAATGGTAATCCACAATGTATGGTTAACACTAGGTAAAATATCATAGGATGCATAATAGCATTGATAACCAAAGATCAGCAAAAAAATTACGGTACTAACATCAATTGTCACAGCAGATAAAGTAGATAATAACATTGGTACAAACATCATTGCTAGGTAAAAAAAAGGGACCACCAGTGTCAGAGTAGGTGAACAATTAATAATGAAGTAAAGCCTGCCAGATTTCTGGCCTCAAAATCCTGTTAGAGAAGCAGTAACGTGTATATACTCGAATGGGTAGATAAAAAGAGACTGGTAGCTCGAAGCGTTTCGTGGTTCCGTGCCGACTATCTCTACCTCTGGAATATGTTCCGTGCTGACTATCTCGACCTCTGGACCCTCCCCCCATCACGTAGCTTAAAAACCCCTCTAACTTTTTGGTCATCTTCATTCCCAGCTGATCTGCACCCTCCTCATTTAGGTGCAGTCCGTCCCTTCTATAGTACCGGTTATCGACTGAGAAGTCGGCCCAGTCCTCCAGGAACCCAAACCCCTCCTTACTACACCAGCTCTTCAGCCACTTGTTTACTTCCCTAATCTCCCTCTGCCTTTCTGGTGTGGCTCGATGTACCAGTATTCCTGAGAATACTACCTTGGAGGTCCTTTTCCTCAATTTAGCTCCTAAGTCCCTAAAATCGTTCTTTAGGACACTCCATTAAAGCCTTAAGCAGTTTTAAATTACTTTTATTCCTTTAAAAATGTCATTTTGTGCAGGGACTGTTCTAAGCACGGGAAACACACGCCACTTTACAGGCATACTATAGACACCCCCCAGGTACAATATTTAAAGGAATATTCCACTTTTTTTTTCACTTCAAGCATCATTAAAATCACTGCTCCCATTTTTAAAACTTTTTTTTGCATTGATACATGTCCCCTGGGGCAGGACCCGGGTCCCCAAACCCTTTTTAGGACAATAGGCATATTAGCCTTTAAAATTAGCACTTTTGATTTTGAACATTCGAGTCCCATACACTTTAACGGGGTTCTAAAGTTTGCGTGAATTTTCGGTCCGTTCGCAGGTTCTGGTGCGAACCGAACCAGGGGGTGTTCAGCTCATCCCTAGTCAGCAGCAGGCTGAGGGCCACAATCAGGTAAGACCTGTGCACAGGGGCACAGGGGTAGAGGCTTCGACCCACCCAAATCTCTATGAAGCCTCTGGACTCCTGACCCTAATCCGGAAATTATGAAACCAAAAAAAAATTGTTTTCTCCATCCAGAAAAACATTTCTGGAGCCCCTCACATGCGAGACCCCTGTGTACTACAGTAGCAGTGCAACAGATCAGTCCAAGCAGTAGGCAAAAGCATAGTCCATAAAACAGGCCAGGGTCAGTTCACGTGCAAGCAGTCCAAGCGGTGGGCAGAAGTGTAGTTGATAAAACAGGCCAGGGTCAGTTCACGTGGAAGCAGTCCAAACGGTTGGTAGAGGCATAGTCAAAAAACAGGCCAGGGTCAGTTCATGTGGAAGGCAGTTGCATGGTTATTTGAGGAAGCATAGGAAATGTTCAGCACAAATGATGAAAATGGGGAAATGGATAAGAATATGGACTAATATTTTAGGGATGTGTGATATAGTCTGAAGCATTCACCAATGCAAAGGCTGGGTTCGGAGGCACACTGGGAACAATGGTAGCTGGTATCTCTTCGAAATCCTTTGTTGCTGCATACTCAACATCTTTTTTGCCGTCTTTGGCCTGCTTCAGATGGTGGAATGTGGTCTGGGAAGTGGCGTTCATGACGTCGGCTAACAGCATCAGAGTGAAGGTTTTCTGGGGGGGGTCTTTGATGGTAGATGAGGGACGTGACAACTTCTTCTATGAATTCTGGGAAGTGGGCAGGGCATTCTGTGGATTTAGGGTGAATTATGTAGGCATTATAAATGGCCAAATTAATTAAATAGAGTGCTACTTTCTTGTACCAGAAATGGGACCTCCTTATTGATAAATAAGGCTGAAGCATTTGGTCATTGAAATCCACCCCCCTATGTACAGATGTTGGCTTTACAATGGGACCTCGTCTTCTCTGAACTTCAACTGTAGTGTCATCATGGATGGTGGACATCACGTACACATTCCTGGTATCCTTCCACCTCAAGGCCAGCACTTCATTGCATCTCAAAGTTGCTCTTTCTCCCCTTCGCAATTTCTTATTCACTATGGCTTGTGGGAAGCTGTTCCTATTCTTTCTGGAGGTTCCACAGGCCAGGGTTTCTGCGAGGTATAGGTGTTTGAAAAGGGGCAGGCTGGTGTAGAAGTTATCCAGGTATATGTGGTAACCTTTCTTCAGCAGTGGGTATGCCAGGTCCCATACAATTTTACCAGTTGTGCCCATGTAGGCCGGGCACTCAGGGGGCTGGAGCTTGGAATCTCTTCCTTCGTATATGCGGAACACATACAGATATCTTGTGACTCTCTCGCAAAGCTTATAAAATTTCACTCCGTATTTGGCCTTTTTGCTAGGAATGTATTGTTTTATTCCTAGCCGGCCTGAAAAGGGTACCAGGGACTCAGCTACACATATATGCTTATCGGGGACAGAGTTCTTCAATTCGTCTGGAAAAGAAATTAATGAGTGGGCGAATTTTATATAATTTATCGTAATTTGGATGATTGCGGGGAGGGCACTGGGTGTTGTCACTGAAATGAAGAAAGTGCATTATCATCTCGTATCGGGACCTGGACATTACGGAAGAATAAATGGGCATGTGGTCAATGGGGTTGGTGGACCAATAATCATATCCTTCATTTTTTTTTGTAAGCCCCATGTTTATGGTGAGGCCCATAAACACTTTGAACTCCTCCAGAGTCAAATCCTTCCACTCAAATGGACGGGCGTATGATGATTGGGGGTTGTTAGCAATATGCTGCTTGGCATATAAATTGGTCTGGTCCACAATGAGTTGCAGCAAAGTGTCGGGCAAAAATAAATAAAAACAATCAATTTTAGAAAAATTTGGGGTATTGGCCTGCACATCTGGCTGTGCGGTGAAAGGGGGAATTCTTGCTGATCCTGAGATGGAAGGCAGCCATGTTGGATTGGCAAGATGTGTAGCGGCCCTGGCTCTCGGGGGACGTGGCAATCCAGTGCTGGTAGTTGGGGGATTTGAGGTTCCTCTGCTGGTATTTGGGCGTGATGCTGCAGCAGTGCTGGTACTGGGCCTGGGCATTTCTTGTGGCTTTTGGTTTTGGCATCTATCGCTGGCGGCAGCGATGGTACTGGGCCTGGGAATTTGATCCTGGGGTATATTGCTGGTGGCTGCCTGGTTTCCAGAGCACCGTGCTCTTTGAGGAGGGATCCATTCATTTGCCGATCCACTACTATCCATCGGTTCAAATGCTGAATTCGATTCACAATCGGAATTGGTATTTGAATCTGATGAGAACTCCCGCTACTCTCATCAGTCATGGAGAGGATCTGGAATGCCTCCTCACTTGTATAGAATCTTTTGGACATTTTTTCTGATGGGCTGTGCGACAGGTGACAAATGACGGTCACTGATGGGTGACAGGTGATGGTCACTGATGGGTGACAGGTGACAGGGACGGTCACTGGTGGGTGACAGGTGATGTCTGACGGTCACTGGTGGGTGACAGGTGATGTGTGATGTCACTGGTGGGTGACAGGTGATGGGTGACGGTCACTGGAGGGTGACAGGTGACGGGTGACGGTCACTGGTGGGTGGCAGGTGACGGGTGACAGTCACTGATGGCAGTCTCTGATGGTGACTGGTGCACTTTATGGGACTGATAGGTGAGGGTCACGGATGGGTCATTGATGACGGTCACTGATAGCGGTCACTGATGACAATCACTGGCGATGGTGACTGATGGGTGACAGGTGCACCGCTGACGGCAATCTCTGACGATGACAGGTGCACTTTGTGGGCACTGATGGGTGACAGGGGCATTTTGTGGGCACTGATGGGTGACAGGTGCACTTTTATAAGCACTGATGTGGTGACTGTTGGGTGACAGCTGTAATGGGGGGGGGGGGCGATGTGACAGGTTCTCTTTTTTGTGGTGTTGGTGCAGTACACTACAATACACACATAGATCGGTAACTCACTGCTCCTGGCTCTTCTCTCCTCACACTGGAAACGTTGTGTGAGGAGAGAAGAGCCGGTAACAGCTAGTAACCGGTCTATGTTTACATTTAGTGATCGGCTGTGAATGGATCACAGCCAATCATGTGGTAAACAGCCACCAGCCATTGGCTGTTTATCCTTGTTAGTGACGAGCAGTGTTCTTGGGAACATGCTGCCACCAACATGACCACTCCGCGCTCTCCTGATCGCGTGCATGCGCGGTCTAAAGCAGGGAATACCCATTTGTGATCGGCCGTGAAGTAATCGTGGCCAATCACATGGTAAACAGTCATGCCCAATGGCTGTTCAGCCCTGTCAGTGATGCGCTGTGTTTTGGTGACACGCCGCCACCAACAGTGCAGGGCTGCGTGCCCCCGATCGCGCGCATGCCCTGTGTAAATGGGCCGCTGTCATATGACTGCGGCCCAGAACAAGAGCCGCACCGCTCCGCTGTCATATGCCGGTGGGCAGGCGGCAACAGGTTAAAGTGAACCTATAAAATTAAAAATTCCTTTAAATATAGTGCCTGCGGGGTCCCCTTAGCCTGCCTGTAAAGTGGCACATCTGTACCATGTATAGAACCTGCTGCAGTAAGACTGACATTTATAAAGAAAAACAAAAAATTACATTTAAATTGCTGGCAGTACAATACCATTTCTGGCAATACAAAAATGGTAAACAGAATGGCATGGGGGTCCCCCCCAATTCACACCAGGCCCTTTGGTGGGGGGGACAAGGGCCTTTTCCCAACAACCCTGGGCTGTGATTGTGGGAGTCTGTTGGCAGGGGGCTTATCCATCTGCCTGTTCTGCCATCTGACAGTTCTTAAATAGGTAAGGGATGGGGCCACCTGGCAATGTCACCTGGTGGCACCGCTCCACTTGTGACATCACCAACTGGGACGGCTTTATTGTAAGATTGTGTGTATATGTATATAGTCGCAAAAATGTATACACTTCCCCTTTTTTGTGGTCACTTTTAAAATGAATTTGAGCTCCTCGTCACACATTTAGAACAGAAGACCAGAGCAGTCACAGAAGACGGAGAATGCAGAGCAAGGGGAATCCTGTTCACCCTAAGCGTAAAACAAGGAAAAGTGAAGGTCCGGAGATGGAGCTGGGTAGGATTTAAATATTTAACTTTAACATACTAAGTGAGATGGGAAATGTGTCAGTGTGTTTAGTAGTTAGTAACATTCAGGTGTATCTAAAAGCATTTTTTTTTAGTTTTATGGGGAATATGGGATGAGATTTAAAATTGCCCAATGATAATTTTGCAGAAAATTTCCAGAATTTAACACGCAAGATTTAGGTGCACTCCCAAATTTAGGTGCCAGGAGACTCACAACAACCAATAAAGGGGAAGAGGGTTAGGAAGATGACAGCCATCTCACCATGTGTCCAGGACCAGGACTTATTCGTCTTTCCTGGGTGCCCTGGACATCTATGACAGGTGTCAGGAAAGGAGATGCGTGAACATCTATTCACTGATCATCCTTCTGAAGAATAAACCCAGGTGCACTCATTACTGATTACTTCTGGGTTCGGAACTGTCAATCTCCATCCCTCCTGATCACTTCAGGGTTCAGAACTGTCAATCTCCGGCCCTCCTGATCATGCTTATTCAGCTTCATAAGAGGGCAGAACTGATGATCAGTGAAAGGATGCGTCTCCTTTCCTGACACCTGCCATAGAGGTCCAGCGCACCTGATCCAGGAACTCATCCAGGTCTCAGGCTCCTCATACAGGTACATGACACTTTATACCAGCTTATACCAAAAAAAAAAAAAAAAAACAAATGCATAATTATAGACCCCTGATATATCCTTAAAGAGATCGGTCACTCTCGCTATGCTATTACGGAAGTCACTTTGGGCGGGGGGGCTCATGCAACCCAGCTTACCTTAGAAAGGTTGGAAAACTCCTTTTCCGGCTCCCTAGGCCCCTCTTATGTGTCTATTAGGAGCACAGGGTGACCGATAAAATGATGGACAACTACTTAATGGACGCTGAGAGCGTGGTTTGGATTACTTCAAATGGGACAGTAATATTTATCAACAATATCCCTTAAGAAATATATGAAGATAAATTAATTCCACTTTATCAGACTGCTGGGACTCATAGCAGATGTTAATATAATCAGCAAGCCACCTGGTGCTGGTGGTCTTCTGCTAAATTCTGTTTATTAAGGTGTTACAGTAAATCAAAAAGTGAGTACACCCCTCAGAGTTTTGTAAATATTTTATTATATCTTTTCATGGACAACACTGCAGAAATTATACTCTGCTACAATGTAAAGTAGTGAGTGTACAGCTTGTATAATACATTTACATTGTACACATATTTATAACACGTGTACATTTGCTGTTCACTCAAAATAACTCAACACACATCCATTAATGTCTAAACCGCTGGCAACAAAAGTGAGTACACCCCAAGTAAAAATGTCCAAATTCGGCCCAATTAGCCATTTTCCCTCCCCAATGTCATGTGATTCGTTAATGTTACAAGGTATCAGGTGTGAATGGGGAGCAGGTGTGTTAAATTTGGTGTTATCGCTCTCTCACTCTCACATACTGGTCATTGGAAGTTCAACATGGCACCTCATGGCAAAGAACTCTCTGAGGATCTGAAAAAGGAATTGTTGCTCTACATAAAGATGGCCTAGGCTATAAAAAGATTGCCAAGACCCTGAAACTGAGCTGCAGCACGGTGGCCAAGACCATACAGCTGTTTAACAGGACAGGTTCCACTCAGAACAGGCCTCACCATGGTCGACCAAAGAAGTTGAGTGATATTGAAAAAATGGATTCTGGACAGCAGTACTCCGATAAAAGCCTTTATTGTAATGAATAGTCAATGTTCATGTGACAACAGAAGCAGGACAAATAGTTGACACGTTGCACAACTTCATTGTTGCTTAGTCATAGCTGTGGGTGCGGCTGTCCAGAATCCATTTCTTCTATATTGCTCATGCTGAGCCTGCACCTGGCTTCCACTTTGAGGAGGGCGTTTTCTTCAGTACACCACCTGGAGCAGTTCACCCCTTTGTTCTCTTGTCAAATAAGTTGAGTGCACATGTTCAGTGTCATATCTAGAGGTTGTCTTTGGGAAATAGACATATGAGTGCTGCCAGCTTTGCTGCAGAGGTTGAAGGGGTGGGGGGTCAGCCTGTCAGTGCTCAGACCATACGCCGCACACTGCATCAAATTGGTCTGCATGGCTGTCATCCCAGAAAAAAGCCTCTTCTAAAGATGATGCACAAGAAAGCCCGCAAACAGTTTGGTGAAGACAAGCAGACTAAGGACATGGATTAAATAATAAACCAAGAGAAAACTGCTGCGCCAACTTAATTATATCAAGCTGCCAACACTACCAATTGGACTAATTGTGTATAAAAATAGGAAAATCAAAAAGTGTAGCGCTATATTATAAGTGTAAACATTTAGTGTAATTCACCCATGTATGGACTTGCAGTCAGTACTGCCAATCAACAAAAAGAAAAAAGGCCTTATCATAGCACCTGTGAGAAAAATCAAAAATCAGAAAAAATTGAACCACAAAAATCAGTAAGAGTACTTCTTCTAGACTGTGTAGTGGTGCCAAAACAATCCCATAAAAACAAAAAGAACAAACAAATACGTGTATCATTAAACTTTCAATGAGATATAAAGCAAGTCTCTGGGATATTAAACAGTTCATCTAAGCGTAGTCCCAAAGATGATCATAGGACATAAGTGTGGATCACACAGCAATATATATTCATATCCAAAATGCTTCTTCTTATATTCAGCAAGGGGTAAATAAAATGAAATGCCCTTACCAGAAGCGGTGGACTCACAGGCCGTTGGCGGTGAGTCATATAAGCTTTCACCGTTTATACGGTAAGGTTAAAGCTGTTCTTGGTCTGTAATGGAAGGTTCCCACGACTTGCAGTCTTCAGCGATAGGATCGAATCCACCCCGTTGGAGGAGCGCCTCAGATAGCACAATCGGATCCTCTTCTGATAATCCCTCCCTTGGTTTTACTCGTATGTGATCGAGAAAAAGAAAAAAGGCTTCCACATAGCATAAAATCCAGGTAACCAGGGAATTTTATTGTTATGGTTAAGAATTCCAATAAAAATCAGGTTTAAAATCAAAGTTCATATGAACAAAAAACAAATCTGGCGCAGTAAACTCAGATGGCTGTGGTAGCGTCGTGTGTGACGCTACCACAGCCATCTGAGTTTACGGCGCTCCTCCATCGGGGTGGATTCGATCCTATCGCTGAAGACTGCAAGTCGTGGGAACCTTCCATTACAGACCAAGAACAGCTTTAACCTTACCGTACAAGCGGTGAAAGCCTATATGACTCACCGCCAACGGCCTGTGAGTCCACCGCTTCTGGTAAGGGCATTTCATTTTATTTACCCCTTGCTGAATATAAGAAGAAGCATTTTGGATAGGAATATATATTGCTGTGTGATCCACACTTATGTCCTATTATCATCTTTGGGACTACGCTTAGATGAACTGTTTAATATCCCAGAGACTTGCTTTATATCTCATTGAAAGTTTAATGATACACGTATTTGTTTGTTCTTTTTGTTTTTATGGGATTGTTTTGGCACCACTACACAGTCTAGAAGAAGTACTCTTACTTATTTTTGTGGTTCAATTTTTTCTGATTTTTGATTTTTCTCACAGGTGCTATGATAAGGCCTTTTTTCTTTTTGTTGATTGGCAGTACTGACTGCAAGTCCATACATGGGCGAATTACACTAAATGTTTACACTTATAATATAGCGCTACACTTTTTGATTTTCCTAAGGACATGGATTACTGGAACCATGTTCTGTGGTCTGCTGAGACCAAGATAAACTAATTTGGTTCAGATGGTGTCAAGTGTGTGTGGATGAGGAGTACAAAGACAACTGTGTCTTGCCTACAGTCAAGCATGGTGGTGGGACTGTCATGGTCTGGGGCTGCATGAGTGCTGCTGGCACTGGGGAGCTACAGTTCATTGAGGGAACCATGAATGCAACATGTACTGTAACATACTGAAGCATGATTCCCTCCCTTTGGAGACTGGGCCGCAGGGCAGTATTCCAACATGATAACGACCCCACGCATACCTCCAAGACGACCACTGCCTTGCTAAAGAAGCTGAGGGTAAAGGTGATGGACTGGTCAAGCATGTCTGCAGACCTAAACCCTATTGAGCATCTGTGGAGCATCCTCAAATGGAAGGTGGAGGAGCGCAAGGTCTCTAACATCTACCAGCTCCCTGATGTTGTCATGAAGGAGTGGAAGAGGACTCCAGTGGCAACCTGTGAAGCTCTGGTGAACTCCATGCACAAGAGGGTTAAGGCAGTGCTGGAAAATAATGGTGGCCACACAAAATATTAATACTTTGGACATTTTCACTTAGGGGTGTACTCATTTTTGTTGCCAGAGGTTTAGACATTAATGGCTGTGTGTTGAGTTATTTTGAGGGGACAGCAAATTTACACTGTTATACAAGCTGTACACTCACTACTTTACATTGTAGCAAAGAGTCATTGCTTCAGTGTTGTCACATGAAAATATAGAATAAAATATTTACAAAAATGTGATTGGTGTACTAATGTTTGTGAGATACTGTATGTGTTATTCTATTAAGTATGCCTCTCCCATTGTTAATTGTGTTAATTGTTCTGTCTGCCCTCTCATGTATGTGTTTATACTTGTAATAATGTGTGTTGTACAGTATTTTGTATTCAGGGTTGTAGGTGTCGGGCAGTCTAGACACCTAGGCTTGTTTAAGTGACTATTTAATTAGCTCATGTTAATTATATTCCTGTATACAGTTTCCTTTGCATATGATAATGTGATCAGCCTCACCTGACCTGGTGTACTATAAATTCTGTGTGAGGTTTCAATAAACAGTTCCAGTTCTCATACAAGCTATTGTCGGCTAGTCTTGTATGGTCCGCTATAACATCTGGTACCTATGTCCAGACTGGAGGAAGCGGTATACTGATGGAAGCACTCAAGCTAGGTGCTGAACGGTTCCATAACAATTACCTAGAAGCTTTTGAGCTCCTGTGATAGCAATAAATTTAAGCTAAAGTGGTATTAAAGGTTTGGCTTTTTTTTTAAAACATATTACAAACATGTTTTCCTACCTGCTCTGTTTAATGGTTGTGCACAGAGCAACCCCAATCCTTGTCTTCTTGGGCCTTCTCCCACTCCTGGGTCCTCCCCCCATGACTATTGCCCCAATACCAAGCCTCTTGCTATGAGGGCACTGGTGCATGCTCGCTCCTGAGCTCTGCTCTATGCGTTTTATAGGACACATAGAGCCGTGACTTGGCCCCGCCCCCACTCTCTCCTCATTGGCTCACTGGCTGCGATTAAGAGCAGTGGGAACCAATGGCTCCTGCTGTTGTCTCTGCCAATGAGGAGCGGGAGTCCTGGGGCAGCTGAGGCTCCCATGCACATCATTCAATCGAGAGGGGGCTCACGTAAGCATTAGGGGGGCTGTGGGGGGAGCAAGACACATCAGGTTTTTTATCTTCATGCATAGAATGCATGAAGGTAAAAGACCTACAGCCTTTACAACCACTTTAATTTTTTTCAAAAACTACAGTTTAATAAAGTATAATAAATAACTAAATAAATAAATTAGTAAATAAACACCCACATTTTTTAAAGCCCCTATCCCAACATATGTGAATAAATGGATGCAAATGTACACATCACAAAATGAACACACACGTATAAAAATGACAATCACACCACATATATAAGGTATCTCCACACATGCCCAAGTGAGAACAAGTTTTCTAGGGCCATAATTCACTGTTAACTTCAAAATGATGACCTGTAAGGGCTTTAAACGCATCATTTATGGACAATTTTGAGTACTGTAGATTCTCTCCATTTAACGTGCAATTTGTAAGTAGGGATGAGCCCGATGTTCGAGTCTTTATTTGCACTTCTTTTAGTTTTGGCTTTTTTTTTTTTTTCAGCACCAGATTCTTTCTTAAAACGTTCTCATCTGTTTTTACTACCTCTTTTTATTTTAAGTGCTCACTTTTTCTTGCTCTTCCTCTTCCTTTCTCTCTTTCTGTGACTCCCTCTGCAGATATATAAAGGTTGTTCTCAAAAGTTTCCATGCCCTGGGAGGAATTGTGAAATGTTGGCATTGGTATTGAAAATCTGACTGATCATGCCAAAAAACTGTCTTTTTCTTTAAGGATAGTGATGATATGAAGCCATTTATTATCACATAGTTGTTTGGCTCCTTTATAAATCCTAACAGAAATCACCCAAATGGCCCTAATGGAGAGTTTCCATCCCCTGGAATGTTTGGCCTTGGTACAGACACATAAGGTGATACACACAGGTTATGGCAGTTAAAGTTTAATTTCCCAAATCTGTGGATTTTTAAACTGCAATCTGTGTCTGTGTATAAATAGTCAATGGGGTTTATTTACTAAAACTGGAGAGTGCAAAATCTGGTGCAGCTGTGCATGGTAGCCAATCAGCTTCTAACTTCTAGCTTTTTAAATTAAGCTTTGACAATTAAACCTGGAAGCCAACTGGTTTCTGTGAAGAGCAGCACCAGATTTTGCACTCTCCAGTTTTAGTAAATGAACCACACTGTGTTTGTTAGCTCTCACACTGATACACTGAGAAGGCTAGATACTGAGCCATGGGGAGGAGAAAAGAACAGTCAAAAGACCTGCATAACAAGGTAATGGAACTTTATAAAGATGGAAAAGGATATCAAAAGATATTTAAAGTCTTGAATATACCAATCGGTACTGTTCAATCACTTAATAAGAAGTGGAAAATGGGGGCATGACTGGATGCTCTAGGGTACGGACATGCGTGACCTAGCTCAGCTGCACCTCCGGAGGAGGTCCTGCAAGCTGCAGCTGATGCAGTGGCATGGGGATGGCTTACCCCTGACCTAACCGTTCTGTTGCTCTGCCTAGGGGAACCCAGTCTTCATTGAGGGGTCGGGGGATCAGAGAGAGAGAGGAGAGCCGCTGGTGCACCTCCAGTACCCCCTGCCACCCTCTCCTGGATAACTCCGTGCTGTGCGGATGGTCTGACGCTGAATAGGGGGAGAGTTCACACAGCCTGTCACCTGGTCGTTGAGGGGAGAGACCTCAAAGTTAAAACAAGTGGGTGGATCCAGCATTTGTAATATACCTACCAGAGGAGACTAGGCTTGTTCTTTAGTGACACCCGGTGGACATTCAGTTCTCAGTTCTCTGCAGTTCAGTGCATTTGGGAAAAGAAATCAAGGGGGTCCCCCTTTCACTATTTTGGTGCCATTTTTCAATCTCATTATTCTGTCTCCCCTTTTCCTCCCTCTTTCTTGGGTGTAAGTGCCATCCTGCCCCAAATTTGGGAGGTAGTGCTGGGTTATTATAACACATTGCCATGATGTGGAAGAGGGGGGAAGACCCAGCGTGACAGGACAGTGCCCTCTCCAGTACCCAGTCACAACAAAATGTAAAGGGGAACCAGGTAGCAGCCGAATTAGAGAGATTCACCCATACCCCAGGTCAGACACCCACAAAAGGAGGGCAACAGAACCTGCAATCGCAATCTAAGGTGCACGGTGGGGCCGCAGCTGTAAGGAAAAGCCAAGGTCCAAGGGCAAGATATAGCAGCACCAGAGGTAAATTACACAGGACTGAAATCTACAGGGAAGGATACCCAGGATATTCAGGATACCCCAGAGTCCACATCTGGGGCTGGAGCCTTAACAGAAGGAGCACCATCATTGAAAGAGGTCCTGCAAGCAATTAACTCCTGTAAGACTTCTTTAGGTGAACTGTCTGACCAGCTTAAAACTATCGCTAAGCGCTATCCTTTGTCAGGCATGACCTACAAAAAGTGCGAAAAAGGACCACCGCCCTCGAGGGGAGAGTTAGTTTAGTGGAGGATGATCTGAACCCCCTCAAGCGGGAGATAAGAACTTTAAGAGAACAAATGGCTAACTATGAGCCGACCTGGCTTTCTTGGCGGTGTCGCCATTGCGCATACATGTATGTAAGTTGGTGGGTCAGATGTATATATGTGATGGGACATGTTTTACATTTGCCCACCTTTTCTTTTGAACCTTTTTCAAATGTGGTCTTTTCATATTTATAGGTGACCCTTGAGGTCTTGCTCCTGAAGAGTGACATAAAGGTCCCGAAACGCGTAGAGCTTACAACTACCTAAAGGTGTACCTAACCAATAACTATGTATGGACGTTCCAACCCATTTGTGCTCTCTTGATTCTCTTCATTTATACTTTGTAAACATTGGTATTTCTGTACAATATATGTTATATGTTATTGTGCTACTTTTTTGTACCAATAGTATGTCCGTCTTGTGGCAAGGTATGATTCCAACATTTGGTCGTTGAAGTCGACTCCCCCCATAAACAAATTGTATTCATGGATGCATGTTGGTTTTTGGATGGGGCCATTCCTTCTGGGGATTTCCACATAGGTGTTATTGTGGATGGAAGACAACATATACACATCCCTTCTGTCCCTCCACTTCACTGCCAGAATCTCTTTATTACGCAGACTTGCCGTTTCTCCTTTTCTCAACTTATTATTAACAAGACTTTGAGGAAAGCCCTTCCGATTCTTTTTTTACTGTGCCACATGCTGGCATCTTCTTCCGGTGAAGGTTGTGGAACAGGGGCAGAGATGTGTAGAAGTTGTCTACATACAGGTGGTAGCCTTTCCCCAGTAGGGGGTATATGAGGTCCCAAACACATTTCCCGCTATCACTACACTATCACTACAACTATCACTAAACTATCACTACAGTTCCCAAGTAGTCTGGGCAATTAGGGGGCTGCAGCTGGGTGTCCTTCCCTTCGTACACTATGAAGGCATATATGTACCCTGTGGCTCGGTCACATAATTTGTACACCTTCACCCCATAGTGGGCCCTTTTGCTGGGGATAAATTGCTTAATTTTAAGCCTGCCGCTAAATTTAACAAGGGACTTGTGACAGACTCACCCGGGACAGAGGCTATTGGAGGGGACTGAACGCAAGCCTCTTGCCCACCGATTATGGGCCCTAGCATTTGGGGGAATGGTGCTCTCTGTGAGCTGTATGCCTGGGGACCCTGGGGTTGGTGTTACTTTGGATTCAGCTCCATGTCCCCCCAAAACACACAGACTCTGGGAACCCTTTATATGCCATATTAGAATGATAAGACTGAATTATACTGTTGGGACACATCCTGTGAGGAGATGCTGGTGTCATCAACTCCAACTACTTGTGTTTATGTTGAGTGAGCTAATCACATTAGCCACCAGCACTGGCTAGGAGACGAACTGTTGATGACTAGGCTGAGGAGGGGGGAGATTGTTGTTTGTATTGTTAATTGTAATTAGCTCCAGCTATTGTGTTTATACTACTGTGTGAAGCTCGGTGCCCACAAGTCTGTCATCTGGTCTGGGTAAATGTTTTAGTAAATTAGCTCATGTTAATTAGGTTAGCTTTGGGTCAGCCTGCTGTATAAATGTGTGTGAGATCTCAAATAAAGAGTTAGTCCTGATGTACTCCAAGACTGGTGTTGTCTAGTTCTTGGGGGTTCCTATAGCCAGATCCATTGGACGTGTGTTCCAGAACTTAGGAAGCTGTATACTGACGGAAGCACTCAAGCGGAGTGCGGGACATTCCATGACAGGACTCATCCACACATATGTGTTGGTCGGGGGTGAACAGCTGGGGGAATACTTCAGAAAAATAATTTAATATTGTCCGAATTTTGTAAAGCCTGTCATAGTTTGGGTCATTTCGGGGAGGCCACTGGGTATTGTCACTGAAATGTAGAAACCTCATTATCATCAGATACCTGGTTCTGGGCATTACCGCGGAGAAGAGTGGCATGTGGTGGAGGGGGTGGGTTGACCAATAGGAACGTAATTCATTTTTTTTGGTGAGTCCCATATTAAATGTGAGGCCCAAAAAAACCTTGAACTCCTCCACTGTTAGGTCTCTCCACTCGTAGGGACGGGCATAATATGATGTGGGATTTTGCAAAATAAATTGCTGTGATTACAAGTTGCACTGGGCCACAATGGACGCCAACATGTCCTCTGTAAAATTTGAATCAAAAAAATTAATTGGGGTAAAATTCTCTCTGTCCACCTAGACTCCTGGCTGGGCAGTGAAAGAGGGAACGCTAGCTTCTCCTGAATTAGGAGGAAGCCACAAGGGGTTCTGAAGGGCATAGGGAAGGCTGGCATGGGACCTAACCCTTTGGGGCTGAGGTGACACCCCACTGGTACTTGGCTTTTCTTGCCGAGGTACTGAAGTGCTGGTGGATGGCACTGCGCTGCTGGTGGATGGCACTGCGGTGCTGGTGGATGACACTGCTTCCTCACCAGAACGCCTTCATTTGGCAGGCAGAATTTCTTCCTCCTCTAAGTCTGTTAGTGTTCCACTGCTGAGGACTGGCTCGTAATTTACGTTAGACTCAGAATCCAAATTGGAAAGGGAATTCGAAAAAGAGAGCTCCCCGTTGCTCTCGTCGACTGTGGAAAAAATTTGGTATGCCTCCTCGGCGGAAAAGCTTTTTTTGGACATGGCTGCTGGTGGTGATGAGATTGCACAGGTGTGTGCTAAGCCTGCACTGATGGGCACTGATGAGGTGGCACTGATGAGCACAGATGTGCACTGATGTGCACTGATTGATGGCACAGATGTGCACTGATGAGGCAGCACAGATGGGCACTGATTGCACAGATGTGCACTGATGAGGCGGCACAGATGGGCACTGATGAGGTGGCACAGATGGGCGCTGAGGCAGCACAGATGGGCACTGAGGAAGCAGCACAGATGTGCACTGATTGATTGCACAAATGTGCACTATTGAGGCGGCACAGGTGGGCACAGATATGCACTGATGTGGCACTTTTAAAGTGGTTACAGATGGGCACTGATGAGGTGGCACAGATGGGCACTGATGAGGTGGCACAGATGGGCACTGAGGTGGCACAGATGGGCACTGATGAAGCAGCACAGATGGGCACTGATTGATTGCACAGATGTGCACTAATGAGATGGCACAGGTGGGCACAGATATGCACTGATGTGGCACTTTTGAGGTGGTACAGATGGGCACTGGTGAGGTGGCACAGATGGGCACTGATGACATAGCACAGATGGGCACTGATGAGGTAGAACAGATGGGCACTGATGAGGCAGCACAGATGGGCACTGATGAGGTGGCACAGATGGGCACTGATGAGGCAGCACAGATGTGCACTAATTGATTGCATAGATGTGCACTGATGAGGCGGCACAGATGTGCACTGTTGAGGTGGCACAGATGGGCACTGTTGAGGTGGCACAAATGGGCACTGATGAGGCGGCACAGATGGGCACTGATTGCACAGATGGGCACTGATGAGGTGGCACAGATGGGCACTAATGAGGTGGCACAGATGGGCACTGATGAGATGGCACAGATGGGCACTGATAAAGTGGCACAGATGGGCACTGATGAGGTGGCACAGATGCGCACTGATTGCACAGATACGCACTGATTGCAGATGGGCACAGACGGGCACAGACGGCACTGATGGCACTGATGGCACAGATGGGCACTGATGGCACAGATGATGCACTGATGGCACAAGTGGGCACTGATGCGCACAGGTGGGCACAGATGGCACTAGATAGATGTCACTGTGGGCACTGTTGGGCACTTTCCACAACGAGGAAAGGGGACGACGTCAATAGATGTCATCCCGGCAATGTAGATCCACACTGTTGCCGTCATTTGGCTATAGCGCGGATCTGAACTGGTTAAGCAAAATTGTGAGTGAGCACATTCCCTTGGCTGAGAAGCAACCCCACACATAAATGGTTTTAGGATGCTTTACTGTTGGCATGACACAGGACTGATTGTAGCACTCACCTTTTCTTCTCCGGACAAGGTTTTTTTCGGATGCCCCAAACAATTAGAAAGGGGATTCTTCAGATCAAATTACTTTACCCCAGTCCTCACCAGTCCAATCCCTGTACCTTTTGCAGAATATCAGTCTGTCCCTGATGTTTTTCTTGAAAAGGAGTGGCTTCTTTGCAGCCCTTCTTGACACCAGGCCACCCTCCAAAAGTCTTCTCCTCACTGTGTGTGCCGATGCCCTCTCACCTGCCTGCTGCCATTCCTGAGCAAGCTCTGCACTGGTGGTGCCCCAATCCCACAGCTGAATCGAGAGTGTAGGGGATGGTCCTGGCACTTGCTGGACTTTCTTGGGCACCCTAAAGCCTTCTTCTCAAATGCAGTGGAAATGTTTTTTATGGGATGAAGTTCATTTTTATGGCAAAGAGGGATTTTGCAATTAATTAGGTAACCAATGGGAACAAATGCAATCTCCATTCACCTCACTATGTCTCTGTATATTTTGTTGGTTGAAAATGCGTTGACCCTGCTATTGTCAAACCCCCCTAACCACTTTCTTTCTTCAGCACTTATTGCAATTTTAATAAATACCATTCATCACTATAATGCCGCGTACACACGGTCGGATTTTCCAACGTTAAATGTTGAATGTGAGCTTGTTGTTGGAAAGTCCGACCGTGTGTATGCTCCATCGAACATTTACTGTCAGACTTTCCTCCAAGAAATGTTGGCTAGCAGGTTCTCAAATTTTCCGCCAACTAAACTTTGTTGTCGGAAAGTCCGATCGTGTGTACACAAGTCAGTCGCACAAAAGTTCACGCATGCTCTGAATCAAGCAGAAGGAGCCGCACTGGCAATTGAACTTCCTTTTTCTCGGCTTGTCGTACGTCTTGTACGTCACCACATTCCCGCGTTCGTAATTGTTGGCCAACATTTGTGTGACCGTGTGTATGCAAAACAAGTTTGAACCAACAACCTTCCAACAAAAATCCACGGTTTTGTTTGCGGAAAGTCCGATCGGGTGTACGGGGCATTAGTGTGATGTGTATTCGGATCCAGTTATGTGTGGGTCATCAATGGAAATGGCAGAAGAACCCATCATTTTCCAGGAACCTCTGAGAGAGTCAATGCTGCATCTGTAATAACTAGAACAGTTTATGAAAGGCTTGATGGGGTAATTTTCCTGTGAAAACATTACAAAACACTGGATGGTAGAAGAACCACAGCACAAGTTACCAGTCCAAATAATTTGTTATTCCAATGTAAGGTCAAATGGAGAATCATATGAGGAAGCCAGTGTGTTTCAGGAGGCCAACACCATCCCTTTTCATCAGGGCTTCAAAATAGGAGACAATGTATATGGAGAGTCACAGTTGGTGGTATTTGGACCAGTGTAGTGTTAGACACAGACCTCATCAGCAGCTGGTTTGGCAGTCAAACCACTAACAGTGCTCTCTCAACTTAGTCCTTATACATAGTTGTCCTATTTTTAAAGTGGTCGTAAACTCTGGAAAAAAACCCTGCAAGACAAACTAGCCCATTATGAAATACTTACCTTAGAATGAAGCTGTTGCAGCAGTTCCCGTACATGCGCGCGGGAACCGCCGGTCACGGCACAGCAGCTGGAGAAATTACACAAACGAGCTGTGCAAGTTTAGGAGAAATTCATGGTACCTACAGGTAAGCCTTATTATAGGCTTACGTGTAGGCAAAAGTGGTTATAAAGGGTTTACAACCACTTTAAACAAAGGTGAAGGGGGCAAAGATGGGCATCCAAAAAGAGTTGGCTTCCTCATTCAATCTTCTATCTGATCATACATTGGAATACTACTGTATCTGGACTGTTAACTTAATTATCGGGGTGTTTAACTGTTTGTTCGCCCCGCCGAATCACCACAATGCACTGTGCCGCCACACAGTGCATTGGAAGCCCTGATTGTCTGAAACAATGAAAGCTTTGCCCAATCAGGGCACATAGCACTGTCAGAGCCATGATTGGATAGTAACGGAATACAACAAACCTATGGTCCAGTGCTATCTATCCACTGTCCCAGGTATGAAAGCAGTCTAACCACATTTAATCATTTTACATTTCCTGCACTGAGAAACACCTTTTCTGTTGTTTATCAAGAGGTTTGGTGGTGTTTTAGTTATTTTACTGTTATCATACATGGTTCCATTATGTTCCCAACACCAGAGACCCTAATAATTATTGTATACCTCTTGGGTAACTTGGTAAAACAGAACCTTATTTTGGGTCATGAAGTAAAATAATCCCCTTTAAGCGCTTCCCGCCAACAGTACACATACAGTATATGTGGCCTCACTGGACTGGACTTTTTTTCCATGGGGCCGTATATATGCATATCTGTCTTTGTGCTGGGACAGAGCACCCCCAGCTCAGAGACCGAGGACTTAGCAGGAGCCCCAGGTCCCATACGAACAATCTGGACACGGAACTCCCGGTTCTAATTGGCTATCACAGTGATCAGTCACTGTGAAGCTTACCTTTGTAATTCTCTCTCTGTGAATGGAGAGCAAAGATACATTGTATCTCTCTCTCTCCTTTCAGTGAGAGATAAACAAACAACTGTGCGTAAAAAAAAAATAAAATAAAGAAAAAACAGACTTGATCTAAGTAATTGGCAGCAAAAGAAAATCCTGGTATTGCTACCAGGATCAAAAAGTGGCTACTTCCGCAACAGAAAGTCTTAGTCAAGATTTTGATTCTATAAAAGTACAAAAATTTATTAATTTCACTAAGGGCGCAATTTACATGGCATCCACCCGAACCATACATCTCGCATGACGAGTGCCGGACCCAGTGACCTTGCTTTGAAGGACAGGCTTTTTCCATTGCGGAGCTCTTCTGAGCCCAAGGAGACATCAAAGTGATAGGATCCCAGTCCGTGCAAGGATCGAACGGGACACAACGACTACTGAATTTAACAGGGTGGTAATGTATGGACGTGCCCCTTCTCCCTTGAAATATCAGATAGTGCCTGTTGGAAAAGACTGTTGAAAAAGCATCCCGATTGCTAAATGAGAAAGCTGCTAGAATTATTCATTTTTGAGTAAAGTCGGTCAGTCAGTGCACTAAAGCCGCAATTGGATGATCGTTGCATCTTTGTTAGGCTATTTACTGTCGACTTGGACACGGAACTTTGCTTCTCACACCCTTTATAAGACATACATCAACCAGCTGGGACCTCATTGTAGACTCCAGGTTTAATCTGAATAACACATTGGAGTGTACTCTCAAGTGACTAATAATATTTCAGATGGGACCACACAATGTCTAAAGGAATGATGCTAAGGCAACCACTCAAAAAGTGTAATGATCCACAACTCAAGGATACAATATCCCAATAAATTAGCGACAGGTTTTGACCACATGTCATCCAGTGATGACAACTTTGTACTTTTCAAACTTATTTGCAAGTTTCTGATTCAAGGGTTATCTTATCATGATTGAGATCCCCCGGGGGTCATTCACAGTGAAACTGCAAATACAACCTTTTTCCCCTGAATTGGAGAATTTTCTCCATTCCTTTTTTACATGCATTTTTTTGCATCAATGCGAATTAATCGCATGTCAGTTTCCCTGTGAATGGTATGCCGGTGTCCGGACTTTCTGTGTTTGGTTTTTTGATTGTTTATGTGTATTGAGAAGCAAAATGATACTCCAGCTCCACTGCCAATATGATGATCTATGAACTGTGGACCGATGCTCTAGCCAGGACGTTCAGGCCCTAAAACTTGAATCAGAAAAGGGCTGGCGACTCGGATGCTCTTGAATAAAAGTCCTTTATTTGGTTACATGGGTACACGGGTACAGGCTAAGCTGACGTGTTTCGGCTAAGAAGCCTTCATCAAAGCAAAGCTTACCCATGTAATCAAATAAAGGACTTTTATTCAAGAGCATCCGAGTTGCCAGCCCTTTTCTGATTTAAGTTTTAGTGTATTGTTGTGTGTGTGTGTTTTCATGTTTCCCTAAATGTTTTACAAGATCATCCCTTTGGGGGTTTTTATTTTGGAAAAAACCTTCAAAAGCACTATGAATGAAGCTGCTTCAATATTTACCAGCGCACCATGAATCCATGTAAATTGCGCCCTTACTGGAATTAATAAATTTTTGTACTTTTATAGAATCAAAATCTTGACTAATGCCGCGTACACACGGTCGGACTTTCCGGCATACTTGGTCCGGCGGACCAGAGTGTGCCGGACAATCCGCCCGTGTGTGGGCGGCGGCGGACTTTTCCGGCGGACTTCTTCCCAAAAGCCCGCCGGACCTAGATTTCAAACATGTTTGAAATCTTTCCGTCGGACTCAGTTTCGGGCGGAAAGTCCGCTCGTGTGTGTGCTGGTCCGACGGAAAGCCCGCTCGTGTGTAGGCTGGTCCGACAGACCAAATACGACACGAGGGGATGGTATTGCATCTCGCGCTCGCTGCAATAGGAAAAACAAATCTTCCTATTGCGGCGAGCGCGGGGCATACCAGGCCCTTAGGTCTGGTATGGATTATAAAGGGGAACCCCGCTACGCCGAAAAAACGGCGTGGGGTCCCCCTAAAATCCATACCAGACCCCGATCCGAGCACGCAGCCTGGCCGGTCAGGAAAGGGGGTGGGGACGAGCGAGCGCCCCCCCCCCTCCTGAACCGTACCAGGCCGCATGCCCTCAACATGGGGGGTGGGTGCTTTGGGGGAGGGGGGCGCCCTGCGCCCCCCCCCCCCAAAGCACCTTGTCCCCATGTTGATGAGGACAAGGGCCTCTTCCCGACAACCCTGGCCGTTGGTTGTCGGGGTCTGCGGGCGGGGGCTTATCGGAATCTGGGAGCCCCCTTTAATAAGGGGGCCCCCAGATCCCGGCCCCCCACCCTATGTAAATGAGTATGGGGTACATGGTACCCCTACCCATTTACCTAGGAAAAAAGTGTAAGTAATAAAACACACTACACAGGTTTTTAAAATATTTTATTAAACAGCTCCGGGGGGGGATCTTCCTCCGGCTTCGGGGGTCTTCTTCCGGCTTCGGGGGTCCCTCCGCTTCATCTTCTCCCGGCGTCCGGTTGGTTCTTCTCCGCTCTCCGGCCTCTTCTCCCGGTGTCGCAGGTCTTCGGCCGGCCCCTCCGCTCTCTTCATGTAGCTCTATTGCGAGCGGAGGTCCGGACTTCTGGGCTTCTTGGCTTCTTGGCTTCTTGGCTTCTCTTCTCTTCTCTTCCCCCAGATGTTGACACGACGCTCTCTCCGGCTGGACTGGTCTCTGAGGGCTGCGTTGTGACTTATATAGGCGGAGACCCCGCCCCCATATGATGTCACAGTCCCTGGGCATGCTGGGACTGTGACGTTTTAGGGGCGTGGTCGACCACGCCCCCCCCGACCACGCCCCCTAAAACGTCACAGTCCCAGCATGCCCAGGGACTGTGACATCATATGGGGGCGGGGTCTCCGCCTATATAAGTCACAACGCAGCCCTCAGAGACCAGTCCAGCCGGAGAGAGCGTCGTGTCAACATCTGGGGGAAGAGAAGAGAAGAGAAGCCAAGAAGCCAAGAAGCCAAGAAGCCCAGAAGTCCGGACCTCCGCTCGCAATAGAGCTACATGAAGAGAGCGGAGGGGCCGGCCGAAGACCTGCGACACCGGGAGAAGAGGCCGGAGAGCGGAGAAGAACCAACCGGACGCCGGGAGAAGATGAAGCGGAGGGACCCCCGAAGCCGGAAGAAGACCCCCCCCCCCCGGAGCTGTTTAATAAAATATTTTAAAAACCTGTGTGGTGTGTTTTATTACTTACACTTTTTTCCTAGGTAAATGGGTAGGGGTACCATGTACCCCATACTCATTTACATAGGGTGGGGGGCCGGGATCTGGGGGCCCCCTTATTAAAGGGGGCTCCCAGATTCCGATAAGCCCCCGCCCGCAGACCCCGACAACCAACGGCCAGGGTTGTCGGGAAGAGGCCCTTGTCCTCATCAACATGGGGACAAGGTGCTTTGGGGGGGGGGGCGCAGGGCGCCCCCCTCCCCCAAAGCACCCACCCCCCATGTTGAGGGCATGCGGCCTGGTACGGTTCAGGAGGGGGGGGGGCGCTCGCTCGTCCCCACCCCCTTTCCTGACTGGCCAGGCTGCGTGCTCGGATCGGGGTCTGGTATGGATTTTAGGGGGGACCCCACGCCGTTTTTTCGGCGTAGCGGGGTTCCCCTTTATAATCCATACCAGACCTAAGAGCCTGGTATGCCCCGCGACGGGGCTCGCAAGGTATCAATCTAGCCGATAAAAGCGGCAAGATTGACATCCTTTTCTAGTCCCGTCGCACCTGAGTCACGTTCAAAATGAACGGACTTGTCCGTGTGTGGGCAAGTCCGTTCATTCTGAAAGTCCGCCGGAACTCCGGCGAAAGTCCGTCGGAAAGACGGGCGGACTTAGCCCGCCGGAAAATCCCGGCGTGTGTGGGCAAGTCCGTTCGTTTTAAAGTCCGGCGCACCTGGCGGACAAAGTCCGTCGGAAAGTGTGCCGGACCAAGTAGGATAGAAAGTCCGCTCGTGTGTACGCGGCATAAGACTTTCTGTTGCGGAAGTAGCCACTTTTTGACCCTGGTAGCAATACCAGGATTTTCTTTTGTACCTATAGTTTGTTTGGCTACAGCAACAGTACCATTACGGTTTGTAAATTTACTTTTCACCGTTGGTTTTTGATTCAACAGGACTTGTTTTCTTTTCTCTTTTTTGTTTAAGTCAGTGCCAGGGTTAGTGTTTGGGTCAAGGTCAGGGTCAAAGATCAAGGTCAGGATCAAAGGTCATGGTCAGTATATTTTTGGCAGGATTAAAAAAAAAAAATTAGTATCAGTGTCAGTGTGTTTTAGGTGGCATAAAAAAAAAATGTGCACTATTGTTTCTGGGATGTACTACGGGTACAAACAACAGCTAACATACACATATGTGGTATTGCTGCGATCGTTGGGAGCAAGATTATTTATTTTAGGTTGCTCCTTGATGGTAGGTGTAATGGATCTGCAGTAATGTTCATGTCTGTCTGCTTACCTCTGTGTTCAGCTTAAGAGACCAGCCGCCTGTTTACCTGTCTGCTTAAAGTGGATGTAAACCCAATGTCATCCTTTCTAAACTCCTGCCATAGGGGTTATCTATAAGGATATAGATGCCTCCTGCATGTATCTTTACCTGTCAAATGTCTCCCCTCTGTCTGTTATGAGAGCTGAAAAACTGCATATTCTGTGGGCGGGTCTGTTGTCTGGACCTCGGTGGGTGGAGTTGTGATGTCAGTAGACTCCCCGCCCACCTCTACACTCCCCAGTGTATTTCTAACACTGAACTTCTGCTGAACTTCTGCTATGATCTCTAACATCCAGTGAAAAGACAGGAAAGTAACCACATGACTTCAGCATGCCAAATTATGCTGAGGTGTGGAACAGCCAATCCTTGCAGAGCTGCTGAAGAAAGGAGTGGGGGAGGGAATTAAAAAATACTGCATGTGTCTTAGGCTGTCACTCACAGCAAGGGGGAGTATTTGACAAAGTTTTTCTCACTTTGTCAAGATTTTTCTCACTGAACAATAAAAGAGGATTGCTCAGAGATGGATTAACTCTGTGTGGTAAGACTGGGCTCAAATAATAGGAAATCTTTTACTCTACAGTATGATATATATATATAAAAAAAAAAATTTCGGGTTTACATCCACTTTAAGTAATCTTCCCTCAAGCATGGCTCCACCCCAGCCTCTAACTGGGAACACTATATTAAACTGTGCACTGCAAGCCAGCCTCGCTGATCCATATTGTGTGTTTGGCTTTCTGTGTGCTTCTTGCCATGTGCTCTATGTCTGATTCTGTTTACCGACCTTGGCTTGTTCTTGACTGTCCTTGTCTGCTTCATATCCTGACCTTTGGTGTGTTCTCTGACTATGCCTGCCTGCTTGTTGCCCCAACCTTTTGGCTTATCTTCTGACTATCCCATGTTGTCCCAGTCTGCTGCTTCCTCTCTATTCTCCAGTAGCCTACAGTGAGCGTGAGCTGGGAGACCCTGGGGGCCGGGACCTGGAGCCAGTTGCAGCGAAGTCCATCCCCACCATCAGGGGCCCTGGTGAACACCTACTGGCTCTTATATTCCACACCCTGGGAAATCTCATGCTCTAGCTACCAGTGTGATCCTTGTTGGTGCCCCAGAGGACCTGCTTTCCTGAACCACCCAGCTCTCCATCCGCAGCAGTCAGCCATAGGGTCCACTGCCTTAGCGGTGAACTCCTGTTCCCAACAGGGTGCATCTGTCACCTGGCTTCAGGTGACCTGACATTAGGTTATAGTAGTAATAAGAAATATACAGCTAAATTAAAAAAAAAACATATTTTTTTCTCTTTTGGGCCAGTTTTCCTTTGATAATAAAAAATAAAAATAAAGCAATATCCATTACCCTTTACCACCAAATGAAAGCCCAATTTGTACTGAAACAAAGTAGTTGTGATGATATGTACGGTTTTACTAACATATGTCAAAGTTGCAAAATTGTGCTTAGGCATTTAGATTTGTTTTACCCTTAGGTGCAAAAGGGGTTTATTCAATGGTTTGCAAGTCTTAGGTTCCATATCTCAGTGGTTTTTGGTGGAGTTTTCCAAAAATACTGGTAGACCTCTTTTATCTTATTTTTTTATACTATGCATTGAAACACATTTCTTTAAGTCATTACAGTGTAAACCATACTGATTGCACACATTGTCATGAGTTGCTCTTTCACATCTATATTTGTCCCCAGGGAAAGAGGACGAGAAAGATATATACATCAATTTGACTGATCTTAATCTACAGAGACAGAAGAAAGGTGCAAAAGCCAAAGGTAAGCTTTTAGAACAAAAAGGGTACAACCTTCTGTACTACTCCAGGTCTTACTCCATCGGAGGACACCCACCTCAACTTATAGGATATTTACCTTTTACTATCACCAGTATTTTGTAGTCTTTGCTCTAAAAATCTTTCAACTATTGAGAAGTGCTGTATGTGTCTGGAGCATATAAGCCAATGAAAGACAGCTTCTTATTGGTCCAATTATTGGTATATGGAGACCAATACCTAAATTTCTTCCTATTTTTACCGCTGGTGACATCCCATCCTGAAGTTACGCTCTACCTTGAGGAGGGGGATATAGGAGGATTTGCCAAAAGACCCGAAGAGATCGGGCAGACCCCACAAGCCCTATATGATCCCTCTTGTCATAAGGCAGGGGGATCTACAACATTTGGTGAGTGTACATCCATACTTAACTGTCACAGTATGATTCAGGTAGGAGGATTTCCTTTTCATTGGAGTATTTGAAATACTTTTTGGGACTTTGTTCATCACATTTTGGATCAATTTTGGATATTTTATGTTCACATATGTTATAAGGACTATGGAGCGAGAGTCATGGTTGGTGATAGTTGGACCAGTGTAGTGTTAGGCACAGAGCTCATCAGCAGCTGGTTTGGCAGCCAAGCCACTAACAGTGCTCTCTCAACTTAGTCCATATACATTGTTGTGCTATTGTTAAGCGCTGATGAAGGTGGCAAAGATGGGCATCCAAGATGAGTTGGCTTCTTAGTTTGATCTGATGAAGGGGGCAAATATGGGCATCCAAAATGAGGTGGCTTCCTCATTTGATCTTCTATCTGACCTTACATTGGAATAAAATCATATCTGGGCTATTAGCTTGTGGTGAGGCACCTCTATCTCATATTCATTGTTTTACATAGCAAACCATGGACATTGTGGGAATCCTCTGGTGCGTAGAAGCTTCCAGCCCAGTAACAAGATAACTTGTACAAACACCACTGCAATACTATTGGATGACAATGGCAATAAGACAACCATAGGGTCCAGTTCTATCCATACACTGCCCCAGGTACAAAAACTTTCTGATCATGTTTAATAATTTTACAAGTAGGACATTTATATTTCCTGCTCTGAGAAACACCTTTTCTGTTGTTTATAAAGAGGTTTAGTTGTGTTTTCGCTTTTTTTATGGTTATCTTACTTGGTGCTATTCTGTTCCTAATACCAGGGGCCCTTATAAATATTGTCTAACTCTTGGTTTACTTGGTAAAGTAAACCCTAATTGTGGGTCTTGGAGTAAAATAATCCTTTTTAATGGTGTATTTAGTGGATATGTTAAAATCTTGGGTTTCCATATCTCTTTGGCCACTGTTTTTTGGTAGAATATTTAAACAAAATACTGATAGACCACTTCTGTGTTATCTTTTCTATACTGTGCATGGAAAAACAATGTTTTAAGACCTTACAGTCTATGTATTGATTGCACACAATGGCAGGAGTTGCTCTTTCACATCAAGTAGTCTCTGTGTAAGTGCTGTGCCCCAACACTGTTGATACAATTAGTTCAGAAGATATGCAGTACGCAATTGGGGTAAAAGAACCAGTTCACTGGAGTCCCAATACAGTAAAACACACACATTTTTTGATCAAGCATTGGAGTCACATTTAAAATTAGACCACACTGGCCTCTGTTGAAAATTCCATATTGTATAAAAACACTGCTGACTGGGTGGTTCTGCAGTAGTAAATCATATAACATAGACAGCTGTTGTCCCAGGTCCCATCACAAGATAGTAATGTGTAGGCTACATGCCCGCTGATGGGGGTGGTATACCGAAGCCTTCAGCAATTGGAAGCACCGCTGTGAGTGGGATCACTGAGAAGTATGCCTGGAATACCTAGGTCAGTCAGATCCATGGATATCCATTCCTACTTTGATCAGAGGACTGGGATTTTCCAATGCTGTAAAAGGGGTTTCCTAACTTGCCTATTTATCTCTCATGGTAGTTCCTATATTTACCAACAAGGATGGCAAGACCTTTACCATCAAACAGTTCATAGCGTGCTCATGTGAATATGTGGTATACATTCTATGCTGTACGTGCAATCTTACAGTTCAGTATGCAAGAGGGAAACCTTTTGAATCTTTAAGCTTAATACGTTATCGCCCAATGGTCTTAATGAAGAATTGGAGAAACATAGTGTAATATGATGACCCAAGGTTCATCCCATAATGTAATCCAAGGCTGGCTTCTATTAATTTAACAATATCATTATTAGTCTTTGTATAGTCAGTGTATTAATATGAGTCTATATATGTATTTGAAAATATATTTAGCAATGTCATCAGAAAATATTTTTCTATATGAATCTACAGTCTCTGTAGATATAATATATTTCATAATTTTTATACATTTTTTTTTTTACTTATATCTTTATTTTTACTTTTATTATTTAATTTTAATTTTATTTATCAGTTTGTGTGCATATATCCAATTTCACTGGCAATTACTAAAAAGGTTTTAATTAATCTTTTGTAATCCTTCGTATAAGAAATTTAAATGGTTTTCATATTAGAGTATGAATACGTAGATTATCAATCTTGTGTTCAATAAAGGTCGCAATAGGAAGAGGGTGGTGCCAACAAGCCTGAGGCTTTTTTTTTAGAGTTATACACTGCTCCTCCCCTCCATTTCCATTTTTTTGCCCTTTTAATCTGTGCCCATTTAGAGTGTCACGAGTGTCACGTGACTTTAGAAAGCACATACACGCAAAACGCGTTGTCATGGTAACATCCTGACACTCTGGTGTGCGTTCCACCCTAAACCACCCATAGCAGCCTCTCACCGACTCTACCCAACCTCTGGTGTGGCTCTGTGAAATATATTATATCTACAGACACTGTGAATTCATATAGAAAAATATTTTCTGATGAAATTGCTAAATATATTTTCAAATACATGTATAGACTCCTATTAATACACCAACTATACAAATAATAATAATAATGATCATGTTAAATTAACAGAAGCCAGCCTTGGATTACATTATGGGAAGGAGGGACCTTGGGTTACCATATTACACTATGCTTCTCCAATTCTTCATTGAGACCATTTAAGATTACAAATCCAAAAGTTTTCCCTTTTGCATAACAGGGAATACCTTTTGTAATCAGTTAGGGTACTATCCGAAATGCACTCAATGGCAAAGTCCTATAGACATCTGTAACCTTTGTTGTGACACAAAAGAAAATGCTGAGGCACACTGTGCTTATCACATCCCCCCTTAATAAACCTCCAATGTTCTCAAACCTGTTCTCGCAGTGTATGTATAGTGTGACCTATGTACAAAAGATTGCAAGGACAGCACTGAATGTACACCATATATTCAGATGAGCATGTTATGAACTGCTTGATGGTAAAGGTCTTGCCAAGCCTTGTTGGAAAAATTGGAACTACCCTGAGATAAATTGGCAGGTTAGGCAACACCTTTTACGGCATTGGAAAATCCCAGTCCTCTGATCAAAGTAGGATTGGATATCCATGGATCTGACTGACTTAGATATTCCAGGCATACTTCCCATCTGTCCCACCGGCTATGATTCCAATAGCTGAAGTCTTTGGAATTCCACTTTCATCAGTGGGCAAGTAGCCTCCACATCTTGTGATGGGACCTGGGGCAACAGCTGTCTATGGTATATGATTTACTACTGCAGAACCAGCCAATAGGGAGTGTTTTATACAATATATACATTTCCAACAGAGGCCAGTGTGGTCTAATTTTAGATGTGACTCCAATGCTTGATCAATGAATTTGTGTTTACTGTATTGGGACTCCAATGAACTGGTTCTTTTACCCCAACTGTGCACTGCATATCTTCTGAAATAATTGTATCAACAGTGTGGGGGCACAACACACGTTCTAAGCACTTACACAGAGACTGCTTGATGTGTTTATTCTTGCTACCCCCTCCAAGGATTTTTTCTAGCAGCTATGGACTTTTTTGTGAAGAAATTCCCTGCCCTTGTTTTTCCATTTTGGCGCCTGATCCCTTTGTTGTGTCTTTCACATCTATGTTTGTCCTCAGGAAACTGTGATGAAGAAGGTGCATACGGCAATTTGTGTGATCCTGATCTATTGAGGAAGAAGAATGCCAATGCCAAAGGTGAGCTGTTACTATAACAAGGTACAACCTTTTGTCCTATTCAAGGTCCTACTCCATCGGAGGACACAAACCTCCATTTAGGACATTTACTTTTTACTAACACAAATATTTTGTAGTCTTGGCTCTATAAATCTTGCAACTATTAACCACTTCAATACCAGGCACTTAGGCCCCTTCCTGCCCAGGACAATATTCAGCTTTCAGCGCTGTCACACTTTGAATGACAATTGCGTGGTCATGTAACACTGTACCCAAACAAAATTTTTATCATTTTCTTCCCACATATAGAGCTTTCTTTTGGTGGTATTTGATCACCTCTGGGGTTTTTATTTTTTGATAAACAAACTAAAAAAGACCAAAATTTTTGAAAAAAAAAACGTTTTTCTTAGTTTTTGTCATAAAATTTTGTTTTCCCCTTCACTGACGGGCACTAATGGGGCAGCACTAATGGGAACTGATGGGCACTGATGAGGTGGCACTGATGGGCACTGATAAGGCAGCACTGATGGACACTGATGAGTTGGCACTGATAAGGTGGCACTGATGGGCACTGATGAGGAGGCACTGATATGTAGAATTGATGGGCACTGATAGGTGGCACTGATATGCAGCACTGATGGGCACCAATAGGCGGCACTGATATGCAGCACTGATGGGCACTGATAGGCGGCACGGATGGGCACTGACAGGTGGCACTGATGGGCACTGACAGGTGGCTGTGATAGGCCCTGACAGGCGGGTGTGATGGCCACTGACAGGTGGCACTGATTGGCACTGATAGGTGGTACTGATTGGCACTGACAGGTGGCACTGATGGGCAGCACTGATGATGAGGTACTATGTGTTACTGACAGGTGTTACTGCTGGGCGCTGATTGGCACTGTCGTGGGCACTGATTGGCACTGTGGTGGGAGTGCCGCGATGCGTGCCCCCCCCCGGGCGCACGCCGGCATGTTGTCCTGCTGGACATCATATGAGGCCCAGTCAGGATAACAGAACCACTTCCCAGCCATCAATCTGCTATAGGCCGGGCAGGAAGTGGTTAAGAAGTGCTGTATTTGTCTGGAGCACATAAGCCAATGAAATAAAGCTTCTTATTGGTTCAAATATTGGTATATGAAGACCAATACCTAAATGTAATATTTATTTGATGAAGGTTATGGAGGAATATATACAACTCAGCAGCACCTGACATGAATGTCACATTAGCTCAGCACAATTGGCAAGAGATACAACGTGGCATGCTGAGAATAGCCAACCACATTGTTTAGAATTGTGCTGGAATGGAATTGTGTATGGATGGGGAGTACCTATACACAGTTGATGACTACAGGCTTGTTCACAATTGTCTGTCTATAATTATTTCAGCTGCCAAGAATTCACAAATTCGGCTTATATTGATCCTGATGGTCCTTCTCATCTTCCTATTCCTTGTTCAAGTTGTCTTCATAGGTATCTTGTTCACCTTCTGTGAGTATTACAGCTACAGTCTTAAACTTTACTAATAAAGACAATTGAGAATGGTTTACCATTAGAATTTTTGATTTGCAGCCCCTTTTAACCTCAGGTTGGCATAGCATGGGCTTACCAAACATAGCCAACAGTCTCTGGGCTCCTGATCATCACACCTATATGAGCTTGTTGGACATCCCTTCCCAAAACCATGATAGCTAAAAATGAGTTGCCCCGCTTTGCAACACATTCCACTCTTCTAGGAAGGCTTTCCACAAGATTTTGTAGGGAGTCTGTGGGAATTTGTTGCCATTTATGAGGTCAGGTCCTTATGATGGATGGGAAGACCTGGCTCACAGTTTCAACTCATCCCAAAGGTGTTCAGTAGGGTTGAGGTCAGGGAACTGTAAATTACGCTCAAGTTCCTCTACACCAAACTGGTCAACTCATGTTTTTATGGAGCTGACTTTGTACACAGAGATGCAGTTTCGCAGAAACCATAAAGGGCCTTCACCAAACTGTTACCACAGTCTTTGTTCACTGTAGCTTTAGAACCTTTCATTGGAAAAATTTGAATTCCATCATTTAGTGTTGAACTTGATGGCGCATATGGATTGGTGCAAATTCTCTGACCACAAATGTAATTGGAAATTAGAAATGGTCTTAAATTGAAGAAATTTGAACATTAGAAATATATTTAGTTTTGAAATCCAGAATGGGAGTGAAGTTGAATTTGACCTGAATCCAAATTTTAGAGGTAAGACATGTTTGCTTATGTACATTCTCTGTCATTGGATAACATTTCCTATATTTGTTTTATCCTGCCCAGATAAGAACATGGCTGAGGAGCAGTCACATCTGAAGGAAACTGGTAGGTGAAGAAGGAGCTTGTATTGCTGTCTGGCAACCAGGGCCAGGACAAGGGGTGGGCAGGAGGGGTGGCTGCCCTAGGCACTGTGGTATCATGTGAGGTGTAGGGGCACCACAAGGAGATTGTGATGAGGGGTTTTGTGTTGGGAGGGGGGATTTGGGGGGCCGTAGAAGAGTTTTTCTAGGAGGGAAAATTTGGGGAGGTGTGCAAGGAGTGGTGATTTGGGGGGATTTGTGTTGAGAGAAGTGATGGATGAAAAGGATTTGTGCTAGGAGAGGAGATTTGGGGGTTTGTGCTAGAAAAGTTAATATGGTAGGGGGTAGAGAATTTGTGCTAGGAGGGAAAAAATTAATTTGGAGGGGGATTTTGTGCTAGTAGAGATGTTTGGGATGCATTTGTACTAGGAGGAGAAATTGGGGGGATGTGCTAGGATGGATAATTGGGGAGGGGAATCTGTACTGAGAGGGCGATTTGGAGTGGGGGGGTGGGATTTGTGCTTGGAGGTGAAATTTAAGGGGTAAAGGATTTGTGCGAGGAAGGGGGAATGGGGGAATTTTTATTTTGGGGGGGAGGAATTGTGCTGGGAGCATATGCATAATAAAGGGATTGGGCTGGGGAGAATGGGGGGGGATTTGTTTTGGTAGGGGGGACATTTATGCTTCAGGGGTAAGCATGCAGATTATTGCTCAATTTTTTTGGGGGGTGAGGAACTTTTTGCTGACACATAATGCTCATAGATCTTTTTTTGGGGGGGGGGGGGGCACAATTTGGCATGTTCGCCTTGGGCTCTAGATGACCTTGTTCCGGCACTTCTAGCAACTTCTCCAAATTATACTCCAAAAATTCTGCACCTAAACAAACTGTATATATCCCCCTCCTACACAGCAACTGTTTTAACCATTTGCCGACCAGCCGCCGTCATTATACTGTGGCAGGTCGGCACGTTCCCGCGAACCGTCGTAGCTGTATGTCGGTCCCTTTAAGCGGGACAGCAGGCACGCATGCACTCACTGCATAGCGGGGGTGCCAATGCTCGTGACCAGCAGTTCGCGATGACCGATGGCCACGAGCAATCCTGGGCATGAGAGGCAGAACAGGGAGGTGTGTGAGTGTAAATACACACACCTTCCAGTTCTGTGAGGAGAGTGAGATTGTGAGTTCCTACAAGCTGGAAACCATGATCTCTCATCTCCTATAGTCAGTCCCCTCCCCCTACAGTTAGAACACACACATAGGGAATAAATTGGGGCTATTTATTACAGCAAAAAGTACAAAATATTGTGTTTTTTTTTCAAAATTGCAAACTGCTGAAGTGCAGTGGCGTAGAGTGGGGGGTGCGGGGGGTGCCGTGGCCCCGGGCGCGGCATTTAGGGGGCGCAATTTTGTGCCAGTAGTGTCATTACCAGCTGTTGCCTCCTAATTTTATGTTCCTGTGTCCCCCGCACTCCGGCCGCCATGTTAAGTATCTGGCGCCCTGTGATTTGCCGCATGGGGGTCATGTGAGCGCTCTTGAAGTCCCACCTCCGCACATGACCCTATCACGGCCGCTGTCTTCTTCTCTTAACCTCCGGGGAATCGAGACCGATCCAGGCACAGGCAGGACAAGGTGTGTGAGACTGAGACTCCCTCAATTCGTGTTACTGGCCCCAGGGGCAGGGGGGGATGGGAGAGAAAGAGATAAATACTGTATGCAGCCGCAGGACAGTGTAGTATGTATGGTGGGGTCGTCAGCCAGTGCTCCAAGGAGTTTCTCTTCCCTTCAATGGCGACCCTAGGGGGGGGGCAGAGGGGGCCCTGACCCCCCCCAACATCATGCTGTGCCCCACCATGTGCCCCCCCCCCCCCCCCCCCCCCCAAAAAAAAAATTTTTTTTTTTTTTTTTTTTTTTTTTACAAAAAATCAATGTCTAAGAGGGAGAGAGTCCCCAGTCAGCTCCTGCGGGTGATTCCTCCCCCCTCCCCTGCTCGCTGACACTGCATAATGTGAGCGTTCACACAACTTCGGCCGCCTGATCTGCTCCTTCACCTGCATCCTCATTGGCAGGGAGAAGAGCGAGTTGCAGGAAGAACTCCACCAGGACTTTCAGTTACTGAAAAAACAGACTGATTTCTCCCGTCCTTAGGACAGGAGAACCAGCCTGTAAATTCCAAGAGATGCCAGACCAGCTCTGTCAATAGCAGGGGCAGGACAGCAAGAGGAGGCTGGGGAACCCCACAGTGGCAGAACACCAGGGCCCGGAGGCAAGACAACCTTTGCAACCCTGATAGTTCTCCCACTGCTTTGGATCCTTATATTTTCTTGGTATGCTGGTGACATATATCTCTTGTTTTCTGCCACCCTGGGGGACCCCAATACATTAGGAAGGGAGCTTACTGCAGAACATGTGAAAGGGCCCGCTGTGGGGTCGTAGTAAAGGGCCCCAGGATATATATATATATATATATATATATATATATATATATATATATATATATATATATATGCATTTTATAGTTGCCCCCCTACTTTTGTCCCTGTCCCCCCATGTTCCCCCCCTAAATTTGAAAGCTGGAGACGCCACTGGTTTGCAGGCGCTATTATTAGCGCAATAGCGCCTGCAAACCGCCCCAGTGTGAAAGGGCCCTTAGGTTAAGTGATGAGCCTGCTAGGGTGATTTTTGACATGTGCTCTATGTGTGGATTTTTTTTTGCTTTAATTAACCACTTCAGCCCTGGAAGATTTTACCCCCTTCCTGACCAGAGCACTTTTTTGCGATTCGGCACTGCGTCGCTTTAACTGACAATTGCGCGGTCATGCAATGCTGTACCCAAACGAAATTTGCGTCCTTTTCTTCCCACAAATAGAGCTTTCTTTTGATGGTATTTGATCACCTCTGCCGTTTTTATTTTTTGCGCTATACACGGAAAAAAAACGAAAATTTTGAAAAAAAATGATATTTTCTACGTTTTGTTCTAAAAAAAATCCAATAAACTCAATTTTAGTCATACATTTAGGCCAAAATGTATTCGGCCACATGTCTTTGGTAAAAAAAATGTCGTGCGACGTGGCTCCCAAACAAAATTGACGTCCTTTTTTTCCCACAAATAGAGATTTCTTTTGGTGGTATTTGATCACCTCTGTGGTTTTTATTTTTTGTGCTATAAACAAAAAAATAGCGACAATTTTAAAAAAACGCATTATTTTTTACTTTTTGCTATAATAAATATCCCCCAAAAAATAATTAAAAAAAACATTTTTTTCCCTCAGGTTTAGGCCGATATGTTTTCTTCTACATATTTTTGGTAAAAAAAAAAACACAATAAGCGTTTATTGATTGGTTTGCGCAAATGTTATAGCATTTACAAAATAGGGGACAGTTTTATGGCATTTTTATTAATCATTTTTTTTTACTAGTAATGGCGGCGATCAGCGATTTTTATTGTGACTGCGACATTATGGCGGACACATCAGACATTTTTGACACATATTTGGGACCATTGTCATTTATACAGCAATCAGTGCTATAAAAATGCACTGACTACTGTGTAAATGACACTGGCAGTGAAGGGTTCACCCTGTTCACAAGGAGAGTACCAGAAGACACTGTCAGACACAGATGGATGGATGAAGCAAAAGGAGAGCCAGATAGCGAGCCGAGGTCAGGGCGGGCAGCAGACAACGTAATCAGGAGAACTAGCCGAGTTGGTACACAAGGGATCAGTTCACGATAAGTCTGTTTAAGCAGGTTACAGGAAGGGTGCTCAGGAATAAGTGTTGCCCAAGCAAGTGGAACAACAGGTGCCAGCCGACCTACAGCAGTAAAGGTAAGACACAGATCAGCTCTGCAGCTGATCTGTGACATAGGGGGTAAGGGGTTTTATACTGTACTAGTCGAAGGGACTCATTGAGTGCTAAAAGTCCACGCGTTAGGGGGGGCGCAAATTACTTGCCTTGCCCCGGGCGCTGACAACCCACGCTACGCCACTGCTGAAGTGGTTAAAGTATCTGTGCAGATTTTCAAATAACAGCAAAAAATAAGTAAAACTGTGCTAAAGTAGCTAAAGATATAGAAAAAAATAAGAATCCTAAACACTATATACTTTTTGAAAGCAATTTCCCTGGAGAATAAAATGGTTGTTTTTGCAACTTTTTTTTATATTGCACGATATTTGTACAGTTTATTAAAAGCTAATTTTAAGGAAAACGTATACTTTAGTGTATTTTAGTGTACCCAAATACAATATAATACCCATTTTTTTGGTATTCTAAAAGAAAATTAAGTTGCACCAAGTAAATTGACACCAAGCGAGTCAGGTGTAAAGAGGAAAGGATCCCCACTACTCCCGACCAGCCCAGGTGAACAAATGAACAAATAGCATCCTCAGCCTACATGTCTCCACCAAACCACACACTCTGATGCATTTTGCCCCGCCTAACTGGGGTGTTGGGGGGGCTTCAGGGTGTGTGGTTTGGTGGAGACATGTAGGCTGAGGCCGCTTTTTATCGTTTATTCACGTGGGCTGGTTGGGAGTAGCTGCAATCCTTTTCTCTTTAAATTTACTAACCCCCTAGATTGGTATTAGGACATGCCTGCACCCCATGTTCTGGGACACAGGGACATGCCCTTACCTCTACTTTCAGCATCACCAAAAAGCAATCAAACAGGTCACACCAAGCAAGTCGAGATTTACAATTTTGATCAACCATGAAATGGCGCCAAACTACGGTGCCTAAAAATTCCTATGGGTGACACATTAAAAGCCTAATAGGGCGTACACACGGTCGGACTTTGTTCGGACATTCCGAGAACAAAATCCTAGGATTTTTTCCGACGGATGTTGGCTCAAACTTGTCTTGCATACACACGGTCACACGAAGTTGTCGGAAAATCCGATCGTTCTAAACGCGGTAACGTAAAAACACGTACGTCGGGACTATAAACGGGGCAGTAGCCAATAGCTTTCATCTCTTTATTTATTCTGAGCATGCGTGGCACTTTGTCCGTCGGATTTGTGTACACACGATCGGAATTTCCGACAACGGATTTTGTTGTCGGAAAATTTTATATCCTGCTCTCAAACTTTGTGTGTCGGAAATTCCTATGGAAAATGTGTGATGGAGCCTACACACGGTCGGAATTTCCGACAACAAGGTCCTATCACACATTTTCCATCGGAAAATCCGACTGTGTGTACGGGGCATAAAGGTTTAGAGTTAAACATTAGCTCTAGTGCTTGAATTATTGCTCACACTCCAAAGTTTGCAGCAATATTTCACATGTATTGTGCAACCACTGTTTACATGTGCGTGCGGGACCTACACTATATAACCAAAAGTATTGGGACGCCTGCCTTTATATGCACATTAATGGCATCCCAGTCTTGGTCCGTAGGGTTCAATATTGAGTCGGTCCACCCTTTGCAGCTATAACACCTTCAACTCTTCTGGGAAGGCTGTCCACAAGTTTTAGGAGTGTGTCTAACGCACTGTACACACGGTCGGATTTTCCGACAGAAAAAGTGCGATCGGATTGTGTTGTCTGAAATTCCGATCATGTGTGGGCTCCATCGGCCTTTTTCTATCGGAATTTCCGACACACAAAGTTTGAGAGCAGGATATAAAATTTTCCGACAACAAAATCCGATCGGTTAAATTCCAATCGTGTGTACACAAATCCGATGCACAAAGTGGCACGCATGCTCAGAATAAATTAAGAGACGAAAGCTATTGGCCACTGCCCCGTTTATTATCCCGACGTACGTGTTTTACGTCACCGCGTTTAGAATGATCGGATTTTCCGACAACTTTGTGCGACCGTGTGTATGCAAGACAAGTTTGAGCCAACATCCGTCAGAAAAAATCCATGGATTTTGTTGTCGGAGTGTCCGATCAATGTCCGACCGTGTGTACAGGGCATATGGGAATGTTTGACCATTCTTCCAGAAGCGCCTTTGTGAGGTCAGGCACTGATGTTGGCCATTGAAGCTGTTATAGCTGCAAAGGGTGGGTATTGTCCCAATACTTTTCACAATAAACAGTGAGTGAAAAAGTATTTGATTTCCAGCTGATTTTGTATGTTTTTCCCAATGACAAAGAAATGATCAGTCTATAATTTAATTGGTCAGTTTATTTTAACAGCGAGAGACAGAATAACAACAAAAATATACAGAAAAACGCATTTCAAAAAAGTTATAAATAGATTTTCATTTTAATGAATGAAATAATTATTTGATCCCCTATCAGTCAGCAAGATTTCTGGCTCTTAGGTAACGAGCTGAGATTAGGAGCACTCTCTTAAAGGGTGACAACAGTTGGTGCGATTATTCGCAAATGAGAACAAATGAGAACAAATGGGTTCCCCTTAAGATCCATACCAGACCTGAAGGGCCTGGTATGGAATTTGGGGGGACCCCCACGCATTTTTTTTTTTAAATTTGGTTCGGGGTTCCCCTAATATTCATACCAGACCTAAAGGGACTGGTAATGGACTGTGGGGGAATCCCAGGCTGTTTTTATCAATTCATTTTTAGGTGTATTGTCGGGACCGACAATTCATTAAAAGCCGGCACTAGCGCTAGCACTTTTAGTTGACTTTTTTTTCCTTTGGAAATGTCATTTTGCTCTTGGACTGTTCTAAGCGCGGGAAACATGCTCTACTTTACAGGCATACTATAGACACCTCCCAGGTATGAAATTTAAAGGAATACTTCACTTTTATTGTTTCACTTTAAGCATTATTAAAATCACTGCTCCTGAAAAAACTGCAGTTTTAAAACTTTTTTTGCATTGATCCATGTCCCCTGGGGTAGGACACAGGTCCCCAAACCCTTTTTATGACAATAACTTGCATATTAACCTATAAAATCAGCACTTTTGATTTCTCCCATAGACTTTTAAAGGGTGTTCCGCGGCTTTCGAATTTGCCGAATTTGTTTGCTATTCGGCGAACGGGCGAACAGCCAATGTTCGAGTCGAATTCATGTTTGACCCAAACAGATAGCCCATCCCTAGGAATCAGCTTAGAACTACTCTGGAGAATCTTGTCAATGATCTCAAGGCAGCTGGGACCATAGTCACCAAGAAAACAATTGGTAACACACTATGCCGTGAAGGACTGAAATTCTGCAGTGCCCGCAAGGTCCCCCTGCTCAAGAAAGCACATGAACAGGCCCGTCTGAAGTTTGCTAATGAACATCTAAGTAAATAAGAGGAGAACTGGGTGAAAAAGTGTTGTGGTCAGATGAGACCAAAATCAAGCTCTTTGGTATCAACTCAACTAGCCGTGTTTGGAGGAGGAGGAGGAATGCTGCCTATGACCCCAATAACACTATCCCCACCGTCAAACATGGAGGTGGAAACATTATACTTTGGGGGTGTTTTTATGCTAAGTGGACAGGACAACTTCACCACATCAAATGGACAATGGATGGGGCCATGTACCTTCAAATCTTGGTTGAGAACCTCCTTCCCTCAGCCAGGACATTTAAAATGGGTCGCGGATGGATATTCCAGAACAACAATGACCCAAAACACATGGCCAAGGCAGCAAAGGAGTGGCTCAGGAAGAAGCGCATTAAGGTCCTGGAGTGGCCTAACCAGTCCCCAGACCCTTATCTCATAGAAAATATGTGGAGGGAACTGAAGGTTCGAGTTACCAAACACCAGCCTCGAAACCTTAATGACTTGGAGAGGATCTGCTAAGAGGAGTGGGACAAAATCCCTCCTGAGATGTGTGCAAACCTGTTGGCCAACTACAAGAAATGTCTGACCTCTGTGATTGGCAACAAGTGTTTTGCCACCGAATACTAAGTCATGTTTTGCGAAGGGGTCAAATACTTATTTTACTCATTAAAATGCAAATCAATTTATAACTTTTTTGAAATGCCTTTTTCTGGATATTTTTGTTGTTATTCTGTCTCTCACTGGGAAAATAAACCGACCATTAAAATTATAGACTGATCATTTCTTTTTTTTCATTTAATATTTTTATTACTAGTTTAAGAGGAAGAAAGGCATACACTTTACCAACATCAAATATAACATATTATGCATGTCTATATGCTAATCTAACATACAAATAAATTCATTTTCTTCTAAAGCCAAGACCATGCTCTCTAATTACAACAAAATCAAAACCTCATTACAATCTCCCAAACGCATTAAGGCAGAGATCCTCTCCCGCCCTTAATCAAAGTATATCTCCAACTCCCTCCTGGGGGTTCTATCTATATTTTCCTTAACCACTTTCCGACCGCCTAACACCGATATACGTCGGTAGAATGGCACGGGCAGGCAGAATCACGTACCCGTACGTGATCTGCCTCCTGCGGGCGGACCCCCCCTCCGGTGCCAGCGGCGGTCGGCATTTGTCTAGGAGCGTTGAGAGGCGAGGGGGAGGCCATCCGATCGTGGCCCCCCCTCACAATCGCTCCCAGCCAATGGGAATCCTCCCCTGCCTGTGTGTAGTTTCACACAGGCAGAGGATGTGATGTCATCTCTCCTCGGCTCGGCAGTTTCCGTTCCGGCGCAGAGGAGAGAAGACATGTGAGTGCACAACACACACACACACACAGTAGAACATGCCAGGCATACTTTACACCCCCGACCCCCCCCGATCGCCCCCCGATCCCCCCCCAATCACCCCTCCCCCCTCCCTGTCAAACTGACACCAAGCAGTATTTTTTTTTTTCTGATTACTGCATGGTGTCAGTTTGTGACAGTTAGAAGTGGTAGGGCAGTTAGTGTTAGCCCCCTGTAGGTCTAGGGTACCCCCCTAACCCCCCCTAATAAAGTTTTAACCCCTTGATCAACCCCTGTCACCAGTGTCACTAAGCGATAATTTTTCTGATCGCTGTATTAGTGTCGCTGGTGACGCTAGTTAGGGACGTAAATATTTAGGTTCGCCGTCAGCGTTTTATAGCGACAGGGACCCCCATATACTATCTAATAAATGTTTTAACCCCTTGATTGCCCCCTAGTTAACCCTTTCACCAGTGATCACCGTATAAGTGTTACGGTTGACGCTGGTTAGTTTGTTTATTTTTTATAGTGTCAGGGCACCCGCCGTTTATTACCGAATAAAGGTTTAGCCCCCTGATCGCCCGGCGGTGATATGCGTCGCCCTAGGCAGCGTCAGATTAGCGCCAGTACCGCTAACACCCACGCACGCAGCATACGCCCGGCCCGGCCCAGCCCACCCAAGTGCAGTATCGATCGATCACTGTCACTTACAAAACACTAAACACATAACTGCAGCGTTCACAGAGTCAGGCCTGATCCCTGCGATCGCTAACAGTTTTTTTTGGTAGCGTTTTGGTGAACTGGCAAGCACCAGCCCTAGGCAGCGTCAGATTAGCGCCAGTACCGCTAACACCCACGCACGCAGCGTACAACTCCCTTAGTGGTATAGTATCGGAACGGATCAATATCTGATCCGATCAGATCTATACTGGCGTCCCCAGCAGTTTAGGGTTCCCAAAAACGCAGTGTTAGCGGAATCAGCCCCGATACCTGCTAGCACCTGCGTTTTGCCCCTCCGCCCGGCCCAGCCCACCCAAGTGCAGTATCGATCGATCACTGTCACTTACAAAACACTAAACGCATAACTGCAGCGTTCGCAGAGTCAGGCCTGATCCCTGCGATCGTTAACAGTTTATTTGGTAGCGTTTTGGTGAACTGGCAAGCGCCAGTGGCCTAGTACACCCCGGTCGTAGTCAAACCAGCACTGCAGTAACACTTGGTGACGTGGCGAGTCTCATAAGTGCAGTTCAAGCTGGTGAGGTGGCAAGCACAAGTAGTGTCCCGCTGCCACCAAGAAGAAGACAAACAGGCCCGTCGTGCCCATTATGCCCTTCCTGCTGCATTCGCCAATCCTAATTGGGAACCCACCACTTCTGCAGCGCCCGTACTTCCCCCATTCACATCCCCAACCAAATGCAGTCGGCTGCATGAGAGGCATTTTCTTTATGTCCTCCCGAGTACCCCCACCCAACGAACCCCCCAAAAAAGATGTCGTGTCTGCAGCAAGCGCGGATATAGGCGTGACACCCGCTATTATTGTCCCTCCTGTCCTGACAATCCTGGTTTTTGCATTGGTGAATGTTTTGAACGCTACCATTCATTAGTTGAGTATTAGCGTAGGGTACAGCATTGCACAGATTAGGCACACTTTCACAGGGTCTCCCAAGATGCCATCGCATTTTGAGAGACCCGAACCTGGAACCGGTTACAGTTATTAAAGTTAGTTACAAAAAAAAAGTGTAAAAAAAAAAAAAACACATACAAAAATATAAAATAAAAAAAAAAAATAGTTGTCGTTTTATTGTTCTCTCTCTCTATATTCTCTCTCTATTGTTCTGCTCTTTTTTACTGTATTCTATTCTGCAATGTTTTATTGTTATTATGTTTTATCATGTTTGCTTTTCAGGTATGCAATTTTTTATACTTTACCGTTTACTGTGCTTTATTGTTAACCATTTTTTTGTCTTCAGGTACGCAATTCACGACTTTGAATGGTTATACCAGAATGATGCCTGCAGGTTTAGGTATCATCTTGGTATCATTCTTTTCAGCCAGCGGTCGGCTTTCATGTAAAAGCAATCCTAGCGGCTAATTAGCCTCTAGACTGCTTTTACAAGCAGTGGGAGGGAATGCCCCCCCCCACACCGTCTTCCGTGTTTTTCTCTGGCTCTCCTGTCTCAACAGGGAACCTGAGAATGCAGCCGGTGATTCAGCCAGCTGACCATAGAGCTGATCAGAGACCAGAGTGGCTCCAAACATCTCTATGGCCTAAGAAACCGGAAGCTACGAGCATTTTATGACTTAGATATCGCCGGATGTAAACAGCGCCATTGGGAAATTGGGAAAGCATTTTATCACACCGATCTTGGTGTGGTCAGATGCTTTGAGGGCAGAGGAGAAATCTAGGGTCTAATAGACCCCAATTTTTTCAAAAAAGAGTACCTGTCACTACCTATTGCTATGATAGGGATATTTACATTCCCTGAGATAACAATAAAAATGATTTAAAAAAGAAAAAATGAAAGGAACAGTTTAAAAATAAGATAACAAAGCAAAAAAATAATAAAGAAAAAAAAAAAAAAGCACCCCTGTCCCCCCTGCTCTCGCGCTAAGGCGAACGCAAGCGTCGGTCTGGCGTCAAATGTAAACAGCGATTGCACCATGCATGTGAGGTATCACCACGAAGGTCAGATCGAGGGCAGTAATTTTAGCAGTAGACCTCCTCTGTAATTCTAAAGTGGTAACCTGTAAAGGCTTTTAAAGGCTTTTAAAAATGTATTTAGTTTGTCGCCACTGCACGTTTGTGCGCAATTTTAAAGCATGTCATGTTTGGTATCCATGTACTCGACCTAAGATCATCTTTTTTATTTTATCAAACATTTGGGCAATATATTGTGTTTTAGTGCATTAAAATTTAAAAAAGTGTGTTTTTTCCCCAAAAAATGCGTTTGAAAAATCGCTGTGCAAATACTGTGTGAAAAAAAAAAATGAAACACCCACCATTTTAATCTGTAGGGCATTTGCTTTAAAAAAATATATAATGTGTGGGGGTTCAAAGTAATTTTCTTGCAAAAAAAAATAATATTTTCATGTAATCAAAAAGTGTCAGAAAGGGCTTTGTCTTCAAGTGGTTAGAAGAGTGGGTGATGTGTGACATAAACTTCTAAATGTTGTGCATAAAATGCCAGGACAGTTCAAACCCCCCCAAATGACCCCATTTTGGACAGTACACACCCCAAGCTATTAGCTGAGAGTCATGTCGAGTCCATGGAATATTTTATATTGTGACACAAGTTGCGGGAAAGAGACAATTTTTTTTTTTTTTTGCACAAAGTTGTCACTAAATGATATATTGCTCAAACATGCCATGGGAATATGTGAAATTACACCCCAAAATACATTCTGTTGCTTCTCCTGAGTACGGGGATACCACATGTGTGGGACGTTTTGGGAGATTGAAAAAAATAAATAAATTTGTCACTTTCCTGCAACTTGTGTCAAAATATAAAACATTCCATGTACTCAACATGCCTCAAAGCAAATAGCTTGGGGTGTCTACTTTCTAAAATGGGGTCATTTGGGGGGGGTATGCCATCTGGGCATTTTTGGGCCTTCAAAACTGTGATAGGCAGTGAGGAGTAAAATCAAAAATGTACGCCCTTAGAAATCCTGAAGGCAGTGATTGGTTTTCGGGGCCCCGTACGCGGCTAGGCTCCCAAAAAGTCCCACACATGTGGTATCCCCATACTCAGGAGAAGCAGCTAAATGTATTTTGGGGTGCAATTCCACATATGCCCATGGCCTGTGTGAGCAATATATCATTTAGTGACAACTTTTTGTAATTTTTTTTTTTGTCATTATTCAATCACTTGGGACAAAAAAAATGAATATTCAATGGGTTCAACATGCCTCTCAGCAATTTCCTTGGGGTGTCTACTTTCCAAAATGGGGTCATTTGGGGGGGGGTTGTACTGCCCTGCCATTTTAGCACCTCAAGAAATGACATAGGCAGTCATAAACTAAAAGCTGTGTAAATTCCAGAAAATGTACCCTAGTTTGTAGGCGCTATAACTTTTGCGCAAACCAATAAATATACACTTATTGACATTTTTTTTAACAAAGACATGTGGCCGAATACATTTTGGCCTAAATGTATGACTAAAATTGAGTTTATTGGATTTTTTTTATAACAAAAAGTAGAAAATATCATTTTTTTTCCAAATTTTTGGTCTTTTTCCGTTTATAGCGCAAAAAATAAAAACGGCAGAGGTGATCAAATACCATCAAAAGAAAGCTCTATTTGTGGGAAGAAAAGGACGCAAATTTCGTTTGGGTACAGCATTGCATGACCGCGCAATTAGCAGTTAAAGCGACGCAGTGCCAAATTGTAAAAAGTGCTCTGGTCAGGAAGGGGGTAAATCCTTCCGGAACTGAAGTGGTTAAGTGTCTAACTCTCTCTTACCTCTATATTTACAAAAAAAAACACACACAAAACAACAACAAAAAAACCCAAAAAACTTAAGGGGAGGGAGGGGCAGAACCCATCTCCCGCCTCCCCCCTCCCGCCTCCCCATCTCTTCCTCCTCCCCCTCTCCCCAACAACCCCCTCCCTTACTAAGAATCCAATGGCCACATTTTCTATTTTCAGTCATTAAGATTTACATCTATAAGGGTTTTTCCCTCTTCTGTATCAATGAAAAGATTCCACGGAGACCATGTTTTCAGATATGTCCCTCTTTTTTGCCGGGATGTCCAAACCAAATTCTCCATAAGGTTCAATTGTTCTACTCTTTTAAGCCACAATCCTACCGTTGGTGGTTGTGTCTGCTTCCAAGTGAGTGGAATACATGCTCTGGCTGCATTCAGAAGGTGACATAGAATAGATTTCTTATATGATTTAACTAAGATTTTAGTATCTTTTAAGAGGAAGAAAGATGGATCCTCCAGAATCTCCTGATCACTAAATTTTTGAGCAATTCTCCGGACTTCTTTCCAAAAAGTTCTCTATTCTGGGGCAGGACCAAAAAATATTCATTAACTGATCATTTCTTTGTTATTAGCCAACGTACAAAATCATCAGGGGATCAAATCCTTTTTTTCCCTCACTGTAGTTTGTATTGGATTAGGATTGGAGTTGAAATTTACTGAATCCAAATCTCAGAGGAAAGATGGGTTTGCCGATGTGCGTTCTCTGTCATTGGATAACATTTCCTATTCTTGTTTTATCCTGTTTAGGTGAGAACATGGCCAAGGAGCAGTCACGTCTGAGAGAAACTGGTAGGTGAAGCTTGCATTACTATCCGTAAAATTCTGTAAATGATACTATAAAAATATTCTAAGTATAGATGCACACTAGTATGGAAATAATATGAGCTTTATATAAGATACATCCAATGAACAAACAGGTATTTTCACCTAGGGGTGTACTCACTTTTGTTGCCAGCGGTTTAGACATTAATGTCTGTGTGTCAAGTTATTTTGAGGGGACTGCAAATTTACACTGTTATACAAGCTGTACACTCACTACTTTACATTGTAGCAAAGTGTAATTTCTTCAGTGTTGTCACATGAAAAGATACAAAAAAAATTACAAAAATGTGAGGGGTGTACTCACTTTTGTGAGATACTGTACATCCAGGAGCTATGTGCAACAATAGTAAACAATATTAAAATAAGAAAACTTGCCTAATATTCCCTACTTCTGGACTGGTATAGCAACAGTTTTTCCATGGAGACATGTGGTCTCAACTCTTCTCCCTCCCTCCCCACTTACTCCTTTTGGGGTTTCCAAACCAGAATCCCAGAGACAGGAAGTGCTTTATACATAGCTCTGTGAAAGCTTGGTTATTCACAAATACAAACAGCAGAGGGCATCATATCCCTACAAACATTTTACTGGAAAAACTTGAATTCCTTCATTTAATAGATGGTAGATCTGGGTCGGAGGAAATTTTCTGACCACAGATGTGATTGGGAATTGAAGAAATTTGAACACAAGAAAATGTATTTTAGTTTTGAAATCCAGATTGAGATTGAAGTTGAATTTGACCTGAATCCGAATCTCATGTCCTATTATTGTGTTTTATCCCATCCAGATAAGAACATCACTGAGGGGCAGTCACGTCTGAGGGAAACTGGTAGGTAAAGAAGGAGCTTGTATTGCTGTCTGGTAACTGCTATCAATTATTTCAATCACCTGTTGTGTGCTGGAGGGGGGCAGGGCATTTTGTGGTGTCGGCATAGACTGTCAGAAGTGACTGCTGCAGATAGCAGAGGGAGGAGACAGTAGATAGGAACCCGACTCTGTGCCTTAGATTGGGGCAATTATACACAAATGCTTCCTTCATTTTTCATTTCAGAGGTTTACAACCACTTTAAACAACAATATGACCTCTGATACTCAGTCACATTCTCCTGGCATTTCTTGACCACATTCACCTTATTTATGATAGAGTGAATGTGCACCAGTTGAAGGTAGATACCCATCAAATATCTGTCAGGACCTGGATCACCTGCTTGTCGCACTGTGCTTCCCAGAACAGGCAGGATTTGGCTACTCCTTGGGACCCGTTTGTCTAGGTGTCAGAAACCATGAAATCAGACCGAGACAGAAGTACATTTAAATCACACTTGTTTAATAATAAAAATAAATAGAACAAACGTAGTCAAAACATAGCCAGAGTTCAGGAACCAGAACGGATAGTCAGACAAGCCAAACGTCAGGGAGCCGGAGATAAGCGTAGTAGAACAGCGAGCAGGATCTGGAGCCAGAAGGGATGTCAGCCAAGCAAGTCTTTTAACAGGAATGCAGGAGATAGTTTCTGTGATATTGACTAAGGTGAAGGCAGAGATCCTCTGGGATGGACGGCTCAAGTAGGCAGAACTGACGAGCAGGATATCATCAACAGGTGAGTCACTGTGGAGAGATAGGAGCTGGTAATTAACCGACAGCTGAGCGGCCAGCTCAGAGAAGTAAGGGCAGAGCTCAGCCCTGACACTAGGACATGTGTCATGAGTTATATGTACTGAGCCTTGAATCTTGCTGATGTAGCATTCAGCTTCCTTGACGCTAACACATGTATGTCTACCCCCCCACCAAAACCTCTCCTGGTTTTGCAGATTCCAAATGCCCATTGAGTCCTAGCATTTACATATAAGCATAAGTCTAGTGAGATATCTCCTAGAGAAAAAACTCCCGAAAGCATCTACCCACCTCAACTACAATCTGAAAAGGGCTCTAGTTGCCCCACATTATATGCCTAATATATATATATATATATATATATATATATATATATATATATATATATATATATATATATGAATTTTCTTTTGAGCTTGATGAGTTTTCCCATATACCACACCCTCATAGTTGCCTCATATAATTTGGCGCCCCCCTGTGGAGATCCTAATTTACCTGTCTGCCTCATCTCAGTGACAAACTGTACCCTATACTTTGTGCTTTTTACACATATACATGTAGCTCCAGAAGAAGCGCTTCCAAAGTGCAAAACTAGTTGAGCATTTCTTGAATGTGTCTTCTGAGTATTTAAGTAGAAGTGCTCTACCCCGGGTTGACTTCACGAACCCCTTCTTATGTGATCACTGTATGATAAATTATCAGGTCATCTTATATGTACACAGTACATGGGTGTTACTTTTTAGGGGTTTCTAGGGGTTTCCTTGTGAAATTGTTCATAATCTATCAACCCAGTCCATTGAGGTTTAGGTTGAAATCTGGACTGTATGGTTGGTCACCGAGACATGTTTTAAATCACATTCACATTTGTAAATGTTTTTATCTTTGTCTTAGTTTTTTTTTTTTAATACTAAAAATACTACATTTAATACTAAACTAGATGGCAGATGTGGGTCAGTGCAAATTTTCTGACCAAAAATGTGATTGGAATTCAAAATGGGTTGAAGAAATTTGAAACATAAAAAAAAGTTTTAGTTTTAAATTCCGGATTGGGATTAAAGTTGAATTGGATCTGAATCCAAATCTCAGAGGAAAAATATGTTTGGATATATGCATTCTCTGTCATTGGATAACATTTCCTATTATTGTTTTATCCTGACCAGATAAGAACACGGTGAATGATAGACATGTGCAAAACAAAAATAATTAGTTTTGTTTGGATTTCGTTATTTACATAAATTAGTCTAGTTAAATTAATTTAATCCGTTTACTTTGTTTTCGGAATTTGTTTTGTTTATTCGCATTCGAAACAATTAACATTTTCAAATTTCAAAAAGTTTTTGAATCAATTTTGAATAGTTTTCGAATTCGAAAATTTTAATTGTTTCGAATGCGAATAATTTGAATTTGTAAAATGATTCGAACACAATTAGAAAACGATTCAAATTTCGTCCAAATTTTTTTTTTTGTTATTTCGTATTTGTTTAAATTCGGTACTATTGTAATTTGGAAATTCCGATACATTGTTACATAGTTATATAGTAGGTGAGGTTGAAAAAAGACACAAGTGCATCAAGCCCAACCTATGTGTGTGATTATATGTCAGTATTACATTGTATTGCTTATCTAATACTTTTTTGAAACTATCGATGCCCCCCCCGCTGAGACCACCACCTGTGGAAGGGAATTCCACATCCTTGCCGCTCTTACAGTAAAGAACCCTCTACGTAGTTTAGGATGAAACCTCTTTTTTTCTCATTTTTATGAGTGGCCATGAGTCTTGTTATACTCCCTTCCGCGAAAACGTTTTATCCCTATTGTGGGATCACCAGTACGGTATTTATAAATTGAAATCACATCCCCTCTCAAGAGTCTCTTCTCCAGAGAGAATAAGTTTAGTGCTCGCAACCTTTCCTCATAACTAAGATCCTTCAGACCTATTATTACCTTTGTTGCCCTTCTTTGTACTCGCTCCATTTCCAGTACATCCTTCCTGAGGACTGGTGCCCAGAACTGGACAGCATACTCTAGGTGCGGCCGGACCAGAGTCTTGTAGAGTGGGAGAATTATCGTTTTATCTCTGGAGTTGATCCCCTTTTTAATGCATGCCAATATTATGTTTGCTTTGTTAGCAGCAGCTTGGCATTGCATGCCATTTCTGAGCCTACTAGGACCCCCGGATCCTTTTCCATCCTAGATTCCCCGAGTGGTTCTCCCCCCAGTGAGTAGATTGCATTCATATTTTTGCCACCCAAATGCATTATTTTACATTGAGCCTCATTTGCCATGTAGTTGCCCACCCCATTAATTTGTTCAGATCTTCTTGCAAGGTTTCCACATGCTGCCAAGAAGTTATTGCTCTGCTTAGATTAGTATCGTCTGCAAATACAGAGATTGAACTGTTTATCCCATCCTCCAGGTCGTTTATGAACAAATTAAATAGGATTGGTCCCAGCACAGAACCCTGGGGGACCCCACTACCCACCCCTGACCATTCCAAGTACTCCCCATTTATCACCACCCTCTGAACTTGTCTTTGTAGCCAATTTACAATCCATGTACTCACCCTATGGTCCATGCCAACGCACCTTATTTTGTACAGTAAACGTTATTAGGGAACTGTGTCAAATGCTTTTGCAAAATCCAGATACACTACATATACGAACCTTCCTTTATCTAGAAAGAAAAGAACGGCTGCACACCACGGGAACGTTCCAACGATTTTATTCCAAAAAATAGCAAAAACCATCCAACAAAGACAGAGTGTCCAAACCCAGGAGGTGACACGTGCGTTTCACACTGACCTCAGTACTTCTTCACACCACTGAAGAAACACTGAGGTCAGTGTGAAACGCACGCGTCACCTCCTGGGTTCAGACACTCTGTCTTTGCTGGATGTTTTTTGCTATTTTTTGGAATAAAATCGTTGGAACGTTCCCATGGCGTGCAGCCGTTCTTTTCTTCCTATTGATCATCAGTGGCGGGCCGTGGCTTGCACCCAGCGCATTCGGACTGTAGTGACTGCTCGCCTGGAGTGGTGTCTTCCTTGTTTGAATCTTCCTGTATCTAGATGGCAGCTCACCTCCTCATAGAAGGTTAATGGATTGGTTTGGCAAAAACCATCTGAATTTTCCGAAAAATTTAAATTCGTCCAAATTTCAATTTGAAACGAAATGCACCACACATGTCTAGTGGAGGATCAGTCACGTCTGAGGGAGACTGGTCGGTGAAGAAGGAGCTTGTATTGCTGTCCAGCAACTTTTATAAATCATACTCCAAAAGTTCTGCGCTTAAACAAACTGAATATATCCCCCCTCCTACACAGCAACTGTTCACAAGTATCAGGGCAGATATTCAAATAAACAAAAAAGAAAAAAAGTGCCAACATACACCGATCAGTCAAAACATTATAACCGCTCCCAACTAATTTTGAGTAGGTCCCCCTTTTGCTACCAAAGAGCCCTGATCTATTGAGGCATGGACTCCACTAGACCTCTGAAGGTGCGCTGTGGTATCTGCCACCAAGCCATCAGTAGCAGATCCTTTGAGTCCTGTAAGTTGGGAGGTAGGGTCTCCATGGATCGGACTTGTTTTTTCAGAACATCTTACAGATGCTCAATTGGATTGAGATCTGGAGAATTTGGAGGCCACATCAAAACCTCAAATTCATTGGATGAAAAAAAATCAGAAGGCTGCACTCTTAATAGAAGATTCAAAGAAGCTTTATTCAAATGTCCATAAAAGAACTATATAGATGACCATACAGACAGGGGGTGAAAAATCTGACACATTTGACACAATAAACTTGCTTTCTCAAAACCACAATGACTAAACTGCTAGATACACTAATATATTACATTACATGGTACCTCAGGTATGTTCAATTAAGCAGGATAGACGTATTCCATGTCAATCACCATTTACGATAAAGAGCGGATCACAATCCTTTTGACAATATACAGTACCAATTATTTCAAATCATATTCCATAAAGGTAAAAACAAAACTAAAAAATTAAATTAAAACAAAACACGAGATATATCAATTGTTCCAAAAAACATAGAGCATGCACAGCAGTGTTACTAGTGATCAGAAGATTTTCTAAACATACATAAAAATGCATAAAAATCTAAAAATTGCTTATATACAGTATATAGAGATATCTCAACAAACAAACATCATTCGTAGTAGTGAGCCAGATCCCACTCAAAGTTTAACACTGCTGGGATCCTAGTTTGAAGGTTAAATATCCAAAGAACCTCCCGTTTACAGAGGAGTCTGAAATTATCATCACCCCTCCCAGGAACCAGCACTTTTTTTCAATACCCTGTATTTGCAAGAGGGTAAAATCACCTCCCATAAACACCCCAGCATTCTCGGGTCTGTGACATCACAAGGGGGGTGGGGTCTCAGGGTGACATCACATCACATTCCAAAAGAGCAGTGCTAAAAAATATAAATATTGAATAATAGTCCCAGAAAATAAAATGTTCTTATTTGATAATAAAAAAAACAGTGAATGAACAAGTGTTGGAATCCCTCTGGTATTCAGTGCAAATATAGCAATGTAAATGGTGACTTTTCTTCCGTGCAAGTGTAGCAAACTAAACGGTGAATTTTCTTCTGTGCAAATACAGCAATGTCAACCTCAATAAAAGATGGCCCCTTACCTTACTGCTGTAAGGTAACAGCATGTATATAAAGCAAATGTAGATCCCCGGTCTTACAGTGGATCCCTCTGCCGGCTTCCTATCAATAGCGTGGCGTGGGGCTCATCTAAACAGCCTTATGTCCTGGTCAGTGGTTTAGGATGAAGTATTTATGTTTCTCAGGGGTGAAATATATGGTGTGGATGGTTCTCTGACGCGTAGCATCATGATCACGTGACTTAATCTTTCCCTGATGAAGTCACGTGATCGCGACGCTACGCTTCAGAACAAACAGGCATCAGAAGTGACGTCAGTATAGGAGCTCGCTGCTCGTGGTATTTAGTATTTATCTTGCTTTTCAATGTGAGTACCACAGTTGGATTTATGAAATAAAACATTTATATTTTACATACTACACTATCTGGGACCCCTTCTTCTTTCTCCATATGATTTATGTAGCTATCTGTTAAAAGTCTTTTAACTAATATCTAATATTAATTATTAACAAATATTAACAAATGAATGAATGGATTCGATCTTACAGAATAATTGAGTTAAATGAATTAGACTCAATTTTTTAGTTAAGATCATAATTTCTTTATATTACAATATTTCTTGTTTAGGATATTAATAAGAACATTGCATTTTAAATGAATATAATATACATACTGATTTATGTAGTATTAGATTTAGAAGTTAAAGGAAACTTATATTGTATAAGTTAAATGATTTTACAAATATCTCCTCCTGGCCCACTCTTCAGGAATGTCAACTCCCACTCTTGCGTGAGGTGGGAGGGAAACTGTTTCATTAAAAGCCCATGGTTTTCTGTGGAACTATAAGACATACCAAACCTTTTTTAAGAAGGTGGGGGCTATTTTAATGGGTCAGTTTTTAAGAGTAAAAAGCTAGTAACAGAGGACAGAAAGGCAGATTTGGCTGCAGACACACACACTATGAGGACAGCTACACATCTACACACAGAGACACATATGATTCAATCTTTGATAAAAAGTCTACCGCGCTAAATGCTAAAAAATAACATACAGGTAATAGATATAGATGATACACTGGTGACAATTAATAAAATTAATAAAACCGTCCCCAGTGAAAAAAAAGTGCTTGTGCTAGTGGAACAGTATCCAGTGCTGTGACTTGAATAATAGATGGATGATTCCGTGCCTCTTAAGTGCTTAAATAGGGTGCCCCCCTGTTGGATGTGCACTCACCCCTGGGAGTGGACTAACTATCGCTAGTTAGGTCAAATGCGCGTGCGGGGCGACCCCTGTGGATGTCCTCTGGTCCAATGATTGGCTTCGGTGAATGTTCCTCATATAAATAGATATAATAGAAAAAGCCTCATTGCGCGGTACCATTAATAAAGAGCTTTTTATTCCAAGAAATATAAAGGTATTCAACTCACATGTATGAGTGCCTAATGTCCTGGCACCCGGAGTGAACAGCAGGTATAAGTAAATCCGTGAAATCCGCCTGATTAGTTCATACAGCTGCTGGCTCAGTGAAGGCTTGATTTCCGGGTTGAATGTGTGGGCGAAAGTGTCTCACGATAACGTGATTCAACCTTTATGCATTTCGGCCTATCAGATTGGCCGTCCTCAGGAAGTTACAATTCTGATCATTTTGTTGCTTGCAGCAACTAGTGTCTCGCCCCCCCTTTTTCTTTCCTTTGGTAGTGTGGGAATATCTCTTTATTTTCATGAACAGTTACTGACTCCACACTTAAAGTGGAAGTAAACCCATCCATAAAACACGTGCCAGAAATATGTAACCCTCCCATTGGTTGTGCTCTCAACCAAACTGTCAAACCATCCAATGGCTGGTGTCATAATTGATCACATGTGCAGCATCATGGCAGTTGTAAATTAAACAGAGGCAAAGATGGCAGCTTCCTTGGCTGAAAACGATAGCGGGGTTTACTTACACTTTAAGATCACCTACAAAATCTAACCTTGCTTTATTACGAGTATTAGAGTTAAAGTCACTGGGAGATAAACAGTTCCCCAGAGAAGGACCCCGACGTGAGACAGTTTTGAAACCTCTAGACAAAATCTTAGCACATATTTCATCCTCATAGACTAGAGGATAGAAATATGACATTCTACGTTCCATTACAAATGTAATTGGAATTCAAACAACACAACAGAATGTATTTTGGTTTTGAAATCTGGATTGGGATTGGAGATGAATTTGACCTGAATCCAAATCTCAGAGGTAAGATATGTGTGTTTTCTGTCATTGGATAACACTTCCTATTCTTGTTTTATCCTGTCCAGGTGAGAACATGGCTAAGGAGCAGTCACGTCTGAGGGAAACTGGTAGGTGAAGAAGGAGCTTGTATTACTATCCAGCAACTTCTATAAATTATAATCCAAAAATTCTGCGCTTAAACAAACTGAATACATCTCCCTACTAGACAGCAACAGTTCAGAAGTATCAGTGCAGATATTCAAATAAACAAAAGAGAAAAACTTCCAACATATAACGATCAGTTAAAACTTTATGACATTGCCCAGGAGCAGTCACGTCTAAAGGAAACTGGTAGGTGAAGAATCCAACAACTTCTATAGGGCCTCATGCTTGCTTGGCATTCGCCCATCTCTTCTGAAAGCCTTTCTCCTGGCAGGAGAAAAGCAGTGTAAAAAACTTGCCTAAAGCTGTGTCTTTCAAATGCGTTCAGGCGCATCGAGCATTCTGGCGTTCATTCATTTCATTGGCCAGAATATTAATTCATTCTGGAGCTTTGTTTATATCATTTGTTATACATTTTCTGTATACTTCTTGCTATTGCCATACATTACCACCAAAGAACAGTCCAAAAAAAATACTCCTGCTCCTCACTACCATGGCGATACCACATATGTGGATGTTACAGTATTTGATGTTTGTACCCATAGTGCGGCCTAGGAACAATAGTGCTCATTTTGCTTCCTTAAACACACTGACACCGATACCTATTGACCCTGTACCTTGAGTTTTGACCCTGACCTTTGACACTTTCCATGACTTTTGACCTTAAAGTGTTACTAAACCCACAACAGTAAAATCAGTCTGTATATGCAGAATTGCATGCTTGTTATACTCACTGTGGAACTTAAGGGGTTAATCCTCTGCATCCTGCATGGACAGATCCTCCCCCTCCTGCACTGTCTATCTGGGCAAGTCCAGATAAGACAGAGTCAGAGTAGTCCTGCTGCACATGCTCAGTTTGGTCTCTATTGCTGGAGAGAATATTTCCTTGTTGACCTGAGCTTTTCAGGTCACATGATATTGACATTACACATTTGGGCGTGTATACAGATCCTAAATGACATCCCAGTGCCTCCCTCCTCCTGCATGCCCAGTAACTAAAAAAGAACACAGTGGGTGGGATGTCACATCTTGATTGATGGATGATCCGCCCCCATTATGAAGACACAGGCTGTAGTGGAAATCTCTTCCTATCTGAACACTTAGTACTCGGGCGGACCCTGCTGCTTATGTGACCATGGTATACAGATCAGCCAAAAAGGTATATAGTACCGGTATTTTAATGTAGAAAGAATATTTATAAGCTGTGGGCACTGCGGGGGGGGGGGGGATTAACTATTTTCATATTACTGGGTTTAGCAACACTTTAACCTTGACCCTGATACTGACCTAGATCAAACCCTGATCTAGCTATTTATTTGTATAATTTTACACACGCTTCTTTGTTTACACTTTTCTCCTCTAGCATGGACAATAAAACACAATGTAACTTTTTCTCCATTCAAGAGGAGGAAAAAAAAACACAGGGGTTACAGCGGGCTGTACAGTGACCGATCACTGTGATAGCCAATCAGAGGCTAATCACAATGATCGGGTGATTGGAAACCGGTCCTCCCCATTCCCAATAGTTAATATGGGTCCTGGGGCTCTAGATGAGAGCCCGGCCTCTGAGCTGGGAGCACACTGTGTAGTGTGCTCCCAGCATAAATACAGATACTCATATGGAAAAGCAAGAAAAAAGCTGCGCTTAAAGGATGCAATAAATATATTGAAGGATTATAATATACGTGAAAACAAAGCAGCCAGCACCAAAGGCTTAGTCTTGAACCTCACAATAATAAAAAATACAAAAAGATGCAGCGCTAAAAAATTGGTGAAAAGGAAAAGGAAAGGAGAAAACTAAGGCACAGTCTCATCCACATAAATAAGTAAAAATTGTGCAGAAAATTGATAAAAGTGAACCAATAAGTGAAATTAAGGTGAATATCAATAGAATATCTGAATAAACACAATATCCAAATGAAATAACATAAGGTGATAAATTTTCCGTACTTATGAACCATAGGTATTACAACAAATTAATGACAAATACATAACAATGTGTAAGAAAAGGACCCACAAGGATGAAATCCACAAGAAAAAAATATTTTTCTAAAGAAGGTGACTTGAACAAAGGTGTCAAGAAAAAGCAGGTGAAGATAGTCTTCTATGTCTTGTCACACCCAGGGTGCAAAATCAAATGCGCTTACCGGACGGTGATGACTGCTATTACGGCAGTCTCACTCAGCACAGGGATATCGGTCTCCCCACAACCATAGCGTACAGCAACCATTAGCAGCAGATGATTCCCAAGGGTATAAAACAGAAACAATCCATAGTGTAATACGTCCAAGCGGTTAATTTATTGAATATAAAAATTGCACTTACAAGATCGCGGTATAAAAAGGCAGCAGAATATTGCAGCATAGAAACTTCGGCATCTCCGTCTGTAACCTCCACTTCCTAAGTTCGTGTAAAGCCCATCCGAGAACGAACGTGATGACGTCATAGGCTCTTCCCTACGCGTTTCGTCACGATAGGACATCGTCTGGGGATTGGCCAAGCTCGAACGTCACCACGTATGGGCATTATATACACTGCGGGCGCCATCTTAACTGATGGCAAATTGGATATCACATTGAAAACGGTACAGCCTTCTTAGATGCCGTCAATGCACATAACGAAGCTAAAAAATATCTATAAAGTGGAGGAAAGAAGAGCGCCATCTTGTGGTAAAAGAATATAGTAATTAATACATACTCGGATGGTAGAAAAAAACACAAACCATGAAGGGATGCAACAGACGGCAGACACTGCAATTAATTTGAAATATATAATAATAATTCAATCATACATGAAAATGATGAATACAATAGAAAATATATATTAATATCCGCAATTGTTGTTAAATGAAAACAAATAAAAATATACTTAAAAAATTGTAATTAAAAAATAAATTTAAAACAGAAAAAAAGGGGAAAATCAAAATATAAAAAAGTTTTAAGAATTATTTATAAAACAATTAATGTCCCAATCAACATTCAATCCGAAAGGAACAAAAGATTTCATATGGAAGATCCACTTAGTCTCAAGTCTAGAAATGGATCTAACTTTATTTGTACCTCTCCAATGGGGGTGTATTTTATCAAAGGCTAGAAAGAGAGTACCCTTCAATTTTTTATTATGATATTTGGCGTAGTGTCTAGATAGGTTATGTTTAGTAAAACAACACTTTATATTAGCCACATGTTCTGATAAACGTACATGTAATTCACGTTTGGTTCGTCCCATGTACTGTTTAGAACATGGGCACTGAATAAGGTAGACGACATATTGAGTAGAACATGTGATGAAAGACTGAATGTCGTATATCTTATTCGTAACCGAGGACTGAAAAGTCTCACATTTCCTCCCCGTGGAGGAGTTTATTTGGCAAATGCTACATTTTCGGCAGGGATAAAAACCCTTCATGGTATGAAAGAAAGAAATGGTCTTGGGGGGATCTATAACATTCTTAGCAACACTATGTCGCAATGAGGGTGCACCTCTGTATATCATTACTGGTCTGTCAGGGATGACCGCTCCAAGAACTTTATCATTCTTAAGTATACTCCAATGTTTCTGAAAGATATTTTTAACAGAAAAATGTTGATTGGAGTAACTTGTAATCATAGACCAACCAAATTTATTATCAGGTACAGGGCTAGGTTCCACTTCTCTATGTAACATAAGTGTCCTATCCATATTGGCAACCCGAATTATGGTGGCATCTATCTCACTTTCAGAGTAACCCTTGTCGAGAAAACGTTGTTTCAGTATATGGGCCTGTTGATGGTATTCTGAAACATCTGTGCAGTTACGCCTAATACGCTGAAACTGGCCCTGAGCAACAGCCCTTAACCAGGCCAGATGATGACAGCTGGAGAGTGAGATATAGGCGTTTCGTTTCGATCGGTCGCCTTAAAATGTGTGTTAGTAATAAGGCGACCATTCCTGACCAGAATGTTGAGGTCAAGGAAATGGATCTCCGTACAACTGATTTTGAATTGAAGTGATATACCCCTATCATTCCGATTCAGTTGTGCGAAAAAACTCTCAAGAGAAGATTGGTCACCATCCCACAAAAGAAGAACATCGTCTATGTACCTTTTCCATAGATGTAGCTCTCTAGGGGGATTGTTATCGATGACCTCCATCTCCCATCTGGCCATAAATAAATTGGCCAGACTGGGCGCAAATTTGGCGCCCATGGCCACGCCACAAATCTGCAGAAAAAAATCACCCCCAAACCAAAAATAATTGTGGCCTGTTGCAAACCTTAAAAGTGATAGAATAAATTATTTTTGAGGCCGGGGTAGAGAGGAGTCCTGATCTAAATAGTGGCTTACCACCTCAAACCCCTGTTGATGGGAAATATTAGTGTATAGAGAGGCCACATCTGCCGTGGCAAGAATGTAGCTCTCTTTCCACTCACAACCCTCCAAGAGGTTAATAACGTGAGTGGTATCTCTCAGATACGCTGGGGTTGCTGTCACTAAGGGCTGCAGAAAATTATCTACATACCTCCCGATCCTAGCCATAACCGAATCTATGCCACTAATAATCGGGCGACCTGGAGGGTTAGAAAGGCTTTTATGTATTTTGGGCAAGAAGTACATAACTGGGACCCTTGGAGCAGAGGGAACCAGGTATGCCTTTTCTTTTTTGTTAAGAATCTCTTGCTCAAAGCCCCTGTCAATCAATACCTGAAGTTCTTTTTTGAATTTGATTGTGGGATTTGAGGCCAAAGGCAGATAAGTATCTTGATCGGAAAGGAGTTTGTTCATCTCTTCCAGATAATGAGTTTTATCTAAAATAACAACCCCTCCCCCTTTATCCGCAGGACATATGACAATGTCATTTCGTTGGCAGATTTTAGTTAAGTGATGGTGAAAATCACTATGTTGATTCCGAGGGCATTTAAGTGCAATAAGATCCTTGATAACCATTTCCTTAAAAACTTGTATAGAAGGGGCAATAGGACCTGGGGGATTAAATAAAGAGGCAGGTGCACCCCTCTTTCTCATAATCAGGGAGCTTTCAATGAGGATAATCACGTTATTGTTAGACATCCAAATCAATATGATGATTATCCTAACCAGGAATGACTATCAAGACTCACCACGGAATTTTTTAGAAGAGAGTCAAACACATTTTTTTCCCAGGAACAAAAACAGAGTAAAAAGAGGATACGAAGAACGAGAGGCACTAGAGGGGGAGGAGGATCCGGTCCAAAGAAAAGAAAACAGTAAACATTAGCGGTGTGTTTAATTTGAGTACAGTCCAACTCTCTGTAGGTGAACAAAAAGTCCTGAGTCAAGGTCTTAAGTTTGCCCCCCCACATAGATTGAACAAATTTGAAACATTCATCGATGTACACAAATTTGTACGAAAGATGAATATTAAGAGACATTTTATTTTAAATCCAATTAGTAATCAAAGTTCATCCTCTGGCAATAGGTCTTCCATCATAACTGGTGGTACAGTTAATTCTGTACCCCCCTTGTCTAATCATGTAATTAATGTCCCTATTAGACATACTAATCTGTCCAATGCCTCTTTATTTAATCCCCCAGGTCCTATTGCCCCTTCTATACAAGTTTTTAAGGAAATGGTTATCAAGGATCTTATTGCACTTAAATGCCCCCGGAATCAACATAGTGATTTTCACCATCACTTAACTAAAATCTGCCAATGAAATGACATTGTCATACGTCCTCCGGATAAAGGGGGAGGGGTTGTTATTTTAGATAAAACTCATTATCTGGAAGAGATGAACAGACTCCTTTCCAATCGAGATACTTATCTGCCTTTGGCCTCAAATCCCACAATCAAATTCAAAAAAGAGCTTCAGGTATTGATTGACAGGGGCTTTGAGCAAGGGATTCTTAACAAAAAAGAAAAGGCATACCTGGTTCCCTCTGCTCCAAGGGTCCCAGTTATGTACTTCTTGCCCCAAATACATAAAAGCCTTTCCAACCCTCCAGGTCACCCGATTATTAGTGGCATAGATTCGGTTACGGCTAGGATCAGGAGGTATGTAGATAATTTTCTGCAGCCCTTAGTGACAGCAACCCCAGCGTATCTGAGAGATACCACTCAGGTTATTAACCTCTTGGAGGGTTGTGAGTGGAGAGAGAGCTACATTCTCGCCACGGCAGATGTGGCCTCTCTATACACTAATATTTCCCATCAACAGGGGTTTGAGGCGGTAAGCCACTATTTAGATCAGGACTCCTCTCTACCCCGGCCTCAAAAAGAATTTATTCTATCACTTTTAAGGTTTGCAACAGGCCACAATTATTTTTGGTTTGGGGGTGATTTTGTTCTGCAGATTTGTGGCATGGCCATGGGCGCCAAATTTGCGCCCAGTCTGGCCAATTTATTTATGGCCAGATGGGAGATGGAGGTCATCGATAACAATCCCCCTAGAGAGCTACGTCTATGGAAAAGGTACGTAGACGATGTTCTTCTTTTGTGGGATGGTGACCAATCTTCTCTTGAGAGTTTTTTCGCACAACTGAATCGGAATGATAGGGGTATATCCCTTCAATTCATTCAATAGATCCATTTCCTTGACCAACATTCTGGTCAGGAATGGTCGCCTTACTACTAACACACATTTTAAGACGACCGATCGAAACGCCTATATCTCACTCTCAAGCTGTCATCATCTGGCCTGGTTAAGGGCTGTTCCCCAGGGCCAGTTTCAGCGTATTAGTCGTAACTGCACAGATGTTTCAGAATACCATCAACAGGCCCATATACTGAAACAACGTTTTCTCGACAAGGGTTACTCTGAAAGTGAGATAGATGCCACCATAATTCGGGTTGCCAATATGGATAGGACACTTATGTTACATAGAGAAGTGGAACCTAGCCCTGTACCTGAAAATAAATTTGGTTGGTCTATGATTACAAGTTACTCCAATCAACATTTTTCTGTTAAAAAAAATTTTCAGAAACATTGGAGTATACTTAAGAATGATAAAGTTCTTGGAGCCGTCATCCCTGACGGACCAGTAATGATATACAGAGGTGCACCCTCATTGCGACATAGTGTTGCTAAGAATGTTATAGATCCCCCAAGACCATTTCTTTCTTTCATACCATGAAGGGTTTTTATCCCTGCCGAAAATGTAACATTTGCCAAATAAACTCCTTTACGGGGAGGAAATGTGAGACTTTTCAGTCCTCGGTTACGAATAAGATATACGACATTCAGTCTTTTATCACATGTTCTACTCAATATGTCGTCTACCTTATTCAGTGCCCATGTTCTAAACAGTACATGGGATGAACCAAACGTGAAATACATGTACGTTTATCAGAACATGTGGCTAATATAAAGCGGGGTTTTACTAAACATAACCTATCTAGACACTACGCCAAATATCATAATAAAAAATTGAAGGGTAATCTCTTTCTAGCCTAAGATACACCCCCATTGGAGATATACAAATAAAGTTAGATCCATTTCTAGACTTGGGACTAAGTGGATCTTCCATATGAAATCTTTTGTTCCTTTCGGATTGAATGTTGATTGGGACATTAATTCTTAAAACTTTTTTATATTTTGATTTTCCCCTTTTTTTCTGTTTTAAATTTATTTTTTTATTACAATTTTTTAAGTATATTTTTATTTGTTTTCATTTAACAACAATTGCGGATATTAATACATATTTTCTATTGTATTCATCATTTTCATGTATGATTGAATTATTATTATATATTTCAAATTAATTGTAGTGTCTGCCGTCTGTTGCATCCCTTCATGGTTTGTGTTTTTTTCTACCATCCGAGTATGTATAAATTACTAAATTCTTTTACCACAAGATGGCGCTCTTCAGTGCGCATGCGCGAGAGCTCCGACATGGCTGCCTGAGCCAGGAGCTCCGCTCCACCCCAGACCGACGAGCCGCACACCAGCCGCCTCAGCCCACTAACGGGCGACACAGAACCCCTCCCAGGTGGGGGAACAGCCGGGGACCAGAGGGAGATGTCGGGGCGGTAATAAAAGGTCTTAAATCCGGCTCTGCCCCGGGGGCCAGACGGCCTCTCAGTCCCCTACTATAAGGAATATTGCGCTATCCTAGCCCCGTATCTAGCAAAGTTCTTTAACTCTAAAAAGACAGGATCCCCCCTGGAAACCCAACTAAACACAGCATTCATCTCAGTAATCCCCAAACCCAACAAAAACCATGAGGAAGTTGAGAACTACAGGCCCATATCTTTAATTAATAATGACCTCAAAATTCTTACTAAAATTCTTGCCAACCGACTATCCTCTTTCATCAATCTCTATGTACACAAGGATCAGGTCGGTTTTATACCCGGTAGGCAAGGACCCGACCAAATTAGGAGAGCAATAGATATAGTATCCATCCTACAATCTAACTGGGAAGGGGGGCCGAAACAAGAAGGTATGATCCTCTCGCTGGATCTTCACAAAGCTTTCGACTCGATCGAATGGCCTTATCTCTTCTCCATAATGGAGAAGTGGGGTTTTGGACCCAACTTTTTAGGGACCCTAAAATCACTATACTCCTCTCCTAAAGCAGTGATTCGCTTACAAGGTCAATACTCTAAAACTCTAACCATAGCAAGAGGCACTAGGCAGGGATGCCCACTCTCCCCCCTAATTTTTGCTATTGCGATCGAAACGTTAGCAATAGCAATAAGAGCAGATCCCAACATCCAAGGGGTTGCATGTGGTGACCAGGTCCACAAATGTGGGTTGTTTGCGGACGACTTGCTCCTTTTCATCACATCCCCAACCACCTCCCTCCCAAATCTCTGCAAGCTCCTGAAAGATTTCTCGAAGGTTTCGGGGCTGAAGGTCAATTATGCCAAATCGTCAGCCTTGAACATCACCCTTAACCCAACTTTACTGGCATCCCTGCAGAGTGCCTTTGAATTCAAATGGAGTGACTCATATATTGATTACTTGGGGATTAGGCTCACAGCGAAAACAGAACTTCTTTATGCAACCAATTTCCCTCACACTTACCGCAAACTAGAGGCAGACTTATCCAAATGGGCTAGAGGGGGTTTATCCTGGTTAGGGAGGATTCATGCAGTCAAGATGAATTTGCTCCCCAGAATCCTCTACCTATTTAGAGCCATTCCAATCAACATTAATAAAGAGCACTTGAAATCGTTCCAAAGGAAAATAGTAAAATTCATTTGGGGAGGGAAGGGGTACAGACTTCAACAGAGCACATTATACTTAAATAGACCACAAGGGGGATTAGGCCTTCCGCAGCTATTATGGTACTACCAATCAGCCAGGGTAGCCCAGATTTCGACGGTATACGCAAAGGCGGAGAGACCGGATTGGATACAGATTGAGAGACAGGCAGTACCTTCTTTTACTATCGACTTTCTTTTGTGGGTCCCCCCGAAAAAACGTCCCCCCATCTTATCCCCAGTCCTCTCGCAATCCTTTCAATTATGGGATTCTCTAAGAAACCTTCCAACCATAACTTCCTCCAGACAACCACTGGCTCATATCTTCAATAATACTGACTTCCCCCCAGGAAAAGACATTAAAGCTTTCCGATGGTGGCTGGACAAGGGGATGTACCGGATTGGACACTACTTCACATCAATGGGGCCTATAACCAGGGCCTTCTGTGTGAGTCAGCTGGAGATGCCTAGCTCTGAGAACTTTCGCTTTCAGCAGATCAGACACTTTCTCACACATAGGGGAAAAGACAATCCTTCAAACCACTCATTCACCCCTTACGAAATTTGGTGCGGTCGGTCTGCGGAGCAGAGGGGTGGAATCTCGATCATTTACCAGTCACTCTCTAATCAAACAACCAAAACTCCATACATGTTAGCTTGGGAGTCAGACCTATCCTTGGAATGGGACCTGGAGAAGTGGAGGGTCATTTATAATAGGGCATACAAGAGCATTCTGAACATCTCACTGGTGGAGTCCAGCGTAAAGGTTATCACTAGATGTTACCTTCCACCGGAGAGACTGGCCAAAATGTTCCCCTCCACGGACCCCAGGTGCTTTAGGGGATGTCTTCTTAGGGGCTCTTTGATCCATATCTTTTGGGAATGTCCACGTCTGAGGCCTTTTTGGCATAGGATTTTCCATATGATCAAGAAAGTCACTGGAGTTCAGATCCCAAGAACCCCCGCCTTAGCGCTTTTAAACGATCATTTACCTAAGACTCCCAAACTGGCCCGTAAATTGATTCACTTCATTTTGCTAGGGGCTAAACTATCTATAGCCAAGGCATGGAAACAACCCAAGGTATCCTTCAAAGCGGCTATCCGCAAAATTTCATGGATCATGGCCCAAGAGAAGCTTGCTAGTACCCTGAACAATACCAAAGAGAAATTCAAAGCTATCTGGGAGCCATGGGCTAATTTCTTGGGCATCTCCTTGATCCCAGGGGTTCAACCTTAAAGCGTCAGGCTGTTTCTGGGTCTGGGGGGACTCCTCCCGTGGCTTGGCTTTCGACTACTTTCTCCTCTCCCTCTCCTCCCCCACTCTCACCTCTCCTTCTTCTCTTCTTTTCCTATCTTTTGTTTTTTAGCAGGTTGATCTACCAAGACGACGTTTTACATTCTTTAATTTAAACCATGGAAGGGACCCCTGGGAGACTAGCTCCCAAGGGAAGCATACGAAGTAGGTTCTTATTTCCTGTTTTGGTGCCCAGAGACCTTTAGCACTAACTAAGGGGGTGCTAGGGACAGGTTGGAGTGTTCCGATCAGGCACAGTGTGTTCCCAGTCGGGGTGGGGACGGTCTCTCCTCCTGGCCCCTCTCCCTACCATTCCTTGTCTCTGGGTTCCAAGATTTAAGTGAGCGAATCTTGACACTTAAAGGTAATATTGCAAAGTCCTAGACCGTTGTTATATTCGTATCTACTGTCGTAAGGTTAACTCGTAACCCCCAAGGGGTTCGCAATATGCACCTTTATACTCCCGCATTCAACGCTAATGATATGTATGTTTTTTTCTTGAAAACTCAATAAAATATTTTGAAAACAAGATGGCGCTCTTCTTTCCTCCACTTTATAGATATTTTTTAGCTTCGTTATGTGCATTGACGGCCAGCACCTAAGAAGGCTGTACCGTTTTCAATGTAATATCCAATTTGCCATCAGTTAAGATGGCGCCCGCAGTGTATATAATGCCCATACGTGGTGACGTTCGAGCTTGGCCAATCCCAGACGACGTCCTATCGTGATGAAACGCGTAGGGAGGAGCCTACGACGTCATCACGTTCGTTCTCGGATGGGCTTTACACGAACTTAGGAAGTGGAGGTTACAGACGGAGTTTTTATGCTGCAATATTCTGCTGCCTTTTTATACCGCGATCTTGTAAGTGCAATTTTTATATTCAATAAATTAACCGCTTGGACGTATTACACTATGGATTGTTTCTGCTTTATACCCTTGGGAATCATCTGCTGCTAACGGTTGCCGTACGCTATGGTTGTGGGGAGACCGATATCCTGTGCTGAGTGAGACTGCCGTAATAGCAGTCATCACCGTCCGGTAAGCGCATTTGATTTTGCACCCTGGGTGTGACAAGACATAGAAGACTGTCTTCACCTGCTTTTTCTTGACACCTTTGTTCAAGTCACCTTCTTTAGAAAAATAATTTTTTCTTGTGGATTTCATCCTTGTGGGTCCTTTTCTTACACATTTTTATGTATTTGTCATTAATTTTTTGTAATACCTATGGTTCATAAGTACGGAAAATTTATCACCTTATGTTATTTCATTTGGATATTGTGTTTATTCATATATTCTATTGATATTCACCTTAATTCCACTTATTGGTTCACTTGTATCAATTTTTTGCACAATTTTTAGTTATTTATGTGGATGAGACTGTTCCTTAGTTTTCTCCTTTCATTTTCCTTTTCACCAATTTTTTAGCGCTGCATCTTTTTGTATTTTTTACAGATACTCATATATTTGTCCCCACAGATAAAGACCCACTTTCATGAGCCCACATATATGCATACACTCCGTGGAAAGGGCCTAAACAACAATATGACCTCTGATATTCAATCACACCTTCCTGGCATTTCTTTTCCACATCCACCATATCACATAATTACAAAAACACAAGACTGCTGGTCCTGCATTGTTCTTGATGACTTTAGAGAGGCAGCAAAGTATTTCACCATTACCCTGTAGACCACATGTGTTAAACACAAGGCCCACGGGCCAAATCCGGCCCACCAGGCCATTTCATGTGGCCCTAGCACCTCGCCTACAGCTGTGGCACCCCCCTTGTCTCTGCAGTTGATGGCAGAGAGGAGGAAAAAAAACTCCTCCTCCAGACCCTGCACTTTCTTCTTAAAAGCTCCACCCCAGCTTCTTCCCAGCAGCAGCACAATTTACGGGGTTCACTGTGATGTAAGGGAGAGTGAGGGAATCTTCATTTACGATGGTGGGGGTGCTTTTGACATCTTATATAAGGGGTGGTGGGGGTGCTATAGACATCTAGTCTTACAGATACAACTGGCCCCTTTGAGGGCAACCATAATACTGATGCGGCCCATGATGAAATTGAGTTTGACACCTCTGCTGTAGACCAACCTATGGCCCTCCTGCTGTTGCAGGACTACAAGTGCCTTGATGCCTCAGCCTTTGGGAGTCATGCTTGTAACTGTCAGCCTTGCAATTCGTCATGGGACTTGTAGTTCCGTAACAGCTGGAGGGCCACAGATTGGGCACCCATGCCCTAGCCTAAATGAACAGATTACAGTTGCTGTGGAAGGGGGCAGAAAATGAAAAGCAGAGTTTCACTGTTGACTGGAGATCAGCTTTAAATGAACTGTTTTATTATTTATTCTATAATGAAATGCCCCCCATCCTAAAAAAGGCCAACGGGAGGGGTGCTTTAAAAAGAATAACTTGCTCCAAGCTCACCCCGGTCCCCAGAAAAAGGTACCAGCAAGGGTGGGGAATTATGCACCACCTACCAGTCCATCACAAGTAGGTGGTTGCTCCCTCCCTGTTGAACTGGGTTAAAGGATCTTTTGGACCCCCAATCAACTCACCATGCAGGTATGTTAGAGTATCTGTGTTGCTGATTAAAAAAAATGTAAACAGAAGCCTTGCTTGCAAATGAAAAGGTTATTAAATTATTACTTACTCTGTTCACTGCCCATGTCACCAAACTCCACTGTCTCTGAGAGAAGCTGGCTGAAGATTTTAGTATCTGGATCACTTCTTCTGCAGGCCATTGGACCACCGTGTCTTAAGACACATGAGGTTGGAGTATAAGATCAAAGAGCACAGTGTGGGACATGGACATTGTACACTCCCAGATGTATGCTAAGGTCTTCAACAGGCGTATCTCTGGAAGACAGTGGAGTTCGGCAGCATAGGACAGGTACGTTTTAGTAAACTTGCAGATGAATTAATGTCGGTTATCCTTCCTTTGCAGTGACAAATGAACTGAAGAAGCCCAGGAATTTAAATAACGAAGTAGCAGGTAATCAAGGACCATGATTAGGGATGGGTTTTATGTTTGGGTCGAACATGTGTTCAACTCGAACATTGGCTGTTCGCCCATTCGCCGAATAGCGAACAATTTGGGGTGTTCGTGGCAAATTCGAAAGCTGCGGAACACCCTTTAAAGTCTATGGGAGAAATCAAAAGTGCTAATTTTTAAAGTTAATATGCAAGTTATTGTCATAAAAAGTGTTTGGGGACCTGGGTCCTGCCCCAGTGGACATGTATCAATGCAAAAAAAATTTAAAAACGTCTGTTTTTTCGGGAGCAGTCATTTTAAAAATGCTTAAAGTGAAACAATAAAAGTGTAATATTACTTTAAATTTTGTACCTGGGGGGTGTCTATAGTATGCCTGTAAAGTGGTGCATATTTCCCGTGTTTAGAACAGTCTGAGAGCAAAATTACATTTCTAAAGGAAAAAAAGTAATTTAAAACTACTCGCGGCTATAATGAATTGTCGGTCCCGGCAATACACATAAAAGTCATTGAAAAAAACGGCATGGGGTTCCCCCACAGGGAATGGGGTTCCCACAGGGGAACCCCGAACCAAAATCTAAAAAAAAAATGCGTGGGGGCCCCCCAAATTCCATACAAGCCCCTATAGGTCTGGTATGAATATTAAGGGGAACCCCGCACCAAAATGTAAAAAAAATGGCGTGGGGGTTCCCCTCAAAATCCATACCAGACCTGGTATGGATTTTAAGGGGAACCCCGCGCCAAAATTTTGCTTTTGACATCTTATGTAAGGGGGGGGTGGGGGTGCTATGGACATCTAGTCTTACAGATACAACTGGCCCCTTTGAGGGCAACCATAATACTGATGCGGCCCATGATGAAATTGAGTTTGACACCTCTGCTGTAGACCAACCTATGGCCCTCCTGCTGTTGCAGGACTACAAGTCCCTTCATGCCTCAGCCTTTGGGAGTCATGCTTGTAACTGTCAGCCTTGCAATTCATCATGGGACTTGTAGTTCCGTAACAGCTGGAGGGCCACAGATTGGGCACCCATGCCCTAGCCTAAATGAGCAGATTACAGTTGCTGTGGAAGGGGGCAGAAAATGAAAAGCAGAGTTTTAATGTTGACTGAAGATCAGCTTTAAATTAACTGTTTTATTATTTATTCTATAATGAAATGCCCCCCCATCCTAAAATAGCCAACCGGAGGGGTGCTTTAAAAACCCTAACTTGCTCCAAGCTCACCCTGGTCCCCAGAAGAAGGTGCCGGCAAGGGTGGGGACTTATGCACCACCTACCAGTCCATCACAAGTAGGTGGTTGCTCCCTCCCTGTTGAACTGGCTTAAAGGATCTTTTGGACCCCCAACCAACTCACCATGCAGGTATGTTAGAGTATCTGTGTTGCTGATTAAAAAAAAAATGGAAACAGAAGCCTTGCTTGCAAATGAAAAGGTTATTAAATTATTACTTACTCTGTTCACTGCCCATGTCACCAAACTCCGCTGTCTCTGAGAGAAGCTGGCTGAAGATCTTAGTATCTGGATCACTTCTTCTGCAGGCCATTGGACCACCGTATCTTAAGACACATGAGGTTGGAGTATAAGATCAAAGAGCGCAGTGTGGGACATGGACATTGTACACTCCCAGATGTATGCTAAGGTCTTCAACAGGCGTATCTCTGGAAGACAGTGGAGTTCGGCAGCATAGGACAGGTACGTTTTAGTAAACTTGCAGATGAATTAATGTCGGTTATTCTTCCTTTGCAGTGATGAATGAACTGAAGAAGTCCAGGAATTTAAATAACGAAGTAGCAGGTAATCAAGGACCATGATTAGGGATGGGTTTTATGTTTGGGTCGAACATGAGTTCGACTCAAACATTGGTTGTTCGCCCATTCGCAGAATAGCGAACAATTTGGGGTGTTCGCGGCAAATTCGAAGGCTGCGGAACACCCTTTAAAAGTCTATGGGAGAAATCAAAAGTGCTAATTTTAAAGGTTAATATGCAAGTTATTGTCATAAAAAGTGTTTGGGGACCTGGGTCCTGCCCCAGGGGACATGTATCAATGCAAAAAAAGTTTTAAAAATGTCAGTTTTTTCGGGAGCAGTAATTTTAATATTGCTTAAAGTGAAACAATAAAAGTGTAATATTCCTTTAAATTTTGTACCTGGGGGGTGTCTATAGTATGCATGTAAAGTGGTGCATGTTTCCCATGTTTAGAGCAGTCTGAGAGCAAAATTAAATTTCTAAAGGAAAAAAAGTCATTTAAAAGTACTCGCGGCTATAATGAATTGTCGGTCCGGCAATACACATAAAAGTTCATTGATAAAAACGGCATGGGAATTCCCCACAGGGGAACCTCGTGCCAAAACTTTTTAAAAAAATGCGTGATGGTCCCCCCAAATTCCATACCAGGCCTTTCAGGTCTGGTATGGATATTAAGGTGAACCCAGCACCAAAATTTTAAAAAAAATGGCGTGGGCGTCCCCCTCAAAATCCATACCAGACCTGGTATGGATTTTAAGGGGAACCCCGTGCCAAATTTTTTCTAAAAAATGGCGTGGGGTCCCCCAAAAATCCATACCAGACCCTTATCCGAGCAAGCAACCTGGCAGGCCGCAGGAAGAGAGGGGGAACGAGAGAGAGCCCCCCCCTCCTAAACCATACCAGGCCACATGCCCTCAACATTGGGAGGGTGCTTTGGGGTAGCCACCCCAAAGCACCTTGTCCCCATGTTGATGGGGAGAAGGGCCTCATCCCCGCAACCCTTGCCCGGTGGTTGTGGGGGTCTGCGGGTGGGGGGCTACCCCAAAGCACCCTCCCAATGTTGAGGGCATGTGGCCTGGTACGGTTAAGGAGGGGGGGTGCTGTTTCTTCCCCCCTCTTTTCCTGCGGTCTGCCAGGTTGCGTGCTCGGATAAGGGTCTTGTATGGATTTTTGGCGGGACCCAATGCCTTTTTTTTATTTTGGCGCGGGGTTCCCCTTAAAATCCATACCAGACCTGAAAGGCCTGGTATGGAATTTTGGGGGACCATCACGCATTTTTTTAAAAAGTTTTGGCACGAGGTTCCCCTGTGGGGAATTCCCATGCCGTTTTTATCAATGAACTTTTATGTGTATTGCCGGACCGACAATTCATTATAGCCGCGAGTACTTTTAAATGACTTTTTTTCCTTTAGAAATGTCATTTTGCTGTCAGACTGTTCTAAACACGGGAAACATGCCCCACTTTACAGGCATACTATAGACACCCCCCAGGTATGAAATTTAAAGGAATATTACACTTTTATTGTTTCACTTTAAGCATTATTAAAATCACTGCTCCTCCATCATCGCTCGGTTCTCAGTGTTAGAGGCACCGGGGGACAGATGTAGCATCGGGCCAATGCTGCATCCCCATAGGTAAATATGATACAAAAAAAACCCTATACATCTCTTTTAAGTCTTTGAAAGTGTAAGAAGAAAATGATTTCCCAAGCGTTGTCTTAGTGAAGAACTAGCACTGACTGAGAGAATATGGAAGAAACCAGTAAGGGTCTAGCTGGAATTTAAATAACTTACACTAAACAGGAGGAGGGGGGAGCAGAGGGCAATACCAAATCACATAGGTAAAAAAAAGGTTGTAACTGCCCTAAACCATTATTAGATGTCAGTTTAGAGCAGAATAATAGTAACCTAATATAGTTTGAAACAACAGAAAAAAATGCATGCAAGTGGGACAGAACAGACAGCCTCAGCGATAGAGTGCTCTAGCAGCACATCATTATGTACGCAGCTGTTTTTTTTTGACAATTAGCTTGGCTTTCAGATAGCAACACAGCAACACTGTCTGAACCATATCATAAAGGCCTTTTTTGTTCAGGTAGTTTCAGCAACAGCTCATTTTTAATCAAGTGAAATATGGCTGGCTTTGATCAACAGATGGAAATTGTCCAACAGTTCGCTGAGACAGTCCCTGCCACTGGCCAATTTTTTTACACAGCTGTATCATCTGAGAGTAAGTTCTTTGTTAGAACATACTCTATCTGCCTGTTTCTTGTATCTCTGCATTTCCTCTGTTCTCCCAAATGAAAACTGTCCTGCCACTGGTCATTTTTTTTGCACAGCTGCATCTAAAACTGCAGAATAAAGCTGTCCTATCACTGGACAAATTTTACACAGTTCTACCATCTGAGGGCAAGCTCTTAATTCTTGTTCGTAAAATATCTATCTATGCCTTGTATTTCTGCATTTGTTCAGTTCTCCCTGATTAAAACTGTCCTGCTACTAGTCATTTATTTTTACACAGCTGCACGTAAAGGGTCTGTCTTTTTTTCATTTTTGTTTGAATATATCTGTGCCTTGTGTACCTGCATTTAGTCATGTTCTTGCTGATTAAAACATTTCCGACCAACTTTGTGTGACTGTGTGTATGCAAGACAAGTTTGAGCCAACATCCGTCGGAAAAAAAAACATGGATTTTGTTGTCGGAATGTGCGATCGTGTGTACGAGGTATAAGTTCCTGTTAGAAAAAAAATCTGTTAAATTGTATTTTATTTTTTTACACAGCTACATCTAAAGTGGGCTGAATTTTTTATTTCTTGTTTGAAAACATCTGTGCCTTGTGTCGCCGTATTTACTCCTGTTCTTGCTGATTAAAACTGTCCTACCACTGGTCAGTTTTACACAGCTGTATCATCTGAGGTCAAGCTCCTAGTTTTTGTTTTGAAACACCTGCATTTCTTCTTTTCTCTTTAATTGCACTGTCCTGCCACTGGTCATTTTTTACACAGTTGCCTCTAAAGGGGCTGCCTTTCTATTTCTTGCTTGAAAACATCTATACCTTGTGTTTCTGCATTTATTCATGTTCATGCAGAATAAAGCTGTCCTACCACTGGCCAAATGTTATACAGTTCTACCATCTGAGGCAAGTTCTTAAAGCGGGGGTTCACCCACACCACCAAAAAAAATAAATATTAAAAGCCAGCAGCTACAAATACTGCAGCTGCTGACTTTTAATACATGGCCACTTACCTGTCCCGGAGTCCAGCGATGTCGGCAGGGGACGCCGAGAACCCGCTCGGTTCTCGGCAGCTGCCGCCACCATCCTAGGTGAGTGAATCAGGAAGTGAAGCGTTGCGGCTTCACTTCCCAGTTCCCTACTGCGCATGCGCGAGTTGCGCTGCACGTCCCAAGTGGTCCCCGCTCTCTCCTGGGAGCTGTGTGTTCCCAGCAGACAGCGCGGTGGGGACGGGAAGAGGCATAGACTCCCATGGGAGTCTATGCCGGAAGTGGGTGCAAATACCTGTCTTAGACAGGTATCTGCACCCCCCTCCCCCCTGAAAGGTGCCAAATGTGACACCAGAGGGGGGGAGGGTTCCGAAAAGTGGAAGTTCCATTTTTGTGTGGAACTCCGCTTTAATTCTTGTTTGTAAAATATCTATCTATGCCTTGTATCTCTGCATTTCTGCAGTTCTCCCTAATTAAAACCATCCTGCCACTGGTATTTTTTTTACACAGCTGCATGTAAAGGGGCTGTCTTTTTTAATTCTTGTTTAAAAAACATCTGTGCCTTGTGTCTGAGCATTTACTCCCGTTCTTGCTGATTAAAACTATCCTACTGCTGGACAATTTATAAACATCTGTATCATCTGAGGCAAACTCTTAGTTCTTGTTTGACTGTTTTAATTCTTACTTGAAGGTATCTGTGCCTTGTGTCTCTGCATTTACTCCTGTTCTTGCTAATCAAAACTGTCCTGCCACTTGACAATTTTTGCACAGGTGCAAACTCTTTGTTAAAATAAATCTAAATTTTTTTCTGTTCTACTGAAAACAAATCTGCCACTTGACATTTTATACACAGTTGCATTTAAAGGGACTAACTTTTTAATTCTTGGCCAATTGCATCTGGGGGCTGACTTTTTAATGCTTGTTTCAAGACATCTGTGCCCTGCATCTCTGCATTTACTCCTGTTCTTACTGATTAAAAATGTCTTACTGCTGACCCGTTTTTACACAGCTGCATCAACTGAAACCAAACTGTTAATTCTTGTTTGAAAAAAACCTGACCTGTGCCTTGTGTCTCTGCATTTCTTCTTTTCTCTTGCATTAAAACTGTCCTGCCACTGACCGTTTCCTTACACAGCTGCATCTGAGGGCTAATTTTTTTAATTCTTGTTTAAAAATTGCTGTGCCTTGTGTCTCTGCATTTACTCATATTCTTGCTAATTAAAACTGTTCTGCTACTGGGCAATTTTTTCAATGCTGTATCATCTTAAAGGGGGGTTTTACTGTCCCCAAAGTTGTTTTTTTTTTTTTGGCAAAATTACAAAGATTATGATATATAAATATAGAACTCACTTGTTCAGTTTTTAGTGATTAGTGCTGTCCGTTTTATCATAATAAAAAAAGTTATAAATTTTAATCTTGCCAGTTGTCATCTTGCCTGTGGGCATGTGAAGCCCACAGGTATCCTCTTCCGGGATACGGTGCTGCTGATCGACCAGCATGCACCACCCGTTCTATCCCTGATCTCACGCATGCGCAGTAAACTCAAATCGGAGCGCCGTCAACAGCTCAGGTTGCCATCACAATGGGCAGTGTCGTAGGAAGTCCCGCCCCGTTGTGATGGCAATGGAGATAAGCAAGACATCACGTCAGTTAAAATCCCGCGAGATTTCGCGGCGGCTCTCCGCACTGACTCCTGGGATGAATGACACGAGATCCCAGGAGACAGTGCGACGAGGACAGGAAATGATGCTTATACCCGCAAAATCCCCACCCACAGCCGCAGGGACCTAACACAGGCAAGATAGACCAGGCCACATATCTGAAGGTACGAACAAAAGAAAAAAAAAAAAAAAACGGTCCACTTGCGGCTGCAAGTAAGAAGAGAATGCAAGGTAGTGGTAAATCTGAATTCTATCTACAGCCATAGCTGCGCACAGCCTATTGTATTTAGGTGTGCACCCCAAAGCTCAAATACATATGCGTGTGTGTTTGTCTACATATATATGCAGTGCTGCTGTTAAAAATCATGGGGGGCCCCATACAGCGCATCTGCCCCCCTGCCAAATGTATCTGAGGACATAGATTTATCAGCCGCTTTCTCTGCAACCTCAGCTGCACAGATGAATGAATAGGAAGCGCTTCGAGGCTTCCTGCTCATTCACAGGCTGAAGCATAGTAAATATAGTTTATTATGCTTCAGAGATGAATGGACACATGAGTGATTGGTACCAATCAGACACTTTGTTTATTCAGGAAAGGAAGGGGCCAGAAAATGACATATTACCAGGTCCCTTTCTCCACTCTCCATCCTGAAACATCCATCTGTGTGGCTTCCGAGCGGGAGAGGAGGGAAGCCGGCAGCGCTGTGGGGGAAAGGGGGCCTGGGCAGATGTGCTTGAACCAGTCCCCCTAAGGTGTAAACAGAGAAGCTCGCAACACTGCAGGGGGAGGCAGAAGAGGATTGGTGTCTGCAATAAGTACAGCCGGCCCTCTTGCTCAGCAGGTACCTGGGCCCCACTTTTAACTTATGGGGCCCCGGGCCCAGTACAGGAGGGCTGGTTGTACTGCCTTATCAGCAACCCTGTGTATATGGCCGCATCACACTGTTCTCCCTGTGTAAGCACGCCTCTTAAGGCAGAGCCAGTAAGAGGGAGATCTTTCCCATCTCCCCGCCTGCACACAGAGAGATAATGCTAATGCGCACAAGATAATTAGGGTGTGCCAAGGCACACCCTGCTCACCCTGTGCGCATGCCTATGTCTATAGACCTGAAGGAAAATCTCTTTCCCTCTCACTGCTCATGTGTACAGGGAAGCAGCTCCTCAGCCGAGGTAACCTGCCATTCTTTGTATTACAGGTTCTATTTTCAACAAGATTCAGAGGAATTTGGGAGCTGTGGGGAAACTCCTAGAAGAGGTCTCGAAGATGAATAGTGAGTTTCTCATTTGCACCCACCTTAAAAAATCTGCAGAGTTAATTGTTGTGTAAAACTGCATGTATATTCGTTCCCTGTAAATGGAAGCAAAAAAAACAAGTTTTTTTAAGCCATTTTCTTACCAGGTTGAATGTTATTTATCCATACAGAACAGAGTAAAATCGGGAACATACCATGATATGAGCGTGAGATGGAGCTGACCATCATAAGTATTTATTTCCTGCGATAATCAGTTCCATTTAGTGGAGATAAGGTGGTATTTTCTTGATTCAGTCTATGAGGAACATTTGACCTGGAGAGAAAATAGCCTAATGACATTCAATATTGTCCCCATTTCCACAGAACAAATGTGCATACGGTTTCATAAGACAAATAGCTACACTGTTTTTTTTTTTATAAATACAGCCCTAATGCCCCGTACACACGATCGGATTTTCCGACAACAAATGTTGGATGTGAGCTTGTTGGCGGAAAGTCTGACCGTGTGTATGCTCCATCTAACATTTGTTGTTGGACTTTCCGCCAACAAATGTTGGCTAGCAGGTTCTCAAATGTTTGTTGTCGGACTTTCCGATCGTGTGTACACAAGTCCGTGGGACAAATGTCCACACATGCTTGGAATCAAGTACGAGCCGGAAGTCTTGTAAAACTAGCCTTCGAAATAGAGATATCACGTACGTCTTGTACGTCACTACATTCGTAATTGTTGGCCAACATTTGTGTGACCGTGTGTATGCAAGACAAGTTGGAGCCAACATCCTTCAAACAAAAATCCACGGTTTTGTTGTCGGAAAGTCCAATTGTGTGTACGGGGCATAAGAGTGTACCCAGAATTCAATGCAGAAACACATAAATATAGGAATGGAAGCACCCAGTAAGACTTTCAACCATCAATGAGCAGGGTCTTGTCTCCATTAACACATAACATAGTGAGGTGTCAGAGGATGGGAGAGCTTCAAAATACACTCATACAGTATATACATATTAACACTCTATGTCACTTTTGTGTGATACTGTATATATATATATATATATATATATATATGTATATATATATATATATATATATATATATAAGAGAAACATTAGGACCCGGTTGAACTGCATCTGATTCGCATGACATGTGAACCTGCAGCTTTTTCAATGGAGCCCGTTCACATATGTGCGGGCCGACTGCAGCACATTTAGATAAAACACAAAAAAAGCTGCAAAAGGCATTAAGGCCAGCCAATAAGCACATTTCACAATAATAGAGATAAAGAGTCCAAAGAAGGATAGGTAGGTTAAAGGAAGTGTGAACCCGAGAGGTACACAGTGGTATGTAGCCCACCACACTGCCATCTACATCATAGCACTGTGATTTAGGCCTCATGCACAGGGGACGTTTTTTAAAGCGGCTGTTTTTGGCTTCATGCGATTATTTCGGTAGCCAGTATTATTTCGGTAGCCAGTAAACTCCCCAGCATGTTATCCTATGTATCCATGCCCACATAGGCTGTTATCAACGTTTTTTGGCAGAGGCGTTTTTTTCTGGCTGGAAACCCCCCCAGAACTAGTGTGTTTGAAAAATGCAGCTATTCCACATTTATGAGCGTTTTTGAGCCATACGCTTTCCTGAGAGTACAGTTTTTGTTAAAAAAAAAAATGCTAAAAACGCTAATGCAAAAAAACGTTGCAAAACATGGCAAAACTTGCATTTTTAAAGTGACATTCTACAGCTAACTTCCAGTGTGTATGAGGCCTAAATGAGTATAGGTATTTATACAGTATAGAAGAGTAAAGCACTGTATACTATTGTATAGCACAATATAGCCTAGTAAAGCACTTTAAATCACTATATAGCACTGGATAGCATAGTATAGGACCATATCTGACCAGGAACAAGGATTATACAATGCATTATGGGTTCAGGCACAAAATTTCAGACATACAGTTGTGCTCTTAAGTTTACATACCCTGGCAGAATTTATGATTTCTTGGCCATTTTTCCAGAGAATATGAATGATAACACAAAAACTTTTCTTTCACTCATGGTTAGTGTTTGGCTGAAGCCATTTATTATCAATCAACTGTGTTTACTCTTTTTTAATCATAATGACAACAGAAACTACTCAAATGACCCTGATCATAAGTTTACATACCCCAGTTCTTAATACCCTGTATTGCCCCCCTTTAAGATCAATGACAGCTTGAAGCCTATTGTGGTATTTGTGGATGAGGCTCTTTATCTTGTCAGATGGTAAAGCTGCCCATTCCTCTTGGCAAAAAGTCTCCAGTTCCTGTCTGTCTTGCATGAACTGCACGTTTGAGATCTCCCCAGAATGGCTCAATGATATTGAGGTCAGGAGACTGAAATGACCACTTCAGAACCTTCAGCTTTATTCTGATGTAGCCAATGACAGGTCGTCTTGGCTTTGTGTTTTGTATCATTGTCATGTTGGAATGTCCAAGTATGTCCCATGTGCAGCTTCCTGGCTGCTGAATACAAATGTTCCTCCAGTATATTTTGATAACATATTGCATTCATCTTGCCATCAATGTTGACCAAATTTCCTGTGGCTTTGTAGCTCACACATCCCCAAAACATCAGCGATCCACCTCTGTGTTTTACAGTAGGAATGGTGTACCTTTCATCATAAAAAACAAAAAAACAAAAAAAAATGCCTGATGAAGGAGCACGCATGCTCCGAAAGTGTGCACGCAATTAGCGTCATCACTCCGCGACCCGGGAGCCGATGCGACGGACTATCCCTGCTGCCTCTCACCGCTCCTAGCCTGGGACACTGGAATCCACCGGCGCCGCCTGACAGGACCATGGGCACCAAAGGATCGCCCCCTGTGGACCCCCGTAGAACCCTGTGGATCTGGACTCATCCCACTGATGTGCCTGCATTTATTGACTCAGAGTGAGTGTACAGGGGGTCCCCGGGTTACGAACAAGATAGGGACTGTAGGTTTATTCTTAAGTCGAATTTGTTTGTAAGTCGGAACAGTACCTTTTTTTCAGTGCAAATCCAGTCTTTTATTTATATTTGTATAATTTTCTTATTTTTAATATTATTTTTCTTATTCTTTACTTTTTTAATTACTTCTTTTTTTATTTTATTATTTTAATTATTACTGTATTTCTTATTTTTTTTTTATTTTTATCAATTTTTTTTTCATTTAAACTTTATTGCTATCACACAGGAGAAAACAATTCCCTGTGTGATAGCAATTGGAGGTGACAGGTTCTCTTTATTGACCCTGTCACCTCCAAAACAGGAGTCCCAGCACTGTGCTAGATTTCCACAGCACAGCACAGCTCTCCCCTCTCACTGTTTACATGGCAGCAGGGACAGGAGACACCAGAGAGAGGGGAGCTGATGTGTGATGGCACAGCAGGGAGATGGATGGATGGTGACAGCAGCAGTGTCTGTGATCCGAGTCCAGGCAGGCTGGCCGCAGTGCACCTCCGCTGGGGAGGCGGCGCAGGAAAGACCGGGGATCCTGGAGGCTTCACTAGGCCGCGGCCACGATGGGCAGTTTTAGCGGCCTGGCAGGCCACCGGACCGTACCAGGCCTGTGGATGGGCAGGCAGCATGACTAGGGGGGCCCGCAGCCAGGCCAGGAACGGAGGAACGGCTCAGTCAAGGAAGGAGAGGAAGATTCGGCCGGCAGTGACCTCATTCAGGCCCCGTTCGTAAGTAGGAGTTGTTCGCAACTCGGATGTTCGTAAGTCGGGGACCCCCTGTATTTCTACTGAATAAAAAATGTGTGCTTTTAATACTGCACTTAGGTTGGCGCTGCTTTGTCTCTCTCTTGTACCTTTCATCATAGGCCTTGTTGACTCCTCTCCAAATGTAGCGTTTATGGTTGTGACCAAAAAGCTATATTTTTGGTCTTATCACTTCAAATGACTTTGTGCCAGAAGGTTTGAGGCTTGTCTCTGTGCTGTTTGGCGTATTGCAAGCAGGATACTTTGTGGCATTTGTGTAGTAATGTCTTTTTTCTGGTGACTGGACCATGCAGCCCATCTTTCTTCAAGTGCCTCCTTATTGTGCATCTTGAAACAGCCACACCACATGTTTTCAGAGAGTCCTGTAATTCACCTGACGTTATTTGTGGGTTTTTCTTTGCATCCCGAACAATTTTCCTGGCAGTTGTGGGTGAAATTTTAGTTGGTCTACCTGACCGTGGTTTGGTTTCAACAGAACCCCTCATTTTCCACTTCTTGATTAGAGTTTGAACACTGCTGATTGACATTCTCAATTCCTCGGATATCTTTTAATATCCCTTTCCTGTTTTATACAATTCAACTACCTTTTCTTGCAGATCTTTTGACAATTCTTTTGCTTTCCCCATGACTCAGATTCCAGAAACATCAGTGCAGCACTGGATGAAAGATGCAAGTGTCTGTCAGGAGTCCAGAAACTCATTGACCTTTTATACACACACACTAATTACAGGCAAACAGATCACAGATGAGGATGGTTACCTTCAATAGCCATTCAAACCCTTTTGTGCCAACTTGTGTGCATGTTGTCAGGCGAAAATCACCAGGGTATGTAAACTTTTGATCAGGGTCATTTGGGTAGTTTCTGTTGTCATTATGAGTTAAAAAGAGTAAACACAGTTGATTGATAATAAATGGCTTCAGCAAAACACTAACCATGAGTGAAAGAAAAGTTTTTGTGTTATCATTCATATTCTCAGAAAAATAGCTAAGAAATCATAAATTCTGCCAGGGTATGTAAACTTATGAGCACAACTGTATATTCAGCTAATCCCATGAGATCCACCTTGAGCACAATATAGCATTATTTCTAGTGGAGACACCACCAAATGACTGAGTTCAGGTGTTTCCAGTGAAGGGTACTGTTATTGCTACAACATAGAAAGACAGTGTAGACAATTGTCCTCTTCTAGCCTTGTAACAGTTGAACCACTTCCATACCGGGCCTATTCTGGGACTCCTCTCCTACATGTAAAAATAATCATTTTTTTGCTAGAAAATTACTCAGAACCCCCAAACATTATATGTGTTTTTTTAGCAGACACCCTAGGGAATAAAAGGGCGCCCGTTGTAACTTTTTATGTCACACAGTATTTGCGCAACAATTTTTCAAACATGTTTTTTTTTGGAAAAAAACTGTTTCATGAATTAAACAAATAACACAACAGTAAAGTTAGCCCAATCTTTTTGTAGAATGTGAAAGGTGATGTTACGCCGAGTAATTGCGCACACTTGTGGAATGGTGCCAAACTTTGGTACTTAAAAATGTCCATAGTCAGTGTTTTAATTTTTTTTACAGGTTAGAATTACAGAGGAGGTCTAGTGCTAGAATTATTGCTCTCTCTCTAATGCACACGATGATACCTCACGTGTGGTTTGAACTGCGTTTACATATGTGGGCAGGACTTACGTGTGCGTTCGCTTCTGTGCGCAAGCACACGGGGACGGGGGCGCTTGAAAATTTTTTTATTGTTTTTTATTGTTTTATTATTTTATATTATTTTATTATTTTTATATTATTTTATATTTTTTATTTTTATTGTTTTGATATTTTATTTATTGTTTATTTTACTGTAATTTTTTTAGTTTTACACTTTCTCTTAAAATTTTATTTTATTCCTCTTACAAGGAATGTAAACATTCCTTGCAATAGGAATGGTGTGTGACAGATCCTCTTTATGGAGAGATGTGGGGTCTATAAGACCCCACATCTCTCCTCCAGGCTGGAAAGCATCAGATCAACAAAAAAATGACAGTTCTGATGCTTTCCAGCAGGGATCACCGCTTTGTTGACATCCGCGGCCCTGACGTGACGTCATAATGTTGTACCCGGGACTCCGACGGTCAAAGAGATGACTGGTGACCATCTCTATGCTCTTCATCCGGCGCTGGCGGATTCTTTCTCCAGGTCCCCGATGGCACTGGAGAGCCCGGAGAAGCAGAAGCAGGTGTCCCCTCCCGCCGCCTGTAAGAACGATCAAGTGGCTGAACTGCCGCTATGATCATTCTTACAGTGCACAGAATCGCCAGCTGAAAAAGATGATATCTGAATGATGCAACTGCAGGCATCATTCAGATATCACCACTGAAAGTCAAAGATGTTATATGACGTCCTTGGGCTAGAAGTGGTTAACCACTTCCCACCAGCAGTACGTCACATGACGTCGTGGACTTTGAGTGGTGATATCTGAATAATGCCTGCAGGCATTTGAAAAATCACTGTGCAAATACCGTGTGACATAAAATGTTGCAACAACCGCCATTTGATTCCCTGGGTTCTTTGCTAAAAAAAAACATATATAATGTTTGGGAGTTCTGAGTAATTTTCTAGAAAAAAAATGAGGATTTTTTACATGTAGGAGCGAAGTGCCAGAATTGGCCCGGATGAGAAGTGGTTAAGGAAACCCTTTTCTGTTTCAGCATGACTGTGCCCCTGTGTACAAAGCCAGCATCAAATAGACATGGTGTGACCAGTTTTGGTGCAGAGGAACTTGCGTGTCCTGCACAAAGCCCCGAATTCAACCCTACTAAACACCTTTGAATGCCGATTGTGATCCAGGTCTTATCATCCAACATCACTACCTGACCTTACAAATGGGCACAAATTACCACAGGCACCCTCAAATCTTGTTTTAAGCCTGATCAAAAGAGGTGAGACCACCTCCATATAGAGTTTCCACCTCATCCCTTTAAACCTGAACACCTTTGAATTACACGGGTTCTGAGGCTAATTAAATGCAGATAAGGCACCAAGTGAGTTTAATTACCACCTTAATCAGCCACAGAACCTGTGTAATTAATATGTGTTCGGGTTTAAAGGGATGAGGTGGTAACCATACCTCCATATGGCCATGGTAAAAAGGGATTTACAACAAGCGCATATAGGTGTAATGGTCAGGTGTCCAAAAACTTTCCACCACATAGCATATATGAGGCCCAGTCATGCTAATAATTAACATTTGATTGCATTGCATTTTCCTTTAATCAAAAGTTTATAGAATGGGAAAAGTCCCCGATCGTCTGAGATTATTTTTGCCATCCCCCTCTCTCTCTTTCTCAGGCTCTGCTCAACCATTGTGTGATAGGTCCTGGAGGCATTATGGTCTCAGCTGTTACTACAAGTCCACAAAAAAGGAGCCATTGAATTCTGCCAAGGAAGACTGTGAGAAAAACAAGGCTCACCTGGTGATCATTAACGGGGAGGATGAGATGGTAAGAGTGGTGCGCACCACAATGGAGAAATAAAGAGGCTCGAGTATAACCTTACCATGTGACCTCCTCTTAGAAGCAACACTATTTCCTCTAATGGATTAACCAATTAATATGAAGCAAAATACATCCCAGATCACAATGATTTGCTTGATGCAGATGATATTAAGAATCTTCTAGGTAGATAAATCCAAGAGACGTTGGGACTTCAAGGCTTATTGATGCAGAGTAGTAGAGGGAAGGATGACAATCATTAGGAAAAGCTCCCCGGCTTACATGCAACCTGGGCTACTCTCCAATGGGCACCCGGGAATGTCACTCAGAGCTTAAACCAAAAGACGAAGCACCAGGCCAAATTTGTGAAGGAGCCCAAAAAAGCTTTAATGACGCAGGCAACCAACACGTTTCGGGGGCAAACACACTCTCCCCCTTTATCAGGGCTGCAATTCAAGTATTAATGTAAAAGTATGAATATTGAAAGTTAAAAAAAATGGATCTTATGCATATATGTACCAAATTACACAAATTACCATATTTATCGGCGTATAACACACACTTTTTTCCCCTTAAAATCGGGGAAAATTGTGGGTGCGTGTTATAAGCTGATCCCTGCCGATCCCCCCCGCTGTTTGTGAGCGGAGCTGCCGATATACATAGATAGCCGAGTGTACTCGGCTAGGTTCGGCTAGCTCCGCTCACAGTCACGCCCAGTCCCGCCCTACGATGGACACTCGGCTATGTGTGTATATGGGCGGCACTTGGCTCCGCTCACAGTCACGCCCAGTCTGGGCGGGACTACGAGAGGAGCAGAGAAGAGCTGAGAAGAGCCGGCTCTGTGTATCTCGGCGCCGGCTGTTCCATTTTCAAACTGCAGTGACACTGACAAGTCACTGCAGTTTAACTGCAGCCTGGGCAAGGCTGCAAATGTCACTGACAAGGCTGTAGATGGACACTGACAAGGCTGCAAGGCTGCAGGTGGACACTCATAAGGCTGCAAATGACACTGACAAGGCTGCAAATGACACTGGACAAGCATGCAGATGGACACTGACAAGGCTGCAGATGGACACTGACAAGGCTGCATTTATGGGCATTTAAATGGAAGTTATTTTCCTTAAAAAGTTTTTTTCCTTAAAATTCCCTCCTAAACTTGGGGTGCGTGTTATACGCCGGCACGTGTTATACGCCGATAAATACGGTAATTTGGTGTTTACTGTACATGCAAGATATTTTTTGGTCTCGTTCATAACATGTTGGTTTTAGGCTCTATGTATATGTGGATATTGGTTCCACCATTTTTTGATTTACAATTTTTATATTGTTACATCTTTGTACTTGTATGTGTCTTGTAGCCCCGATGAAGGTGTGGTAGTGCTTTCCCTCAAAACATGTTAGTTGTCTTGTTTTGGACTCCTTTATGAATTTGGTCTGGCACGCCTTCTTTTGCTGCTCCCTTATTTGGAATCTTTTGGCAGCTCGAAATGTTCATTTTATCTCCTGCGGGCATTTGGTGAGCTCCTCTGTATTCCTTTGCATGTCCTTTCATATTCCCCTCACCCTTTCTCAGAGCCTATCGGAAAGGGGCTGTACCTGATGATGAAACTTATATCAGGAAAAAAATATGACCTCATTGTGTTGAGATCAGAAGATTAAAAACAAAATGTCAGCTAATGATGGGATGGGGGTCTTATACATTTCTATACAATATTGAACAGGAACACATTTCTTTAATTGGGTCAATGAAAATCACAATGGCACAAAACATGTCCAGAGTCCTAAATGTCTCTGTGTTATCACATTGTGACATTGTCAGCTGTGTAGGAAAAAATTTCACACACATGGAACCTTATCCAATTTGTATAATAATAATGTGTGACTGTGGGGGGACATTAGAGTGTAAGCTCCTCTGGTACAGAGACTGATGTGACTGACTCAGTATTCTCTGTGCAGCACTGCGGTATATGTCAGAGCTATATAAATGTAGAATAATAATAGTGTGTAACTGTGGGGGGACAAGAAACGATTACACATTTAACTCATGCATGCAGCCTTTTTTCAAAAATCTGATCTTATAAAATCAAGGGGTGTGAAAGGACAGAAAGAAAAGCCGCACACCCAGAGACTGACAGACAGCAGCTACGGGGACCTGAGATTCCTCCATGCTTTTGTCCAGGCCCCTGGGTGCCACCTGTCCTTCTCAAGACCCTGAATCTTCCCAACTTCACCCAGAACGTTGTCTACCACCACCTCGACAGGAAGGACTTTTTTTCTAAGTGGAAACCTGACACTGTGCATTTCACATGAAGTAACGGACTACCAAGCTAACTAGAAAAAGTGTCTCAAAAGACCCGTATGACCACTTTGCATAACTCAAGCGGAAAGGAAAGGGACACCCAGAGCCTCACGCACCCACTTATAGACTTTTATATTGAAGGGGCACTGAAGCAAGAAATGGTCCACACCGTTACACTACACTTCTCCACAGAACGATGCTTCAAGTTGCCCTTCACATAGAGTCAGCCATGAAACAAGAGTCAGGCCAAATCTCAAAATTTTAAAGGGATTCGCTCCAGATTAATCAAGCGCAGACCCTTCCTTATAACAGGGCCTAGGTAATCCCTCAAGGCCAGTGGCTCACTAAAGGCAGATTCAACCACCCTCCTCTCCAGGGCCTTCTTAGGAAGAGACTTAATTTCCTCCGCCCGTCACTCGTCACTGCCAAAGCATTTTCAGACACGGAGCAACATAAGCTGGGAGCTTACCATGTAGGACCCTCAGGCTTTTCACTGGCCCACCATTCTCCCAGCTTTGCAGAAAAGGCCTAAACCAGGACTGAAAAATACCAACCCACCCAGGCAGTTCCTCTGCCAGCATGTTACCAAAGTTATGTTTCTATCAGGAACCATGAATTAGACCGAGACAGAAGTATAGTTATATCACACTTGTTTATTAATAATAATAATAATAATAATAATAGTAAGGTAAACAGAGTAAGCATAGTCAAAACAAGCCAGAGTTCAGTAACCGGATCGGGTAGTCAGCCAAGCAAATGTAAGAGAGCCAGAGATAAACATAGTAGTACAGCAAGCAGGATCAGGAGCCAGAAGGAACGTCAGCCGAACAAGTCTTCAACAGAAACGCAGGAGAAAAGTCTCTGTGATGTTGACAAAGGCAAAGGCAGAATTCAAGTGAGCTGGACAACTTTAAGTAGGCAGGACTGATGAGCAGAATCAATTACAGCTGGGTAACTGTGGAAAGAAATGGGAGCTGGCAATTAGCGGACAGTTGAGCAGCCAGCTCAGAGAAGGAAGGGCTGAGCCCAGCCCAGACAGTTTCAAAAACATCAGAGAAAAGAACACCACTGGGTTGACCATACCTAGGCCACCCATCCGCCTGGGAACGTAGGTTGCAGACCTCTGAAGTTCAGATTGTTCCCCATAACAGCTGGAAGAAACAGCTGTAGATCTTCGCCTAAAGAGACACTGGCAAAACACAGACAAAGCTGACATACAGAAATACCGGGATCAGGTAATTTTTAATCGGGTCAATCCTTTCCCTGTAAGAGAGTTTCCAATCCTTTCAGCTGGCAACCTTGGCATCGGCATCCTGTAGCCTGCCTTCCCAATTTGCAAGGCTGTAATCGCTGGGACCAAATTTGATGCCTAAAACTCCTGCCAGGACTCTAGGAAGGTGTCCGGAAGCTCAAAGACATTGCTTTTCTCTCCCATCCAGAAAACCTCACTCTTATCCTGAATGACCTTTGAGCCAGAAGCCTTAGCATACTGCTCCATCACCGAGACCACCTCTTCCGCCTCCTCTGACCCAGAAATGAAAACAGACACGTCATCAGCATAGGCTATGACTCTCAAAGGGGGCTCACCAGGAATGCCCAAAGGCACTCCACACAATCACCTGCCTTCTAACTTCCTGATGAAGGGATGGATTGTGAACGTGTATAGCAGAGGACCCAAAGGACACCTCTGATGCACACCAGAGGCAACCTCAAAAGGCCATCTGATCCAACCATTCACAAGCATGAAGCTTTCAGCCCCTCTGTACAAGGTCTTCAGCCAATCGATAAAGCCGCCCTCCAGGCTATACTTGCCAAGGAGCAGCCATAGGTACTCATGATTGACCCGATCAGAAGCTTTAGCCTGATCCTATGCCAGCCAGAAAATTATTTTTGCCAGTATCTTTCTATCAACATTGAAAAGGCTAATAGGCCGCCAATTCTTAATCCTCAAAGAATCTTTAGCCTTTGACAGAAGAATCACTGCAGATTGTCGCATGGAGGGAGAGAGCGAACCCTCTCTCAGACAGCCAATAAAATCCTCCACCGAATACGAGGCCAGACTAACCTTAAAGTGTTTAGAAATCTCAGCTGTCAATCCATCTGGCCTGGGCAACTTCTTAATGAAAAGCTTATCAATAGCCTTGACTACCTCATCTGCAGTGATATCCTCTGTCAAACTCACCAGAGAATTGCCATTTCCAAATCCTGGAATAGAATCCAGAAAACTTGACATGCCTGCCTGATCGAGGTCCCTGAAAGATTGCATTTGATCCCATTGCAATCCTTATCCAGATGCCCCAGGCCCTGACACAGAGAGCACTTTATCTCTGGACACGAGGAGGTGAAATGACCCAGAGAATTGCACTGATTACAGAGCTTGGGCTGCCCAGGGTAAAACACGACAATCCTATCCTTCCCAATGAAGGCTGGGGAGGGCAGATTCTGGACGACATTCCCACACACATGCAGCCTCATCTGCACTGACCACCTACCTGTCCATATCATATGCCCCTCTCATCCACAATCTTCTTCAATGGGGTCAGAAGCTCGCCATATCTCCTCAGCCAGACAGACAGTTCAGCAGAAGGAATTGATTCATTCCTTTACCAGGATAGTGACATTCTTCACAAGAGGTTGGCGTAAGACAAGTTTTGGGACAAGTCCCTCCCACCCCAGCAGACTCCTATACACATGTTCAAACTTTTCCCAAAACATATCAAGAGACTCGGGCTGAACAAAGGACAAATCATACTCATAGGAGCCTACCGGACTGTTCAAAGCAAAGATGTCATCTGCCTTGAAACCCATCGCCAAAATCTACACAACCAACCTCCTTATAGGAGGAGCACCCCCTCCCTCCCACCTGCAGCACTACATTCCTCCTCCTGAAAGACAGGGATGCAGATGGCAGAACTGCAGCAGACCTCCCCCTGAGCTGCCCCCCTGATGTGACCATCTCATCACAGCCAGAGCCCCAGCATAGGTTTTACTTGCAGGATTAGACACTCCAGACCTCAAAACTGCACCCTGCCCATTGGTTGCAGGAGCCTCAGAATCCCCACTCTGTACATCACCATCAGAGGCAGCAGCAGGTGTTACTCAATCCACCAACACACATACATTCCCTTATCCAGCATTACAAGCAGCTGTCAGGTCACCTGAGACCAGGTGACAGATGCACTCCATAGGAGTCAGAAGTGCACCGCTAAGGTAGTGGACCCTAGGACTGACTGCTGCGGATTGAACCCTGGGAGGTTCAGGAAACAGGTCTACTGGATCACTAACACAGATCCTAGCTAGAGCATAGATTCCCCAGGGCGCGGAGTCTAAGAGCAGGTGTTCACCAGAGCCTCCAGTGGTGAGGATGGACTGTGCTGCAGTCTGGCTCCAGGTCGCGGCCCCCAGGGTCTCACAGCTCACGCTCACGGTAGACTACAGGTGATAGAGGAAGCAGCAGGCTGGAACAACAAGGATACTAAAGGGATAAGGCAGAGATCAGGGCAACTAGCAGACAGGAACAACAGCGTACACGCCAAAGGTTTGGGGTCACAGGCAAACAGGCATAGTTGGGGACACGCCAAAATGTCAGGATCATGAGCAGACAGGGATAGTCGAGAACACGCCAAGGTCGGTAACAGAGACAAACGTAGAGCACACGGCAAGCAGAAAACGGGAAGCCAAACGCACAGTGACACAATGGTTGATCAGCACCGCTAGCTTGTAGTGCACAGGTTAATATAGGGTTCCCTGATAGGGCCTGGGGTGGAGCCATGCTTAGAGGAGAGGTTATAAAAACGGCCAGGTGAGAGTGACTGGCCTCTTAGTCTGAACACATGAGATGAGGTAAGCTGACAGAGAAAGATTACTGCATAACCATGACAGCAGCTTTATAATTCACATTAATTTTCACATCCGTGGCACTACTGCTCCCAGCACACCCACTCACACCAGATGGTGCTGTCTTCATCTCCTCCACCCCTGACATACTTCTCTTAGGCAAAAGCCCCCCACTCCTTGTCACTCTTCCCTGGCTTTCCGAAACACCTTTCAAAGTGCAGCCATTTCCCTTCCCACCATTTTCTGCTGTGCTTGCAGCAACCAGCGGGGATGGTTCAGAAAAATATGGCAGATCCCTTCCCTATCCCCCAGCAGAGTTCACAGTCAGATGGCTTACTGTCATCAGAGTTCAGAGTCACAAATTTCATTGTAATACAGTCCAGTACTTCAGGCACAGCAGCCATCTTCCCTGCAGAGCCTTGAGCAGACACAGGAGGTTTTCCCTCCAAAACTTTTCTCTGCATGCTGTTGTCCATACTGTCCGTTTTTACCATGCATGGCTTGGTAAAAGTCACTTTTACCTTTACCAGGTACAGAGTCCTCGCTATAATCTTTGTCTGCAGAATCCGTTGAAAATTGAAAAGTTCTTCCACTCAAGGGAAACTCCATTTCCTGAATAAAGTTCAGCAGCCCTGCATCCATTTTCCACCTTCTGTGCTGTTCCTCCAGCTTGCTGGGGAGGGAGGGAAGCAGAGGCCGCCATTTCCTCTGGTGAGACAGATCCTGAGGTGGATGAGATAACAGGGGCAACATCCAGGACCCCCTCCTTCATTCTTCACCCGTACGGCCATCACTAAAGCTTTTCTTCGACTGGTGTCATCCCTCATTCTCTGGAATAGTTCCTCATTCTGGAACTTTTCCTTGCAAGCTCCACTCTTTTCCTTTAATGATTTCACCAGGTTCTGCTGCTTTTTGGTAGCGTCCGCCAAAACAGTAAGCGCTGCTTTTCGGCTCTGTCGCTTCTTGCTCCATGCTTTATCATGTGAAACTTTCTTTTTCCTGTACTCAGCTTTCAGGCTCATCAGCTTTTCCTCCTCCTTTGCAATATGAACCAAATGGTCAGTAACCCACTCTCTGAAAGTGGGGGTAGATTCCCCCTTTTTTAGGGCCAAAGTCGAGGTCTTCAGGTGAAGATGAAGCTTGGGATCGCAGATCAGATCCCTCAGGGGGACCATCGCCCAGATCATGTCCAGAATCTCCTATCCTCACTGGGGCTAGGTAACTCATCTGGTTTTCAGAGAAGGACAGCTGCAGCACACAAGACCTCTCTGGTGCACAGGCTGATTTGACTGGCTCAGTTTTCTCTGTACAGCACTGCGGTATATGTCAGAGCTATATAAATGTATAATAATAATAGTGTGTGACTGTGGGGGGGAATTAGAGTGTAAGCTCCTCTGGTACAGAGACTGATTTGACTGGCTAAGTGTTTTCTGTAGACATGTGCACTGCCAAAAAATTTGTTTGTTTTTCATTTTCGTTTCATTTGTTTATTTTTTTTTTTAATTTTTCGGGTCATTCGTTATGATCGCAATTCGTAAATTTGTACATTCGTACATTCGAACATTCGTACATTCGGAAATTTGTACATTTGTACATTCGGAAATTCGTACATTCGCACATTCATACATTCGGAAATTCGTAAATTAAAAAATTTGTATATTCGTAAATTCGTACATTTGTAAATTAAAAAATTCGGGAAATTTGTAAATTCGAAATTTCAAAATCCAAAAACCCGAAAATTCGAAAATCTGAAATAGTAACTAACTATTAAATTATAGGTATTGTAATTTCCTTTCAAATTTGGCTGTTAGTAAACGTAACAAATACGAATTTATCCGAAGTTACGAATTATCCGAAATAATGAATGCTGCATCTAAACAAATGGAACAGAACAAATTAATAATAAATAATAATAATAATAAAAAGCTTTTATTATTATCATTGTTATTAATTATTATTAATTCATTACGTTCCATCCGTTTGGATACGGCATTCGTTATTTCGGATAATTCGTAACTTCGGATAAATTTGTATGTGTTACGTTCACTAACAGCCATATTTGAAAGGAAATTACAATACCTATAATTTAATAGTTAGTAATAGTTAAGTTATTACTAGTTAATTATTATTTCAGATTTACGAATTTACAAATTTACTAATTCATTAATTTACCAATTTACGAATTGACTAATTTACGAATGTACAAATTTACGCATTTACGAATGCACGAATTTACGAATTAACGAAAGTATGAATGCACGAACGTACGAATTTACAAGTTTTCGAATTTACGAATATTCAAAAAAATTTGTTAAACGGGATTTCGTTAATTCGGATATTTCTGAATGAACGAATTTGTTGAAACTCGTTTAAAAACGAATTTGGAACGAAGCGAATTGCACATGTCTAGTTTTCTGTACAGCACTTCGATATATGTCAGAGCTATATAAATGTATTATAATAATGTGTGACTGTGGGGGAGGGGACATTAAAGTGTAAGCTCCTCTGGTGCAGATAAACTAGAAGAGCGTTGGAAAATGTTCACACTTTAACATGCTCTTTTGTCTGTCTCTTTAAAGAATTTCCTGCGCGGTTTTTCAGAAAAACAGTCCTGGTGGATTGGTCTCAGAATGGTCAATGGAGCCTGGGAATGGTTTGATGGGACTTCTTATGAGATGACTCCAAAGTAAGACTTGAATCCCCAAAATATTATATTCCTTCTTCCATACAGAAAAGCGTATCTAACTGAAAGATAAAATGTGCTTTATTCAAAAATTATCCCGTGCACCAGCTACACCCCTGATGTCAAACTTGTGGCTCTTTAGTATTCTGCAGCTCAGCAACCAGTAGAATGAGTGGGAGTATTACTATATCCTTTGTCTTCAACCATACCTGTAGCTTGTTTACAGTCTCTGACCATCTCCTGTACCATTTCCACAGTCTTCAGTTTCTGATCATAATGCCCACAGTTTGCGACCATCTTCTGTATCATGTCCACAGTCTCTGACCATCTCATGTAGTAGGTCCACAGTCTTTGACCACCTTCCGTAGAAACTCCACAGTCTTTGAACATCCGCTTTAGTAAATCCAAAGTCTCTGGCCATCTCCTGTAGTAACTCCACAGTCTTTGACCATCTTCTGTAAAATGCCCATAGTCTTTAACCATCTTCTGTACCATGTCCACAGTCTGACCATATCCTGTACCATTTCCATGGTCTCCTATCATACCGCTGTAGAATGTCCACAGGCTCTGACCATCCAAATGTAGCATTTCCACAGTTCACTACACATCTCCTGTACCATGTCCCCAGTGTGAGACCTTCTTCTGTACCATGTCCACAGTCTCTGATAATCCCCTGTAGAATGCCCACAGTCTCTGACCATCCACTGTAGCATTTCCACAGTCTCTACCCATCTCCTGTACCATGTCCACAGTCTCTGACCGACTCCTGTACCATGTCCACAGTTTAAGATCTTCACCTGTACCATGTCCACAGCAGTGGCGGCCCGTCCATTAGGGGTCGCTAAATGCATAATGCAAAGCGATGGTAAAGCACCGCTAAAGCGGTGCTTTAACGCTAACGCGGCCCACTGTCAGTGTGAAAGGGGTCAAACTTAGGAACAACCAACACAAACAGTATACTAGAAAAATGGAGTGCCATAAGAAATGTATAAATATAAAGAAAAGTACCTTCATCCTGTCAATTTACAAACAGTATACTATTTCCTCACTGGCAACTAATAGCTGACAGTGATTTAATTAACTTGAGCTAATTAACTAGTCGCTTAAACCAGCCTAGGCGGAGGCACAGAATACTAGCAGACAATAGGTGAGTTAATTAGTACAATCAACAATACAACCCATGATCTCCCCCCTTCTCAGACTAGTAGGCAACAGAAGACCCAGGGTTTTCCAGATTTAATTAATCGGCTTTCTTTTCACAAACATCTGTCTACTGAGTTTCAGGTTGGCAGAGACCACCATGGCTTCCTTGATTGTTAAACGTAATAATGTCCTTTTGAATTATATAACAGAACATCTTCCTAAATGCTTGTAGCTCCATCAAATGCCAGGGCCCATAGTCGGTAGGCAAAAGGCTAGCCCCCAGTCCCCTCCAAAAGCCTCTGTCCTGGGTGAGTCTGTCACATCCATAGTTTCTGATCATCTCCTGTACCATGTCCACAGTCTCTGATCATCTCCTGTACCATGTCCACAGTCTCTGATCATCTCCTGTTCCATGTCCACAGTCTCTGACCATCTCCTGTGCCATGTCCACAGTTTCTGACCATCTCCTGTACCATGTCCACAGTTTTTGACCATCTCCTGTACCATGTCCACAGTCTCTGACCATCTCCTGTACCATGTTCACAGTCTCTGAGGATCTCCTGTTCCATGTCCGCAGTCACTACACATCTCCTGTACCATGTCCACAGTCTCTGACCATCTCCTGTTCCATGTCCACAGTCTCTGACCATCTCCTGTACCATGTGCACAGTCTCTGACCATCTCCTGTACCATGTCCACAGTTTCTGACCATCTCCTGTACCATGTCCACAGTTTCTAATCATCCTCTGTAGAATGTCCACAGTCTCTACCCATCTCCTGTACCATGTCCACAGTCTAAAACTTTCTCCTGTACCATGTCCACGGTTTCTTATCATCTTCTGCAGAATGTCCACAGTCTCTACCCATCTCCTGTACCATGTCCACAGTCTAAAACTTTCTCCTGTACCATGTTCACAGTCTGACCATCCCCTGTACCATGTCTACAGTCTCTAACCATCTCCTGTACCATGTCCACAGTTTCTGATCATCCTCTGTAGAATGTCCACAGTATCTACTCATCTCCTGTACCATGTCCACAGTCTAAGTCCATCCCCTGTATCATGTCCACAGTCTAAGACCATCCCCTGTACCACTTCCCCAGTCTAAGACCATCCCCTGTACCATGTCCACAGTCTAAGACCATCCCTTGTGCCATGCCCACAGTCTAAGACCATGCCCTGTACCATGTCCACAGTCTAAGACCATCCCCTGTACCTTGTCTACAGTCTAAGACCATCCCCTGTATCATGTCCACAGTCTAAGACCATCCCCTGTACCTTGTCTACAGTCTAAGACCATCCCCTGTATCATGTCCACAGTCTAAGACCATCCCCTGTACCTTGTCTACAGTCTAAGACCATCCCCTGTATCATGTCCACAGTCTAAGACCATCCCCTGTACCATGTCCACAATCTAAGACCATCTCCTGTACCATGTCCACAGTCTAAGACCATCCCCTGTACCATGTCCACAATCTAAGACCATCTCCTGTACCATGTCCACAGTCTAAGACCATCCCCTGTACCATGTCCACAGTCTAAGACCATCCCTTGTGCCATGTCCACAGTCTAAGACCATGCCCTGTACCATGTCCACAGTCTAAGACCATACCCTGTACCTTGTCTACAGTCTAAGACCATCCCCTGTACCATGTCTACAGTCTAAGACCATCCCCTGTACCATGTCTACAGTCCCTGATCCATAGTTACCCGCACATCCATTATACCACACCTCTGAAGAGCGACTCACTGCCCATGTCATTTAAGCAATTTTGCTTTAGATTATTATTATCAGTGTATGAGTGGTGAATGGTGGTTGTTTGTGGTATGCTCAGCCATGGCTCCCCTTTGTTTTTTAAATGACAACGTTGTCATTTTAACTGTTTGGGCCTATGTTAGTCACTCACCATAGCCCTTCTTTCATGGATTGTTGTATATTTTTTGTGTGGTGTTTTTTCTATTTGTTTAATAAATTTTGGCTTGCTTTTTCCAGACAGGGCTTGAGGGTTTTCTGTCCTCTTGAGAGATTTTTCTCTGTGTTTTCCCTTGTATGCTCCAGGACATCCCTAACGGGTATCCCGCATTCTTCATGCTGTTGATTGCCTGATACAAGCCTGTTTTTGTTAAATATTTATTTTGGTGGTTGATCCGGGCTAACCAAACCTATTTTTTGCTACAGTCCCTGATCATCCACTATAGCATTTCCACAGTCTCTGTTCCTTTGTTGTAGCATGCTCATAGTCTCGGACAGTCCACTCTAGCATAACATATACTCAACATTTTTGTTAGGAGTTGCAAATATTTAGAAATATACTGTAAAATTGCTCTTTTAATGCATAGATGTGAGCAGCAGACTAAAATACAGTTTACTCCATTATACAGAGACAATTTAAACCAATATCAGTCCTTTCTCAAGAAGTAGCCTGCCCTGAGAAAGCACCTATGCTGGTCCTACTCTTCTACTGACATATTCACATTGAAAGTGCTATTTCTTTCTTTGGGATTGGTAGTCCCACCGTGCAGGTTACTAATGGTGATTGAATTTTTTTAAATGTCAAAAACTAATTTTCAGAGGGTTTTATACAGATTGTGAATGCCAGTGCTTCTTTCACTTTGAGTATTATTTTTATTTCGGCTCAAATATCTTCTAATGCCGGGTACACACGGCCGGTTTTGCCGTCAGAATAAACTCCGAAGGTTTCTCCGACGGAATTCCGACGAAATTCCGCTCAAGCGGTCTTGCATACACACGGTCACATCAAAGTTCAACAGTCCAGAATGTGGTGACGTACAACACGTACGACGGGACTAGAAAAAGGAAGTTCAATAGCCAGTAGCCAATAGCTTCCGTCTCGTACTTGCTTCAGAGCATGCGCCATTTTTGGTCCGTCGGAACACCATACAGACGAGCGATTTTCCCGAAAGGAATTGGTTCCATCAGAAATATTTAGAACATGTTCCATTTCGAGGTCCGTCAGAATTTTCGAAAAAAAAAAAGTCCAATGAGGCCTACACACGATCGGAATAGATGATGAAAAGCTGTCGGACATTCCGCTCGTGTGTACGTGGCATAAGACTCAAGTGCTGCTACCCTGTTCAGTATCAGCTTCACCCCGGTCACTAATTGCACTTGTTTCCTGCAGGTTCTGGGGGAAGGGTCAGCCCAATAATTCATCCATGACGGGTTATACAGGAGGACAAGACTGCGTTCAGTTTAGCAATGAAAACGGTTGGGATGACCGACATTGTGTCACAAATTACAAGTACATCTGTGAGAAGGAGATACCCTGAACCGTGCCACTGAACCTCAAAAATACCTCCAATCTCCATCTGCTCATCTCTTCTACTGCTTCCTAATGCAGGAATATAGAATATACTAAAACCAAGAGAAATATGTAGACCTCCATTCTTTCAAGTCTAATACGGGCTCCCATCCTTGGACTCTGTTCCCACATAAAAATTCAGTGCGCATAGTATCAACTGGTGGAAAAAACAGAGACTGTGTAACTTCAGACTGTCAGGTGCGTGGGGAACCGTTCCACAATCTGTGTATCTCTACATGTTTCACGGCACTCAGCTGCTTCATCAGGAGATATGAAGGCTTACAATGTCTAAAAATTGAGAAAAAAAACAACACTGTCATGCAAAATATATCACAGAAATATACAAGAAATGCAATCAATAATCATCTTTCCCCACAAATAGGATCAGGAAAGTTACCCTGGGCTGAGAGGTGGTAAGGCCCAGCTAGGGACATCAACTAAAGGGCCGTGCCTTCCCACCAAAGGTCATGGGAGAGTTAAAGACAGACCATAAAATATTACAAACCAAAAATAGATAAAGTATAGTCACTAATATTCAGGTATGAGAGTGGTTAGCAACAAATAAGCCCGCCAAAGAGAAGAATCTCCAAGGTTTATAGCTCGACCCTTAGTGGCAGGGACATTGTGCTGCCAGAGATAATTAAACTCATATTCCCAAATACAGATGAGATCAACTAGGTCAGTAGTTTTTCGTATGTGAATGATAGAAACATATTCAAGCCCACAAGATGGAGATCTGTTAAAAATAATAATAATAATAATAATAATAATAATAATAATAATGGACAGCAATAAGGAGTAGTCGTGGTTGCAACTGCTGGAGGTAGTTGGCGGACCCATACCTGGCAGGACACATTGACTGGTAGGTCACTGGTGGCGATTTTGCTTTGTAACACGTTATGGGCAGCCCTGATACTATATACTTAACTTTTCAGTGCACTTGGTGTCCTGCTGCTCTTGGAGGGTGTTTGAGTATAATACTTAGCTTGTATAGATATAGATACTGATATGCTTTTTTTACCAAAAGTATTGGGACACATGCCTTTACACACACATGAACATAAATGGCATCCCAGTCTTAGTCCGTGGGGTTCAATATTGGGTTGGCCCACCCTTTGCAGCTATAACAGCTTCAACTCTTCTGGGAAGGCTGTTCACAAGGTTTAGGAGTGTGTCTATGTGTAGCAAGGTCCCAGGCCTCCCTCAGTCCAATGAGAACCTCCAGGGCCAGAGACAGATGACATCCTTCTGTATATGGTGGGTTCTAAGGCACAGTGGGTGCAAGGTGGTCATTATTATTATGATTATCAGTTTGGACAATATTGACCCAACCTCTTAATATTACGGGAACATCTATTATAATGGAGCTTGACCAGTGCACTGGAGCTCCTTATTGCTGCCCATACCTGGTTGACCTCATTTGTGTTTGCGAATTTGAGTTGTATTATCTCTGGCTGTACAATGTCCCTGCCACTAATGCCGCGTACACACGATCAGACATTCCGACAACAAAATCCATGGATTTATTTCCGACAGATGTTGGCTCAAACTTGTCTTGCATACACACGGTCGCACAAATGTTGTCAGAAATTCCGAACGTCAAGAACACGGTGACGTACAACACGTACGACAAGCCGAGAAAAATGAAGTTCACTAGCATCTGAATTGTCTACACACGCTCGGAATTTACGACATGTCGGGAAATTTGAGAACCAGCTCTCAAACATTTGTTGTTGGAAATTCCCCCCCGTGTGTACGTGGCATAAGGGTTCACCTATAAAACCTTCTCTTTGGTGAGTTTATTTTGTTACTAACCTCTCTCATACCTAAATGAATGTTGTGTAGATATATTAGTGACTTTACTGTACTGTATCTATTTTTGGTTTGTAGTTTTTAGTCTTTTAGGGTCTGCCTTTACCTCTCCTGTGACCACCTGTGGGAGGGAACGGCACTTTGGTTGATAGCCACCTCTCGGCCCGAGGTAAGTTTTCCTGATCATATTTATGGGGCCAGATGATTATTGTTTGCATGCCTTGTATATTTCTGTGATATATTTTGTATTACAGTGTTGTTTTTTGTACATTTCTAGGCATTGTAAGCCTTCATATCTCCCGGTGAAGCAGCTGAGCACTGTGAAACAAGTAGAGATACACCGGTGGTGGAACTGTTCCCCACGCACCTGACAGTCTGATGTTATAACAGTCTCTGTTTTGATATTTTGTATAGCAGTTGATACTATACGTACTAAATTTTTATGTGGGAGCAGTCTGAAGAGGGGAGCTCATATTAGGCTTGCAGGCTATTTTTTTTAAATAATGCATTTGCAATAAAATACATTTTTAAATATTGTCAGTTTGGTTGTATTATGAAGTCTCTGGGGGAACCAAGAAAGTCCACTTCCTTATTGATTTTTTAGATATATTTTTGCTGGATTAGCAAAAATGAACCAAAATTGGCCAGTTAGAGCATGTTTTGGTTTTACTCAATTGACACGTGTGTTTTTCCATCCATGACAGCCAGGGGGCACTAGAGCAATGTCTTTGTTCACACGTATCATTTGTAGGAGAATTTTACGTTATTTAAGTTGATGAATTTCTGCATTCCAAAAAAATTCTCAGTTTCTCTGCTTAGCAAATAAAGAAGGTCGTTTGTATACCCTGTACAGGAAACATGAGGCTCTAATGGATTTACTGTAGCTGTGCCAACCATTCTGTTCTGTAGCAATGGTAATTAGACCGGGGCAGAATGAAAAAAAATTGCTTTGTTTTGTTTCGATTCATTATTTACATAAAATTGTTCAATTCGTTTTACGGAATTTGCTTTGTTTATTCTAATTTGAATTGATTCGAATTTTCAGAATTTGGTTGAGTTGAACTCGATGCAATCGAATTCCAAAAATTTGAATCAATCCGAATTTGAATTATATTTGAATTGAATTCCATTCGAAAATCAAATGTATTCTATTCAAAATTTGAATTTTGGAAGATGGTTATATTTTTTTGATTTTATTCTATTGTATTGTTTTTTGTATTCCTATTCTATTTCTTTCTTTTTTATTCTATTCAAATTCAAATTAATTCTATTCAAAATTCACATTTAGGAAAATGGTTATATTGTTATATTCTTTCTATTCTCTTATTTTCTATTGTTTGTTCTATTATTTTCCATTCTTTTCTATTCTATTATTTTATTTTCTATTCTATTCAAAATTCCAATTTCAGAAGATGGTTATATTCTTTCTATTCTATTCTTTTTTATTCTATTCTATTGTTTTTTTCTATTCTATTCTATTCTTTTCTATTCTACTCAAATTTTAATTTATTCTGTTTGAATTTTGGGAAATGGTTATATTCTTTCTATTCCATTCTATTGTTTTTTTTAATTCTATTCTATTCTTTTTTTTTAAATTCTATTCTTTTCTATTGTATTCAAGCTTATTCTATTTGAATTTGAGATGATGGCTATATTCTTTCTATTTTACTCTATTCTATTTTTTGTTCTATTACTGTATTTTCTATTCTATTTTGTTCTGTTTTACTCTATGCCTTTTTTTCTATACTATTATTTTCCATTCTTTTATTTTCTATCCAATTGTTTTGTTTTCTATTCTAATTAAAATGTATTCTATTTAAAATATTTTTTTTGGAAAACGGTTATATTATTATATTCTTTGTATTCTTTTCTATTGTTTGTTCTATCCTATTTTTACTATTCTTGTTTTTTATTTTTTATTCTATTCTTTTTTATTCCACTATTCTTTTCTGTTCAAAATTCAAATTTGGGAAGATGATAGTATTCTTTCAATTTTATTCCATGTTTATTCTATTCTATTGTTTTTGTTTTCTATTCTATTCTTTTCTATTCAAATTTGAAATCATTCTATTTGACTTCTGGAAAATGGTTATATTCTTTTTATTCCATTCTATTCCATTCTATTGTTTTTTTTAATTCTGTTCTATTCTTTTATTTTGTATTCTTTTCCATTGTATTCAAATTCAAATTTATTCTATTTGAAATTTGAATTTCAGGAGATGGTTATATTCTATTTTACTCTATTCTATTTTTTTATTCTATTCTATTCCTGTATTTTCTATTCTATTTTGTTCTGTTTTACTCTATGCCTTTATTTTCTATACTATTATTTTCTATTCTTTTATTTTTTATCCTATTCTTTTCTTTTCTATTCTATTCTTTTTCAAATTTATTCTATTCAAAAGTAAAGTTATATTCTTTCTATTTTACTCTCTATTTGGCCAGACTGTGAGTGCATGTGGGTCTTGCGAGAGCACTTTGGTCTGCGAGTACCTGTGTATTGTCTTGTTGAGTACCTGTGTATTGTCTTGTTGAGTTCCTGTGTATTGTCTTGTTGAGTACCTGTGTATTGTCTTGTTGAGTTCCTGTGTATTGTCTTGTTGAGTACCTGTGTATTGTCTTGTTGAGTTCCTGTGTATTGTCTTGTTGAGTACCTGTGTATTGTCTTGTTGAGTATTAGTGTCAGGAAGTTAGTTGTTAGGTAATTTGGACAGGGTATAATCCCCAATCCTCATTAAATTAGTGGGTACGATGGCAGGCGGGCATGGAGATACGACTCGTTGTACATCTTGCGGCATGTATGCGTTCCTTGATCATCCGATTGAGGGCGAATACTGCTGTGCAAAATGTAAGCACATTGTATCCCTGGAAGCCCAGGTTCTGAATCTGGGGAAGCAACTGTCAGCACTGAGGAGTCCCTCTATTCTAAAGGAGAGCCAAGAACGTACCCGGCAGGTTCCGGCTTAGGGGCCAGCACAGAGGCGGGTGGAGACAAAGAGGTGCAGGTACTAGAAAAGAGTAGAACAGTCAGGAAGGGTAGAGGGGGAAGTGCCAGGGAGGCTGATCCAGGGCTGGAGCATCCCAATAAGTACGCTCCATTGAGTGACATTGGTGAAACCGGTCAGGGACCAGCACTGCTGGAGCTGAGGGACTCTCCTAGCTGCTGGGGGAAGAACTCCTCCAGTGAGAGTGGGGGGAAGCGAAGGGAAAGGAAAGACAGATTCTGGTGGTAGGGGACTCAATTCTTAGAAGGACAGAGTGGGCAATCTATAACAAAGACCTGAAGCACTGAGCTGTATGTTGTCTACCGGATGCTCGGGTTCGGCACATCACGGATCTGGTGGACAGATTACTGGGAGGGGCTGGGGAAGACCCAGCTGTCATGGTGCACGTTGGCACCAAAGACAAAGTCAGAAGCAGATAGAGTGTCCTAAAGAATGATTTTAGGGACTTGGGAGCTAAATTGAGGAAAAGGACCTCCAAGATAGTATTCTCAGGAATACCACTGGTACCTTGAGCCATACCAAAAAGGCAGAGGGAGATTAGGGAAGTAAACAAGTGGCTGAAGAGCTAGTGTAGTAAGGAGGGGTTTGGGTTCCTGGAGGACTGGGCCGACTTCGCAGTCGGTCACCAGTACTATAGAAGGAATGGACTGCACCTAAATGAGGAGGGTGCAGATCAGCTGAGAGTAAAGATGGCCAAAAAGTTAGACAGGTTTTTAAACTAGGCAATGGGGAGGAGGGCCTAGAGGTAGAGATAGTCAGCGCTTAACATATTCCAGAGGGTAGTATTGGGGGCATCAGTGGTAGGTTGACTAAAGCACATAAACCCAAGGTAAGTATGGTAACAAGTCCTAGTTGGAATCTCAGAACACCCAATAAGAGGATAGTATGCGACCGGTGTAAACTACATGGCATGTTCACCAATGCCAGGAGCCTGACGGACAAGATGGGTGAACTAGAGGTACTGTTGTACAAGGAGGATTTGGATTTTTCTGGTTCAACAGCTCTCATGATTGGCTGGCAACCATTCAAGGGTATACTCTTTATTGCAGGGATAGAGATGGTGAAAAAGGGGGAGGGGTATGCCTATATATCAAGAATAATTATACAAGTGAATGTGAGAGATGATATCACTAAGGGAGCTAGGGAGTATGTGGAATCCTTATGGAGGGAGTAGGTGGAATCCTTCATCCTCCAAAGGGGATGACGCTAAGGGGAAAATAATACTGGGAGTATGCTGTAGGCCCCCTAACCTGAGGTAGGAGGGGGAGAAAGATCTCCTATTACAAGTTGGATTAGCAGCAAGGATAGGAAGTGTTATCATAATGGGGGATTTTAATTATCCAGACATAGACTGGGTGGAGGGAACCACGCATTCATCTAAGGCTCGCCAGTTCCTAAATGTCTTGCAGGACAATATCATGGGTCAGATGGTAGATGCACCAACTAGAAATAAAGCGTTATTGGATCTACTGATTACCAACAATACAGACCTGATCACGAATGTGGAAATACAGGGCAATTTAGGAAACAGCAATCACAGGGTAATGGGCTTCAGTATAAATCACACAAATAAGAAATAAGGGGAATACAAAGACACTGAATTTCAAAAGAGCCAACTTCCCTAAACTACGAACCTTGCTAGAGGGCATAAATTGGGATAAAATCTTAGGAACAAAGAATAAGGAGGAGAGATGGGTTTGCTCTAAGAGCATATTAAATAAGGGCATTAGCCATTGCATCCCATTGGGTAATACATGTAAAAGAGCGAACAAAAGTCCTGGATGGCTTAACTCCAATGTAAAAATGCATTTAAAAGCAAAGGAGAGAACATTCAAAAAATACAAAGTTGAGGGATCATCATCAGCATTCAGACTTTATAAAGAATGGAACAAGAAACGTAAGGGTGCAATTAAGGCAGCTAAGATAGAACACGAAAGACACGTAGCGGAGGAGAGCAAAGAAAATCCCAAGAAATTCTTTAAGTATATAAACAGTAAAAAAGGGAGGACAGACCATATTGGCCCATAAAGAATGAGGAAGGACATCTGGTTACAAAGGATGGGGAGATGGCAAAGGTATTGAATTTATTCTTCTCCTCAGTCTTCATGAGGGAATCGGTGGGCTTCAGTAACCAAAACTGCAGTGTTTATCCTCATGACACATCACAGGAAGCACCTCCATGGTTAACAGAGGACAGAATTAAAATGAGATATGGGAAACTTAACATTAATAAATCACCGGGACCAGATGGCTTGCACCCGAAGGTACTCAGTCAAGTAATAGCCAGACCATTGTTCCTAATTTTTACTGACAGTCTACTGACTGGAATGGTACCAGCTGACTGGAGAAAAGCCAATGTAGTACGAATATTTAAAAAGGGCCCAAAATACATCCCTGGGAGTTACAGAACAGTTAGCCTAACATCAATAGTATGCAAGCTCTTGGAGGGGATGAGTTTCCATCTAGATAAAGGAAGGCCCGTAGACGTGGTGTATCTGGATTTTACAAAAGCATTTGACACAGTTCCCCATAAACGTTTACTGTACAAAATAAGGTCTGTTGGCATGGACCATAGGGTGAGTACATGGATTGAAAACTGGCTACAAGGGCGAGTTCAGAGGGTGGTGATAAATGGGGAGTACTCGGAATAATCAGGGGTGGGTAGTGGGGTCCCGCAGGGTTCTGTGCTGTGACCAATCCTATTTAGTTTATTATTATTATTATACAGGATTTATATAGCGCCAACAGTTTATGGAGCACTTTACAACTTGAGGGTAGACAGTACAAATACAATACACTTTAATACAGTAGGAATGAAGAGGGCCTTGCTCCTTAGAGCTTACAATCTAAGAGGGAAGGTCAAGAGACACAAGAGGAAATAACTGTGGGGGATGTGCTGATGGAGAAGATATAAGTAGAGTTGTTAGGTGGGGGCCAGATAGGCTTCTCTGAAGAGTTGAGTTTTCGGGGATTGTCTGAAAGTGGATAAAGTAGGAGAAAATCGGACAGATTGGGGTAGAGCATTCCAGAGGATAGGAGAGGCTCTCGAGAAGTCCTGAGGGCGAGCATAGGATGAGATGACAAGGGAGTTTGAGAGCAGGAGGTCTTGGGAGGAGCGAAGAGAATGATTAGGTTGGTATTTTAAGACTAGGTTAGTGATGTAGCTGGGGGCCAGGTTGTGGGCGGCTTTGTAAGTTATAGTTAGTATCTTGAATTTAATTTGTTGGCTGAGGAGGCGGGAGATGACCAGGGAGTGGATTAGAATCTTTGTGGTGACATTAGTTAGGAAGGGGCATAACTTGGAAAATTTGCAGAGGTTAAGGCGGCAAATTTTGAATAGCGATAGGATGTGGGGCCGAAAGGTTAGTTCAGAGTCCAGGAGTACACCTAGGACCTTGGCATGGGGGGACAAGTTGATAGTTGACCCATTGATATTGACAGAGAAATCAGGGGAAGTGGCACCTGGGGAGGACATATCATGAGCTCGGTTTTGGATAGGCTGAGTTTGAGGAAGTGATGTGACATCCAGGCTGATATGTCTGCTAGTAAGTAGGGATGAGCCGAACACCCCCCTGTTCGGTTCGCACCAGAACATGCGAACAGGAAAAAAGTTCGTTCGAACATGCGAACACCGTTAAAGTCTATGGGACACGAACATGAATAATCAAAAGTGCTAATTTTAAAGGCTTATATGCAAGTTATTGTCATAAAAAGTGTTTGGGGACCTGGGTCCTGCCCCAGGGGACATGGATCAATGCAAAAAAAAGTTTTAAAAACGGCCGTTTTTTCAGGAGCAGTGATTTTAATAATGCTTAAAGTCAAACAATAAAAGTGTAATATCCCTTTAAATTTCGTACCTGGGGGGTGTCTATAGTATGCCTGTAAAGGGGCGCATGTTTCCTGTGTTTAGAACAGTCTGACAGCAAAATGACATTTTGAAGGAAAAAACTCATTTAAAACTACCCGCGGCTATTGCATTGCCGACAATACACATAGAAGTTCATTGATAAAAACGGCATGGGAATTCCCCAAAGGGGAACCCCGAACCAAAATTAAAAAAAAAAAAATGACGTGGGAGTCCTCCTAAATTCCATACCAGGCCCTTCAGGTCTGGTATGGATATTAAGGGGAACCCCGGCCAAAATTTAAAAAAAAAAATGACGTGGGGTTCCCCCTAAATTCCATACCAGACCCTTCAGGTCTGGTATGGATTTTAAGGGGAACCCCGCGCCAAAAAAAAAAAAAAAAACGGCGTGGGGTCCCCCCAAAAATCCATACCAGACCCTTATCCGAGCACGCAACCTGGCAGGCCGCAGGAAAAGAGGGGGGGACGAGAGTGCGGCCCCCCTCCCTCCTGAACCGTACCAGGCCACATGCCCTCAACATTGGGAGGGTGCTTTGGGGTAGCCCCCAAAACACCTTGTCCCCATGTTGATGAGGACAAGGGCCTCATCCCCACAACCCTGGCCGGTGGTTGTGGGGGTCTGCGGGCGGGGGGCTTATCGGAATCTGGAAGCCCCCTTTAACAAGGTGACCCCCAGATCCCGGCCCCCCCCCTGTGTGAAATGGTAAGGGGGTACATAAGTACCCCTACCATTTCACGAAAAAAGTGTCAAAAATGTTAAAAATGACAAGAGACAGTTTTTGACAATTCCTTTATTTAAATGCTTCTTCTTTCTTCTATCTTCCTTCATCTTCTGGTTCTTCTGGCTCTTCTGGTTCTTCTGGTTCTTCCTCCGGCGTTCTCGTCCAGCATCTCCTCCGCGGCGTCTTCTGTCTTCTTCTCCTCGGGCCGCTCCGCACCCATGGCATGGGGGGGAGGCTCCCGCTCTTCTCTTCTTCTCTTCTTCTTTTCTTCTTTTCATCTCTTCTTCTCTTCTTCTCTTCTTCATTTTCTTCTCCGGGCCGCTCCGCAATCCATGCTGGCATGGAGGGAGGCTCCCGCTGTGTGACGGCGCTCCTCGTCTGACAGTTCTTAAATAACGGGGGGGCGGGGCCACCCGGTGACCCCGCCCCCCTCTGACGCACGGTGACTTGACGGGACTTCCCTGTGGCATTCCCCGTGACGTCACAGGGAAGTCCCGTCAAGTCACCGTGCGTCAGAGGGGGGCGGGGTCACCGGGTGGCCCCGCCCCCCGTTATTTAAGAACTGTCAGACGAGGAGCGCCGTCACACAGCGGGAGCCTCCCTCCATGCCAGCATGGATTGCGGAGCGGCCCGGAGAAGAAAATGAAGAAGAGAAGAAGAGAAGAAAAGAAGAAGAGAAGAGCGGGAGCCTCCCCCCCATGCCATGGGTGCGGAGCGGCCCGAGGAGAAGAAGATAGAAGACGCCGCGGAGGAGATGCTGGACGAGAACGCCGGAGGAAGAACCAGAAGAGCCAGAAGAGCCAGAAGAGCCAGAAGAGCCAGAAGAACCAGAAGATGAAGGAAGATAGAAGAAGCATTTAAATAAAGGAATTGTCAAAAACTGTCTCTTGTCATTTTTAACATTTTTGACACTTTTTTCGTGAAATGGTAGGGGTACTTATGTACCCCCTTACCATTTCACACAGGGGGGGGGCCGGGATCTGGGGGTCACCTTGTTAAAGGGGGCTTCCAGATTCTGATAAGCCCCCCGCCCGCAGACCCCCACAACCACCGGCCAGGGTTGTGGGGATGAGGCCCTTGTCCTCATCAACATGGGGACAAGGTGTTTTGGGGGCTACCCCAAAGCACCCTCCCAATGTTGAGGGCATGTGGCCTGGTACGGTTCAGGAGGGAGGGGGGGCCGCACTCTCGTCCCCCCCTCTTTTCCTGCGGCCTGCCAGGTTGCGTGCTTGGATAAGGGTCTGGTATGGATTTTTGGGGGGACCCCACGCCGTTTTTTTTTTTTTTTTTGGCGCGGGGTTCCCCTTAAAATCCATACCAGACCTGAAGGGTCTGGTATGGAATTTAGGGGGAACCCCACGTCATTTTTTTTTTTAAATTTTGGCCGGGGTTCCCCTTAATATCCATACCAGACCTGAAGGGCCTGGTATGGAATTTAGGGGGACCCCCACGTCATTTTTTTTTTTTTAATTTTGGTTCGGGGTTCCCCTTTGGGGAATTCCCATGCCGTTTTTATCAATGAACTTCTATGTGTATTGTCGGCAATGCAATAGCCGCGGGTAGTTTTAAATGAGTTTTTTCCTTCAAAATGTCATTTTGCTGTCAGACTGTTCTAAACACAGGAAACATGCGCCCCTTTACAGGCACACTATAGACACCCCCCAGGTACGAAATTTAAAGGGATATTACACTTTTATTGATTGACTTTAAGCATTATTAAAATCACTGCTCCTGAAAAAACGGCCGTTTTTAAAACTTTTTTTTGCATTGATCCATGTCCCCTGGGGCAGGACCCAGGTCCCCAAACACTTTTTATGACAATAACTTGCTTATTAGCCTTTAAAATTAGCACTTTTGATTTCTCCCATAGACTTTTAAAGGGTGTTCCGCGGCATTCGAATTTGCCGCGAACACCCCAAATTGTTCGCTGTTCGGTGAACTTGCGAACAGCCAATGTTCGAGTCGAACATGAGTTTGACTCGAACTCGAAGCTCATCCCTACTAGTAAGTTGGTGATGCGTGAAGAGACAGATGGAGAGAGCTGGGGAGTGGAGAGATAGATTTGGGTGTCGTAGAGATAATATTGAAAGCCATGGGAGGCAATCAACTGACCCAGGGAGGTGGTGTAGATTGAGAAAAGGAGAGGTCCAAGAACAGAACCTTGGGGGACCCCAATGGAGAAAGTAAGAGGAGAGGAGGAAGTAGAGTTGTAAGTGACACTGAAGGAGCGGTGGGATAGGTAGGATGAGAACCAGCGAACAGTACAGTCACGGAGACCAAAGGAGTGGAGTTTATTGAGGAGGAGGGGGTGGTCCACTGTGTCAAAGGCAGCAGATAGATCCAGGAGAAATATTACAGAAATGTGTCTGCTGGTTTTAGCCATTAGTAGGTCATTTGAGAGTTTAAGGAGAGCAGTTTCCGTGGAGTGTTAAGGGCGAAATCCAGACTGAAGGAGATCAAGAAGTTTGTTCATGGTCAGATGGTCGCTCATTTGGTTGTAGACCATTTTTTCAAGAAGTTCGGAGGAGAAGGCGAGTAAGGAGATGGGACGTAGGTTGTTAAGATTGGTGGAGTCCAGTGAGGGCTTTTTAAGTATGGGGTGACTAGCGCATGTTTTAGAGAGTTTGAGAAGATGCCACAAGAGAGGGAGAGGTTGAAAATGTGAGTTAGAGAGTGTAAAATTGAGTCAGAGGGTGAGCGTAGCATTTGCAAGGGAGCAGGATCCAGGGGGCAGGTGGTTAAATGAGTGTTAGATAAAAGTTTAGCAAACACATTAATACTAGCAGGGTTGAATGAGGGAAGTAATGATTGTATCTGTGGACATGGGGTGTTGCGTGGGGGAGGTTTCTGCGCATTGGAGATCTCCTCACAAATTGTATCAATCTTATTTTTGAAGTGATTGGTGATCTCCTGGGCAGTGAGTGAGTTAGAGGATGGAGGCAGTGGAGGACAGAGTAGAGTGTTGAAGGTAGAGAAGATTTGGACTGGATGAGAAGGTGTTAATGAGTGTGATAAAGTAGGTCTGTTTAGCAGTGTGGAGGCAGGAATAGTATTTTAGGAGGGCAGATTTATATTGTGTGAAGTCTTCCTGGAACTTAGTCTTATGCCACAGATGCTCAAGAGCGCGGCTACGTTTTCTGAGACTTCTGGTGTTGTCTGTTTGCCAGAGTTGTAGCAGTCGGGGCCTAATTCTGCGTGTAGTGAGGGGGGCAAGCTTGTCTACAGAGGAAGACAGTGAGCTGTTGTAGATGAAAGTGGTTAGGGTGGGGCTGGACAGGAGTGAGATTTTGTCATAGAGGTGATCAGTAGCAGAGTAGAGAAGAGAAGGGTTGAAGTGGTAAAGGTTTCTACGTGTAACTGTTAGGCGGTTGGAGGGAGAGGAGGTGGAAGACAGGGAGAGAGCAAAACGAATAAGGTGTTGATCAGAGAGTGGGAGAGGATTGTTGGAAAGGTTGCACGGAGTGCACAGATAGGAGAAGACAAGGTCTAGGGTGTTGCCGTTGGCGTGATGAGGTTAGACTGAGAAGTTTAGAAGTAATAGTAGTGTTAATGTTAACTGGGATGTTGAAGTCACCAAGAATAATTGTGGGGATTTCAGAAGAGAGAAAGTAGGGTAGCCAGGCAGAGAAGTCATCAAGGAAGGCTGATACAAAAACCCAGAAGTGATTAAATACCACCAAAAGAAAGCTCTATTTGTGTGAAGAAAATGATAAAATTTTCACATGGTTACAGTGTAGCATGACCGTGCAATTGTCATTCAAAGTGTGAGAGCACTGAAAGCTGAAAAATAGCCTGGGCAGGAAGGGGGTGAAAGGGTCCGGTATTGAAGTGATTAAAGGAATTTGTGATATAGAGGTCATGGAGGGTGGTGAGTTTGTTACAGACAGAATGTGCGTTCGAAAGGGCACAGGAGGGGGGGGCTGGTTTTGGAAAGAAGAGGAATAGAAACTAAGTTCTGTGGGTTGTGGCTGCTGCTAGAGGGTGAAGGGGGGATGGAAGCGTTGGGCAAAGACAGATTATGGAGGCCCAGGGTTTGGGGACGTGTCACCAGTAGGGATGAGCCGAACACCCCCCCGGTTCGGTTCGCACCAGAACCTGCGAACGGACCGAAAGTTCGCACGAACGTTAGAACCCCATTGACGTCTATGGGACTCGAACGTTCGAAATCAAAAGTGCTCATTTTAAAGGCTAATTTGCATGGTATTGTCCTAAAAAGGGTTTGGGGACCCGGGTCCTACCCCAGGGGACATGTATCAATGCAAAAAAAACTTTTAAAAACGGCCGTTTTTTCGGGAGCAGTGATTTTAATGATGCTTAAAGTAAAAAAAAAAAAAAGTGAAATATTCCTTTAAATATCGTACCTGGGGGGTGTCTATAGTATGCCTGTAAAGTGACGCGTGTTTCCCGTGTTTAGAACAGTCCCTGCACCAAATGTCATTTTTAAAGGAAAAAATCTCATTTAAAACTGCTTGCGGGTTTAATGTAATGTCGGGTCCTGGCAATATGGATGAAAATCAGTGAGACAAACGGCATGGTTACCCCGCACCCAAATTAAAATAGGGAAAGGTGTGGGGCCACAAGGCCCTATATACTCTGAACAGCAGTATACAGGCGGTGCAAACAAGACAGGGACTGTAGGTTTGTTGTTAAGTAGAATCTGTTTGTCATTTTGAACGGGTACATTTTTAACATGTTTAGCTCCAGCCAAAAAATCTTTTTTAAGCTTTTTGGAAAACATAGAGAAGGGTTATCACCCCTGTGACATTTGTTTTGCTGTCTTTCCTCCTCTTCAGAAGATTTCACTTCACTTTTTGTCCCAGTGAAAAATGTTTTTTGAAAACTTGGGGTTTTTTGTGGAACAAGGATTGGAAAGCATCAGTGGAAAGGAGAAATGTTTTTCCCATATTAACTCTTACAGGAGAGAATTTCCCTTCCTAGGGGTAGATTTCATCTCACTTCCTGTTGTCTCCTTCCGTTTGCAAGTAGGATTCGTTTGTAAGTTAGATGTTTGAAAGTAGGGTCCTGCCCTATATACTCAGCAGAAATTTGGGCCTTAGGTGTTGTTGTGGCCACAACACTGTAAGCCCTCACAGGGCCCTGCTGTGAAATATTAGATCAAGAATTGTAATTACATGCCCCTGTTGAACAGGAGCTGAAAAATTAGGCCTTAGGCACTGGTGCTGGTGCCACAACACTGCAACCCCTCACAGACACTCTAGTTGGAACGCAGGAACGAGCCCTGCTGCAAAGTATTGCATCAAAAATTGTAATTACACGCCCCTGTTAAACAAGGGCTGAAAAATTGGGCCTTAGGCACTGGTGCTGGTGCCACAACACTGCAACCCCTCACAGACACTCTAGTTGTAACGCAGGAACGAGCCCTGCTGCAAAGTATTGCATCAAAAATTGTAATTACACGCCCCTGTTAAACAGGGGCAGAAAAATTGGGCCTTAGGCACTGGTGCTGGTGCCACAACACTGCAACCCCTCACAGACACTCTAGTTGTAACGCAGGAATGAGCCCTGCTGCAAAGTATTGCATCAAAAATTGTAATTACACGCACCTGTTAAACAGGGGCAGAAAAATTGGGCCTTAGGCACTGGTGCTGGTGCCACAACACTGCAACCCCTCACAGACACTCTAGTTGGAACGCAGGAACGAGCCCTGCTGCAAAGTATTGCATCAAGAATTGTAATTACACGCCCCTGTTAAACAGGGGCAGAAAAATTGGGCCTTAGGCACTGGTGCTGGTGCCACAACACTGCAACCCCTCACAGACACTCTAGTTGGAACGCAGGAACGAGCCCTGCTGCAAAGTATTGCATCAAAAATTGTAATTACACGCCCCTGTTAAACAGGGGCTGAAAAATTGTGCCTTAGGCACTGGTGGTGGCGCCCAGAACCAAAAATGTTCTTACAAGCTATCAGCGTGATCATTGAGGAGGAAGAAGATAATTACTCAGGGATAGTCACTCAGCATCAGCATAGGCAGTCTTTGAAGGGATCTGAGATTTAAAAACAATTATTCGGTTACATCAGCATCAGGTGCTTGGTAGCTGGTGGTGATTCAAGACTGATTCATTTTTATGAAGGTCAGTCGATCGACCGAGTCGGTGGACAGACGCACCCTGTGATCGGTTACCACGCCTCCAGCAGCACTGAATGTGCGTTCCGAAAGAACGCTGGATGCAGGACAGGCCAGTAGCTCAATTGCATACTGTGCAAGCTCTGGCCAGTGATCCATCCTCAAGACCCAGTAACCCAGAGGATTTTCAGTGGGAAAGGTGTCCAAGTCTGATCTTGCCCCTAGGTATTCCTGCACCATGTAAAACAGATGCTGGCGATGGTTGCTGGAACCGATCATACCTTGGGGCTGCGGACCAAAAAATTGTCTGAACGCATCGGTCAGACGGCCACCTTCTCCACCGCTCCTTCTTTGACTGACCGAAGCCTCAGCAACACGTTGTCCAGAAACAGGAGTTTGTAACCTCCCAGTCTCTGGGAACGCGTTGCACAGACCTTTCTGCAAGGCCTCCCGAAGATGTTTCATCCTCTGCTCCCTCTGCGATGGCAAGATAAGGTCCGCAACCTTACCCTTGTAACGTGGATCAAGGAGGGTGACCAGCCAGTATTGGTCCTTCTCCTTGATACCACGAATACGAGGATCCTTACGCAGGCTTTGCAGGATCAGGGAGGCCATGCAGCGTAGGTTTGCTGAGGCATTCGGTCCGGAGTCCTCTGGGTCACTAAGGACAACATGGTCCGCAGCCACCTCCTCCCAGCCACGTACAAGTCCATGTGTTTCTTGGGACTGATCCCTTAAAGACTGCTGCTGATGCTGAGTGCCAGGCTCCACCTCCATACTGACACAATCTTCCTCCTCCTCCTCGTCCTCTTCCTGTGTTATCGGCGGGCACGCAGGAACACTGTCTGGATAAAGGGGGCCTTGAGAGCTAAGGAAGTCCTCCTCTTCCTGCCTCTGTTCTGCCTCAAGTGCCCTGTCCATTATTCCACGCAGCGTGTGCTCCAACAGGTGGACAAGGGGGACAGTGTCACTGATGCATGCACTGTCACTGCTCACCATCCTCGTGGCCTCCTCAAATGGTGACAGGACAGTGCATGCATCCCTGATCATGGCCCACTGGCGTGGGGAAAAAAACCAAGCTCCCCTGACCCTGTCCTGGTGCCATAGTCGCACAGGTACTCATTGATGGCCCTCTGCTGCGAGTGCAGCCGCTGCAGCATGGCCAACGTTGAGTTCCACCTGGTGGGCATGTCACAGATTAGGCGGTTCTTGGGCAGGTTAAACTCCTTTTGGAGGTCCGTCAGCCGAGCACTGGCATTATATGACCGGCGGAAATGCACACAGACTTTCCTGGCCTGCCTCAGGACATCCTGTAAGCCCGGGTACCTGCCCAAGAACCGCTGCACCACCAAGTTAAGGACGTGAGCCAAACAGGGCACATGGGTCATTTGTCCCTGTCGGAGGGCAGAGAGGAGGTTGGTGCCATTGTCGCAAACCACCATTCCTGCCTTAAGTTGGCGTGGCGTCAACCACCTCTGAACCTGCCCCTGCAGAGCTGACAGAACCTCTGCCCCAGTGTGGCTCCTGTCCCCCAAGCACACCAGCTCAAGCACCGCATGGCATCTTTTGGCCTGTGTACTTGCGTAGCCCTTTGAACGGCTACGGAGCACTGCTGGTTCCGAGGACAAAGCACAGGAAGAGGCCATGGAGGAAGAAGAAGAGGAGGGGGTGGAGGAGAGAGGTGTGTCACAATCATTAGCATTTTGGAGGCGTGGTGGCGGAACAACCTCCAACACTACTGCACCTTGTCCTGCATCCTTCCCAGCTGCCAGCAGAGTCACCCAATGCGCCGTGAAACTTAAGTAACGTCCCTGTCCATGCCTGCTGGACCATGAGTCAGCGGTAATATGCACCTTACCGCTGACCGCCCTGTCCAGCGAGGCATGGACATTGCCTTCCACATGCCGGTAGAGAGCCGGAATCGCCTTCCGTGAGAAAAAGTGGCGTTTGGGTACCTGCCACTGAGGAACCGCACATTCCACAAACTCACGGAAGGGGGCAGAGTCTACCAACTGAAAAGGCAGCAGTTGAAGTGCTAGCAATTTTGCCAAGCTAGCATTCAACCGCTGGGCATGTGGATGGCTGGGAGCAAACTTCTTTCGGCGGTGCAGCAGCTGGGGCAGGGAAGTTTGCCTGGTACAATCTGACTGGTACAAAAGCAGATTGCCCACAAGTACTTGGCTGTGACACACCTAATTCTACACCTTCATTCCTCTCAGTGCAGGTCTCAGAGAGGACTGAAGGTCTAGTGGGGTTGGAAATCTCTGCTGATGAGGAGCAAAGAGAGGTCCTCTTTGTTCTTTGGTGTGGGTCTTTTAGATACGCTTGCCAACGAACTGCATGGCAGGTCAACATAATTCTGGTCAAGCATGTGGTACCCAAGCGGGAGATGTTTTGGCCACGCGAGATACGCTTGAGACATATGTTGCAAATAGCAGCGGTGCGATCTGATGCACTCGTCTCAAAAAAGGCCCACACCAAAGAACTTTTTGAATAACGTGCAAAGACTGCAGCGCCCTGCACATGTGGAGCTTGGGGTGTGATGCAGTCAATGTGCTGCCCTTAGGCTGGCCCCTGGAGGGCATCCTGCCTCGTTGGTGATGTGCCGCCTCCTCCTCCTCTCTCCTATCAGGCACCCACGTTGAGTCAGTGACCTCATCATCCCCTCCCTCCTCATCACTGGAGCAAACCTGGCAGTATGCAGCAGCAGGGGGAGCATGACTGCCAGATTGCTGTCCTTCTTGGTTACCCCCTCTGTCCGTGCTCATGTTACTGCCTTCATCGAGCTAAGTATCATCATCAGAGCCTTCCAAACGCTGGGCATCCTCCTGGAGCATGTACCCAACACTGTGGTCAAACAGTTCGAGGGACTCCTCAGGAGGACATGGTGGGGCTAGGGAAGGAGTCACTGATGACATTGAGCTGAGGGAAGAGGCCGCTGCTTTGCCAGACAAAGTACCCTGGGCATGGGTGAGAGAGGATGAGGAGGATGAGGACGGCTTGGTCATCCACTCGACCAAGTCTTCCCCATGTTGCGGCTCAACACGGCCAGCTGCTGAAAAAAAGGCCAAGCGTGTCCCATGGCCACGTGCTGATGAGGATGCACCGTCTCCACGACCAGCACTAGACACAGAGCCTGCTTGCCCTCTCTTATTGGCTTGTGACTGTCTGCCTCTCCTTCTTGGCCTTCCAGACATACTAATGGCCTGTAGCTGCACTAAGCTGGGATATATATATATATATATATATATATATATATATATATATATGTACTGATACTGCAGCTAGCAAAATCAACTGCCTGCCTGGAGTATGAGAACACCACCAACCTTCTACAGGTAGCTTTAGCTGAACACTGTGAGGTGGACGCACCCCACTAACTTGTAGGTTTAGCTGAACACTGTGAGCAGGACGCACTGCACTAACTGTAAATAGTCTAGCTGCCTGACTGTGGTACTAATAGGATCAAAAGAACACCAGCAATTTTGTTCAGGTAGCTGTATTTACTGTAACAAGACAAGCCTGCCTGTCAGTAAGAAGATAACAGGAACGGATCTGGCTGAACACTGTGAGCAGGACGCACCACACTAGCTTGTAGGTTTAGCTGAACACTGTGAGGTGGACGCACCCCACTAACTTGTAGGTTTAGCAGAACACTGTGAGCAGGATGCACTGCACTAACTGTAAATAGTCTAGCTGCCTGACTGTGGTACTAATAGGATCAAAAGAACACCAGCAATTTTCTTCAGGTAGCTTTATATACTGTAACAAGACAAGCCTGCCTGTCAGTAAGAAGATAACAAGAACGGATCTAGCTGAACACTGTGAGCAGGATGCACTGCACTAACTTGTAGGTTTAGCGGAACACTGTGAGCAGGACGCACTACACTAACTGTAAATAGTCTAGCTGCCTGACTGTGATACTAATAGGATCAAAAGAACACCAGTAATTTTCTTCAGGTAGCTGTAAATACTGTAACAAGACAAGTCTGCCTGTCAGTAGGAAGATAACAGGAACGGATCTAGCTAAACTGAATACAGTGTATATATATATATATATATATATATATATGCAACACCTGGGATGCATATATATACACAATACACTGTAAGTGCAGCTAACTGACTGACTGTCCTGCCTAATCTAGCTAACTCAAATGAAATGACACTCTCTCTCTCTCTCTCTCTATCTCTCAGCACACCGGAACACACTGCACAGGGCCGCCGTGCAGGCGGCCTTATATATATTGTGGGGCGTGTACTAAATCCCCTGAGCCATAATTGGCCAAAGCATCCTTGGCTTTGGCCAATTACGGCTCTCTGTTCAGGCGGCGCTGTGATTGGCCAAGCATGCAGGTCATAGTGAATGCTTGGCCAATCATCAGCAAGCAATGCACTGCGATGCCGAAGTGAATTATGGGCCGTGACACGCCACACGAATTTGGAGCGAACGGCCCATATCGTTCGCAATTCGGCGAACGACCGAACAGCCGATGTTAGAGTCGAACATGGGTTCGACTCGAACACGAAGCTCATCCCTAGTCACCAGAGGTTAGGAGAAGTAGGAGGGTGAGGGAGGTAATGTGGGAATGTGATTTATATGAAGGGGCATGCCTCAGAGTACTGGAGGTGTTATCAGTATATGGATGTAGAATGAGCAAGAATTGGTAGGAGCAGTAATAGGGAGAGGACAAAAGGCGGGGTGATATGTATAAGCAGGGGGGTGGAGAAGAGGGGTGAAGGTAAGAGAATTTGAGGAGAGAGGACACAAGTGTCAGAAGGAGTTGTAGAGAGTGCAAGTTACAGAGTGGAAGGAGAGCTTAATAGAGAGACAGGGTCACCTGCAGTCTGTTAGGTGCTTTCCAGTGCAGGTTGCTATGTATGTTTGCTTTGTGCAATCGCTGAAGTGCATATCACTTGTAGAAAGAATCACTTAGAGAATGAAGCCTTAAGGATAGAATCCCCGGCAATGTGCTCCCCCAGTTCATAAAAGAACTGGAGGATGGGGTAAACAGTTCAATCTCTGTATTTGCAGACGATACTAAACTAAGTAGGGCAATAACTTCTCCGCAGGATGTGGAAACCTTGCAAAAAGATCTGAACAAATTAATGGGGTGGGCAACTACATGGCAAATGAGGTTCAATGTAGAAAAATGTAAAATAATGCATTTGGGTGGCAAAAATATGAATGCAATCTATACAGGGGGTCTCCGGGTTATAAACAAGTTAGGGACTGTAGGTTTGTTCTTAAGATGAATCTGTTTGTAAGTCGGAACAGCTACATTTTTTAAGTGTAGCTCCAGCCAAAAAAACAATTTTTAAGCTTTTTTGGATAGCATAGGGAAGGGTTAACACCCCTGTAACATTTGTTTTGCTGTGTGTTCTCCTCTTCAGAAGATTTCACCTCACTTTCTGTCCCAATGACAATTGGATTTTGAAAATTTTGGGTTGTTGTGGAAACACGCCTTGGTGATAAAGCATCAGTGGAGGTACCTTTTACCCATAATAGCTCTTACAGGAGTGAATTTCCCTTCCTAGGGGTAGATTTCCTCTTACTTCCTGTTGTCTCACTCCGTTTGTACGTAGGAGTCGTTTGTAAGTCAGATGTTTGTAACTAGGGGACCACCTGTACACGGGGGGGAGAACCTCTGGGGGAATCTAGGATGGAAAAGGACCTGGGGGTCCTAGTAGATGATAGGCTCAGCAATGGCATGCAATGCCAAGCTGCTGCTAACAAAGCAAACAGAATATTGGCATGCATTAAAAAGGGAGATTAAACGATAATTCTCCCGCTCTACAAGACTCTGGTCCTGCCGCACCTGGAGTATGCTGTCCAGTTCTGGGCACCAGTCCTCAGGAAGGATGTACTGGAAATGGAGCGAGTACAAAGAAGGGCAACAAAGCTAATAAAGGGTCTGCAGGATCTTAGTTATGAGGAAAGGTTGTGAGCACTGAACTTATTCTCTCTGGAGAAGAGACGCTTGAGAGGGGATATGATTTCAATTTACAAATACCATACTGGTGACCCCACAATAGGGATAAAACTTTTTTGCGGAAGGAAATTTATTAAGACTTGTGGTCATTCATTAAAATTAGAAGAAAAGAGGTTTAAATTGGTTGTAAACCCTAAAAAAATATCCCAAAAAAAAATACCCTGCAAGACAAAGGTACAATGAGCTAGTATGCACAGCATACTAGCTCATTATGAATTACTTACCTGAGATCGAAGCCCCCGCAGCGGTCCTCATTCAACGCTCTGGTGGCCAACATCGCTCCCGGGGGTTACTTCGGGGTATCGCGGCTCTGGCGCTGTAATTGGATGGAGCCGCGATGACGTCACAGTAACAGCAGAGTCTAACTGAAGCAACGGCACATACGTGCCATTGCTTCAGTTTGCTTAAATGCGCATGTCCCACATTTGGCACATGCAAATACAGGGATATCTCCTAAACCATGCAGGTTTAGGAGATATCCAGTGTAGCTACAGGTAAGCCTAATTATAGGCTTGCCTGTAGTAAAAAGTAGTTGTAAAGGGTTTACAACCACTTTAACCTTAAAGTACGTAGAGGGTTCTTTACTGTAAGAGAGGCAAAGATGTGGAATTCCCTTCCACAGGCGGTGGTCTTAGCGGGGGGAATTGATAGTTTCAAGAAACTATTAAATAAGCACCTGAACGACCGCAACATACAGGGATATACAATATAATACTGACATATAATCACACACATAGGTTGGACTTGATGGACTTGTGTCTTTTTTCAACCTCACCTACTATGTAACTATGTAACTCTATTCTGTTTTTTATTCTATTCTATTCTTTTCTATTATAATATTTTATTTTCTATTCTATTCTTTTTTATTCTATTCTATTATATTATTTTTCTATTTGAGAAGATGGTTATATTCTTTATACAGGGGGTCCCCTACTTACAAACATCCGACTTACAAACGACTCCTACTTACAAACGGAGGGACACAACAGGAAGTGAGAGGAAATCTACCCCTAGGAAGGGAAATTCACTCCTGTAAGAGTTAATATTGGAAAAAGGTGTCTCCACTGATGCTTTATCACCTATCCTTATTTCCCTAATAACCCCAAATTTTCAAAATCCAATTGTCACTGGGACAGAAAGTGAGGTGAAATCTTCTGAACAGGGGCACAGACAGCAAAACAAATGTTACAGGGGTGATAACCCTTCCCTATGCTATCTACAAAACTTAAAAATAGATTTTTTGGCTGGACCCACACTTAAAAAATTTACCTGTTCCGACTTACAAACAGATTCAACTTAAGAACAAACCTAAAGTCCCTATCTTGTTCGTAACCCGGGGACCCCCTGTATTCTATTTTATTCTATTCTAATTTTTTCTATTCTATTCTATTTTCTATTCTATTCTAATTTGAATTAATTCCATTAGAATTTTTGGGAAATGGTTATATTCTTTCTATTCTATTGTTTTTTTTTAATTCCATTCTATTCCTTTATTTTCTATTCTATTCTTTTCTATTCTATTCAAATGTATTCTATTTGAAATTGGAATTTCAGAAGATGGTTATATTCTTTCTATTTTATTTTATTCTATTCTTTTCCTTTATTTTCTATTCTATTTTATTCTGTTATTATATTTTCTATTCTACTTGTTTTACTCTATTCTTTTATTTTCTATTCTATCCCTTTATTTTCTATTCTATTTTTTCTATTCTTTTAATTTGTATTCTGTTCTGTTTTACTCGATTATATACTATTATTGTTTTCTATTCTATTCTGTCACAATTTATTTTTTTTCTATTATATTTTATTCTCTTTAGAAATTCAGGAAAACTATTTGGATTAGAATTTAGTCTGAAATGTTGTTTCATTATTTTTGGGCTTGTTTAAACTTGTTACTATTGTAATTCCAAGATTCAGATACATCCGAATTTCCAAATAACGAAAAATTAATTTGAATTTCAATTTAGAACGAACTGAACCACACACGTCTAATGGCAATCTTCCGGACAAGGCAGGAAGTCGGATTTAGTTACATTGTTATTAAATCTGAGAGAAGACTTGTGTTCCATCAACTTCATATGAGTAGTGATGGTCCAGAGGAATCCGGTCCTTCCCAATTTTGGACTATGCCTCTATCCTATGGGCCATTTAATCAATTTATTTGCTGAAAATATCCTTTAATAATTCTAATTGTGAAAAAAATTGACTGAAGAGAAATGTCCTTTCTATAATATCCCCGGGGCATATCCAGAGGCCAGATGAATATTCCTGATGTCGGACCCTCCCATAGTGTATGTGTTTTTGGAGAGGAAACAATGGAAGCAAAGTGATCTACATCACCGGATGGAGCCCGCTGGATTATTATTATTATACAGGATTTATATAGTGCCAACAGTTTACGCAGTGCTTTACAATATAAAAGGAGACAATACAGTTACAATACAATAAAATACAAGAGGATTAAGAGGGCCCTGCTCATAAGAGCTTACAATCTAATTGGGTGGGGCAAGTGGTACAAAAGGTTGTAACTGTGGTGAATGAGCTGATGGAAGTGGTAGGAGATTAGTTGGAGACGTGATAGGCTTTCCTGAAGAGATGAGTTTTCAGGGATCGCCTGAAGGTAGCAACAGTAGGGGATAGCCGGACCAGTGGAGGTAGCGATTTCCAGAGGATGGGAGAGGCTCTGGAGAAATCCTGGAGAAGAGCATGGGAGGAGGAGACGAGAGAGCTTGAGAGTAGGAGGTCTTGAGAAGAGCGGAGAGGACGATTTGGACGATTTTAATAAGGGGGCCCCCAGATCCCGGCACCCCACCCTATGTGAATGAGTATGGGGTACATCATACCCCTAAACATTCACCTAGGGGAAAAAAGTGTCAATAAAAAAAACACACCACACAGTTTTTTAAAGTAATTTATTAGGCAGCTCTTCCGACTTCAGGGGGTCTTCTTCCGACTTCGGGGGTCTTCTTCCGACTTTAGGGGTCTTCTTATTTAAAATTTGTCATGACGTTCCCCCTCATGATTCATACCAGACAGCTGTCAGCACTGCCTGTCGCTCATCACGAAAGGAAAGAAAAGTTTTCTTTTCCCGATGAGCGAGCCAGCTCGGCACTGGCTCCCGCGACGGGGCTCGCAGGTGTCAAATCTCGCCGATAACAGTGGCGAGATTGACACAATATCGTGGTCACCTACTGTATGATAGAAGAAGAGGGTGACCGTAGTAGTTGTGAGGGAACAGGATCCAAGGGACAATTGGTTAGGTGGGCATCTGAGAAAAGTTTTGTAACCTCTTCAGTAGTAGCCAGTTCAAAAGAGGAGAGTATTAAATGTGCTGTTAAGCAAGGTATGTTGGGTGGGGAAGATGTACACACAGTGGAGGTGTCCTCACAAATTGCCTCAATCTTGTCTTTGAAGTGATTAGCAATCTCTTGGGCAGTGAGTGAGTTAGTGCGTAGAGGGGGTGGGGGACGAAGCAGAGAGTTAAAGGTTGAGAAGAGCCATCGGGGACTGGATGAAAAAGTATTAATAAGAGAAACAAAGTAGTCTTGTTTGGCAGCATGGAGGCAGTAATTGTATTTTAGAAGGGCAGATTTATATAGGGTGAAGTCTTGCAGGCATTTGGTTTTACGCCACAGTCGTTCAAGAGCACGACAATGTCTCTTGAGATTTCTAGTGTTGTCAGTGTGACAGACCTATCCAGGACAGAGGCTTTTGGAGGGGACTGAATGCTAACCTCTTGCCGACCGATCATGGGCCCTTGCATTTGCGGGAACAGTGCTCTTTATGAGCTGTATGCCTGAGGACCCTTGAGATGGTGTTACTTTGGATTCAGGTCCATATCCCCCCAAGAAACACTGACTCTGGGAACCCTGTATATGCCATATTACAAATAGTGACTGATTCATACTGTTGGGACACATACTGTTAGATGCTAATGTCATCAACTCCAGCCACCTGTCTGTTGTCTTCTATAATGTAAATGAGTCTAGTCTGGCTTGCCACAGCTTCTAATGCCACGTACACATGACCGGTTTAGCCGTCGGAATAAACTCTGAAGGTTTATCCGACGGAACTCCGACGGAATTTCATTCAAGCGGTCTTGCCTACACACGGTCAATCCAAAGTCCGACCAAAGTCCAACATTCCAGAAGGCAGTGACATACAACACTTACGGCGGGACTAGAAAAAGGAAGTTCAATAGCCAGTAGCCAATAGCTTCCGTCTCGTACTTGCTTCAGAGCATGCATTGTTTTTGGTCCGTCGGACCAGCATACAGACGATCAGTTTTCCCAATAGGAATTGGATCCGTCGGAAATATTTAGAACATGTTCCATTTCTAGGTCCATCAGAATTTTCGAGAAAAAAAGTCCGATGAGGCCTACACACGATCGGTATATATGATGAAAAGCTTCCGTCTGACTTTTTCTGTCGGACATTCCACTCGAGTGTACGCGGCTTAAGAGTCTTTCACCCATTGTTGTTTGTTCTAATTAACCCTGCAATTGTATGAGGGAGTTCTGTGTTGATTTATGACAATGCTGATTGTGTCTTCTGAGCTAAAAGACGGAAAGTCTTACCCTAAAGGGTCATATCTCTGAGTCACCTAGTCTGGGTAAATGATTAGATAACTAGCTCATGTTAATTAGATTTCTGGTTACAGTTTTATTGTAAGCCTGCTGTATATATTTGTGAGTCATCTTAAATAAACCAGAGAGTCCATGTTTAGCAACTAAACAAGTACCATCTTGTTTTGTGCTTGTGAGCGGTTGGAATATCTGATATCTATATTCAGACTGGGAGGAAGTGGTATATGACGGAAGCAATCAAGAGGAGTGTGGGGATGTTCCGTTACAGTCAGTTTGCCAGGGTTGTAGAGGTCGGGGCCTGATTCTGCGTGTGGGTAAAGGAGCAAGTACATCTAGTGATGATGAGAGCAAACTGCTGTAGACAGAGGTGGCTAAGGTTCCTCCAAGTAATTGTTTGCTGCTTGGAGAGATGGGTGGTTGGAGGCAAGGATACAGTGAAACTAATGAGGTTGTGATCAGAGAGAGGAAAGGGGGTGTTTGTGAGGTTGCCAGGGTTGCAGAGATGGGAGAATACAAGGGTATTACCATTGGAGTGAGTGGAAGTATGTGTCCATTGTGTTAGGTCAAAAGATGAAGTCGAGAAGTTTAGCTGTAGTTGAGCTGTTAACATTGACGGGAATGTTGAAGTCACCAAGAATGATCGTGGGTATTTCAGAGTAGAGAAAGTAGGGTAGCCAGGCAGCAAAGTCATCAAGAAAGCACGATACCGGTCCAGGAGGCCGATAAATTGCTGAAATCCTAGGAGAAAACAGACGAATACAGTGCATCTCAAAAGAAGAGAGGGATAGAAAGGGAGGGATAGGTAGGACTTGGAAGGTGCTTTGTGGGGATAGAAGGAATCCAACTCCACCTCCTTTCTGTCTGTTGGGTCTGGGGGAGTGAGTCCAATGGAGGCCACCATGGGAGAGGGCAGCAGGAGAAGCCAGGTTTCGGTTATGGCGAGTATGTTAAAGCCATGAGAGATGAAGAGGTCATGTACAGATGTTAGCTTGTTACAGATGGAGCGGGCATTCCAAAGGGCGGATGAGATAGGTGGGCTGCTTTGAGGATGAGTTTAGTCTGAGATTACACAGTGCTCCAAAAAACAAAGTGCCCTTCACCAGGTGCTGCCCATTGTCCTCCATATAATCAAAAACCATTCTCCTGCGTTCACAATGGCTAGCCAAGAGGTACACAGTGTAAAAATTCCTTCTTAGTGCCGATGGTCTTGCTGCCCCCTTAGGACAATGGGTATCCTTATAGACTGAAAGACAACGATAAAAAGAAAATGGCGCACCAACCTATCGCATAATAATAAAATAAATAATAAAAATTAATAAAACAACAATAATTATACTCACAAACACATATTGTGTAAACACATGTCAAAACAAGTGGGACCAGACGCCTTCAGGTATACTGTAGTCTATCGGTATTGTGGGAGGACCAGGAGGCGTCCATAACGGCTGATGTCTGATGCGTTTCAAGGGCAAACACTTTTCATCAGAGCCAGGGTAGGGAATGACTAACAGACACCCTCAATGAACATATATGCACAACCAGCAGCGATGTCTCCACCCCCCAGGTAATTAGGAGGTGGGGTCAAGGTCATATAACAAATGCATATAGTTTGTATATAAAGATACACTATACTGTATTCCCAGAAGGATGCCTGCCTTTACATGCACATGAACTTTAATGGCATCCCAGTCTTAGTCCGTAGGGTTCAATATTGAGTTCACCCACCCTTTGCAGCTATAACAGCTTCAACTCTTTCGGGAAAGCTGTCCACAAGGTTTAGGAGTGTGTCTATGTGTTTCAAGGTCCCAGGCCTCCCTCGGTCCAATGAGAACCTCCAGGGCCAGAGAAAGGCGACATCCTTCCGTATATGGAGGGTTGTAAGGCACAGTGGGAAGGCTGTCCACAAGGTTTAGGAGTGTGTCTTTGGGAATGTTTGACCATTCTTCCAGAAGCGCATTAGAGAGGTCAGGCACTGATTTTGGATGAGAAGGTCTGGCTTGCAGTCTCTGCAATAATTCATCCTAAAGTTGTTCTATCGGGTTGAGGTCAGGACTCTGTGCAGGCCAGTCAAGTTCCTCCACCCCAAACTCACTCATCCATGTCTTTATGGACCTTGCTTTGTGCACAAAAATGCTTTTATGCTTATATTGATTTGTATGGAGAGAGAAGCAATTCCGATACAAGCAAAATATCAATGACACAGGCCTTAAAGATAGACAAACAAAACAAAGCAGTGCAGCTCTTAGAAGAAATAAATATAAAATTATAAATATAGAGCCAAGTCCCAAAGTATGTCTTGATCCGTGGAGTACAGCTACCTAACTGGTTTTCTATTTATATATGTCTTATACTCCAGCACTGGGATCCAGTGCCATCTTTGTGAGTAACATTTTATTTAATAAATCAGTCACTTTTACTATATGGAGAGCACTATGTCCTTTTTATTTTTGTTCCAACATGACATATATCTGCTGAGAATGATATTTGGATATCGCAAGATTCAGTGGGCGACATATGTAGCCAGCCTTTTCATCTTTATGATTACCCTTTTGAAGGGACTGCATGAGTGACCTATCTGTTAGTTCAGAAGGTCTACTCAATAAGGTGAGCGGCCTAGACTTCTGGTGGTGGAACACATTGGTGTGGATACACGATCGCTACTATTATTTTATCACAGCACCAATCTAAGGAGTTTCCTCTCTGCTTGTGGGTGTGTCATCCATTGACTATTCACTCCTCGGACATACTTTGGGACTTGGCTCTATATTTATATTTTTATATTTATTTCTTCTTTTTTTGTTTAATTATTTTTTTATTAGAAGAAAAATAAAAGTAAAGGGTACATTGTGTAATATACAATACAGAGAAAATACAAGCAAATGGACAACTAAATCGTACATTATTTTTGTCAGACAATTAACCAAGCAAATAGCGCCACCTTCGTTCTTAGCTAATCGGTCAAATCTCTGTAACTACTACCAAGGCAAAAGGTGTTTAAAAATATACCAACTAGTCAGAGACAAAATCATCTTCACTAATATAGGTTAGTTATGAGCAGTAGTGTCTGTGTTGGGTAACAACCTTGTACAGTCAAAGTACCTTAAAAAACACAGACATAAGTAAGAGTAGGTAGAAGAAAGAAAGCTTAGAGTAGTAGAAGAGGGTAGGAGAAAAGATGATGGGGGGGGGGGGAGATGGAGGGGGGAGGGGAAAAGCAGGGAGGGGAGGGTGGACTTGCCTCAGTCCGAACTCCTATTATGCAATATAAACCAGCAAAAACATTTTACTTAGGATGTGACATAATTTCCGCGAATGCGGTTGTGTATTTAAAGGCAAACCAGCAGGACCATATTCTTTTTACAAAATCAGATTTGTTTCTAAGGGAGAGAGTAAGATCTTCCATATAATATGTACGGTCAACTTCCACTAGCCATTGGCGTAGAGTGGGTATAGTCTTTTGTTTCCAGAATCTGGGGATAAGTGCTTTAGCAGCGTTAAGGAGGTGAGGGATTATGGATTTCTTATATGTACCCACTGATTTGCCTGTACAATGTAAAAGTACAACGGATCATTAGGAACCTCAGATCCTTGGATCTCTTTGATCCAGTGAAGGATAGTCAACCAGAATGGTCGTATCAGCGGACAAAACCAGATGTGTGCGTGGGTTGCACGCTCCCCGCATCCCCGCCAACACAGGGGGGAGATGTGTGGAAAGATTTTATGAAGTACCACGGGCGTGTAACAAGTTTATAATTCACTTCGGCCGTTTTGGTGGCCAAAGAAGAAATATGGGACATTATGAGAATAGTAGCTTTTTGGACTGTTGACAGTTCTTTCTGAAGATCTTTTTCTAAATTGTGTAGAAAGGCCGGATCTTCTATGGGAGTTAGCATTTGCAATCATTTATAAAAGTGGGAGACAGGCTTGTCCACTGGTTGGGGCTCAGCGAGAGCTGCTTCAACAGGTGTTAACTCCGTAAAAGACCTGATAGTTTTAGGAAGAGAGTTGACAAAGGCCGCAAGTTGTCAATATCTCCATTGATCCATGGATGTAATCACAGAGTCATGTAGAATTGTGTTCAAGGGGACAAGTCCCGTTGGGGTGGTAACTTGATATAGTTGGGCCGACCTCCCTAGATTCCACATATGAGTTTTGGGGTCTATATTCCCCAGCGGGAAGTAGTTATGACCTGTCAGTGGCATGAGAGGAGAATTATATGGCCAATTATTTGTCTTACATAATGAATCCCATACCATAAGGGTAGAGTGTGTAAGCGGAGACGTCATGGAAGATAGGGATCTATGATTCTTAGGAACCCATAGTTGCGTAAAGAGGTCAGATCCACTTAGCCCCGCTTCCAACTCCACCCAAAGCTTAGATTCCCTATGGAATCTCCAATCAGAGATTCTAGTCAAGACAATCACCATGAAATACTTTTTAAAGTCTGGTAAGGCTAAGCCCCCTTCTCGCTTAGATCTATTGAGAAGGGTCCTAGCGAGCCTGGGGCGTCTTCTGTTCCATATATATTTGCCAATCAACAATTTTATTATTGTAAAAAAGCCTACAGGTATTCCGAACGGGATCATTTGAAGCAAAAACAGCAACCTGGGTAGTATATTCATCTTCACAACCCCGATCCTCCCCAGCCATGAGTGAGCCATCTGAGACCATTTTTGTAGGTCAGCTTTAATTGTGTTTAATAGGGGCAAGAAGTTCGAACGAAATAGGGCGTCTAGGTTCGGAGTAAGGTAAATACCTAAGTCAATGGCGACCCTAGGGGGGGGGGCAGAGGGGGCCCTGACCCCCCAACATTATGCTGGGCCCCACCATGTGCCCCCCCAAAAAAAATTTTTTTTTTTTTTTTAATATTTTTTTTTTTTTTTTTTTTACAAAAAGGCAATTTCTTTTTGTTTGTATTCATATCGGATTCCTCCCCCCTCCCTCTGCTCGCTGACACTGCATAATGCAAGCGCTCACACAACCACGGCCGCCCAATCTGCTCCTTCCCCTGCATCCTCATTGGCAGGGAGAAGAGCGAGTTGCAGGAAGAACTCCACCAGGACTCTCAGTTACTGAAAAAACAGACTGATTTCTCCCGTCCTTAGGACAAGAGAACCAGCCTGTAAATTCCAAGAAATGCCAGACCAGCGCTGTCAATAGCAGGGGCAGGACAGCAAGAGGAGGCTGGGGAACCCCACAGTGACAGAACACCAGGGCCCGGTGGCAAGACAACCTTTGCAACCCTGATAGTTCTCCCACTGCTTTGGACCCTTATATTTTCTTGGTATGCTGGTGACATATATCTCTTGTTCTCTGTCACCCTGGGGGGGCCCCAGTAGGAAGGGAGCTCACTGCAGAACATGTGAAAGGGCCGTTGTGGGATCGTAGTAAAGGGGTAAAGGGCCCCAGGATGGATAAAATCTATCTATCTATCTATCTATCTATCTATCTATCTATCTATCTATCTATCTATCTATCTATCTATTTGCATTTTATATTGCCCCCCTATTTTTGTCCCTGTCCCCCCATGTGCCCCCCCTAAATATGAAAGCTGGAGACGCCACTGCTTGTAAAAGCAGTCTAGAGGCTAATTAGCCACTAGGATTTCTTTTACATGAAAGCCGACCGCAGGCTGAAAAGAATGATACCAAGATGATACCTAAACCTGCAGACATCATTCTGGTATAACCATTCAAAGTCGTGAATGGCGTACCTGAAGACAAAAAAATGGTTAACAATAAAGCACAGTAAACGGTAAAGTATAAAAATTTGCATACCTGAAAAGCAAACATGATAAAACATAATAACAATAAAACATTGCAGAATAGAATACAGTAAAAAAGAGCAGAACAAGAGAGAGAGAATAGAGAGAGAGAGAGAACAATAAAACGACAACTATTTTTTTTTATTTTATATATTTTTTTTTTTTTTTTACACTTTTTTTGTAACTAACTTTTATAACGGTAACCGGTTCCAGGTTCGGGTCTCTCAAAATGCGATGGCATCTTGGGAGACCCTGTGAAAGTGCGCCTAGTCTGTGCAATGCTGTACCCTACGCTAATACTCAACTAGTGAATGGTAGCGTTCAAAACATTCACCAATGCAAAGACCAGGATTGTCAGGACAGGAGGGACAATAATAGAGGGTGTCACGCCTATATCCGCGCTTGCTGCAGACACAACATCTTTTTTGGGGGGGTTCGTTGGGTAGGGGTACTCGGGAGGACATAAAGAAAATGCCTCTCATGCAGCCGACTGCATTTGGTTGGGGATGTGAATGGGGGAAGTACGGGCGCTGCAGAAGTGGTGGGTTCCCAATTAGGATTGGTGAATGCAGCAGGAAGGGCATTATGGGCACGACGGGCCTGTGTTTGTCTTCTTGGTGGCAGCGGGACACTACTTGTGCTTGCCACCTCACCAGCTTGAACTGCACTTATGGGACTCGCCACGTCACCAAGTGTTACTGCAGTGCTGGTTTGACTACGACCGGGGTGTACTAGGCCGCTGGCGCTTGCCAGTTCAATAAAAAGCTACCAAAAAAACTGTTAGGGATCAGGCCTGACTCTGTGAATGCTGCAGTTATGCGTTAAGTGTTTTGTAAGTGACAGTGATCGATCGATACTGCACTTGGGTGGGCTGGGCCAGGCGGAGGGGCAAAATGCAGGTGCTAGCAGGTATCTGGGCTGATCCCGCTAACACTGCGTTTTTGGGAACCCTAAACTGCTGGGGACGCCAGTATAGATCTGATCGGATCAGATATTGATCCATTCAGATACTATACCACTAAGGAAGGTGTACGGTGCGTGCGTGGGTGTTAGCGGTACTGGCGCTAATCTGACGCTGCTTGGGGATGGCGCTTGCCAGTTCACCAAAATACTACCAAAAAAACTGTTAGCGATCGCAGGGATCAGGCCTGACTCTGCGAACGCTGCAGTTATGCATTTAGTGTTTTGTAAGTGTCAGTGATCGATCGATACTGCACTTGGGTGGGCTGGGCTGGGCTGGGCGGAGGGGCAAAACGCAGGTGCTAGCAGGTATCTGGGCTGATCCCGCTAACACTGCGTTTTTGGGAACCCTAAACTGCTGGGGACGCTAGTATAGATCTGATCGGATCAGATATTGATCCGATCAGATACTATACCACTAAGGGAGCTGTACGGTGCGTGCGTGGGTGTTAGCGCTACTGGCGCTAACCTGACGCTGCCTGGGGCTGGTGCTTGCCAGTTCACCAAAATGCTACCAAAAAAACTGCTAGCGATCGCAGGGATCAGGCCTGACTCTGCGAACGCTGCAGTTATGCGTTTAGTGTTTTGTAAGTGACAGTGATCGATCGATACTGCACTTGGGTGGGCCGGGTGGAGGGGCAAAACGCAGGTGCTAGCAGGTATCTGGGCTGATCCCACTAACACTGTGTTTTTGGGAACCCTAAACTGCTGGGGACGCTAGTATAGATCTGATCGGATCAGATATTGATCCGATCAGATACTATACCACTAAGGGAGGCGTATGCTGCGTGCGTGGGTGTTAGCGGTACTGGCGCTAATCTGACGCTGCCTGGGGCGACGCATATCACCGCCGGGCGATCAGGGGGCTAAACCTTTATTCGGTAATAAACGGCGGGTGCCCTGACACTATAAAAAATAAACAAACTAACCAGCGTCACCCGTAACAGTTATACGGTGATCAGTGGTGAAAGGGTAACTAGGGGGCCATCAAGGGGTTAAAACATTTATTCGGTAGTATATGGGGGTCCCTGTCGCTATAAAACGCTGACGGCGAACCTAAATATTTAGGTCCCTAACTAGCGTCACCAGCGACACTAATACAGCGATCAGAAAAATGATCGCTTAGCGACACTGGTGACAGGGGGTGATCAAGGGGTTAAAACTTTATTAGGGGGGGTTAGGGGGGTATCCTTGACCTACAGGGGGGTAATACTAACTGTCCCAACACTGTAACTGTCACAAACTGACACCAATGCAGTAATCAGAAAAAAAAAAAAAAAAACCTGCTGGTGTCAGTTTGTGACGGGGGGGGGGGGGTGATTGGGGGGGGATCGGGGTGTTTTGTGTGCCTGGCATGTTCTACTGTGTGTGTGTAGTGTTGTGCACTCACATACCTGTCTTCTCTCCTCGGGCCGGAACGGAAATTACCGAGCCGAGGAGAGATGACATAATTTCCTTTGCTGCTGTTTAGCATACAGCAGCAAAGGAATGATGTGATTGGCCGGCGGCGATCGCGAGGGGGGGGCCACGAACGGATGGCCTCCCCCTCATCTCCGATCGCCGTGGGACAAAAGACGACCGCCTCGGGCACCGGGGGGGATCTGATCGGACCCCCCACCCGCGGAAGGCAAATCACGTATATGTACGTGATTTTGCCTGTCCGTGCCACCTTGCCGACGTAAATCGGCGTGAGGCGGTCGTCAAGTGGTTAAGTTGTGTAAGAACTGCTGCACGATAATAGTCCCTAATAGGGATGAGCTTCGTGTTCGAGTCGAACCCATGTTCGACTCGAACATCGGCTGTTCGATCGTCCGTCGAATTGCGAACGATATGGGCCGTTCGCGCCAAATTCGTGTGGCGCGTCACGGCCCATAATTCACTGCGGCATCGCAGTGCATTGCTGGCTGATGATTGACCAAGCATGCACTATGACCCGCATGCTTGGCCAATCACAGCGCCGCCTGAACAGAGAGCCATAATTGGCCAAAGCCAAGGAGGCTTTGGCCAATTATGGCTCAGGGGATTTAGTACACGCCCCACACTATATAAGGCCGCCTGCACGGCGGCCCTGTGTAGTGTGTGTTCCGGCATTCATTGAGAGAGAGAGAGAGACAGACAGTGACATTTGATTTGAGTTAGATAGATTAGGCAGAACAGTCAGTCAGTTAGCTGCACTTACAGTGTATTGTGTATAAATATGCATCCCAGGTGTTGCATATATATATATACACTGTATTCAGTTTAGCTAGATCCGTTCCTGTTATCTTCTTACTGACAGGCAGGCTTGTCTTGTTACAGTATCTACAGCTACCTGAAGAAAATTACTGGTGTTCTTTTGATCCTATTAGTACCACAGTCAGGCAGCTAGACTATTTACAGTTAGTGCAGTGCGTCCTGCTCACAGTGTTCAGCTAAACCTACAAAAGTTAGTGGGGTGCGTCCTGCTCACAGTGTTCAGCTAAACCTACAAGTTAGTGTGGTGCGTCCACCTCACAGTGTTCAGCTAAACCTACAAGTTAGTGCAGTGCGTCCTGCTCACAGTGTTCAGCTAGATCCGTTCCTGTTATCTTCCTACTGACAGGCAGGCTTGTCTTGTTACAGTATTTACAGCTACCTGAAGAAAATTACTGGTGTTCTTTTGATCCTATTAGTACCACAGTCAGGCAGCTAGACTATTTACAGTTAGTGCAGTGCGTCCTGCTCACAGTGTTCAGCTAAACCTACAAAAGTTAGTGGGGTGCGTCCTGCTCAGTCTTCAGCTAAACCTTCAAGTTAGTGCGGTGCGTCCTGCTCACAGTGTTCAGCTAAACCTACAAGTTAGTGCAGTGCGTCCTGCTCACAGTGTTCAGCTAGATCTGTTCCTGTTATCTTCTTACTGACAGGCAGGCTTGTCTTGTTACAGTATATACAGCTACCTGAAGAAAATTACTGGTGTTCTTTTGATCCTATTAGTACCACAGTCAGGCAGCTAGACTATTTACAGTTAGTGCAGTGCATCCTGCTCACAGTGTTCAGCTAAACCTACAAGTTAGTGGGGTGCGTCCTGCTCACAGTGTTCAGCTAAACCTACAAGTTAGTGTGGTGCATCCACCTCACAGTGTTCAGCTAGATCCGTTCCTGTTATCTTCTTACTGACAGGCAGGCTTGTCTTGTTACAGTATATACAGCTACCTGAAGAAAATTACTGGTGTTCTTTTGATCCTATTAGTACCACAGTCAGGCAGCTAGACTATTTACAGTTAGTGCAGTGCGTCCTGCTCACAGTGTTCAGCTAAACCTACAAGTTAGTGGGGTGCGTCCTGCTCACAGTGTTCAGCTAAACCTACAAGTTAGTGTGGTGCGTCCACCTCACAGTGTTCAGCTAAACCTACAAGTTAGTGCAGTGCATCCTGCTCACAGTGTTCAGCTAGATCCGTTCCTGTTATCTTCTTACTGACAGGCAGGCTTGTCTTGTTACAGTATATACAGCTACCTGAAGAAAATTAATGGTGTTCTTTTGATCCTATTAGTACCACAGTCAGGCAGCTAGACTATTTACAGATAGTGCAGTGCGTCCTGCTCACAGTGTTCAGCTAAACCTACAAGTTAGTGGGGTGCGTCCTGCTCACAGTGTTCAGCTAAACCTACAAAATAGTGGGGTGCGTCCTGCTCACAGTGTTCAGCTAAACCTACATGTTAGTGTGGTGCGTCCACCTCACAGTGTTCAGCTAAACCTACAAGTTAGTGTGGTGCGTCCACCTCACAGTGTTCAGCTAAACCTACAAGTTAGTGGGGTGCGTCCTGCTCACAGTGTTCAGCTAAACCTACAAGTTAGTGGGGTGCGTCCACCTCACAGTGTTCAGCTAAAGCTACCTGTAGAAGGTTGGTGGTGTTCTCATACTACAGGCAGGCAGTTAATTTTGCTAGCTGCAGTATCAGTACATATATATATATATATATATATATACATATCCCAGCTTAGTGCAGCTACAGGCCATTAGTATGTCTGGAAGGCCAAGAAGGAGAGGCAGTCACAAGCCAATAAGAGAGGGCAAGCAGGCTCTGTGTCTAGTGCTGGTCATGGAGACGGTGTATCCTCATCAGCATGTGGCCGTGGGACACGCTTGGGCTTTTTTTCGGCAGCTGGCCGTGTTGAGCCACAACATGCGGAAGACTTGGTCGAGTGGATGACCAAGCCATCCTCATCCTCCTCATCCTCTCTCACCCATGCCCAGGGTACTTTGTCTGGCAAAGCAGCGGCCTCTTCCCTCGGCTCAATGTCATCAGTGACTCCTTCCCTAGCCCCACCATGTCCTCCTGAGGAGTCCCTCGAACTGTTTGACCACAGTGTTGGGCACATGCTCCAGGAGGATGCCCAGCGTTTGGAAGGCTCTGATGATGATACTGAGCTCGATGAAGGCAGTAACATGAGCGCAGACAGAGGGGGTGCCCAAGAAGAACAGCAATCTGGCAGTCATGCTCCCCCTGCTGCAGCATACTGCCAGGTTTGCTCCAGTGATGAGCAGGGAGGGGATGATGAGGTCACTGACTCAACGTGGGTGCCTGATAGGAGAGAGGAGGAGGAGGAGGAGGAGGCGGCACATCACCAACGAGGCAGGATGCCCTCCAGGGGCCAGCCTAAGGGCAGCACATTGACTGCATCACACCCCAAAGCTCCACATGTGCAGGGCGCTGCAGTCTCTGCGCGTTATTCAAAAAGTTCTTTGGAGTGGGCCTTTTTTGAGACGAGTGCATCAGATCGCACCGCTGCTATTTGCAACATATGTCTCAAGCGTATCTCGCGTGGCCAAAACATCTCCCGCTTGGGTACCACATGCTTGACCAGACATATGTTGACCTGCCATGCAGTTCGTTGGCAAGCGTATCTAAAAGACCCACACCAAAGAACAAAGAGGACCTCTCCTTGCTCCTCATCAGCTGAGATCTCCAACCCCACTATACCTTCAGTCCTCTCTGAGACCTGCACTGAGAGGAATGAAGGTGTAGAATTAGGTGTGTCACAGCCAAGTACTTGTGGGCAATCTGCTTTTGGTACACCGACGTCAGATTGTACCAGGTAAATTTCCCTGCCCCAGCTGCTGCACCGCCGAAAGAAGTTTGCTCCCAGCCATCCACATGCGCAGCGGTTGAATGCTAGCTTGGCAAAATTGCTAGCACTTCAACTGCTGCCTTTTCAGTTGGTAGACTCTGCCCCCTTCCGTGAGTTTGTGGAATGTGCGGTTCCTCAGTGGCATGTACCTAAACGCCTCGCTGGACAGGGCGGTCAGCGGTAAGGTGCATATTACCGCTGACTCATGGTCCAGCAGGCATGGACAGGGACGTTACTTAAGTTTCACGGCGCATTGGGTGACTCTGCTGGCAGCTGGGAAGGATGCAGGACAAGGTGCAGTAGTGTTGGAGGTTGTTCCGCCACTACGCCTCCAAAATGCTAATGATTGTGACACACCTCTCTCCTCCACCCCCTCCTCTTCTTCTTCCTCCATGGCCTCTTCCTGTGCTTTGTCCTCGGAACCAGCGGTGCTCCGTAGCCATTCAAGGGGCTACGCAAGTACGCAGGCCAAAAGATGCCATGCGGTGCTTGAGCTGGTGTGCTTGGGGGACAGGAGCCACACTGGGGCAGAGGTTCTGTCAGCTCTGCAGGGGCAGGTTCAGAGGTGGTTGACGCCACGCCAACTTAAGGCAGGAATGGTGGTTTGCGACAATGGCACCAATCTCCTCTCTGCCCTCCGACAGGGACAAATGACCCATGTGCCCTGTTTGGCTCACGTCCTTAACTTGGTGGTGCAGCGGTTCTTGGGCAGGTACCCGGGCTTACAGGATGTCCTGAGGCAGGCCAGGAAAGTCTGTGTGCATTTCCGCCGGTCATATAATGCCAGTGCTCGGCTGACGGACCTCCAAAAGGAGTTTAACCTGCCCAAGAACTGCCTAATCTGTGACATGCCCACCAGGTGGAACTCAATGTTGGCCATGCTGCAGCGGCTGCACACGCAGCAGAGGGCCATCAATGAGTACCTGTGCGACTATGGCACCAGGACAGGGTCAGGGGAGCTTGTTTTTTTTCTCCACGCCAGTGGGCCATGCATGCACTGTCCTGTCACCATTTGAGGAGGCCACGAGGATGGTGAGCAGTGACAGTGCATGCATCAGTGACACTGTCCCCCTTGTCCACCTGTTGGAGCACACGCTGCGTGGAATAATGGACAGGGCACTTGAGGCAGAACAGAGGCAGGAAGAGGAGGACTTCCTTAGCTCTCAAGGCCCCCTTTATCCAGACAGTGTTTCTGCATGCCCGCCAATCACACAGGAAGAGGACGAGGAGGAGAAGGAGGAGGAGGAAGATTGTGTCAGTATGGAGGTGGAGCCTGGCACTCAGCATCAGCAGCAGTCTTTAAGGGATCAGTCCCAAGAAACACATGGACTTGTACGTGGCTGGGAGGAGGTGGCTGCGGACCATGTCGTCCTTAGTGACCCAGAGGACTCCGGACCGAATGCCTCAGCAAACCTACGCTGCATGGCCTCCCTGATCCTGCAAAGCCTGCGTAAGGATCCTCGTATTCGTGGTATCAAGGAGAAGGACCAATACTGGCTGGCAACCCTCCTTGATCCACGTTACAAGGGTAAGGTTGCGGACCTTATCTTGCCATCGCAGAGGGAGCAGAGGATGAAACATCTTCGGGAGGCTTTGCAGAAAGGTCTGCAACGCGTTCCCAGAGACTGGGAGGTTACAAACTCCTGTTTCTGGACAACGTGTTGCTGAGGCCTCGGTCAGTCAAAGAAGGAGCAGTGGAGAAGGTGGCCATCTGACCGATGCGTTCAGACAATTTTTTGGTCCGCAGCCCCAAGGTATGATCGGTTCCAGCAACCATCACCAGCTTCTGTTTTACATGGTGCAGGAATACCTAGGGGAAGATCAGACTTGGACACCTTTCCCACCAAAAATCCTCTGGGTTACTGGGTCTTGAGGATGGATCACTGGCCAGAGCTTGCACAGTATGCAATTGAGCTACTGGCCTGTCCTGCATCCAGCGTTCTTTCGGAACGCACATTCAGTGCTGCTGGAGGCTTTGTAACCGATCACAGTGTGCGTCTGTCCACCGACTCGGTCGATCGACTGACCTTCATAAAAATGAATCAGTCTTGGATCACCACCAGCTACCAAGCACCTAATGCTGATGTAACCGAATAATTTTTTTTTAAATCTCAGATCCCTTCAAAGACTGCCTATGCTGATGCTGAGTGACTATCCCTGAGTAATTATCCTCTTCCTCCTCAATCATCACGCTGATAGCTTGAAAGAACATTTTTGGTTCTGGGCGCCACCACCAATGCCTAAGGCACAATTTTTCAGCCCCTGTTTAACAGGGGCGTGTAATTACAATTTTTGATGCAATACTTTGCAGCAGGGCTCGTTCCTGCGTTCCAACTAGAGTGTCTGTGAGGGGTTGCAGTGTTGTGACACCAGCACCAGTGCCTAAGGCCCAATTTTTCTGCCCCTGTTTAACAGGGGCGTGTAATTACAATTTTTGATGCAATACTTTGCAGCAGGGCTCGTTCCTGCGTTCCCACTAGAGTTTCTGTGAGGGGTTGCAATGTTGTAGCACCAGCACCAGTGCCTAAGGCCCAATTTTTCTGCCCCTGTTTAACAGGGGCGTATAATTACAATTTTTGATGCAATACTTTGCAGCAGGGCTCGTTCCTGCGTTCCAACTAGAGTGTCTGTGAGGGGTTGCAGTGTTGTAGCACCAGCACCAGTGCCTAAGGCCCAATTTTTCTGCCCCTGTTTAACAGGGGCGTGTAATTACAATTTTTGAATGCAATACTTTGCAGCAGGGCTCGTTCCTGCGTTCCAACTAGAGTGTCTGTGAGGGGTTGCAGTGTTGTAGCACCAGCACCAGTGCCTAAGGCCCAATTTTTCTGCCCCTGTTTAACAGGGGCGTGTAATTACAATTTTTGATGCAATACTTTGCAGCAGGGCTCGTTCCTGCGTTCCAACTAGAGTGTCTGTGAGGGGTTGCAGTGTTGTGGCACCAGCACCACCACCACCACCACCAAAGGCCCAATTTTTCTGCCCCTGTTCAACAGGGGCATGTAATTACAATTCTTGATCTAATATTTCACAGCAGGGCCCATTTCTGCACCCACCAAGAGCGAGTGAGGACTTACAGTGTTGTGGCACCAGCACCACCACCACCAAAGGCCCAGTTTTTCTGCCCCTGTTCGACAGGGGCATGTAATTACAATTCTTGATCTAATATTTCACAGCAGGGTCCTGTGAGGGCTTAAGTTGTTGTGGCCACAACAACACCTAAGGGCCAAATTTATGCTGTGTATATAGGGCAGGCCCCTACTTTCAAACATCTAACTTACAAACGACTCCTACTTGCAAACGGAAGGAGACAACAGGAAGTGAGATGAAATCTACCCCTAGGAAGGGAAATTCTCTCATGTAAGAGTTAATATGGGAAAAACATTTCTCCTTTCCACTGATGCTTTCCAATCCTTGTTCCACAAAAAAACCCAAATTTTCAAAAAACATTTGTCATTGGGACAAAAAGTGAGGTGAAATCTTCTAAAGAGGAGGAAAGACAGCAAAACAAATGTCACAGGGGTGATAACCCTTCCCTATGTTTTCCAAAAAGCTTAAAAAAGATTTTTTGGCTGGAGCTAAACACGTTAAAAATGTATCCGTTCAAAATGACAAACAGATTCTACTTAACAACAAACCTACAGTCCCTGTCTTGTTTGCACCGCCTGTATACTGCTGTTCAGAGTATATAGAGCCTTGTGGCCCCACACCTTTCCTTATTTTAATTTGGGTGCGGGGTTCCCCTTAATATCCATACAAGACCCAAAGGGCCTGGTAATGGACTGGGGGTACCCATGCCGTTTGTCTCACTGATTTTCATCCATATTGCCAGGACCCGACATTACATTAAACCCGCAAGCAGTTTTAAATGAGATTTTTTCCTTTATAAATGACATTTGGTGCAGGGACTGTTCTAAACATGGGAAACACGCGCCACTTTACAGGCATACTATAGATACCCCCCAGGTACGATATTTAAAGGAATATTTCACTTTTTTTTTTTACTTTAACCATCATTAAAATCACTGCTCCCGAAAAAACTGCCATTTTTAAAAGTTTTTTTTGCATTGATACATGTCCCCTGGGGTAGGACCCGGGTCCCCAAATCCTTTTTAGGACAATACCATGCAAATTAGCCTTTAAAATTAGCACTTTTGATTTCGAACGTTCGAGTCCCATAGACGTCAATGGGGTTCTAACGTTCGTGCAAATTTTCGGTCCGTTCGCAGGTTCTGGTGCGAACCGAACCGGGGGGTGTTCGGCTCATCCCTAGTCCCTAATGTCTACCAGTCCCATGCCTCCCGCTCTTTTATGTTTGACCAGGAGGATTTTAGAGCATCTTGGTCTCTTGGATTGCCAGATGTATCTGGAAAGTAGAGTGTTTAAGGCTTTGATATGTGTGTTGTGTATTGGGACAGCTAATGTTCGGAATATGTATAGTATTTGGGGTAAAATTAGCATTTTGAATGAGGCAAGATGGCCCGACCAAGTTAGTTCTATTTTGGCTAGTCTATTTGTTTCTTTAGTGAGTTTAGTAATTAAAGAGGAGTAGTTGGTTTCTGCTAGGTCACTTGGGTTTTTGGTCAATGTAAGACCTAGGTAGGTGATGCTCGTCTTGCTCCATGTATAGGGGAAGGATGTCTGAAGTTTTGATTTTAAGGAGGGGGTTATTCCTAAATCTAGTATAATTGATTTTGTAAAATTGACTTTATAATAGGAGATGTTGCTAAACTCATTTAGGGTGCTGTGTGCATGGTTTAATGATATTTTAGGTTGAGAGAGGAATAAGATGATGTCGTCTGCAAATAGATTTATGTTATGTGATTTCCCTTGTATGGAGAAGCCTGAGATTTTCGGATGTGTTCTGATTCTTTCTGCAAGGGGTTCAATCAGTAGGTTGAAAATTGAGGGGGAGAGGGGGCAGCCCTGCCTAGTCCCATTTGATATGTTGAAGGTATCAGATAGTAAATTAGATGTGAAGACTTGTGCACAGGGAGAAGAATACAATGCCCGTATAGCAGATAGGATGGGGCCAGAGAACCCATATTTTTGCAGGGTTTGGTTCATGTAACCCCAATGTATCCTGTCGAACGCCTTCTCCGCATCTAAAGAGAGGAGCAGAGAAGGCGTCCGACACGACCCGGCATGCTGTATTATGTTGATGACCCTTCTGGTGGCATTGGCCGGTTGTCTTCCCGCCGTGAAGCCAGATTGGTCGGGTTTTATAAGAAGTGGGAGGATGGGAAGGAGTCTGTGGGCCAATATTTTTGCATAAAGCTTAGCATCGGTGTTGAGTAATGATATTGGCCTGAAGTTGTCCGGAGAAGTAGGCTCTTTACCAGGTTTTGGGATAGTTACCACATATGCTTTAAGCATTTCTGGGGGAAATGAGGCAGAGGACACTGCAGCAGAGTACACTGTCTGTAGGGTTGGGGCTAGTATGGATTGGAATGCCTTATAATACCCGTTTGGGAGGCCATCTGGGCCTGGAGATTTACCCAGGGGAAGTGAACGTATCCCTTTTTGGATCTCAGACTCCGTTATGGGGGCATTAAGGGCCTCAAGTTGTGTTTGAGATAGAGAAGGAAGATTGAGTTGCGACAGAAAAGCCTGAATTTTCTCCACTGTTGGCTGTGGAGTGTCAGGGTCTGTTTTCAGATTGTATAGCGTAGAGTAGTATTCAGCAAAAGAGTTTGCTATGTCTTTAGGATTGTAAATGTTGTGTTTAGTGATGGGGTGTGTCAAGAAAGGAATTTTAGACTTGAGCCTCTGGGCTAAGAATTTGCCTGCACGATTGCCCGATGAGTAGTGAGACATTTTAAGGTATTGTATATGTTTGTCATATCTTTCGATCAATAGGAGTCTGAGATCCAAACGAAGTTGGGATAGTTTTTGAGCATTATGAGAGTTGGGGTTTTGTTTATTTGATGTCTCCAGGTCTTTGATATCATTGATTAGGGAGTTTAACTTTTGCGTCCTCTGCCTTTTCTCCCTTGCACTTATCTGAAGCATCAACCCTCTTACAAACGCTTTATGGGCGCACCACAGTACTGCCGGATCAGACACCGAACCAGTATTGGCATCAAAAAATTCAGTTAGATTTTTACTTAAATTTTTAACATGCTGTGGCATTTGAAGAATACGTGTGTTGGCTCTCCAGATATATGCTGGGCTTGGAGTGTGCCCCTCCACCACCGTGATCGATACAGGAGCGTGGTCAGACCATGTTATGTCATGTATGGTGGAGGAGGACACTGCCTGCAGTAACATTTTATCTACCATGATCAAATCTATTCTGGAATATGAATTATGTCTAGCAGAATGAAAGGTGTAGTCCTTCTTATTTGCATGTTGGCAGCGCCATACATCAAATATATTTTCCGAGTGTAGCAGAGGCTGAAGTGAGGGAGGAGGACGCTTGGCCTTGGAGGTAGTGTCCAAAGAGTGGTCAGGTGATATGTTGTGGTCTCCGCAAACAATCAGAGATCCCTGTTGGACAGTAGAGATTTTACGGTAGAGTCTTCTAAGGAAACGGAGTTGGTGAGAGTTAGGAGCATATAGATTAGCGATGGTGAAGGGTTTGTTATTAAGTTCTCCTATAATTATTATATATCTTCCAGCTGGGTCTACGTGTGTTTCCAAAAGATGAAAGGCCACAGAGTCTCTAATAGCGATAAGGACCCCTTTTTGTTTCGAAGGAGCTGAGGCAAGAAACACATGAGGAAATTGCTGTTGTTGAAAATGTGGGGTATTACCAGTGGCAAAGTGTGTCTCTTGGAGGCATAAGACATCTGCTTGGAGCTTTATTGCTTCTTTCCATACAGAAGCTCTCTTGGCCGGGTGGTTGAGGCCGTTTACATTAAATGATACTATTTTAAGCGCCATTTAAGGTAATGTGAGGAGTGATGTGTGTAGTACCTTGGTTTCATTGGAGTAGTCCATCTTGTTTTGATGAGTCGACAGTTGTTGAGCTGGTTATTGCTTCTTGGATCCACATTGATGAGGATGTCCACTTGGAGTTCAGACCAGTAGAGGGAGAGAGAGGTCAGAGTAGGGGAAAAAATAAAAGATAATTGTAAAAAAAACAAGTATTGCAGAATAACTTTGAGGTTGAACTTGCGTCTGAGGGCACAGCAAATGCCCATATCTCAGGAGGGGGAGAACTTTGGTACATGCTCCAGGCTTTATCAGGAACCTTGATGCGATAAAGTAGGATCAGGTTTTGTATTTGGGTGCTTTTGAGTTATTTCGTTTGGTACTGCTCTTTCTGGACACTGTTTGCCACTTGTACTGAGTGTCGAGTTTTGCGGGGGGTGAAGGGCCCTCTGAGGGGTGATCAGGTAGTATATCTAGTGATCGGAGCAATTTGAGTCCCTCCTCCACATCTGTAATTACCGTGTTGTTACCATCATGGGTAACTGTTATTTATGTTAGGTAAGAAGGTTTGGATTAAGTCCTGTGCATATTGCTGGAGTTGTGGGGGAAGAACATTTTCAGCGCCCCTCTAATCTTAATGTTGTTCCTTCTTGACCTGTCTTCAAGGTCGGCGACCTTTGACCTAAGCCATGTGATCTCATCAGACTGGTCGTTATGGGCGTCAATCAGAGTGTTGTGGGATGCCGCAAAGTCCCCCATTTTATCCTCTATGTGATCAACTCTTCCCCCTAGAGCTCCTAGTTCAGATTTAAAGTTGTGTACACACTGCATCATATCTGTATGCATAGAGCTGCGTAGGGAGACAAGCATATCTTTTAAGGTGGTGTCAGATACAGGCTTACCCGTTGTTGGGAAGGCTGTGAACAGGTCCACCAGCTCCCTTGTGTCCTCCATGGTATCCGGAGTCATGCTGCCTTGCTGAGTGTCCTCTGCTAACCGAGGTTTGGACTTTGCTGGGCTGCGGGACATGGGTGTGGAGGCACCAGGAGAGCTGTGCTTGGAGCCTGCATGTGAACCCGGACTGGAGATCGCAGACCGCGCGCTGCCTGTGGGAGAAGGAAGATCTCGCATGGTGCCTGCGCCATCTTGGAGAGGGCCGCGGTCTTTCATCTGAAAGAAATCTGGTAATTTCTTCAGCTGAGCGTTGTCCTTTTTCCTGCGGGTCATCTTGCGATGGCTGCAGAGCTTTTAGGCTCGTTTTTAAAGTTGAGCAGGGTCGCTGTGTCGTTCCCAAAGCTTCGGTTCCTGAAGCTGGAGCGGAGCTGTGGAGTTAAGCGTCCATTCAGCTGCGCGTTAGCCATGCCCCCCCGTGGATATGACTTTTAAATAACAGCGAATGGATAAGAGACATATATATATGTATATGAGTATGTGAAAATATGTGAGTGAAGCAAAAGAAACACAAAATGTGTATGTGCAAAAAAGAGGGAAGTGTGATGAGACTTAGTTGTGTTGGAACAAAGTATAATGGGGCGTACACACGGTTGGACTTTTCAGCTACAAAAGTCCGACAGCCTGTCCGACAGACTTCCGGCGGACTTTCGACAGACTTCCGGCGGACTTTCGACGGACTTGCGGCGGACTTTCTAACGAACAGACTTGCCTACACACGATCACACAAAAGTCCGTCGAATTCTTACGTGATGACGTACACCGGACTAAAATAAGGAAGTTGATAGCCAGTAGCCAATAGCTGCCCTAGCGTGGGTTTTTTTCCGTCAGACTAGCATACAGACGAGCGGATTTTTCGACCGGACTCGAGTCCGTCGGAAAGATTTGAAGCATGTTTCAAATCTAAAGTCCGTCGGATTTGAGGCTGAAAAAGTCCGTTGAAAGTCCGGAGAAGCCCACACACGATCGGATTACCAGCCAGCTTTAGTCCGTCAGCGTCCGTTGGACTTTTGTAGACGAAAAGTCCGACCGTGTGTACGCGGCATAAGAAAGCAAATGAGTGAAAAAAAGTGTGTGAAAAACTATATGTGTGTGAAAAAAGTGTAAAAATGTGTGTATATAGACCTGAATTTATATGTACTATGCATTGCCACAATGATATGTGTGCATTGCTGGTAAAAATTAGATATATGCACTAATAAATAATGCAATGTGACAATGTACATTGAAAAATGGAGAAAGTGAAAATAAAATGAAATGTAATGAATAAAGTTAATAAAATTAAAAAATAAAAAATAAAATAAAATCAAAATTGTATATGTATACAAGCCGTTTAAATATCAAAGCATGGAATACATAATAAGATAGATCACCAAATTGTTTGGTTGAACTAGTGTATATACATGAACATGATATTGATTCCAAAATAGTATGTGAAAATGCGAGTGAGGAAATAAATAAAAGAAAATGCAAAGTAACTGAACAGAGACCGTATTATGGTGCTGTCAGTCTAGGCAATTAATTGTGGATAGGGATCGGCTTGTGTGTGGGTGTGTCAAAACCTGTCAGAGCGATCGCATCTGAAAGTGGAATGCCTTGTATATAGCAGTCAGTCTAAGCAATTAATCGTAGGTAAAGATCGGCTTGTGTGTGGGTATGTCAAAACCTGTCAAGACGATCACATTTAAAAGTGGAATACCTTGTATATAGCACAAGGTCATGAGCAGTGGATAGCGGTCCCACTGCAAACCTAATGTGTAAAAAGCTGTCAAAATAATAAGAATGGAAATCGGCATGAGTATGGTTTAGCCGGAGCAGTGAAGATATAAAGTGCCCTGCGATGTGATGTAAAACTGCATGTAATGGACAACGATCTCTCTGTAAGCTGGAAGTCATAGGTGTGCGCAGGGGGTGTGCCAGATGTGCCTGGGCACACACCCTAATCATTATGCGGTTGATTTACTGAAGCCAGAGAGTGCAAAAATTGGTGCAGCTATGCATGGTAGCCAATCAGCTACTAACTCTGGCTTGTTTAGTTAAGCTTTAGCAAAAAAACCTGGAAGCTGATTGGTTTCTATGCAGAGCTGCACCAGATTTTGTACTCTCCAGCTTTAGTAAATCAACCCCAAAGTGCAGTGCCAATTTCTCCTACTACCCAGGCTTCCCCTCGCGCTGCAGTGCTGCTGGCTTTCCTCGTCTTCCCCCGGCTGCTGTGGGGTATGCTTTAGGTTGGAGAGCGGAGGAAGGGGCTAGTAGATATGTAATTTACTGGCCCCTTCCTTTTCTAAATGAACACCGTGAACACACTTCCTCACTGTGTCCATTCATAACCAAAGTATAGTAAGTTTGTGAATGAAAAGGAAGCCGCTCAGCACAGATTTGCGCTTTCGATTCATTCACTGTTCCGTGCAGCTGAGGCTATAGGGAAAGGCACGTGTGTTTGAGCTTTGGGGTGCACACCCTAATGCAATGGGCTGCGCACACCTATGCTGGAAGTACATCAAACCATTCAGCATATAAAGATAAAAATACAAATAAGAAATAGGCATGAATGGTGAGACTGAAAAGTTAAATAAGAATGTTTCAGAGAGTATGGCAGTACGATACATAGTTTCAATGAGAATAGCAGTTGTATATGTGGAATGTAAACTGGCTATGAAGGGTGGAAATGTTACAGAAAAATGGAAACAGATAATGAACCACAACAAATAACAATAGAAGTAAAATATGCTAGATGTTGTACTCGTAGTGCCCCATATGAAGGATTATGTTTAACAATAAATGTCAGCAAGTGCCGAACCGCTAAACAACTGACCATCTAGTAATTAACCCTAAAATATAAAGAAACTATAAGCGCACTGATACATAATCCAAATAATGATGTGTCCGGCAAATGAAAAAATAATAGTTTTTCAATACACAGGCTGGCACATGGAACATCAATGCGGATCCAATCTATAAGGATGGTGAAAATATATTACCGTGCTATATATCACAATGAAAATGGTATCGTTCTATGACATTTAAACTGACCACACAACTGCTGAGCATATGCATACAGTAAATTACAAAGCATAAAAAATGTATATACAATTGTGAGAACAGGTCTATGCTTTATATGACAGAATAACTATTTCAAGATATAAATGCATAATAGAACATCTTTGAATTTGAGATATATTAGAATATATATATATATATATATATATATATATATATATATATAAATCTACGTAAAGATATTTAACATATATATATGTGTTGAGTAGTTTGTTCAAAAAATGAGAAATGATATTGGGTAAAATTATGAATCTATAAATCCAAGTGTAAACGTGAATATGGATGATGAAAATGAAAAAAATAATAAAAATAAGAATAAAGATAAGAGTGTTGAACAAACAGAATAAAAGTTTTTTCTAATGTCACTAACATTGTACTATGGATGTCCAACAGAAAATCATCACAAGATTTACCTTATTATGTGTTATGTATACAGTTTTTTTATTTTATATAACATTTTATATTTATTAAATAAACAAAATGGTAACTATAAATGTGGTAAAAAGGGGTGCAATTATTGCGGCCATATAAAGAAGGGAAAGCAAGTAAAATCTTGCACTAATGGCAAATCCTTCAATATAAATTAATACATTAATTGCAACACCCAATTTATAGTATACGTCATCACCTGTGACATCTGCCAAATCCAATATGTCGGGCGAACGACCCGCCGCCTTAGAGATCGTTTTATATAATCATTTATATGACATTGAAAAGGACAAACTAACCAATGTGGCCAAACATTGGATTTTTGTGCACCAGAAAGATGTATCCAGCCTTTCCATTCAGGGCATAGAAAAGGTGGTAACACCTGTCAGAGGAGGGGACAGGTCCCAACTGCTGTGTAAGCGTGAGATATATTGGATATTTTCTTTAAACACGAGGATCCCCTTAGGCCTCAACTTTGAATGGGATGTTTCCTATTATTATGAGTAATTAACTAAACTATTCGTAATTATGAATATTTTTATTATAAAAATCATAATAATTTTACACTACCCTCTTCCATCTTCCAGTCGTTCTCTACTGCCTCATTACATACTCTAGTCAGTTAGGTGCCACAATATGAGTTATTTCCTCTACTAACCTCTAGGTTCATGCTTTCATGTTTTACATTATATATATAATAATAATCTATACTTCTGGTTAGTCCACATGGTTAGCATGAATCCTTCATTCATTATATTAGTGACTGTAGGTCAAGAATGTTGACACATAGTAGTTAGTATGAATGTATGAAATACCTCTTAACATTGTTTTATGGTGTCCATTTTGTTTATTTAATAAATATAAAATGTTATATAAAATAAAAAACTGTATACATAACACATCATAAGGTAAATCTTGTGATGATTTTCTGTTGGACATCCATAGTACAATGTTAATGGCATTAGAAAAAACTTTTATTCTGTTTGTTCAACACTCTTATCTTTATTCTTATTTTTATTATTTTTTTCATTTTCATCATCCATATTCACGTTTACACTTGGATTTATAGATTCATAATTTTACCCAATATCATTTCTCATTTTTTGAACAAACTACCCAACACACATATATATGTTAAATATCTTTACGTAGATTTATATATATATATATATATATATATATATATATATATATATATATATATATATATTTTCTAATATATCTCAAAAACAAAGATGTTCTATTATGCATTTATATCTTGAAATAGTTATTCTGTCATATAAAGCATAGACCTGTTCTCACAATTGTATATACATTTTTTATGCTTTGTAATTTACTGTATGCATATGCTCAGCAGTTGTGTGGTCAGTTTAAATGTCATAGAACGATACCATTTTCATTGTGATATATAGCACGGTAATATATTTTCACCATCCTTATAGATTGGATCCGCATTGATGTTCCATGTGCCAGCCTGTGTATTGAAAAACTATTATTTTTTCATTTGCCGGACACATCATTATTTGGATTATGTATCAGTGCGCTTATAGTTTCTTTATATTTTAGGGTTAATTACTAGATGGTCAGTTGTTTAGCGGTTCAGCACTTGCTGACATTTATTGTTAAACATAATCCTTCATATGGGGCACTACGAGTACAACATCTAGCATATTTTACTTCTATTGTTATTTGTTGTGGTTCATTATCTGTTTCCATTTTTCTGTAACATTTCCACCCTTCATAGCCAGTTTACATTCCACATATACAACTGCTATTCTCATTGAAACTATGTATCGTACTGCCATACTCTCTGAAACATTCTTATTTAACTTTTCAGTCTCACCATTCATGCCTATTTCTTATTTGTATTTTTATCTTTATATGCTGAATGGTTTGATGTACTTCCAGCTTACAGAGAGATCGTTGTCCATTACATGCAGTTTTACATCACATCGCAGGGCACTTTATATCTTCACTGCTCCGGCTAAACCATACACATGCCGATTTCCATTCTTATTATTTTGACAGCTTTTTACACATTAGGTTTGCAGTGGGACCGCTATCCACTGCTCATGACCTTGTGCTATATACAAGGTATTCCACTTTTAAATGTGATCGTCTTGACAGGTTTTGACATACCCACACACAAGCCGATCTTTACCTACGATTAATTGCTTAGACTGACTGCTATATACAAGGCATTCCACTTTCAGATGCGATCGCTCTGACAGGTTTTGACACACCCACACACAAGCCGATCCCTATCCACAATTAATTGCCTAGACTGACAGCACCATAATACGGTCTCTGTTCAGTTACTTTGCATTTTCTTTTATTTATTTCCTCACTCACATTTTCACATACTATTTTGGAATCAATATCATGTTCATGTATATACACTAGTTCAACCAAACAATTTGGTGATCTATCTTATTATGTATTCCATGCTTTGATATTTAAACGGCTTGTATACATATACAATTTTGATTTTATTTTATTTTTTATTTTTTAATTTTATTAACTTTATTCATTACATTTCATTTTATTTTCACTTTCTCCATTTTTCAATGTACATTGTCACATTGCATTATTTATTAGTGCATATATCTAATTTTTACCAGCAATGCACACATATCATTGTGGCAATGCATAGTACATATAAATTCAGGTCTATATACACACATTTTTACACTTTTTTCACACACATGTAGTTTTTCACACACTTTTTTTCACTCATTTGCTTTCTTATGCCCTGTACACACGGTCGGATTTTCCGATGGAAAATGTCCGATCGGAGCGTGTTGTCGGAAATTCCGACCGTGTGTGGGCTCCATCGGACATTTTCCATCGGATTTTCCGACACACAAAGTTTGAGAGCAGGCTATAAAATTTTCCGACAACAAAATCCGTTGTTGGAAATTCCGATCGTGTGTACACAAATCCGACGGACAAAGTGCCACGCATGCTCAGAATTAATAAAGAGATGAAAGCTATTGGCCACTGCCCCGTTTATAGTCCCGACGTACGTGTTTTACGTCACCGCGTTCAGAACGATCGGATTTTCCGACAACTTTGTGTGACCGTGTGTATGCAAGACAAGTTTGAGCCAACATCCGTCGGAAAAAATCCTAGGATTTTGTTGTCGGAATGTCCGATCAATGTCCGACCGTGTGTACGGGGCATTATACTTTGTTCCAGCACAACTAATGCCCCGTACACACGGTCGGACTTTGTTCGGACATTCCGACAACAAAATCCTAGGATTTTTTCCGACGGATGTTGGCTCAAACTTGTTTTGCCTACACACGGTCACACAAAGTTGTCGGAATTTCCGATCGACAACCATGCGGTCACGTACACCACGTACGACGAGACTAGAAAAGGCCGGTTCAGAACCAAGCGCGGCACCCTTTGGGCTCCTTTTGCTAATCTCGTGTTAGTAAAAGTTTGGTGAGAGATGATTCGCGCTTTTTCAGACTCGTGGCTTTCAGATCGTTTTCTGCCGTTCAGTTTGTGCTTGTGGGTTTGTATTTGCTCTTCAGTGCGTGCAGTCAGTTCGTATCGGAGTTTTCTGTGCGATCTTGTCCGCTCGTTGCTGTTTTTCAGGTCGCTCTTCACAGGCCTTGCTGTTCTTCAGTGCGTTCTGTTACTTCGTTCTGAGCAGCCGACCGTTTTCTAGCCATGTTTCGTATGCGTACTCCTCGTAGAGTTCGTGCTGTGCGGGGGCTTGGTGTTGGGGTCCTGACCTTGACACAAGTCCAGTCCATGAACAGGGTGGGGAGGAGTTCATGGACCAAGAATTGGTTGCTTCAGCGTGACCAGTTCTGTCATATGCCTTTGCTCCGTGAGATCCGTGAGAATAATCCTGATGATTTCAGGAACTTTCTCAGGATGACGGACCCCGTATTTCACCGTTTGTTGGCTTCGCTGACCCCTTATATTAGCAGGCAGGATACCTGCATGAGGCAAGCCATCACTCCGGAGCAGAGGTTGGTCGCTACCCTGCGGTATTTGGCCACAGGGAGAAGCCTGCAGGACCTCAAGTTCTCGACAGGCATCTCCCCCCAGGCTCTTCTTTGTGGACATTTACTGCTTGTGTTTGTTTGAGCTGACCCTGACAGAAATGTGTGGAGTGCAGAAAATGTCGTGATTGTGTAACCTTATACAAAGCACTGTTGGCTGTTATTTACTAAATGCAAAGACACTTTTCACTACAAGTGCACTTGCAACTGCACTGAAACTGCACTTGTAGTGCAAAGTGGATTTCCCCTTAGGAAATTACCCCCATTTTCTCATAAAACAACAATTACATCACCCCAAAAGTGTTGTAGCGTTGAGACAATAATCCACACATTCTTGATGAGCAATCTTTTTAATACCTGCACAATCACATGTGCATTTACCAAAGGTTTTTCTGACAAACCAACATGTTTGTTGTATAACAATTTTTGTGGTGTCATTATCCAAAATCAAAATGTCCATTTTATAGAAAACAGGCCTGTGTAAAACCCACAAGAAAGACACAAATCTTGATCTTACAAAGTTCACATTTGGTAGAACTGGAAGGCAATATCAGACATGAGTATTTAGGAACTGTGTTTGATATAGCGTTCAGATGGGGGGAAATCACCCCTGGAAAAGCCAAATTTGGAAGATGCACACAAATTTCACAATGTCAACATGTGCTATCTGCCATCACGGGGGATCAAGGGACGTGTTTTGGGGGAGAAAGCCCTTCCTCACCGCTACTTTATAATTGAGGAAGGGGTTGCACCCCCAAAACGCGTCCATTGATCTCCCGTGATGGCAGATAGCACATATTGGCACACTGTGTGCATCCTCCAAATTTGGCTTTGTGAAAAATCACAAAAACATTTCGCACATTGTAGCAGACAAAAGAAGAAAGTGATTTGGAGGGGCTTTAAACTCGCCCCAAAACATCAATGATGTTTTTATATTTTGGAATAACATCATTGATGTTTTGCTTGATGTTTTCCAATTGTAAATTACACCCCATGATCTCCCCGATCAGGATCTGGGCACTTTCTGATGTGAAAGGATCTTCATCCACAACCTCACGATCACCTAAAAAGAGAGGAAACCCAAAATAAATTAGGTCTAAAAAAAATGCCGCCATCCATCTCTTATCTGAGCCTGTGGTCGCAGACACTCACCTGTTGTGGTGACTAGTTCCACCACGTCTTCTTCCTCCTGCTCATCTTGTGTTGGGGGGATTTCACCTTCTTCCATAGGTGGGGGGTCTCTGGTCTCCTCAGATGAGGGGTGTCCTCCGAGTCTTTTCTCCCCTATGTAAAACAAAAATGGTATACTTAGCACACAGATATTTGATGGCAGAACTCTAAAGATGAAACATTGCTTGGAAGTGGGGTACAATTGTCTATTTTAGCAGAGTTCCAACATGTAGCTTTTTTAGTGCCCTTTGTCAAGCTGCAATACTTTACCTGTTTGGTACAAGCTTCACAGATGGAGACCCCCCTATAGTATACACTGGAGCACCTGTGTGGCCCCCTAATAAAAATGGTGTTCTTGTGTCCCACACTAGTGCTCCAGTGTTCAGATGTGAAAACAGCTGCTCAGTGTCCTCTCCTTACACACAATCTAGTTTGCATTTCATTCTAGTAACAAAGCCATCTACACAACCCAATTCTTTGAAGACAAGTATAGGGCCTCAAAATGGTGGCCAAATGCATATGGGCTAAACAATGGTATTTTATAGTCCGAAAAAAAAATGTGTGATCCGAACGAATAATGTGCCCATGAACATGAAAGTTGCCATTTTAAACTGTACAACAGTTCCTAAAAGCACATGGAGCAGCACGAACGTAATAAACACAAGAACAATAGGAACACAGCACAACTACTTACTTTTTTGCAGCACTCTCCGGATCTTTCTGTACTGCTCATGTTCTCGTAATTTCAGGTCCGACCACCGCTTCCTGAGCTGATCTTTCGATTGTCGTACCCCGAATTTCCGGTGCAGACTCCTGACCACTTTCGCCATGATCTTGGCCTTTCGGACATTGGGGTTGGGGTAAGGCCCATACTTTCCATCATAGTCGGCCTTCTTCAGGATGTCCACCATCTCCAACATCTCCCCAAAGGACATATTTGAGTCCTTTAATCTCTTTCTGGATCGGGACGTTTCAGGCTCCGGCCTTTCCTCCCCCTCCTCCTCGTTGCTGTACTTAGCACGATCCTGCTGTCTATCCGCCATGTGCTCTTCCTCCACTGCGCCAAACGAAAAGGGGCGGGGAATAGAATAGAAAGAACGTCAGGGGCGGGCGGAGTTATACGCATGCGCAGTGTGTATAAATCGTAACGCGCGCGTCTTACGTACGATCTGTGAGCGGAGGAAGGAGCATCGGAGACGCCGATCGTGCTAACGAAGGTAGGATCTAAACTTGGGCCTATACTGCTTCGAAATTGAAGCCTATATTGTAACAAGATTAGGGGAGTTTGGCCTGACATTAGGGTTTGTCTTGTGTTGTGTCTTGCAGAGAAAATGGATGGTTTCAACGACCACAATTTCCTGCCCCTGTTTATTGACAAGTACAGAGAGCTGCCCTGTCTGTGGCAGGTCAGACACCCCCACTATAACCACAAACAGAAGAGGCAGACAGCGCTGGAGAAACTGCTGGAGTTGGTGAAGCCGGTGGTCCCCACAGCAACCATCCCCTATTTGAAAGCTAAAATTGGTGGCCTGAGGAGCACTTATCTTAGGGAGCGCAAGAAGGTCACAGATTCCCAGAGATCCGGAGCTGCAGCAGATGACATTTATGTCCCCAGGCTGTGGTACTACGAGAGACTGCGATTTCTGTCAGACCACACTGAAGTCAGGGAATCCCTCTCCACTCTTCCTTCCACTCTTCCTTCCACAGCAGCTGAGGCTTCTGATGTCCAACCTGGGCCTTCCAGCCAGGAAGAAGTGGAGGAGCCCAGCTGGAGTCAGGTATAGCATTCTTCTACAGATTTCTGGTCAATAAATAAATGATGTTTACTAGATGTTATTATTGATCACTAATTGCTGATTGAAAAAAGTGTTTTACATATCAATAGACAGTAGTGGGCACCCAAAATTGGGACAAGAATGCAAAATGCTGGGCTCAGAAGGATAGTCTGTTATATTTGTTAACATTGAATTTGCAGCAGTCAGGAGGTGAAAATTGTGTGTGATTGATGAAAACAATACTAAAACTATGTCCCTTTTTCATACACAGGAAGACCTCAGCCAGGAGGAGGCTGTGGAATGTGGCAGTCAGGAGGAGGCGGGATTATTAGTGTCAGCCAGGAGGAGGCGGGGATTAGTGGCAGCCAGGAGGAGGCGGGGCTAAGTGTCAGCCAAGAGAAGCCAGGGACCAGTCGCAGCCTGACTGAGTCTCAGGTCCCTCCCCTCCGCCTGCCATATAAAAGGGCCAGGAAGGCCACTCCCAGTCCTGTGCAGGATTCAGCGTACAGGCTGATCCAGGAGGCTTCGGCGTCCCTCAGAGCCTTCCCCAGTCCTGAAGAGGCCTTTGCCTGCATGGCTGCCACCAAATTGCAGGGCATGCAGGAGGGCCAACGCAAGATTTCTGAGGACCTGATTTATAAAGTCCTACGTAAGGGGGAGAGTGGGGAACTGACACACAAGACGGATGTCATGGAGAGGGACGATCCTCCTCCTCCTCCTCCTCCTCCTGCTGCCACAACTCCACCACCACAGCCAAAGGCTGGAAGGAAGCGTGGAAGGAAGACCAAAGAGTGATGACCCTGGGTTCAGTCTGGTCTGACAGAAGATGCAGTCTCTTGTATGACCACAGCCTGGGGACACAGATGTCATCTGCTGCTTTCCAGATCTCTGGGACTTCTGGACCAGACTGCCCTCCCTTAGATATGGACTCCTCAGGCCACCAATTTTGCTTTTAAATAATTGATGTCTGCCCTTGGAGTCCAAGGCTTCGCCCACTTCTGCAGTTTCTCCAGCGTTGCCTCCCTCTTTGTTTATAGTTGTGACCCCTTAATAAAATGTTTTTCGGTAAATTCTACTCTCCTGTGTGTGTTTTCATCCAAAAAGGACAGTTTGTTGGTGACGATTCAGGTACATTTCTAAAGTACAATGTGAAATTAACAAGGGACAACAACACCAAACAATCTCCTACAGATTAAATAGAACAACATATCAATGGTGTTGTGGGAACTTGTCACAAAAAACACACAAACATTTTCGGGAGTACAAATCAAAATCACCAAAAAAATAAAAATAAAAAGAGAAACACAAAAAAAGATTCTACATTAAAGTAAAAAAACAAAAAAAAAAAAATATGTTGTCAGATGTGAGAAATCAAAATATATTGAGGGAATCCCGATAAATAGTAACGAAAAAACTTTGTGAGAAGTGTGTGTGAATATGAGCATCAAAACGACTTAATTCTTGTCACATTATAAAGAAGAAGAGAGTGCGCTGTATTAAACCATTTTGAACATTGCAGCGTGACGAAAGTGCTGTATCCATTGCGAACGCTAAGTTTACCAGAACGAGCTGTCCCGTGTCGGAATTTCTTCTGAGCATGCGTGGCACTTTGTGCGTCGGAACAGGCCACACACGGTCGGAATTGACGCGATCGGATTTTGTTGTCGGAAAATTTTATCTCCTGCTGTCCAACTTTGTGTGTCGGAAAATCCGATGGAAAATGTCCGATGGCGCCCACACACGGTCGGAATTTCCGACAACACGCTCCAATCGGACATTGTCCATCGGAAAATCCGACCGTGTGTACGGGGCATAAGTCTCATCACACTTCCCTCTTTTTTGCACATACACATTTTGTGTTTCTTTTGCTTCACTCACATATTTTCACATACTCATATACATATATATATGTCTCTTATCCATTCGCTGTTATTTAAAAGTCATATCCACAAGAGTCTTTTCCATTGGGTAACACATGTATTTGACAGCAGATGCCGAGACCCTACATAATTAGCCTCCAGCTGATATCTATTAGATGAATAACTATGTAGTCATGTGGCATCTCTTATAAAGATATATAAGACAGTCATCCCAATATCTGTCAGCTATGAGTAAGCGCTCGAATTAGAGTGCAAAATGCGTCAGCTGTGTCTGTACTATCTGCCTGATTGTCCTGTATTTTTGATGATCCAAGTTTTACAATAAAGAAGATTTTTCAACTTTATCCGGTGTGCGGCATCCAGGTTTTCCTGTTTCAAACCTTGCTTCAATTTGCATTTAGCCAGCACCTGGGACTCCCCTCCTCTGAAGGATTTACTCATACACACCTGGAAGCAGGTCTACCTGAGCGGTGATTCATTTTCTCTGTCTTGTCTGCACCAAAGGATACATGCTTTTTCATAATGAGTTATTTTTCCTCATAATAGTGAATCCTGCAAATAACATAGCGAGGGACATCTGAAGAGAGATTACGGGGGCAAAGGGCCCTGTGCACTCGATCAATTTTCAATGGGTGGCCAGCAGCCTGGCCTAGTAAGCCATTGAAGATGCTTACCTCTAATACGGATATTATTCCGCTTGTTGCGGTTTTCCTGGTCCTTGATTTTATACAAGGCCATTCTATGAGCTATTGTGAGTTCGCGGGTTGAAGTTTGTAGGTGCCTAATGGCCACCGCGTGGCAGTCAAGGCACTGCTCTGAATCCTCTACTCTCTCTAAGACGTGTGAGAGGTCGGCGTGCACTGCAGACACTTCCTTTTTAATGGCACGTTCAAGGCCTAGCAGCATGGAAGCCAGTTCAGACTTAGTAAGTAGGTCGCTTACCAGCGCCGCAACTCCCGAATGTCTAGGGGAGTTCTCTTCTCCCTCCGAGCCGGTCGAGGATACTGGAGAGCGGTGTCTGTGTTCAGGCCTGCGTTGGGGGGGCAGAGCCTGTACCGGAGCTCACGCTACCAGGAGAGCGGCCCAGGCCATCAATGTCCACCAGATCGTCTGGTTCTGCGGCTAGGAACCGTTTAATCAACCCCACTGAAGCTCCTTTCTTAGGCAGAGGCTTGCCAGATCTCTTCCACATCTTTGTGAGGTGGATGGAAGCGATCAGATTGGTGAAAGTGCTAAAAGTTGCGTGTCGGCACCGGAGCATGAGAGAGACACATCCTCACCGCTGCATAGCCAAGCCACGCCCCCATATTTATTTCTTCTAAGCGCTGCACTGCTTTGTTTTGTTAGTTTATTCAAGGATTTTTATATTGACCTTCAGTGTTCAGCTGCTGTTTGTTAGGATTGGTTTTGCGCTATCTGTTTTTCCTCTTTTACTACTTAAAGATAGACCACTTTCTTTGCTGGACTACCTTTTGATAAACTAACAATAGTGCATTTCACAAGCCTCGCAAAGTTGCTTCATTCATTTATTTGGAATCTAGCCCACAGGCAAACCACTGCTTTTATGAAATACAACACAGCAAAGGTATTTTATGTCATATCTTTTCCTGTTCAAATGTAAATTACTACATCACCTTCCCCAGAAAACTCTACTATGGACAAAGGTTAGCTCATCATGAGAGTTGAGAGCTGAGACAACCAGACAATTGTCTGTATCCCTATCTCTTTGATGATTTCTGAAGGCCGGCACACCTGCTGTGCCCATTATGAGGCGTTCCCACCATTCCTATGCTGAGTTCTTGACTCTGTATACCTGCTGTATCCATTATGAGGTGTTCCCACCACCCCTGTGCTGAGTTCCTTGGTTTGTACGCAAGCTGTGTCCATTATTAAGGGTTCCCACCATCCCTGTGTTGAGTTCCTGGTTCTGTACACCTGCTGTGCCCATTATGAGGGTTCCTCCATCCCTGTGCTGAGGTTCTGGGGCTACAAATCTGCTGTGCTCATTATGAAATGCTCCCAAAATCTCTGTGCTGAGTTCTTGGGTCTGCGCACTTGATGTGTCTATTATGAGGGGTTCCCATCATCCCTACACTGGTTTCTTGGGTCTGAAGAACTACTGTGCCCACTAAAAGGGCTTCCCATTATCCCTGAGCTGAATTCCTAGCTCTGTACACCTGCTGTACTGAGGTAGAGGAAGATCACCTCTACTACTCCTTTTAAATTTTTTTTTTTTGCATGGGTCTGATGTGGGGAAGAGCAAGCAGCCTATGGCCATAGGATTCTATACTTAATTTTTTGCTGCTGCTTGCCCTTCTACCTGGTCTATGATTTTCCCTTATATTTGCCCTCGCTACTCCTCCTGCAATGTGTTGGAATGAGTAGTTTTCCCTCAGCATCTATGATACCAGTGCCCTAACTATAATGAAATAAAGCAATACAGTAAATTAAAAATACAGCTGGCTAGCTTCTGCTGTTTGCAGCCCAAAAACCGCTTTAGTACAAAAAGAAAAAATACAGAAAAACATACAATTACATAAAAGAAATTAAAAATTAACGTAAGTGAAAACATTATTTTTACCATTCACTTCAGGAAGTTTTTCCTGGGATACTGCAGATTAGGGATGAGCTTTCTGTTCGGGTTGAACATGAGTTTGACTCGAACATTGCCTGTTCGTCGAAAACTGAACATTATGGGCCGTTTGCGCCAAATTCAAGCGGCGCATAACGGCCCATAATGCACTGCGGGAGTGCAGTGCATTGCTGTATGATGATTGGCCAGAGCATGCACCATGACCTGCCTGCTTTGGCCAATCACAGCGCCCTCAGCTAAGAGAGCCATAATTGTCCAAAGGCAGGGTGCCTTTCGCCAATCATGGCTCAGGGGGACTAAGTCCACACCTACACTATATAAGGCTGACTGCACGTCGGCCTTGTGTAGTGTGTCGTTGCCGGCGTGGACGGAGAGAGAGTGTAATTTATATTGAGCAGGCAGATTATTCATTTAGCTGCAGTGTATTTCATGTGTGTGCAGTCAAGTATATATATATATATATATATATATATATATATATATCCACTGTATCCAGTTTACCTAGTTCTCACTGCAGACCATTCCTGGTGGTGTACTGTTTCTACTATACTTCTGGCAGGCAGGTAATTCAGTTTGCTGCAGTGTATTTCATATATATATATATATATATATATATATATATATATATATATCCACTGCATACAGTTTAGCTAGATCTCACTGCGGTCTGTTCCTGGTGTACAGTTTCTAATATACTTCAGGCAGGCAGGTGATTTAGTTAGCTGCAGTGTATTTCATATATATATATATATATATATATATATATATATATATATATATATATATATATATACATATACATATACACATACACACACACACACACACACACACACACACATACACAGTCAGTCTAATATATATCCCACTGCGGTCTGTTCCTGGTGGTGTACTGTTTCTACTATACTTCTGGCAGGCAGGTGATTCAGTTAGCTGCAGTGTATTTCATATACAGTATAAATACAGTCAGTCTAGTATATATATATATATATATATATGTCCACTGCATACAGTTTAGCTAGATCTCACTGCGGTCCATTCCTGAAGTACTGTTTCTAATATACTTCAGGCAGGCAGGCAGGTGATTCAGTGATCTGCAGTGCATTAAAATATATATACAGTCTCCTACATATATAGATCCACTGCATTTTAGTCTAGCCAAGCCTATATCTGACTGCAGGCCATTCCTGGTGTATGTTTTCAAATACACTTTCAGGCAGGCAGGTGATTCAGTGATCTGCAGTGCATAAAATATATATAGTCTCCTACATATATATATCCACTGCAATCTAGTCTAGCCAAGCCTATATCTGACTGCAGGTAGTTCTTGGTGTACGTTTTAAAATATACTTTCAGGCAGGCAGGTGATTCAGTGATCTGCAGTGCATAAAATATATATACAGTCTCCTACAAATATATATCCACTGCATTCTAGTCTAACCAAGCCTATATCTGACTTCAGGCCGTTACTGGTGTACGTTTTCAAATACACTTTCAGGCAGGCAGGTGATTCAGTGATCTGCAGTGCATAAAATATATATACAGTCTCCCTCATACATATATCCACTGCATTCTAGTCTAGCCAAGCCTATATCTGACTGCAGGCCGTTCCTGGTGTATGTTTTCAAATACACTTTCAGGCAGGTGATTCAGGGATCTGCAGTGCATAAAATATATATACAGTCTCCTACATATATATATCTACTGCATTCTAGTCTAGCCAAGCCTATATCTGACTGCAGGACATTCCTGGTTTACGTTTTCAAATACACTTTCAGGCAGGCAGGCAGGTGATTCAGTGATCTGCAGTGCATAAAATATATATACAGTCTCCTACATATATATATCCACTGCATTCTAGTCTAGCCAAGCCTATATCTGACTGCAGGTAGTTCCTGGTGTACGTTTTCAAATACACTTTCAGGCAGGCAGGCAGGCAGGTGATTCAGTGATTTGCAGTGCATAAAATATATATACAGTCTCTTACATATATACAGGCCGTTCCTGGTGTACTTTTTCTAGTAAACGCCAAAGCGGCCTATTACATCGGCTCCATGTCATCGGTTACTCCTTCCCTAGCCCCACAATCGTGCACGGGGGAGTCCCCCGAACTGTTCGACCACAGTGTCGGGTACATGCTGCAGGAGGATGCACAGAGTTTTGAAGGTTCCAATGATGGTACCCAGGTTGAGGAATACAGTAATGTGAGCCCAGGGGGTGTCCAAGAAGGACAAGAAATTGGCAGTCATGTTCCCCCAGCTGCAGCATACTGCCAGGTTTGCTCCAGTGACGAGGAAGGAGGGGATAATGAGTTCACTGACTCTATGTGGGTGCCTGATAGAAGAGAGGAGGAGGAGGAGGCACATCTCCAATGAGGCAGGATGCCCTCCAGGGGCCAGCTTAAGGCAGCCACCCGACTGCATCACACCGCAGAGCTCCGCATGTGCAGGGCGCTGCTGACTCCCCGCGTATTTTGAAAAGTTTTTTGGTGTGGGCCTTTTTTGATACGTGTGCAGCAGATTGCACAAACATATGTCTGAAGCGTATCAAGCGTGGCCAAAACAGCAGCCTCTTGGGCACCACATGCTTGACCAGACATATGACGACCTTCCATGCAGTCCATTGGCAACAGTACTTAAAAGACCCACACCAAAGAACAAGGCGGACCTCTCCTTGTTCCTCATCAGCTGGGATCTCCAACCCCACTATACCTTCATTCCTCTCAGAAACGTGCACTGAGAGGAATGAAGGTGTAGAATTAGGTGTGCCAAGTACTTGCGGGCAATCTGCTATCGCTACACCAACATCCAATTGTAGCAGGCAAATTTCCCTACCCCAGTTGCTAAACCGTCGAAAGAAATTCGATCCCAGCCATCCACATGCTCAGCGGCGGAATGCTAGTTTGGCTAAATTGCTAGCACTCCAACCTCTGCCTTTTCAGCTGGTAGACTCTGCCCCCTGTCGTGAATTTGTGGAATGTGCAGTACCTCAGTGGCAGGTTCCCAAACACCATTTCTTTTCACGGAAGGCCTTTCCGGCTCCCTACTGGCATGTGGAAGGCAATGTCTTGGCCTCGTTGGACAGGGCGGTCAGCGGTAAGGTGCATATTACCGCTGACTCATGGTCCAGCAGGCATGGACAGGGACGTTACCTTTCTTTCACGGCACACTGGGTAAGTCTGCTGGCAGCTGGGAAGGATGCAGGACAGGGTGTAGTATTGGTGGAACTTGTTCCGCCACCACGCCTCCAAAATGCTAGTAGTGGTGATTCTGCCACACCATTCTCCTCCACCCCCTCCTCTTCTTCTTCCTCTATGGCCTCTTCCTCTGCAGATTTCTCCTCTGAACCAGCGGTGCTCTGTAGGCATTCAGGGGGCTACGCAAGCACTCAGGCAAAAAGATGACATGTAGTGCTTGAGTTGGTCTGCTTAGGGGACAGGAGCCACACTGGGGCAGAGATTCTGTCAGCTCTGCAGGGGCAGACTCAGAGGTGGTTGATGCCACGCCAGCTTCAGGCAGGAATGGTGGTTTGCGACAATTGCACCAACCTTCTCTCCACCCTCCGACAGGGACACTTGACCCATGTTCCTTGTTTGGCTCGCGTCCTTAATTTGGTGGTGCAGTGGTTCTTGTGCAGGTACTCGGGCTTACAGGATCTCCTGAGGCAGGCCAGGAAAGTCTGTGGGCATTTCCGCCAGTCATATAATGCCAGTGCACAGCTGGCTGACCTTCAAAAGGAATGCAATGTGCCCAAGATCCGCCTCATTTGTGACATGCCCACCAGGTGGAACTCAACGTTGGCAATGTTGCAGCGGCTGCACATGCAGCAGAGGGCCATCAATGAGTACCCGTTCGAGTATGGCACCAGGATAGGGTCAGGGGAGCTTGGCTTTTTTTCGCCACGTCAGTGGCTACTGATCAAGGATGCATGCACTGTCCTGTCACCATTTGAGGAGGCCATGAGGATGGTGAACAGTGACAGTGCATGCATCAGTGATACTGTCCCTCTTGTCTTCCTGTTGGAGCACACGCTTTGTGGAATAATGGACAAGCACTTGAGGCAGAACAGAGGGAGGAAGAGGAGGACTTCCTTACCTCTCAAGGCCTCCTTTATCCAGACAGTAATCCTGCGGGCCTGCCGATCACACAGGAAGAGGAGGAGGAGGAGGATTGTGTCAGCATGGAGGTTGTTTTCAGTCCCCAGAAACCCATGAACTTGTACGTGGCTAGGAGGAGGTGGCTGTGGATCATGTCATCCTTAGTGACCCAGAGGACTCTGGATCGAATGCCTCAGCAAACCTTCACTGCATGGCCTCCCTGATTCTGCAAAGCCTGAGAAAGGACCCTCGGATTCGTGGTATCAAGGAGAGGGATCATTACTGGCTGGCAACCCTTCTTGATCCACGTTACAAGGGTAAGGTTTCTGAACTTTTCCAGCCTTCACAGAGGGAGCAGAGGATGAAACATCTTCGGGAGGCCTTGCAGAAAGGTTTGTGCAATGTGTTTCCAGAGCCTGGGAGGTTACAATTTCCTGGTCCTCCTGGACAACGTGTTGCTGAGGCTTCGGTCAGTCACAGAAGGAGTGGTGGAGAAGGTAGCCGTCTGACCGATGCATTCAGACAATTCTTTAGTCTGCAGCCCCAAGGTCTGATCAGTTCCAGCAAGCATCGCCTGTGTCTCATCGTCTCATGGTGCAGGAATACCTAGGGACAAGTTCGGACTTGGAGACCTTTCCAACAGAAAATCCACTGCGTTACTGGGTATTAAGGATGGATCACTGACCAGAGCTTGCACAATATGAAATTGAGCTACTGGCCTGTCCTGCATCCAGTGTTCTTTCTGAATGCACATTCATTGCTGCTGGAGAATTTGTAACCAATCACAGAGTGCGCCTGTCCACAGACTTAGTTGATCGGCTCACCTTCATAAAAATAAATCAGTCTTGGATCACCAGCTACCAAGCACCTGATGCTAATGTAACCGATTAATTTTTCTATGAATGTGAGATCCCTTGAAGACTGCATATGCTGAGTGACTATCCTGTTATGCTGAGTGACTATCCTATTCCTCTTCAATGTTCATGTTGATAGCTTCTAAGAACATTTTTGTTTCAGGGCACCACCACCACCAGTGCCTAAGGCCCAATTTTTCTGCCCCTGTTTAACAGGGGTGTATAATTATAATTTTTGCTGTAATATTTCGTAGCAAGGCTCGTTCTTGAGCTCAACTAGAGTATCTGTGAGGGGTTGCAGTTCTGTGGCACCATCACCAGTGCCTAAGGCCCAATTTTTCTGCCCCTGTTTAACAGGGGCATGTAATTACAATATTTACTCTAATATTTCACAGCAGGGCCTGTTTCTGGGCTCAACAAGAGTATCTGTGAGGCTTTACAGTGTTGTGCCACCATCACCACCGCCTAAGGCCCAATTTTTCTGCCCCTGTTTAACAGGGGCATGTAATTACAATATTTGTTCTAATATTTCACAGCAGGGCTCGTTCCTGTACTCAACAACAGAATCTGTGAGGGGTTACAGTGTTGTGTCACCACCACCACTGCCTAAGATCCAATTTTTCTGCCCCTGTTTAACAGGGGTGTGTAATTACAATTTTTGATCCAATATTTCACAGCAGGGCCCGTTCCTGCACCCACCAAGTGTAACTGTGAAGGCTTACAGTGTTGTGGCACGACCACCACCACCAAATGCCCAATTTTTTCTGCCCCTGTTTAACAGTGGCATGTAATTACAATTCTTGATATAATATTTCACAGCAGGGCCTGTTCCTGTGCCTACCAAGAGTAACTGTGAGGGCTTACAGTGTTGTAGCACCACCACCAAAGGCCCAATTTGTTCTGTCCCTGTTTAACAGTGGCATGTAATTACAATTCTTGATATAATATTTCACAGCAGGGCCTGTTCCTGCGCCCACCAAGAGTAAGTGTGAGGGCTTACAGTGTTGTGGCACCACCACCAGTCCACCACCACCAAAGGCCCAATTTTTCAGTGTTCTGGTACCACCAACACCTAAGGCCCAATTTTCTGCAGAGTATATAGGGCAGGCAGTATAGTATATACAGGCGGTCCCCCACTTTCAAACATCCGACTTACAAACGGCTCCTACTTACAAATGGAGGGAGACAACAGGAAGTAAGAGGAAATCTACCCCTAGGAAGGGAAATTCTCTCCTGTAAGAGTTAACCACTTCAGCCCCGGAAGGATTTACCCCCTTCCTGACTAGAGCACTTTTTACAATTTGGCACTGCGTCGCTTTACCTGCTAATTGCGCAGTCATGCAATGCTGTACCCAAACAAAATTTGCGTCCTTTTGTTCCCACAAATAGAGCTTTCTTTTGATGCTATTTGATCACCTCTGCGGTTTTTATTTTTTGCGCTATAAACGGAAAAAGACCGAAAATTAAAAAAAAAAACAATATTTTCTACTTTTTGTTATAAAAAAAAATGCAATAAACTCAATTTTAGTCATATATTTAGTCCAAAATGTATTCAGCCACATGTCTTTAGTAAAAAAAATGTCAGTAAGCATAAAATATTGGTTTGCGCAAAAGTTATAGCGTCTACAAACTAGGGTACATTTTCTGGAATTTTTTTTTTTTTTTGCTACTTCAGTTTGTAATGGAAATTTGTAAGTTCTGTATATAATTGTATTCTATTTTGTATGTATTGCACACTGCCCTCACTGTGCACACAGCACTAATAATGTTTTCAGTAAATGTTTACATTCTTTCGAGTCCTGATTAGAATTAGCCTGCCTATGTAACGCCCCTTGTTACCATAAATGTACAATTGTAATATTATTGTGATACCTAAGTAATCATGTGCATAAAAACCTTCAATTGCATCATAATAAAGCAGAACAGTTATTTGGAAAGATGCTGAGTGTATCTTTTGTGTCTGTTCCCTACTGCAGTAGCTATTATTAATTTGGAACCACTAATCAATATGAGGATAGGAGTTGCCTATCATCAATTTAACCGAGTCAGCATGGCGAGCTTTGCCTTAGGAGGGGATTCCAGGTGACCCTGAGTATCCGAAACGAGGAGCTTGAGACGACCCGGGAATTTCTGATAATCAGCCGGCTGAGGTAAGCCTTTTGCTTACATTTGAGTTATCAGACTTCCTTGATCGGTAAGGCATTTTCGGGACAAAGGGTACCTATTTTACTCCCCTTAATCGAACTGTATTGATTGGTGGTTGATTGTATTGATTGGTGGTTATATGTTATGTTGTCCCTGTCTATTGTCCATTGGAGTGTTATAGATAAGAAAGGGAAGAATAGTACTGTTCACAGGTATAGTTTAGAGGCAAGAGGGTATAGGCACATGTAGAGAAGAGAGAAGACTGGCCAGTCATTATGGGCATTGAATTAAGTAAGGGAATGAAGGGTAAGAGACCCTCAAAAATGCCCAGCACAAGAGGAGCGCTATATATGAACCGAAGGTGCGGTTCTGCCTATACTGAGCCCCTAGATTAATGGTTAAAGTGGACAGGGATCCACAATGGGTAACTGGGTTACCAAAGTCCACAGGGACTAAGAATCATGCAGAGTAAACAGCTAGAGGAACAGCTATCTATGTGAGCAGGATGGATCAAGGGTGACATTAACACTAGACAGAAAGGGACATTTTCATGTTAAGTTGTGGGATTAATTTGGGGTCAGGCACTACAACTATTAGAGTCAGAAACAGAGAAATGAGAGTTAAAACAGAATACTTTATATGTTTTCAGAGAGGGAAGATGGGATGAGCACTCTGGCTGCCCATCTGATCATAGAAGCTAGATATAAAAGATATCTGAACAAAATAAGGAAAGCAGAATTTAGGCAGTGAAATATTAAAGTGTTAAAAGAAAGTGAGAGAATGATATGCATGTGTTGTGCACAAATGGGAAAAATGTAAGCGATTTTAGAGAGATATTGGTGTATGTGTGTGTGAATGCTGGGAGCTTTAGTTCTATTGCTTGTGTGTGTCATGTATGCAGATGTGACCCCCTCCTTTGTGCTCTCATGAAACAATGTGGCTGGGATGAGAGGTCAGTGATAAGCTGGAAGGACACCATGCCAATTCCAGTTTTTTAGACAAAACATGTGCCGGGTTAACGAATCTAATGGTAAACAACGTGATCACAATTATTTTTTTAATCTTTTCCAGACATGGTAAAATGAAGGTTACATTTAACCGTGTATTACACAAATTGAATATCCTTTGATAGTGGAAACACTGCATTTAAAAAAGGGAAATTAAGTAAAATGAAGTAATAATGAGTATTCATTTCTAATATGAGTTTAACAATTTTATTATTATAGATATATTGAAACTGGTTTAGACAACCTTTGTTTGGAAATGAAATCCAGGTTATTGGGGAAATTTGTAATGAATGGGATTAGTTTAGATTAAGATAACAATTTTTGTAATTTTACTTTTATTCAATAAGCTCTTATTGAGAGAAAAAAACGATTAAGATGAGGTTGTTATTTGGAATGCAGCATCCTTAGTCACCTGGTCTGCTTCCATGTGTTAAAGTTAATATGGCTACCTCAGCAAGAACCTGGAAGGCTGAAAACAGCCAATCAAATTAACTTGGCATGCTTGGTTGGTTTACCTGCCGAAGTAAAAACAAACTTCTGGCCCTTCAAATGGAACCAAAAGCTCTCTATATCTCGACTATCTATATAAATATACATTCTTTTTATAGCTCACAGGCTTTGCTAAAACATGGAGCTCTGTTTCTTGAGCTGGGGAAAAAGGATCCAATGACTTTGAATACAGAGTATCCTTCTGGGTGATAAACTGCATACTCAAATCTACAAAAAAATTAAATATCTGGGTCTTCAGGGAGTGTGTCCTGCACTGGGCTAACAGCAGCTGATTCCTACACCATCAATTTAACACATAATATTTAACAAAGCCAAGATGGATGGGATAAATAAGAAGTTTTTCTACAAAAATGAAATTTCAAGGTTCTTGATAATAACTTGATGTGCGGTCCATGATGTGAGAGTAATAATAAATAAAATTTAAATATAACAGACCCATCACATCAAGTCCACACATCCTGTTAGGATAGATGCCACCTGCAGCCAGTTGTTTTATAGTTTTTGATGCTTTCTGGTCCATCATACAGATTCTTGGTCCTTTTGTTTTTATTTATTTTTATTTTTGAAATCCAAAGCAGAATGTGTGGATTGTGAAATGATGTGCCCACTTTCCTTGTAAGTGCAGTGGTATAAGCAGAAGGATATTTTGGATTTATGGGCATCTCTCCATGACCGCAGGGTATTGTTATCATTTATTATAATATTGCCAGGAAGAAGTTGTCTTTTGAAACATGAAACTGGAGTTCTTACACAAATAGCATGATAGAAAACAAGCCATTGTAATATATTTATGCAAGCTGGACCCAGTAATGAAGGGTTCATCCCGATATATCAGAGCTGTAGCTTTTATGCAAAGGTGCTATTAGACAAAGTTAGATATTATTTTGGTCAAACATTTAATTTTTAATGGTCCGACATTCTGTGCAGCAAATATACAGCTAACTAAATGTTTGTCTAATGAAAGGTTTAAAATATGAGTTTGTTTATGTACAAATCTAACAATGAAAAATGCGTACATTTATTCAAAAGAAAGGAAAAGACACATGTGTTAAATTGATGGTGTAGGAATCAGCTGCTGTGAGCCCAGTGCAGGACACACTCCCTGAAGACCCAGATATTTAATTTTTTGTAGATTTGAGTATGAGGTTTATCACCCAAAAGGATACTCTGTATTCAAAGTCATTGGATCCTTTTTCCCCAGCTCAAGAAACAGAGCTCCATGTTTTAGCAAAGCCTGTGAGCTATAAAAAGAATGTATATTTATATAGATAATCGAGATATAGAGAGCTTTTGGTTCCATTTGAAGGGCCAGAAGTTTGTTTTTACTTCGGCAGGTAAACCAATTAAAGCATGCCAAGTTAATTTGATTGGCTGTTTTCAGCCTTCCAGCTTCTTGCTGAGGTAGCCATATTAACTTTAACACATGGAAGCAGACCAGGTGACTAAGGATGCTGCATTTACAGCCCCGGACACTTGATGGGTCTGTGCAACTCACAGATTCCACCCTAGTTCTGGCCCAGTATAGCTGGGATTAATAATTCAACTTTAAGGACCCCAGAACAAGAAGAACAAGTGGTCCACAGGGGGCAACTTCTTATGAAACAGGACTTTGAAAAAGGTGATCATTTATGTCTGCCAACCACTTTTTTCCCTCGTGCTTGACACATGGACCGTGTCATCAGTCACAAGAAGTTATGGCTGCCTTAGTAAATGAGCGTGGGATAGAGCAGGGTTCTCCACAGTTGTTTTTATAACATACCACTTCTTGTTTTACCTGTTACCAAAGGTGTTACCAAAAGCTGAACATCCCTTCCAGAGATCACAAAAAAGATATATCCAGATGCCCAAGTCAGGATCTTACAAGTATGCATTTTGTCTGTATGGACATGTTTTTTTGGATGTCCAGTGGCAAATGCTACTGAAAAGGCCACAGTAAAAAGTGTTATCAGAAGTAGTTTGTAAGTACAGAGTGCAGAAAGTACAGAGAGTAACAGAGGAAATCATTTTTATAGGAGAGTCCTTACTAGAAGTTTTTAGGTTTTAATTTTACACCCCCTACTGTCTACAATGTAGCGGACAAAGTAGAGTAAGAAACTAGAAAACTTTTGCCTTAATGTTTTCTTATATTTTATCAGGCCAAATTTTTGACAAACTCATTTATGTGTTTTCTCCCCAATTCCAGATCCTAAAAGTTTGGAAGGATCTAAAACTAAAGCCAGGTGATTGTGGATTGTTAAGATACATTTATATATAAAGGAAATGTTTGGAGACTCAATACAGCATCTATTTCATGTACAGTTTTTGGAAAACTTGAAGGAAAAGTCACCTGGATCCACACCAGACACTGCAAAAGTGACTTAATTAAAGAAATCTCTATGTTTGATTTGTTTCCCTCTTGTGATCACAGTCTAGGGTACTTTTTGATTCAATTACTTTAATTGTAAGGGATATATATATATATATATATATATATATATATATATATATATATCCCTTACAATTAAAGTAATTGAATCAAAAAGTACCCTTTCATATATATATATATATATATATATATATATATATATATTGAAAAGTAGTTCAGCCATGTTGAAGTCATATTTGTCTTTTGTACATCTTCCATTTTATGTAGAATTGTCTGTTTTTACATATGCTGATAAGTCAGCATGCCAACAATTCAGCTAGAAGGCCATTCTGGCCACAGGAGTGTACAGCCAGTACTCTGTAAATATGTCTTATCAATCATTTGTTTTTCACAATGAAAAGTCATTTGGTAATGAAAAAGTTGCTCAGCTATTATTTTCTCCACAATGGAGTTTTTTGCCTCTTTGGCCAGGACTACCTCCACCTAAGCGTGTGGAAGTTCCAGGTTAAAGGTGATAGCAGGTATGGTTAGTGATCAAAATATTGATCAAAAGAGGGGAGACTGTAATGGAAATTTGTAAGTTCTGTATATAATTGTATTCTATTTTGTATGTATTGCACACTGCCCTCACTGTGCACACAGCACTAATAATGTTTTCAGTACATGTTTACATTCTTTCGAGTCTCTAGAATTAGCCTGCCTATGTAACGCCCCTTGTTACCATAAATGTACAATTGTAATATTAATGTGATACCTATGTAATCATGTGCATAAAAACTTTCAATTGCGTCATAATAAAAGCAGAACAGTTATTTGGAAAGATGCTGATTGTATCTTTTGTGTCTGTTCCCTACTGCAGTAGTTATTATTAATTTGGAACCACTAATCAATATGAGGATAGGAGTTGCCTATCATCAATTTAACCGAGTCAAGTTCTTTTGGGGTAGTTAATTCACCTTATCGGTTCATTCTATTCCCCGCTCACAGTCACATCATTGTAGCTCATATCCCCCCTTTTTTTTTTTTATTATTTTATTATAATATGCAATCTCCCCTTTCACCCTTGTTTTTATATTGAAAATTTATCTAGTATATATAAATACATTTATTCCCCCGTACCAACACTATGTCTTATACCTCCCCCCCGCCCCCCCTCCATCCCCCCCATCCCCTCTATCTACCAGTTATGGTTCCGGACCTTTCTCTCGATTTCTCTTCAATGTTCCTCTTATTAGTTACCTATATTTTTCTTCTGTTCCCTTTCTATTCTCGTCCTTAAGCTCCCATGACTTCGGCGTATCTCATTGTTAGTTTGAATTTAACCCAATCCTGCCATTTTTCCTCGTAGGCTTCCAAACCTTCACTATTGCTAAACCTCAGGTACTCCAAATTTTCTATCTCGTTTACTTTATTGCACCAGTTCCTCATTGTGGGTCTTAATGGTTCCTTCCAGTGTCTAGGTATAAGACTTTTAGCTGCGTTTAGAAGTGGCGGCAGTAGGATTCTCACATATTGTTTAGTTGGCATATTTATCCCATGAAATAAGCAACACCACGGATCGTCTGGGATCGTTATGTTGGTTATTTCCCCGATTGTTTTGCCTTATCTCGTCCCAGTATTTTTTAATTTCCGGGCATTGCCACCAAATGTGGGACAACGTTCCGATTTCTTTACACCCTCGCCAGCAATATTTCGACTTTTCGTCTTGATATTTATGTTCTTTATCCGGGGTAATATGCCATCTAGCTAAACATTTATAGTTTGTTTCTATTATATTCCAATTTACTGTAGTGACGTGTACCCGGCGCAATATTTGTTTGATCTCTTCTTTGTTTCGAGATGTTCCGAGTACATTTTCTGGAATTTACACAGCTTTTAGTTTATGACTGCCTATCTCATTTCTTGAGGTGCTAAAATGGCAGGG